>JARKIP010000013.1:15337500-16537500 GCA_029990175.1 Petunia secreta | reverse complement strand
CTATATTACGTTTAACTCCCTTATTTTCTTTTATCTGCAACAATACTTTAAATCCATTTATTATTAATGTAAAAAATATTAATGTGACTATTTTACCCTTATTAATAATATCTTTTGTTATTTGATTAATTTATAAATAGCTTTTTAACTTTCTTTAAGAAAAAAGATGGTATCCGCTCTCTCTCGAGCTGTTATTACATCTCGACAGTGTAGCATCTTTCAATTAACTTTGATGCAGATTGTATAATACTGAAGTACTTCTTTTGCTAATCTTGGTTAGGGAGCTTCTTGTTGTTTCACCTTTTTCCCATTTCTTTTCTTCACTTGGGATCATTTGTTGTTCCATTTGTAAAGAACTCAAACTTTGAACTTGAATAGAAACCTTCAATGTAGTTTTTCAAGTTGATTCTTATTTCGCATACTTTAGATAAACAAAATATTAGTTTACTCAATTATTCCGATAAACAAAAAACAATTAGGTGTTCTCTTTTAATTTTTTTTTTTTTTTAAAATAAACTAATATGGGATAGGAGTTAACTGGGCAACAACACTTATATTCGATAACTGTCACGATGATACGTACTTTTTTCACATCAAAGATAAAGAACTGAAGATCAATGGCATACCCTTAAGTGAGGAGGATTATTTTAGCGTGATTGAGGTTGTGGTTGAAGTCTCGAATTACATTAGAACTTTTTAGATTTAGCAATCTTTTCAGAAAGTTTTGAGCTTTCAATCATAGAAGATTATCAAGAGTTTAAAGTTGATAAAACAAAAGATTTATTTGTAAGGACAAATTAGTCACATTATTATTTTTTTACATTAATAATAAATGGATTTAAAGTATTATTACAAAGATATATAAAAATAAGGGAGATAAGCGTAATATTAAAAATCACGAGGGAAATGAGTGAAACGAAGCCGAATCTAGAGAGAGGTCTATGAAATTATCGATAAATTGTATTATTTTTGAAGTTATTTATTAGGATGAAAAAGGGAATGTGGGAGCGAATCTAATATTGAAACCAAACTCCAAAATTATCCTTCTCAATGTACTAGCTTCTCCTATATGACCACTATGTAGCAACTGCTGATTTTTTTTTTTTTTTTTTTTTTATAATGATATGATCCCATCTAAACATTATTAAAGCAATGGGCGGAGAAGTTTGGGACACAAATCCTCACAACTGATAAGGATAAACTGTAGTATATCTGGCTAATACCCTCCACACTTACGTGTAAACACCCAGTTGTAGGGTTTCAACGTGGTTTCTTCTTGGAAGCGGTTGTTGACGACTAATTACTTTAGAGGGAGATTAATAATTAAGTTCAGTTTAACATGCTAATAAGTGGAGTTAAAGCGTGCATTGCTAATGGCTTGCACGAGCTGAATCCAGAAACAAAGAGAGAAGTATACACTGCTCCATGAGCTAAGTAATAATTGGTTGTGAATGCGCATTATTTTTCAAAATTTGGTTTTGATACTAATTAAGTGAAAGAATCTAAGCATCAAATCTAAAATTATATACAAATAATGGAGTAAGTAGTATAAAATCATATAAATACTTTTTAATTAGAAACCCGTGAATGACTGAAAGGACAAGGGTATGATTTCTAACACAACTTTTGATCGCTCTATGTGTGATCAGTAATTAACATAACAAGAGGAGTATCACTTTGACTTTCGAGATGTTTGAATGAATAAACAAGTCTCACGCGTTTGTAAATGAGATAGTTGATCTTACATATACTTGGGTAACAAACCTTAAAACCTATAATCAATTTCCAAAATTATCCAAATATCTTGGTTCTTACTGGTTAAGTTTTTTTTTTAATCATATGACACACTAAAACGTGAACTTATTCCTATTAGTTTTCTTCCTCAAATTCTCCAAGACGTACTTTCTGAAACAAGTGACAAGAAGCATACGAACGAGAAGTTTTGTTTGTTAGTACTGCATGCACGTCTTGTTCTTAGTGATATATACTGCTCTCTAGATCAATAGCAAGGCATAATGCCTGGTTCTTGTGTTTTTAGAAGCCCTTTTTTCTTCTCATCACCTAGTACGGCATCAATGGTAAAATTAATATATTTTGAGTCTTAATTATACATATTTAGATTAACATTAGAAGATGAACTTAATTAACCGCTCTAGATTTTCTTAATCCTTTGCGTAATTGGTACTCTAATTAGAAAGATTCATTATATTGCAAACACTTTCTATATATGCACACAGTAACTTTCATCATTACTTTTGCATGTAGACAATGCGCCAGAGATTTAGGATTTTCTATGAAGTGCTAAAATTATACTAAGTACTTTTTGTACCCTCGCAACGAAAGATCACTACCAATTAGTTTCAGACAAATTATACATCTTGTTCTTGCCCTTACTTAGTTCCTTTCCCTTGTATTAAGAGGAAAAGAAAACTTAAAGGTGATTTCCCTTCCACGAGATTTTTGTCCCACTTTTTTCCAGAGTCACTTCGAAACTCTTGGGGAATGAGTGTTTTAGGGCAGGATATCCTTCATTATTTTTGCTTTGGCTACTTCCAGAACTGATCCATACATATGATCTCATAGGAAGACAATGTTTTTAGATTCCTTAATTTTAAGAACCATAAATGTTGCAACTTTACACCATGCCCTAAACTCATATACCATAAATTAAACCAATTATTACAAAGAATAAGAGAATATTGATATCAAGAAGTAGAAGTACTATGACTGCATATCACTCCTTCCAAGGTAGAGAAATATGGAGTATTTTTTATTTATTTGACATCTCATTATACTCCTAAATTAGTACATTTACATAAAACAGATATGACATAAAAAAATAGAATTAGGGTTGGGAATCAATAAGCCCAAAGTCATCCATATATTGCTTAGATCCATCCATCAAACCGGGACTCAATCTAAACATAAGGATACAAAACTCCATCTGGTTAAGAGCTCCATCCCCATCCAAATCTCCTTCAGCTAACATGCAAATTAGCTCATCATCTCTAAGATCATGTATACCAAGCATGATTGTGTTCCTCTTTAAGCTCTCATAAGTAATAAGCCCTATACTCACATCCATAAGCAAGCAAAAGCCATTACAAATCTCCCTCATGAAACCTTCAGCTCCTAGTCTTTCAATCATTGAAGGAAAGTAATCTTCGAAATTACCAAAAGGGTCTTCATAAGCAGCTTCCATTTTGCCTTTGTATTAGGAAAACAAAAAAACAAAGACCAAGGGGGGTACGGTGATGGATAATGGGTACTTGGAGATGTGTATATATATGGAGGAGAAGAAAAATATGTGGAGGTTGTGAAATTAATGGCTTGTAAGAAGAGGCAATATATTCACAAGGGGTTGGAGGAAAAATTGATATAGAGAGTACTATTTCGTTGTGGTTATAGCGGTTGGGTTCTCCTTCGTGGAAGTTGCATGGGATCAAGAGGAATCATTTGGCAAAAGCACTCTTGTGAAAAAGGAACTCATTTTTTTTTACTCCATTTTGTTTTATTTTATAAGCCATAGCTCAACTTGGAGCGAAATTTAAAAAAATAATAAAAATATTTAAAATTTGTGGTCTAAAAAGAAGCATAACTATTTGTATGATTAGAAATTACCAATGAAAGGCAAAATAAGAAGTTTGAAATTACATTCTTTCTAAATTTGAGAATTGTGTCATTCTACTAATAAGAAAATTGTTTCAAGGAGGAAGTACGATTTACGGCGAAACCCCAACACTATATCTCAATGCCTTATTTTGAATATGACGATCAACGTGTAGGGGATATTTAGAAGAATTAATCTCAGCATAAATAACATTAGTAGTAGTATAACAATATTGGCGAAATGAGCACGTTGTAAGCTTTAGTCTCACTTCATATCTAAATACTTTACTTATTGTTCTACCAATATTCTAAGGATTTTATGCTTATATGATGTCTTTTTTATCTAGGTATGAAATTAAATGTGCAAAAAATGGTTGCTTTAATTTGGAGCTTAAAAGATGTATCATCGACTCTTTGATGTTTAAGTATAGCCCCAAAATATGAGGGGAAGGGAGTTGCAACTACAACATGAAAGGTTTCGAGACTAGGTAATGTTGAATTGTGCGATCATCACAGTTAAATATTTAAATTATTAGAGAGCACCTTTTATTACTTAATTATATCTTCACATACTCGCTCGCGTGGTCATTAGGAAGGCCAGAAAACTCAATAAAACATGCCAACCCCCCCCCCCCCCCCACCCCCACCCCATCTTTTCTGGCACTCCAAGACCATTTTGATTCAATTATATCTTTAATTACCATGAATAATAAATTTTTTATCTAGGATTATGATATACCTTTTATTGGGTGAATTTTATAGATGAGTTCTTATAATTTGAGGCATTTCTATATATGTATCTATTTGTTCATCTCTACTTCTACTTGTGATTAATTCTATTGCCAACAATTAGATTTAATTGAGATTTTTACAGTAAAAGACAAGCAACCCACAAATATTATCAAAACAACCTCTATTTACCCAAAATGTCATCCTTTTCCCGAGATAGCAGTCTGCCGCAAATTTATATAATTTTATACACGTTTATACACGTGTGTAAAATTATATAAATCGTTATAAGTGTGTATATGGGAGCGAATAAATATGTATAAATTTTTAAAATTTTTAGTATTAAGGATGCTTTTATGAATTTTTACTTTTTGTGTGTACATTTTTATATTTCTCTCATTGCCTACGCATTTATCTATGTACGTATATTCATGTATAATTTATTTTTTTGGGAGGAGATTTGTGTGTATAAACTTATTCGAAGCAATGATATAGACAAAATCAACAACATAACTTCAGTGAAATACAAAAAAGTATCTGCACTACCGACGGGGGAGGGTGTTTGCTGGCGGCTCAGTGGCAGGGGAGGGGGAGATTTGGTAGCTAGGTTTTTTATTTATTTTGAAGGAGTGCTTAAATTTATAATTTTAAGAAATTTATAATTTTAAGGATGAATACTATGCATGAAAAAAAAAATATGGCATGCTGTTTGTAATTTTGGGCAGTGGGTTGTCTATTTATGAAAATTTCTTTTTTTTACATATTGTTGCTTTGGAGAGAACATAATAGGGTTAATAGTGAGTTGAACAACAATGAGTCTTGCTAATTGATTGGAAGATAATAAGAGAAAAATAACATGATCAGCTTAGAACAGAAAGATATTATGCTGCAGACCATCAGTGACCAGAATTTTAATTTTTCTCGTTTAGAATAGTAATGCTACCAACATATACAGCAGCTTGTGGACCAACCTAGATCTTGTCTAAGTAAAAGGAATTCAATACTTTATATATTCTCCAATTGTCCAATCGAGGATTGTACTTTCTGCTTCTTCGATCCCGTTAATTAGATGTCCTGTTCTATTTGAGAATTATTAATAGGCAAGTTTAAAAACTTAACAGAAATGGTAAAAAAGATATCCCATCCGTTCCGTTTTACACGTCATAGTTTGACAAAGTTTAAGAATAAAATTTTTTTGTGGTCTAAATAAAACATAGATGTTTGTGTTGTAAATCATTTCAGTAAAAGTAAAATAGTGATTTTGAAGTTAAAATTCTTTACAAAATTTAGAATGACAACTGTCATTTTTTTCGGGACAGACTAATAAAGAAATACTGCCACATAAATTGGAATAAATGGAGTACTACATTAAGAGCCTGTTTGGCCAAGCTTCTCGGGAGCCAGAAGTGCTTATTTTAAAATTTTTGGGGTGTTTGATCAAGCTTCTAAGGAAAAATAAGTGCTTTTGAGCGGGAGCAGAAACTGTTTTCTTGTTGTGGGGAATAAGCTGAAAAAAGTAGTTTCTCAAAAAAATAAGTGCTTTTCATTATTTGGGACAAGAATATCATTTCAAACTTCCATATTTAATCAAATTAATATTATTATATATCTATTTCCGTAATTTGGTAATTTTTAAAATATTGGTCAAACACAAATAAATAACAAAAATAATTCTCAAAAATTTGGCCAAACACAAATTGCTTATCTCGCAAAGCACTTTTGATAAAAAATACTTATCAAAATAAGATTATTTTGGCAGTTTGACCAAACATGCACTAAGTTTAACGGTTGAAAACTTGAATTTTTGGACACAAGTGGCCCCATAGCAATTTTTAATAGAAGTAATAGAACATTTTTAACATATACGGACTAAGAATTCATTTTAAGAGGAATAGATACACTTTTGGAACACACCTTAAAACAAAAGTAGCAAGATTTTTTCGATCCGAGGGTAGCATTCAAATTCTATGTTAACTTTCTTTTTTTTTTGAGTTTAAGTAGTATTTTCATCATCAGGTAGGTAATTACAACTAATATAGTAGTAGTAACTAATAGGAGAGTGATAATTTATGTTATTCACATTTAAATTTCTATCTTGTCAGTTAATTGTTACTCCTCTAATCTCACTTATATTTCAAAAATTTGTTAAGTTGTTTATTCACAATATTGAATACATATAATTACTCATAATCGTTGCTCTCCAATAAATACTACTCCGTCAAATTTAAGAAAAAAATAGGACTTTTGAATAGGGGTGGACCTAGGTAGGGGCGAAGGGGGGTCTATTTTGTACTCTATCTGTCTATCCTTTTTTATTCCTAAAAAATACCAGATGAAATAGAAAGAGGGGGGAGGGTTAAGGATTTACCCGGTGTGAGATATCACATTGTTCGAGGAACCCTAGACGCTTCGCCAGAAAATTATACAGTGTAATACTGAAAAAACGAGTTTTTTTTGGTAATATATATTGTTGAACCCTCTTGACATAAATTTTTTTTGTAGTATAGTAGTAAAGAGGGTTAAAAAGTGTTATAAATCCCAAGTTCAAATCACAATTATAACATTCTTATATTTTTTGAACCCCTTCTATAAATTTCTGAGTCCGTTCCTGCTTTTGAAAGTTATAGATTTAAACATGCAATAAGATTTGTGGAACGAATAAAATCAGAAGTTTAAAGTTAAAAATATTTAAATACAAAAATATATCATTCTTTATGGAACGAATTGATAAAAAACTAATTACACTTAAAATGGAACGGAAAGAGTAGATAATTCAAATACTCCATAATTTGTCTTGGTGAAAATCATACTAAGTTAAGTTAGAAGTATGAAAAGCAAAGGCTTATTGATCACTGTACTTGCTACTCTATCTAGTAGGAGTACCTATTTTGGAAGTAAAAGGACGTGAAGGAAATGTACTGAACGTACGTTTGATGCAAGCCATTATGGACATTTGGGAAAACTACTTAGAAGTATTATGGATTTAAAGGCCAATGTTCATGAATTACATTTCCATTATAGCTCAAGACAACACAAGTAGAAGAGAAGTAGTATATAAAGTTAAAGGTTGTCCGAAAAGAGAAATGGACAAGACATCATTTTGTTACGTCCCACGGGGAAAACAGTTTTTACACTATTTTAGTTTGTAAATTTACTTTCACGAGTTTCCTTGGACAACAGGAAATTTCAGTGCAACTTCCTGCATCCCTCCCTCAATTTCAAGTTCTAAACGTGTGCCTATTTTAATTATACTGCATTGGTTGTTTTTGCTAGCTAGCTCGTCCTGTTAAGTTTGTAAAGTGATTCAATTCCTTGTTCATTTGTTGTATTCAAATGCATTATTAGGCTTGATAAAAGCTAATATTTGAGATGTAGTAGCAGTTATTCAGATGATGAATTTAGCCTTACTGCACCAGGAAAAGTAGTGCTAAACTTAGCAAACTCTTTTTAACTACATGGAACTAGGGATTGGGACTACAATTTAGAGAGGATTCAATCTTGTTTCACGTAATCAGGTTTGTTCAGTAGTTGGTATCAAATGAATGAAATTGCTTCCTTTGCATCAGCAAGGGTGAGAATCTTTTCGGGAAAATTAAAATGGCATCTTTCTAGCTGAACTAAGCTTTTTTAGAGACTTGGATGAATAGGGACTAGACTCACTAAACTAAGCCCTGTTTCACAACAAGAAATGCGCGGCTGTTATCCCAAATTTTCACCTCAGATTAGTGTTGGCAAACAAGACATAAATATATTTCAAAAGATCTAATCGAGATTCAGTGTACCGGTTTGGTTATAGTACATGGAGGAGGTACGTTGTTTATCTTGGCTCTAGAACTGTCAACGACATGTTGCCACTTATACATCCTTCATCAGTTGATTCCATTGAATCTCTCTCTATAAAAAAACCAGGCTCCTTAGGTTGAGGAAGAACCAGACCTTCAGTGCCCAACCAGACAACAACTGATGCCATTGTAGGCCTATCCTCTGGGAGTTTTTGGCCGCACAACAAACCAACCTGAATGCATCTCAAAACTTGAGATTCTGAAAAAGATGATTCTTTCAAGCAATCGTCCATCAGTTCCAAGGCTTTGCCTTCATTCCAAAGTAACCATGCCTAAAATACGAACAGAACACAAAAATTTATACAGTTGCATTAGAGAGTGATAAGGAGATTAAAAGATTTGTGTCATTAAGTCCTTACATGTCCCAAAAGATTGTGATGATGTTCCAAGTGATGAAATTTCCTGTTCTTTCTGCCACTGACTATTTCAAGGATAATTACACCAATGCTGAATACATCTGATTTTACTGAATATCTCCCATCAACAGCATACTCTGGGGACATATATCCACTGCTCCACCTCATCAAAGTTAAGTTCATGAACATAGTGAATATATTAAAAATTCTTAGCTAAAGGTTTTATAGAAACTTACTATGTTCCAATTACTCTCTTCGTTTTTCCTTCCACTTGGTCTCCACCAAAAATTTTGGCAAGGCCGAAGTCAGATATTTTGGCATTCAAGTCACTATCTAATAAAATGTTGCTGATCTTCAGGTCTCTGTGAATAATTCTTAATCTTGAGTCCTGGTGAAGGTAAAGAAGACCTCGAGATATTCCCATAGCAATTTCAAAGCGGTCCTTCCATGCAAGTGACGCTTTTCTGCTTGGATCTGCACAATGTAATGCATTCAATATTATGTCAGGAAGTCCTGCTACCTAATTGAGATTTCTATTGAGGGCTTATAAAGTAATATGTAGTTAATGAATCGTAAGAAGCAAACCAAAAATGAAATAGTCCAAGCTAGAATTGGGCATAAACTCATAGATTAGCATTCTTTCTTCCCCTTCAAGGCAACAACCCAAAAGCTTGACAAGGTTCCTGTGTTGCAGCTTGGAAATGAGAACGATTTCGTTCTTTAACTCTTGAACGCCTTGCCCAGAATATTTTGATAGCCTCTTTACTGCTATTTCTTGTCCATTTGGTAGGATACCCTGCAAGTTTTAATCAAGGTCAAAGAAGCTACTTCAAGCTAAATTAAATATCAAAGTTATTTACCTTGTAAACAGGTCCAAAGCCACCCTCCCCAATCATATTAGCAGAAGAGAAGTTCTGCGAGGCAGTTGCAACAGTAACCAAATCAAACAAAGGCAACTCCATGTCTTCATTTCGAATCTCTGAACCTGTCGATGTACATTCACCAGATACAAGCAAGATATTAGTGAGGTTTAATTTCATACAGTGGACTACCAAAAATAGAGCAACCCAATTTTTCGGTAAAGGTTGACAATGTTAGCCAGATAGAACATTCACCTAGGTGAAAGAACATTCAGAGTTGACAATCTTCTATTAAAGATGTTATAAAGGAGTACCTCAAGTATATTTACCTGTTTTCTTTTTCCTTTTTTGGAACGAAAACCAAGCTACAAAGCTGAGGATAAAAGTTGCTACTACTGCTGAAATGACCGCAATCAAGGTGGATTTTTTTCTCCTCTGATTCCTCTCTGAATCTGTTCATAATTAGTCCATAAGCAGTGTTAGTACTGACATATGAACTGACATATCAGTAGTGAATTGCTTAAGTAGTTGATCAAGGCTTTCAATCTGCAAAATTTTTACTGAAAAGGTAGTCCATGTTGAATGGATTTCAACCAGCACTGGTAGTTAAAGCATCTTTTCCTGAAAGATGACCCAATTAAAGTACGGAAGTACCATCTCATGTCATGTAGCTGTATCCAACATCACCTGAAGCTTATATTCTTTGTGCAACAAATGTTTCAAGAGGTCAAGTTAAAGGCGACTCTAAGAATTAGATCTATCGTGTTAGAGTTGGTGTGAATTGTTACATCCAGATACACACTCTTTTGAATCCTTATCACATATATATACAATAATAGGCCATGGGCTAAAGACAGTGGGTGCGACCACACACACTGTCGACATCCATGAGGACTAAGCATATTTGAAACCTTTACTAGGGAGAAAGGTTCTCGCTAGCAATCCTACTAATCACTGTATAAATTCAGTACATTCTTGTATCTATATAGCTATAGGGTAGGATTTAGCAATTAGGCAAATTCTCCTTGCAGCCAGCTGCCTATGACCATTCCAGTGCACACAAAAACGAGGGTAAGAGTCATCGTCACACTACTAGTAGGACAGTTCGTACTAGATTATCATCAGCTCCTGTAAGGGAAAAAATTGCAGATGGAGCCATTTAATGGTTCATAAATCCTCAAAGATTCATTCCATTTTCCAGTTTAGTTTAACCAAACCAGAGGATTCTTCATAGTTGGATGAAATCGTTGTTATCCTTTACAATTCATTCAACATTTCACTAACTGCGAAAGCACCTAAATCAACTTAATACCCCACAAGTAAATAAGAAAGTGAAGTTCCTTCAATTTTAAGGAGTTGTGCATTACAATGTATAGTAAGAATATGCTACTACATAGTAGGGTCTTTACCTAATTCTGAAGAAGCAACTCTCACAAACAGGTCTTGCTCATTATGACTAACCACTCTAATATCACTTAGTTCTCCAAACCATAGTAAGCATCCACTTCCGCCATTCCTAACATCAAGATTCGAGTAGGCTGTACAATTGCAGTCAACCAAGCACTTTTTCTTGCATTCTTCAAGGTTCATGCTCTCATTATACCAGGCGTGTCTAGAATCTGGCATCTTGACACCAGGAAGTTTAAGAAAACCATCTTGGTTACAAGCCAAAGAAGTTCTCCTTACACAACCACTAGACCAATCTGTTGCATACCATTGTTCAGGATACCTGCGAAGAAATACTTAAGTACTACTATAAAAAGTGTGCTCTTTCTAGTAGTGTAAGCTTTAAGATGAGTGCCACAGATTTTAACATGAATTTCCACATGATTGGCCCAAGAAAAAGAATAAAGCCTGTACGTGAGGGAGCGTGTGAAGATATAATTAAGTAATAAAAGGTGCTCTCTCTAACAGTTTAAATATTTAGCTGTGATGGTCACACAATTCAACATTACCTAGTCTCGAAACCTCTCAGGCAGTCACATGGAGGAGAGTTATTGATGTTGCAAATTGCATTAGGACCACATAAAGCGAAACGATCACAGTTATCATCTTCTGCTGTCAAAAAGAGAAACCAGCTCTGACTGCGCTCTTGCCATGCCAGGTGGTCTATCACCCCAGCAGGGGTCAGCACCACCCTGGTGGGGAGGGACTCATTCTTAAGATTGTATTCGTAATAAACTTCCTGCTGATTATTAACAAACCCAAAAGTGAAAGTTATCGTATCTGCTTGCAAAGGACCCCCACTGAATGCATTTCCATTCCATGGCCCTAAGCTAAATTCTACAGATGAATTTTTCCACAAAAACAATTGCGGGTATCCATGAGGTTCAATATGGAGTACATATTCACCAGGAGCAGGATCATCAGTGCTCTTCCATGACGTTATGCGCGATTCCATGCCCGTCACCAAATTACGTCCTAGTTTCATGCCAGGTAATAAAGTATCTCCTGGATAATCGAAACTCTGCCATGCGAAATGTTCATTGTCTCTGTAATTTCCATCACTGACAACAAGATTCCCTGAATCCAGGAGCCGTGTTTTTGGATTATTTAAGGATCTTGCTGAGCTTGATGACCAAATTGAGGCATTGGAACTGTTGACAAGTACAAGAACTCCATTGGATTTGAGCATCAACACTCCTGAAGTGTCAGTCAATGGAATATTTCTGTTAGCAACCCATACAACGGTTCCAGTTGGTATCTTTTTGTACCATATGCCAACATAGCGATTCTTGGAATTTCCAGGGCTGAAAAATCCAAGTTCATAAAACCCTTTAGCTGAAACAACTGTGTCACCATCTCTAATGGTTTTATCTGTAGTGATCGTGTCTAATGCTGCGGAAGGTAGTATGATGAAGAGAAAATGTGAGCAAACGAATAAAGAAAGAAGCCTTTTCATGGATTCTGACTCATGCTTTTGTTTAACAATGTTATAGCCTTATAACCACACCATAGATGAGACAAAAACATAATATCAATATAGTCTGTGCATTAATGGCATGTCCACCAATATAGTCCAGCACACCTCTTTAGAATCAAAAGTCCATGTTCAACAATAGTCTTTGCATTAATGAAAGGTGAATTGGATCTTGAAATCATCTTAAGGAAATGATGAAATACATCATTTTCAAAAAATCTCAAGGAAGGTTTATGACAGCTTTTTCCTTTTATTGGCAATTGTTGAAGATATTCCAGTATTATCATATTATATTATTACTATAAAAGCATGTATTCCAAAAGTTGAAAAGTCATATTACTAAAATACCCTAAAAAATACTTAAATACCTTGCTTCTGAAAATCATATTAGTGTTACGTACTCCTGCTTCTAATATTCTAACAGTCACGACCCATTAAAGGAAAGGGCGTAAAAACCTAAAAAGCAAGTAGTCTCAACAATTGATCAACCGGGTGCAACTTTTCATTGCTTCATATAAATAGTGTTCAAATGGAAGCAACCTGCATTTAGTCAGCTTTTACATTTTCAAATTGTGGATATAGAGTACAATTTTCTGGAGATATCATTGTTTTGCACTCTCATTCGGTCAGGTTTTGGAATTGTAGAATTTAAAATTTCAATATTTTGCTTGGGATGTGAAAGAGGTCTGCTAAAGCTATTCTCAATATCCAAGGTACTCTATCTCCTAAACAATTTTAAAACTACTTTGTTTATAAAATACATTATAAGTAATTTTGATAGTCTGTTGTTTTCCTTTTGAACTAATTAAAGGGGTTAAACTATTCATGATGGATATTACAAACTTTACTAAAATCATCATACATTATTAACGCGTACATAACACAAGATGGTATTGTGTAGGGATTAAAGCATGAATAGATCATCGTTCCACTATTAATTCTAGCAGGTTTGACGTATTCCATCTTTTCTTACTCAACATCGAATGCTTTGTGTTGTGCCAAGTTAATTTCTTTATTCTTTTATGTATAATTATTAATTTAAAATTTTATTTGAATAATATAATAGTATTTTTATTAAGTATGTAAATAGTATTTTTATTAATACCTACCACGTCATGTCAATGTTACTCTGATTGAAGTGTTGCCACATAAAGCAAAAAAAGAACAAAAAATATTTTGAAGAAGGGACACAGCTGATCCGCGAAGTGGTGCTATTTACTTCTTTCAAAAAACCAAGCTTCGGACGCTCATACAAGATTACTCGTGAAATGTAGCGTTCCAGAACCCCACAACTCTTTTTTGGCAGAAAAAGGTCTCTGATTTTCTTTCCCATTTTATTTTATTTCTAAGTCTGATTAACACTAATCATGGACCAAATTAACACTTTTAAAACTTGAGGGTATTTCTTAAAACATACATAATAATTATTTCAAATCTTGGGAACACCACACCTCACTCATCAGTTAACCCCTTTCCCCTTCCCCGCGTGGCTTTTCTTTGCCCCAACTTCACACTTCATCTCCTTTTTCACTCCAAATTCTCTGTGTTTTCAAGGAATCCGACCAGCAAATACAACAAAGTATTTTATATAAAAGGTAAACTATGTCGTTCTCATTTAAACTGTGGTGTAAATGTCGAACCTTGGTTTTAGATTTTAATTTTTTCGTCGATAGTGATTAACGATGATTTGGGTGTTTGTTTTTGTACAAAAGGTGTAATATTGTGTTGAAATTGAATGGCATTATGTGTTTTAATGGGTAAAGTAGTTCCGAACTACAAAGGGGATTTTCAATGTTCAACTGAAATTTTTAGGGTGTTTACATTTTTTGGTTAAATTGTGACGATTTTGAGGGTTTTCTGGGAACCAACACTGCTTTATTTAGTTGCAATTTGAAGTTATTGCTATTATGTGTCTTGATGTTCCGAACACCATCTGAAGGTTCTAAACATCTAATAGGATGTTCATGTTTTTCTTCTGTAACTAAATTTAGTATCCCCTTGTTTTGCTTTGCAGAAAAATGGTAAATTTAAGACCGAGAAATAAAGATGAAGATGAGCAGAAGAAGCAGCCTACAAAGACTCCCAAGAAGGCGATTTCTAAGAAAAAGGGCCCTTCGCCGAAGAAGAAACTTGACAAGCCTAGTACTTCAGATTCGGAACGTACTCCAACAGATTTAGAACCTACTCCTAAACGCCCAAGAATTACTAAACCCACTAAAAGAAAATTAGTTGTGGAGAGTGACGAATGTAGCCAAGGAGAAGTAGCAGGTCCACGGAACAAAGGTGATAAACAAGAGGAAAGCCAAAGTCCAGCACCAAGTTACGATCTAAGTAAAGGTGGGGAGGATTTGGAGAGGGCTGCAGATGAGGGTGAAAGAAGGGTGGATTTAGATGACGCCGGTATTGATGAACTGTTAAAAAGTGATTTTTTGAGGACTGGAGTGGAAGATGGTGATGGTGAAAAGGAAGAGGAAGATGGTGATGGTGAAAAGGAAGAGGAAGATGGTGGTAAAAAAAATGTAGAGGCTGATGATTTAAGTAGAGAAAAAGGAGAAGAAGTAGAGGGGGAAGCAGATAAAACAGGGGAGAGTCCAAGAAGCAGCAAAAGAAGTAGAAGAGAGGCGGAGGATGTAATTTTAAAAAGCAACTTTCTGAAGGATCGTGAAAAAAGAGTTAAAATAGATGGGGAAGCTGTAAATAATGCAGGTGGAAATGTTGAAGAGGAAGCAGGTGAAGAGAAGGAAGCTGCTGAAGGAACATCTGGATTGAAACTGGAGGAAGACCAGGTAATAGTTAAATTGAAACGCGTATTGTTCGGAACGCCAGTGTTGATGTTCTACACGACATTTTGTACGTTCCCAACATCAACATTAAGGCTAGTAGCTCTCGTTCGGAACACGATACATGTTGTTCCCAACAGTAGCAACTGTCGTTCAGAACCTCAGCATACTCATGTTCCGAACATTTAATAATTTACTATCATTGTGATTCATTTTATTAATTTTATGCTAAAATTATGTGCAGTATGAAGACGTTGGTCATGCTACTTTCAAGAGTAACGTTGAGGGTCTCTTCAAGACCTTCCTGACCAACAATGAACCTTTTAATGGGAAGATTACTGTTCGTTCTTCGTTGGCTAGGGGTATGATACAGTTCAAGGAGGTACTGAAAAAATTGCAGGTGAGAAGGGGATTTGCCAATAGCTGTTTCGGTCCTTTCTTGCAATTACCGGAATATCCACTGTTTGGCACCAAGTTGGCGCATAACCTCCTCATGCGAAGGATTATTTACAAGAAGAAGAAAGAGGTTTGGATATCCTTCAATGGATTGCCAGCACGTTTTGGCCTATCCGAGTTTGCACTAATGACAGGGCTAAACTGTGGGCCCTATCCAAGTAAAGAGTACATGGATAAAATGAATGAAAAGGGGAAGGAATTGTGGAAGTTTGTTGTTGATTATTTCCAGGAGAAAAAGAGGAAGGAGAAGGAGAAAGAGATAAAGGGAAAGGAGGAGAAGAAAAAGGAGGAGAAGGAGAAGGGTAGTGGGAAGCGGAAGGGGAAGAAGAAGGAGGAGGAGTCACCCTCAGCCTCACATTCACCCTCACCCTCACCTTCACCCGCAAAGAGGAAGTTCAACAAGCCCAAAAAACAAAAACAGCCGAAGAAAAAGCAAGCTGTGAAGTCTGGTGGACTTGCTTGAGTTGGTATGTTCTAGAACCTGTCCCAAGAAGTGGTATTTAAATCTGTGCATGGCTTGGTTTGTTCATACTATTCTGTGTGCGAGGGATTCCAAATATGGAATAGAGGAATGGGTGGTGTGCTTGTCCGCTGATCTTGCGGCATTCCAGCGTTATCCTTGGGGTAGGATGAGTTTTGAATTAACAATGGAATATCTGATCAAGCCAATGGAACCTCGTGCAGAAGGAAGCCAGACTTACAATCTTTATGGCTTTCCATGGGCATTCATGGCCTGGGCTCATGAAGCCATTCCTGCCTTGAGACCAAAGGATTTGCCAAAAGAAAAAACAATCCCAAGGATCATAAACAGGCTTACTGAAATTTGTGAAAGAGATACGGACAGGTTGTTTGACCAACAAGATGTTCCTGTAAGTATTCCGTTTTCCATATATGTTATGTAATGTTTGGAACAACCTCGTTGTTGCTGAGATATTTCTAATTGATGTTCGGAACATCTTAATGAAGAACCCTCAACTTCTACAGTCAACAATGTTCGAAACATCCTTTTCCGATGTTTTCGAACAACAAGACTTTGTTCCAAACAACATTAAAAGATTCTTAAAATTTAGTTGATATTTATTTAATGTTGTTGGGTATATTAACAGGTTGTTCACCCTTTCCTCATTCCTACCGATGAAGAGCTGGACATGGATTACTTTCTAGACCTCATGCCATTTGATGACTCAGAGGACGACACAATAGATCGTTTTTGTAAAGTGTTTGAGGATGCTTGCAGCATTGGCCTTGTTGGTGGCACTACAATTTGTATCTTCAACAACAATCCTGCAACCCCTCCAAGACAAGTGATAGAAATTAAAGCTATGGAAGCCCCAGAAACGACGATGTTTGGAAGTGATGGTGAATACAAGGAAGAGGGAATTGGTGGCCTGCAAGATGTAAATATTGACATTGGAAACAAAGGTGATGGTGATGTAGTTCGCGGTGAGTTTGAAGTTGCCGGTATCACTGAAGTTGGTATAGTGAAGAGGAGCTCCAATTGCAGAGGCTGCAAATGTGGTGAATGCAGCGGATGGAGGGAAGCAATGGAGCAAAAGATTTTGGCTTACGATCAAAAGATGGTTGCTTATGATGAAAAGATCGTGGCTTATGAGAAAAGGATGGTGGCTTATGAGCAACAGATCGTGCCTTACGAGACAAAGGATGGTGCTTCTGAGCAAATCAAAGGTGATTCTTCTGGTGGTGATGGATTCGACATCCCCAAATGTAGCAGTTGCAATTGCAAAGAGTGCGACGATTGGCGTAAAGGCATGGTGGTGGAGATGGCGGCCGTGAAGGAGACGATTGAGCAGTTGAAGCGCAAAACAATTGTAAAACCTGCAAAGGCTGTGAAATCACCACAAACAGAAGAGGAGAAGAAGCAGGAAGAAGTTTGGCCTAGTCTGAAAGTGGATATTTACAAGCCATTGAAGCGGAAAAAAGTTATGGCCTTGACCGCATTTATGAAAAAGAGGAAGAAACAAAAAGATGTTTTTCTTGAAATGCCGATGAATTACCTAGATTTCAAAGAACTGATGGACAAGACTGTGTGGCTGTGGGACATTGTAAGTTTATTTTAGAATGATTTTCTGAACTTCACATTGTTGTAGGGAACATTCTAACTGTGTTCGGAACATCATTAGTATGCTTGGATCAACAAAAGCATTTCTAGCTTCTCATAGATTTATAGAACATCACACAGTCGTTCCGAACATGGAATGATGTTCGGAAAGACAGAAATTTCCTTCACTCACTTATACTCCAATTATTATTTGTCTCTCTTATATGTTCTGCAGTATGTTGAAGCTGTGTTGACAATGATGCGGGAGAGGCATTTGAATTACCCCTGTCATTACGATCAAAGTGACCTCATTCTGGATATGGCATTCTTGACAATGATGAAAAAACGCTACTACCAACTGGAAAAAGATGCGCAGGATGATAAGATACCGCTGGATGAGGCGTTGAATGCGTATAAGTTTGATGAGGAGTATCTGAAGTATGCACATGGAGAGCTACCCTACCCAGGGGGTAGGTGTTGGGCTGGTGCTAAGAGGATCTTCGCCGTCTTCAACATCAACGACAATCGCTATGTGTTGGTGGTGTTTGACATGGTTGAAGCGAAGGTTTGGGTGTATGATTGCAATCATGGTGTTAATGATGATGAAAAGTTCTTGCCAATAATTGTTCCCATTCTGTACATGTTCCCGATCTATGTCAGAAATTCTAAGCTATTCAAAGAATTGGATCCGATGTGTAATAAAGGAGACATGTGGTTGTTCGAGAGAGTGCCAAGATCACTTTGTCCACAAAATCTAACAGGGCAATACTGTGGAGTGTTCGTGTTGATGTATATTGAGCATCTCATTACAAACACCTCCATGGGCAAAATTAATGACAATGAGGCTGATCGGTGGAGGCGACGTTTAGCCGTTTATATTTACGACGGCAAAATGAAGCCTTGATTTGGGGAATATGTAATATTTGGATAATCTTTTAACTTTTTTTTGGTAATGTAATTAGGTATGGATGACTTTTATTTTATTAGCCAAGTAACAAGTAACACTTAACAGTAACAGCTTTTGATGTGCTTAAATATTAAATATTGACGATTATTACATCAGTTCCAGAACGACATCAATCTGTTCCTGAAATGCAAAGTGATGTTCCAAACATCTGCAACATTTAATTAAGTTTACCCTGGAATGTGAATGTGAACTTGATGCTCCACTTATAGGTGCTCCCCTTGTGAATGTGAAGAAAGGGGCAATCGACGAGTCTGTTGGGAAGGGCTTTATCGAAAGTGACTTTTGATGAAACTCGTAACCGTTATGTACTACTCAAACGAGCGCAACAGATAATATTGTAACTGCTGTACCTTTTAGATTTTAACATGATGTTCGGAACATTATTAAATATCGTTCGGTATACTGTGCTTATTTTAATTATAGATAGATTAGTTTTTTAAGAAAAAGAACAGAGCATATCAAGTGCTCATCAATTATATGGAACAAGATATATATGTTTTGCGCGGAATAACGATGTTCCAAACGAGATACTCTAATTGTATAAAGGTTAATAATGTTCCAGAACGACACAAAACCTTTCTGAACGGCGTCATGGAGTTCTGAACTAGATAAAAGTAATTTCCATTGATAATCATTGTAGAGCTTTACAAAAAAGAATGCTAGTTATATTAGCATTCAAATGGAAAAACTGCACATCACTGTCAGTGCTTTACAAAAGGAATGCTACTTATACTAGCATTCTACCAAAAGATACTAGATTATAAAGATTCAAAAAGAAATACTCCCTCCGTCCCAATTTATGTGGCACCATTTCCTTTTTTGTTTGTCCCAAAATAAGTGGCACCTTTCCTTATTTGACAACTATTTAATGTATCATCTCTATTTTACCCTTGTTGGACCCTACATACTTTTAAATCTAGCAACAACTTTTTTATTACTCAAATCTTCTCTCTCTTACTTTTTCAAGGGTAAAATTGATATTTAACAAGGTCAACCTCTATTTTTTTTACACTCCGTGCCCGGTCAAATGGTGCCACATAAATTGGGACGGAGGGAGTATATAATAACATTAATAGGAACATCCAAATCTAGCGTGAAGGAGAGGAGTAGAAGTCAAGGTAATGGATCCCCTTATCAGCAAGCAGCCCTTTGAGCATTCTTGTGATCCTATGCCTTTCCTTCGCCATCTTTCTGACGTCCTTTTTGTAGTCATGTAGGAATCCCTCAAACTGGAACTTCCAACCCCACACTTCTGCCCTTAGTTGTTCCAATACGTCAATAGCCCTTTCAGTCTGTGATTCATCTGCAAATGATAATGCCATAGAGGTGGAGGCTATATTAGCCGTGGAGGCACCTCTAGCCGTGGAGGCTCCTCTGGCCGTGGAGGCTCCTCTGGCCGTGGAGGCTCCTCTAGCCGTGGAGGATCCTCTTGCTCCTCTTGTTCGTGGTTGACGTGTCATTTTTGAAGATGAATAGTTTGTGATTCCTTGAATTGTAAGTTGATGAATATGGATTGAAATGCTTTGAGCCGTTGGGTATTTATAGAAGTTGAGAGAGGCAACCGAAACGTTTGTAGCCGTTTCGTGTATTGGTATTTGAGCGGGTTGTATTGCAGCAGTTTCTGTATTTCAAATTTTGAACAGGTTCCGAACGTCAGCCTATATTAGTGTAATTGGTGTAACGTATCCACGAAATGATGTTCCGAACCTCATTTCGACCTACCTGCAGACCTAGTCTAGTTTACGAAATGATGTTCACCTAGTCTAGTCTACGAAATGATGTTCTGCACATCATTTCGGCCTACCTGCAAACCAAGTCTAGTCTACTACTCTAGATGATAGGTGTATTGGTATTTGGAAATTGTATTGTAGCCTTTTTTGAATTTCAAATATTGAATCTCTTGTTCGGAACGGCAGTGTACATAAGTATAATTCGCGTAACATATCTTTTACACGATGTTCCGAACATCATTTCGATCTAGCCCAATGTCGTGATAGATTATTACATTGGGCGCGTGAACAACATTTATTTACCAACGGTAATAAAAATACACCACCCAACACATTATATATGCGTTCATTATTTGTAAAACAAGTTTACACAATTACATCAAACATCCAGATTAAAATGTCTAGTAGATCCGTTAATAGCGGCAGTGTTGTACCATTTTGTCGATGTGGAGATTATGCGAAGTTAACAACATAGTGGACGCAGCTAAACCCAGGAAGGAGGTTTTACGGATGCAAATATGGTCAGGTTAGGTGGTGCGTTTATTTTCTTTCTTGAATTTATTTGTTTGTTGTATTTATTTTATTTTATTTTATTTTTTTATGTAGGCAAATGGCTGCAACTACTTTAGATGGCATGATGAAGAAGTCCACGAAATGATGAAGTGTAATTGGTGTAACGTATCCACGAAATGATGTTCCGAACCTCATTTCGACCTACCTGCAGACCTAGTCTAGTTTACGAAATGATGTTCACCTAGTCTAGTCTACGAAATGATGTTCTGCACATCATTTCGGCCTACCTGCAAACCAAGTCTAGTCTACTACTCTAGATGATAGGTGTATTGGTATTTGGAAATTGTATTGTAGCCTTTTTTGAATTTCAAATATTGAATCTCTTGTTCGGAACGGCAGTGTACATAAGTATAATTCGCGTAACATATCTTTTACACGATGTTCCGAACATCATTTCGATCTAGCCCAATGTCGTGATAGATTATTACATTGGGCGCGTGAACAACATTTATTTACCAACGGTAATAAAAATACACCACCCAACACATTATATATGCGTTCATTATTTGTAAAACAAGTTTACACAATTACATCAAACATCCAGATTAAAATGTCTAGTAGATCCGTTAATAGCGGCAGTGTTGTACCATTTTGTCGATGTGGAGATTATGCGAAGTTAACAACATAGTGGACGCAGCTAAACCCAGGAAGGAGGTTTTACGGATGCAAATATGGTCAGGTTAGGTGGTGCGTTTATTTTCTTTCTTGAATTTATTTGTTTGTTGTATTTATTTTATTTTATTTTATTTTTTTATGTAGGCAAATGGCTGCAACTACTTTAGATGGCATGATGAAGAGATGTCAGATCAAGCAAAGAGAGTAATATGGGGTCTACTTAAGAAGTTGAAAGCTGTTGAAGAAGAGAGGAAAGCGGCACGTTTATGGCGGAAAAAATTGGGTTTTGGGGTACTAATAGTCGTGGTGCTAATCGTTCTCATATTCTGTACTTGGATCAAGTGTTGGTTCATAGTTTAGTTTCTATATTTCCAATTGTTATGTTTTGTGCAGTAATGATTAAGAAATTTCATTTGAAATTGTTATTTTGTCCTATAATTTACTAATGTACCCTATGTCGTTCAGCACGACACACTTCATGTTTCAAGCATATCGCGATCTGATCTGAACAAATCCGTTAACAGAACGATGAAGATAGCAATATCGAAATATGCCGCTCCGAACGTGTTCTTCACGTGACAAACATATTTAGCATGTTCGAAACCACAAAGATGGATGTGCAGTCATTTGTCACTCTAACATGTATGCTTGGTAATTTAGGGTGATACTGATCATCTCACTTTAATTACCTAGTCATAATGATCATCATTTGCCACTCTAACAACTCTAAGTGGCTGTTTGTCACTCGAACCACTCTAGATGTGAAGAGTGTGATGAAGATAGCAATAATAGAAGTTCGCGCTCGGAACATCGCATGAACGCGACAAACTTCCCGTTGATGTTCGAAACATCGTTATATGTATGGATCATCATAACAAGTATAGTTTGTTATTTATAGTGATAGTGATCGTCATTTGTCACCCTATCAAGTATAGTGGGTCATTTCTAGTTAAAATGACCATCATTTGACACTCTTACAGGTATGTTGGGTCATTTCTAGATTATAAGGATCATCATTTGTCTGTCGAACAACTCTAGTTGGCCATTTCTACACATAATGGTCATCATAATGCACCCTTACAGGTATCTTGGATCATTTTTAGGTATAATGATCATCCTTTATCACTCTTACAAGTATAGTTGGTCATTTATTATATGTATGGATCATCATTTCTCCCTACACCAAGTATAGTTGGTCATTTATAGTGATAGTGATCATCATTTTTCACTCTTACAAGTGTAGTTGTTCATTTATTATCATATTGATAATCATTTTCCACTCTTACAAGTATTGTTGGGTCCTGCCTAGTCATAATGATCATCATTTCCCACTCTAACGACTCTACTTGTCCATTTCTACTTATAAGGATAACCATTTGTCCCACAAACTACTCTAAGTGGTCTTTGTGATGAAAGTGGATGAATTTATCGCTCTTACAGGTATATTGGGTCCTTTGTAGGTATATAATGATCATAGTTTGTCACTCGAACCACTCTAGATGTGAAGAGTGTGATGAAGATAGCAACAATAGAAGTTCGCGCTCGGAACATCGCATGAACGCGACAAACTTCCCGTTGATGTTCGAAACATCGTTATATGTATGGATCATCATAACAAGTATAGTTTGTTATTTATAGTGATAGTGATCGTCATTTGTCACCCTATCAAGTATAGTGGGTCATTTCTAGTTAAAATGACCATCATTTGACACTCTTACAGGTATGTTGGGTCATTTCTAGATTATAAGGATCATCATTTGTCTGTCGAACAACTCTAGTTGGCCATTTCTACACATAATGGTCATCATAATGCACCCTTACAGGTATCTTGGATCATTTTTAGGTATAATGATTATCCTTTATCACTCTTACAAGTATAGTTGGTCATTTATTATATGTATGGATCATCATTTCTCCCTACACCAAGTATAGTTGGTCATTTATAGTGATAGTGATCATCATTTTTCACTCTTACAAGTGTAGTTGTTCATTTATTATCATATTGATAATCATTTTCCACTCTTACAAGTATTGTTGGGTCCTGCCTAGTCATAATGATCATCATTTCCCACTCTAACGACTCTACTTGTCCATTTCTACTCATAAGGATAACCATTTGTCCCACAAACTACTCTAAGTGGTCTTTGTGATGAAAGTGGATGAATTTATCGCTCTTACAGGTATATTGGGTCCTTTGTAGGTATATAATGATCATAGTTTGTCACTCGAACCACTCTAGATGTGAAGAGTGTGATGAAGATAGCAACAATAGAAGTTCGCGCTCGGAACATCGCATGAACGCGACAAACGTCCCGTTGATGTTCGAAACATCGTTATATGTATGGATCATCATTTCTCTCGAAGATAACAACATTAACAATTGTGCGATCCGAACGGCTGTTTAATGTGACGAACATAATTGTGGAGTTCCGAACATTTGTTTTCATTCTGGATATTTGGACGTGGATAATGTTAATGATCATCAGTTATATCTGGAACATAACAGGTGCGTTCCGAACATTTTTTTTCATGATGGAACACACCTATTATGTTCCGAACGTGTTGTATGATTTTATTAAGTTTTCCAGAAATGGAGTAGGCCAAGTTGTCGTTTGGAACATCGTTTTTAATATCCTAAACGACAGTTGATGTGTTGCGAACTATAAGCAAACAGGATGGTTTGGAGACAGTTTAACAGTACTAATTAAAGACCTTCATAATAATATTAATTGAACAGAGATACAAAAGCATATTCATAAACAGTAGAACTACTTAAACATCTAATATATAATAGCGTCTTCGTTATTGTTTGGATCTCCACCGAATTGATTTTGCAAAATCCTCTCAATCCGATCTATCTGCAATTGCATCTGCTCAAGTTTTGTCTCGAGTGTTTGAATGGACCTCTCACAATTATCTGCTACCTCTTTGATGTCAACAACTTCATAATGCACGTCTAGCAGTCTTATGGGAAGCGACTTGTTTGGAGGCTCTCGGACTCGGTGGTACTTATTCCATGGATCGTTTAATGCGTTATTGGCCATCTGCATGAAAAGTTGTTTAAAATTTAGAAAAGAATCAAAGTGGATAGTTATGTTTAAGGAAATATAAACAGATTAGATGGAGAAATCGTTTTAGGAAAAAGGCAGAAAATATGGAAAACTTGAGTACCTCAACTTGTTCTTCCTTGATATAGAAACTAGTGAAAACTGAACGTAATACTTGGTTAATGCGAAATGAATTGTGAATTGAGTGTTCATCAAAGTGGAGGTATTTATAGATGTTTTGAAGCAAATGAAGGGACGCATATTTACAAGTGTCAATGTATTTTTTGACGTGATTGTTGCAGCAACCAACTTATATTTTAGCCGTTTAGTGTACTGGTATTTGCGTTCCCAACTGTTCATTGTAGCCGTTTGTGTGTTTTAAATTTTGAATAGCTTGTTCGGAACGTCACGTATAAAAGTATAATATAATATCATCGACACGAGGTTCCGAACATTTCCTATAAGGTAGCACTTGGTAAACGCTACGACTGTGAATTGTGAAATAAAGACCTCACAAGCTTTCACATGCCTTGACATCGTTCGGAACATCACATGTAATATCCTAAACAAAATGGATGTGTTGCGAACAATATGCAATTATGTACACAACATAATCACAAAAGATGCAGTAAAGCAAATCTGTGCAAACCATAAGTTAAGAAACAAATTTGGCCAAATATGTACACAATATAAATTATACAAGTAGGACGAAAAGTCCATTATGCAATTCAATAAATATCCAAATAATCCAAATAATCGAAATTATAACGAGGACCATATAAATATACAATTCACAAACTCAATTCGTAGGCTGACTTGTAGCCTCATTTCCACTACGAACAACGGGGCATGTAGTTTTCTTGTGCCCATATCTCTTGCAGTTGCCACATTTATTTCTCCTCTTTGGAAGACGCTCCCCAATAGATCGAATCCGGTTAACCCTTCTCCTTCCACGGTTGTTCGGCTTTGGGGGCGGAGGCACTGGATAAAGTATCTCTTCAGCAGGGACGACCCATGATTCTTCAGGAGGTACTGCATTGACAGGCTCTGCATAGGCAAGGATGTATGCTTGTGTTGTGTAATATCCAGAGATGTATTCATACACTCTACTTCCATATTCATCGCCATGCAACCCCCTAATTGCTGCCATAGCATGTACACAAGGTAACTGATCAAGATCGAACTCCCTACATGTACATGTCCTCTCATATAGATCAACTTCTGCCTCATGCACTGGACTAATGATTTCGAAACAATAAGTTCCCTTCCTGTTGACAACTAGCTTGTCTCCCACTTCTTTATTCTTCCTTATTTTTATTTCAACGTCTGGGACGCATAAATTTGGGTGGTTGATTAACTTCATGGCCCTAGTGTGGAATTTTTCCGCAAAGTTCATACCTATATCCTTCAAGAGGGCAGCAATGGGGTATTCTCTTTGCTCTTTCAGCATGGAATTAATGGACTCAACTATGTTTGATGTCATAACTTCAAACCTATTAAAAAGAATAAAAATTATAATAGTCAAAACATGTTCCTAGCACAAGTGCAGATATAGGAATAAGAAGTGCGGAACATTAGTCATGTTCCTAACATGACTCACACGTTCAGAACTCCGATAATGAGTTCAGAACATCATCGGAAAATAAATATTCCTATAATGTTCTGAACATATATGTTATGTTCGGAGAGCGCAATGTGACGTTTGGAACATATTGAAAGCAGACAGTAATATATTACCTGTTTCCTGGGAAATATAATCTGCTCCATCTATGATAGCCAACAACATTTTCAAGATAATCCGCTACCCTCCAATCAATAGCCCTGATCTCATTCATAGCATCATTGAATTCCTCTACCCTGTATGCCTTTGCTGCAGTGTAGTATTTATGAAGACTGAATCCAAACTGAAACTTTGTTCGGATGCTTTCACCAAGGTGCCACATGCAAACTCCGTAGTGTGCAGAAGGAAACACTTGGGCGACCATTTTCGAGATGCTCGGATGTCTATCCGAAACTATGCACAACTCTTCACTATCTGAAACTATGCAGCGTAATTGTTCGAAACAATACTCATATGAGGCGTCACACTCTTTGTCTACAACACAAAAAGCAACAGGGAATACGTGACTCATTGCATCCTGAGCAACAGCAGACAGCAAGACCCCTCCATACTCGCCAGACAAATGTGTACCGTCAACGGCTAGGACTTTTCTCACGTAAGTAAATCCCCTGATCCACGCTCCATAAGAGAGAAAATACAAGAACTTCCCTGTGCTAGAAAGCCTCAAATCTGTCTTGGTTCCTGGATTCTTGCTCCTAACCATATAAGCATAAGCATCAAGAATTTCAATACCTTTCGCATGTGTTCCCCGTGTCAAAGATTTTGCAAATTGACAGCCCCTAAGACACTTCCAGTAGCTAACCTTACAACCAAAATTGTTGTTAAGGGACTCCCTGACAGCTTTTGTGGTTGGACCTTTTCCCATTAAATATTTACCTTTCATGAACTCACCAATTATCCGGGCAGAGGCGTGTGAATTATGACTGGAATGATGTTGGACACCGCATGTGTGCATGTTATTGTAAACGCTAATGTAGAACCTATCATTACTTTTATACCTCATTGCCCTTAACCACCATTTGCATTTGACATCTAAACATCTAGCATTAAAAATCTTTGCAGTATTCTTCAATGGTTTGTAATTAAAACGATGTTTAACTGCTGCAATCTTCAATTTGGTGACCATTTCTTTCTTATTGGGGAAAGTCATACCTTTTTCAAAACCTGTGCTATCAACGAAGTGAAATATCGGCTCGCTGCTTTGTGTTGGAAACACAGGGGTATAAATGGCAGGATGTTCCTCTACATATTTGTCTTCTACTTCTTCTTCTTTTTCTTCATCTACATCTACGCCTGCTCTGTTTTTTTCTACCCCTCCTGCTCTGTCTTCTTCTGCTACTTCTTCATGTAAGTCATCCAATCGCTGACTAAAATCATGCCCTCCACTATTTGGCATTTCTTGGTCATTAGAACCAACACATTCCTCCGTCGTTGAAACCACAATTACCCTTAGTGTGGGCCTAGCACCATTACGATCAACGTCATCCATATAAAGGCGTACATCATCATCGTTTCTTATTGCAACGGGAGGAGTCTTTTGATTTGCGGCAACACTCAGCATGTAAGTAATGCAAATATCCCTCGGATTGTCTCTTATCCCCCAACTTCCGATGATTTTGTTAAGTAGAACATCATACGTAACATCTCTAGGCACAAGAATGGGTCTTGACTCTTTAACCTTCGGAAACCAAGCATAACATTTAGAATGCTCCACCCATTCACCTTGATAATTAACTCCCAATATAACCTCACCCATCGATGGTCACCTGCAATAAATTGGAATGACCAACTATTAGTATTACTAATATTTATACAGTATATTTCCAAACCTCCATGTTCTCGTTTGGAACATCTTCCTGACGTTCTGAACATCAGATTACAGTTTTTCATTGCTCGATGAAAGATGTTCCGAACCTCAGTATTGCTCGTTTGGAACATCTAATAAAGACGTTCTGAACATCACCTTACACTTTTTCGATGCTTAATGCAAGATGTTCCAAACTTCAACAGAACGCTCAAACATCCTACAGAATGTTCCGAACATTATCTGTGAAAATTCCAATAATATACATACGCCGCGTAAAACGCTAGCGATATGTTTGGAATTACAATTACGGCCATAGGAAAGTCGAAATGGTGTTTGGAATTTCACGCAGATTGTTCGGAGGAACTGAATCCGTAACAACCCCGAATCAACAAAAACAACAAAAAACATGTTCGAAAATTTAGTACACTTACCGGAGATGACTGGATTGATACGATTAAAATTGGAGGAACAAGATTTCTCCTTTAATGGATAAGAAACGACGACCAGATTTAACGAAATTCCGTATAACCCAAATGTGGGGGATCTCAGCTTGTATTGCCTAAAACTGGAAAGGATATTCAAGATAATAAGCTCAGCAGCTATGGTGGAATGGGTATTATTTCGAAATACGAAAGGAAGCTCAGCAGCTATGGTGGAGCTTTGGGCGGGAATAGAATGTGGAAAAATGGAGGGAAAACGGGGGAGAGGAGAGAGGGAAAGCAGCTAGGGAATGACCAAATTTGGCAAAAAACTACTTTATATACATGGACTATTGTGCAACTTACAAAACATTGGGGTGAGAATGTTACATAGTTAATAACACTAATTAAATGAGGACCCTAGAATTCATGTTTAAAACTTGAGCCTTTTTCCACACAAAAAAGACTTGGGGAGACCTGCCATGCCAATCCCCCAGATTACTCAGTCCAACTTTTCATATTCCTTCATTAACACTCACAATCATTTTATTATTTTTATGTTATTTTGATTTGAAAATTAAATACATTCCTTTGTCTTTCTGTATTCGTCAACTGTGTCCTAAACACTGATATTGATACAGGATACTCTTTTCGTTTATTCGTTATTCACTTTTGATTTCTCAACATATTCTCTTCTAACAAGATTGATTTATTTGGTTTAATTGTTTGTATTTGGTTACTCACATAAATACTAATTTTGGTGGATTACCTTTGTGGTTCCGAATAATCATCGACAATCTAATTGATATGGTTGTTATTGAACTTATGCCTAACGTATAGTCATAATGAAGTAATTTGATTATTTGCTCACATAGTCAGTGCACTTTGGCTCCTTATATAAGTTTCATATGACCAATACAAAGATCAACACTTGAAGGTTTTTTCAGGTCCATAATATCACTTGATGAAGAGTTACCACCATTCATAATTTGTATTATATTATTCGAACCAAATAAAAGCTACTACTATATTATGTGTTTTAATAATATTGACTGGACGCATGAGTGGACATACACGTGCAAAGCACATGTCGAGAAACTAGTATAAATAAAAGCATGATCTCCCTAATACCTTAATCTTTTAGATGAGATTGGTCACACATTTCGACA
Organism: Petunia secreta; assembly: GCA_029990175.1. Lineage (NCBI taxonomy): Eukaryota > Viridiplantae > Streptophyta > Magnoliopsida > Solanales > Solanaceae > Petunia > Petunia secreta. Next base: position 16,507,941 of record JARKIP010000013.1, on the reverse strand, counting down.
ACTAACGATCCAAATTTTCTCTCGTGTACTTTTATAACTTTTTCATGAGCTAATCTCGTAGTCTTATGATAATTGAGTACTACTATCACATCACTTCTCAGTTGTGTAATTTGTTCAAGTTAAATTGTTGCGACTTGAGAGGCATAAAGGCGGCTAAATTTTAGGATGTGACAGTCAGTACTTGTTCATATGCGGCAACCAAAGATCATGTAGCCTAATTGACTGCAAGCTGAATAAGTTATGATCCTCTGTAGATCATTTTGTAATGTCTCATACCTTTTATTACTGCCTAATAATGCTAAGTAAATGTTTCTTTCAAACTTTTTATCTGTCCGAAAGTAACTTAGCTTTAAAAAATCAAGACATATTAATCTTACCATTGCTAAAAGAGGTCAAAAGTGATTAGTAATAGCCGCTTTATATAGTAGGACTTGTAGGAGTAACAGTTGACAGTGAAAAAAAAGTGTAATTGAGTAAATTAAATCTTGTATTTAATGTTTTCTTACAAGACATGCCAAAATTAACATTCTTTCCTTCTTGCATACAGTTCATTGAACATATATACATTAGATATACAATACCGTTGGCAAAAAAGACGACACAAAGTAATACATTTCAAAGTTTCAATTGAGAATCCTGAGTAAATTTATCGGTGATTATCCAACTTTTGGTTCGTTATGCAAAAGTCACTTACCTTTATTTATTACCCAAAAGTAACTCAATTTCACTCCGGTTATCACCAAAGTCACCCTCGCCGGGAACACACTAATTAATCCTAAATAACCAATTATCAATAAACACAAACACATTAATTAATCAAAATTAACCAATTATCAATCAACATAAACATTTGTTAGAAGTGTATAAGGTTTCACATTACATAAAAACTCAAAGTCTACCTCGTCATGATTTGGTTGATCCGAAGTTAACTGTATTGTTCCAAAATTATTAAAATTTTAAAGGAAAATATCATAAGAAAAAAGAGTACTAATAAGGAATAAGAAGTTTTGCTTTATTTATAAATAAAATGCCACAACGGTGTGTGCTTAATTTTCAGGTATCTAACTTAATTATCATGCACATCGAATTCATCAAACAAATACATATCATTGGAAGCACTCCCTGTGCCTGATAAAAAAGTTGAAACAATAATATTAAAAAAATATTAATCAAATATTATAGAGATTTTGCATTTCAATTACTAGATTTCTTGTCAAATATCTCTTACCTTACCCCATTAAGGTGGAGAGGCTGTTTTTATGTGTCTTGTTTCACTAAAATACCTACTAGATTAATTAGTTATTTAGGAGTTGATTAGTGATTTTCTCGGCGAGTTTTTTATAGTCTCCGGTGAGAGTAACTTTGGTTATAGTTGGAGCAAAGTTAGGTAACTTTTGAGTAACAAAACAAAGGTAAGTGAGTTTGACGTAATGAACCAAAAATTGGATAACCACTGGTTTGGTGATAGTACATGGAGTAAAAGTTACATTGTTATCTTGGCTCTAGAACTGTCAACGACACGTTGCCACTTAGACATCCTTCATCAGCTGACTCTGTTGATTTCATTGAATTCCTCTCTATAAAAAAACCAGGCTCCTTTGGTTGAGGAAGAACCAGACCTTCATTGCCCAACCAGACAACAACTGATGCCATTGTAGGTCTATCCTCTGGGAGTTTTTGGACACACAACAAACCAACCTGAATGCATCTCAAAACTTGAGATTCTGAAAAAGATGATTCTTTCAAGCAATCGTCCATCAGTTCCAAGGCTTTGCCTTCATTCCAAAGTAACCATGCCTAAAATACGAACAGAACACAAAAATTTATACAGTTGCATTAGAGAGTGATAAGGAGATTAAAAGATTTGTGTCATTAAGTCCTTACATGTCCCAAAAGATTGTGATGATGTTCCAAATGATGAAATTTCCTGTTCTTTCTGCCACTGACTATTTCAAGGATAATTACACCAATGCTGAATACATCTGATTTTACTGAATATCTCCCATCAACAGCATACTCTGGGGACATATATCCACTGCTCCACCTCATCAAAGTTAAGTTCATGAACATAGTGAATATATTAAAAATTCTTAGCTAAAGGTTTTATAGAAACTTACTATGTTCCAATTACTCTCTTCGTTTTTCCTTCCACTTGGTCTCCACCACAAATTTTGGCAAGGCCGAAGTCAGATATTTTGGCATTCAAGTCACTATCTAATAAAATGTTACTGATCTTCAGGTCTCTGTGAATAATTCTTAATCTTGAGTCCTGGTGAAGGTAAAGAAGACCTCGAGATATTCCCATAGCAATTTCAAAGCGGTTCTTCCATGCAAGTGAAGCTTTTCTGCTTGGATCTGCACAATGTAATGCATTCAATATTATGTCAGGAAAGTCCTACTACCTAGTTGAGTTTTCTATTGAGGGCTTATAAAGTAATATATAGTTAAAGAATCGTAAGAAGCAAACCAAAAATGAAATAGTCCAAGCTAGTATTGGGCATAAACTCATAGATTAGCATTCTTTCTTCCCCTTCAAGGCAACAACCCAAAAGCTTGACAAGGTTCCTGTGTTGCAGCTTGGAAATGAGAACGATTTCGTTCTTTAACTCTTGAAGGCCTTGCCCAGAATATTTTGATAGCCTCTTTACTGCTATTTCTTGTCCATTTGGTAGGATACCCTGCAAGTTTTAATCAAGGTCAAAGAAGCTACTTCTAGCTAGATTAAATATCAAAGTTATTTACCTTGTAAACAGGTCCAAAGCCACCCTCCCCAATCATATTAGCAGAAGAGAAGTTCTGCGAGGCAGTTGCAACAGTAACCAAATCAAACAAAGGCAACTCCATGTCTTCATTTCGAATCTCTGAACCTGTCGATGTACATTCACCAGATACAAGCAAGATATTAGTGAGGTTTAATTTCATACAGTGGACTACCAAAAATAGAGCAGCCCAATTTTTTGGTAGAGGTTGACAATGTTAGCCAGATAGAACATTCACCTAGGTGAAAGAACATTCAGAGTTGACAATCTTCTACTAAAGATGTTATACAGGAGTACCTCAAGTATATTTACCTATTATCTTTTTTCTTTTTTGGAACGAAAACCAAGCTACAAAGCTGAGGATAAAAGTTGCTACAACTGCTGAAATGACTGCAATCAAGGTGGATCTTTTTCTCCTCTGATTCCTCTCTGAATCTGTTCATAATTAGTCCATAAGCAGTGTTAGTATTGACATATGAACTGACATATCAGTAGTGAATTGCTTAAATAGTTGATCAAGGCTTTCAATCTGCAAGATTTTTACTGAAAAGGTAGTCCATGTTGAATGGATTTCAACCTGCATTGGTAGTTAAAGCATCTTTTCCTGAAAGATGACCCAATTAATGTACGGAAGCACCATCTCATGCCATGTAGTAGTATCCAACATCACCTGAAGCTTATATTCTTTTTTCAAGAGGTCAAGTTAAAGGCGACTCTAAGAATTAGATCTATTGTGTTAGAGTTGGTGTGAATTGTTACATCCAGATAGGCCGCGGGCTAAAGACAGTGGGTGCGACCACACACACTGTCGACATCCATGAGGACTAAGCATATTTGAAACCTTTACTAGGGAGAAAGCTTCTCGCTAGCAATCCTACTAATCACTGTATAAATTCAGTACATTCTTGTATCTATATAGCTATAGGGTAGGATTTAGCAATTAGGCAAATTCTCCTTGCAGCCAGCTGCCTATGACCATTCCAGTGCACACAAAAACGAGGGTAAGAGTCATCGTCACACTACTAGTAGGACAGTTCGTACTAGATTATCATCAGCTCCTGTAAGGGAAAAAATTGCAGATGGAGCCATTTAATGGTTCATAAATCCTCAAAGATTCATTCCATTTTCCAGTTTAGGTTTACCAAACCAGAGGATTCTTCATAGTTGGATGAAATCGTTGTTATCCTTTACAATTCATTCAACATTTCACTAACTACGAAAGCACGTAAATCAACTTAATGCCCCACAAGTAAATAAGAAAGTGAAGTTCCTTCAATTTTAAGGAGTTGTGCATTACAATGTATAGTAAGAATTTGATACTACATAGTAGGGTCTTTACCTAATTCTGAAGAAGCAACTCTCACAAACAGGTCTTGCTCATTATGGCTAACCACTCTAATATCACTTAGTTCTCCAAACCATAGTAAGCATCCACTTCCGCCATTTCTAACATCAAGATTCGAGTAGGCTGTACAATTGCAGTCAACCAAGCACTTTTTCTTGCATTCTTCAAGGTTCATGCTCTCATTATACCAGGCGTGTCTAGAATCTGGCATCTTGACACCAGTAAGTTTAAGAAAACCATCTTGGTTACAAGCCAAAGAAGTTCTCCTTACACAACCACTAGACCAATCTGTTGCATACCATTGTTCAGGATACCTGCGAAGAAATACTTAAGTACAACTATAAAAAGTGTGCTCTTTCTAGTAGTGTAAGCTTTTAGATGAGTGCCACAGATTTTAACATGAATTTCCACATGATTGGCCCAAGAAAAAGAATAAAGCCTGTACGTGAGGGAGCGTGTGAAGATATAATTAAGTAATAAAAGGTGCTCTCTCTAACAGTTTAAATATTTAGCTGTGATGGTCACACAATTCAACATTACCTAGTCTCGAAACCTCTCAGGCAGTCACATGGAGGAGAGTTATTGATGTTGCAAATTGCATAAGGACCACATAAAGCGAAACGATCACAGTTATCCTCTTCTGCTGTCAAAAAGAGAAACCAGCTCTGACTGCGCTCTTGCCATGCCAGGTGGTCTATCACCCCAGCAGGGGTCAGCACCACCCTGGTGGGGAGGGACTCATTCTTAAGATTGTATTCGTAATAAACTTGCTGCTGATTATTAACAAACCCCAAAGTGAAAGTGATCGTATCTGCTTTCAAACTAGGACTCCCACTGAATGAATTTCCATTCCATAGCCCTGCGCTAAATTCTACAGATGAATTTTTCCACAGAAACAATTGCGGGTATCCATGAGGTTCAATATAGATTGCATATTCACCAGGAGCAGGATCATCAGTGCTCTTCCATGACGTTATGCGCGATTCCATGCCCGTCACCAAATTACGCCCTAGTTTCATGCCAGGTAATAAAGTATCTCCTGGATAATCGAAACTCTGCCATGCGAAATGTTCATTGTCTCTGTCATTTCCATCACTGACAACAAGATTCCCTGAATCCAGGAGCCGTGCTTTTGGATTATTTAAGGATCTTGCTGAGCTTGATGACCAAATTGAGGCATTGGAACTGTTGACAAGTACAAGAACTCCATTGGATTTGAGCATCAACACTCCTGAAGTGTCAGTCAATGGAATATTTCTGTTAGCAACCCATGCAACGGTTCCAGTTGCTATCTTTTTGTACCATATGCCAACATAGCGATTCTTGGAATTTCCAGGGCTGAAAAATCCAAGTTCATAAAACCCTTTAGCTGAAACAACTGTGTCACCATCTCTAATGGTTTTATCTGTAGTGATCGTGTCTAATGCTGCGGAAGGTAGTATGATGAAGAGAAAATGTGAGCAAACGAATAAAGAAAGAAGCCTTTTCATGGATTCTGACTCATGCTTTTGTTTAACAATGTTATAGCCTTATAACCACACCATAGATGAGACAAAAACATAATATCAATATAGTCTGTTCATTAATGGCATGTCCACCAATATAGTCCAGCACACCTATTTAGAATCAAAAGTCCATGTTCAACAATAGTCTTTACATTAATGAAAGGTGAATTGGATCTTGAAATCATCTTAAGGAAATGATCAAATACATCATTTTCAAAAAATCTCAAGGAAGGTCTATGACAGCTTTTTCCTTTTATTGGCAATTGTTGAAGATATTCGAGTATTATATAAATAAAAGCATGATCTCCCTAATACCTTAATCTTTTAGATGAGATTGGTCACACATTTCGACAACTAACGATCCAAATTTTCTCTCGTGTACTTTTATAACTTTTTCATGAGCTAATCTCGTAGTCTTATGATAATTGAGTACTACTATCACATCACTTCTCAGTTGTGTAATTTGTTCAAGTTAAATTGTTGCGACTTGAGAGGCATAAAGGCGGCTAAATTTTAGGATGTGACAGTCAGTACTTGTTCATATGCGGCAACCAAAGATCATGTAGCCTAATTGACTGCAAGCTGAATAAGTTATGATCCTCTGTAGATCATTTTGTAATGTCTCATACCTTTTATTACTGCCTAATAATGCTAAGTAAATGTTTCTTTCAAACTTTTTATCTGTCCGAAAGTAACTTAGCTTTAAAAAATCAAGACATATTAATCTTACCATTGCTAAAAGAGGTCAAAAGTGATTAGTAATAGCCGCTTTATATAGTAGGACTTGTAGGAGTAACAGTTGACAGTGAAAAAAAAGTGTAATTGAGTAAATTAAATCTTGTATTTAATGTTTTCTTACATGACATGCCAAAATTAACATTCTTTCCTTCTTGCATACAGTACATTGAATATATATACATTAGATATACAATACCGTTGGTAAAAAAGACGACACAAAGTAATACATTTCAAAGTTTCAATTGAGAATCCTGAGTAAATTTATCGGTGATTATCCAACTTTTGGTTCGTTATGCAAAAGTCACTTACCTTTATTTATTATCCAAAAGTAACTCAATTTCACTCCGGTTATCACCAAAGTCACTCTCGCCGGGAACACACTAATTAATCCTAAATAACCAATTATCAATAAACACAAACACATTAATTAATCAAAATTAACCAATTATCAATCAACATAAACATTTGTTAGAAGTGTATAAGGTTTCACATTACATAAAAACTCAAAGTCTACCTCGTCATGATTTGGTTGATCCGAAGTTAACTGTATTGTTCCAAAATTATTAAAATTTTAAAGGAAAATATCATAAGAAAAAAGAGTACTAATAAGGAATAAGAAGTTTTGCTTTATTTAAAAATAAAATGCCACAACGGTGTGTGCTTAATTTTCAGATATCTAACTTATAGCCCGTTTGGCATTGCTTCTCCAAAGTGTTTTTTTTTTCAACAAAAGTACTTTTTTTAGAATTTTGAGGTGTTTGGCAACTAAAAATAAGTACTTTTAGTTAGAAGCAGAAGCAGTTTTTCTGCTGTTGGGAAGAAGCTACAAATATCTCCTTCTTCAAGAAACAGAAGCAGAAGCAGTTTATTAATTTTTTCAAGACTGAAATATCATTACCAAGAATTCATATTTACCATATTATTCCTTATAAATTAACCATATCTCTCTCAAAATACAATTATATTTTTATTTTTTCTATTTTTTTCTACTACGTACTTTTATAAATCTTCTTCCTCTAGGACTAATTTTATTTTTAGGTAATACTATCAAGCGTATATAGGATGTCCTACTCTTTAAATCATCTTTTAAAAGTAAGTGATTACTAGAAATTCCTAATTCCGTTATCACTTTGATTTAACTATATTTTATGTTGTTCAATAGCTTAAATTTATATCTTTTACTTTATATTTTACATTTAACTAAATAAATTTCTAATTAAAGTCTTTTATGATAAATATTCAATTTTTTTTATTAATCCAAATGTAAAATGAACTTGGATGTCCTTTTCGTAATTTGACACTGAAAAGTACTTTTCGTAATGATTAACCAAACACAAATTATTTATCAAAAGTACTTCTCCAATGAGTTGTTCAAACACAAACTGCTTATTATCCAAAAGTACTTTTTAAAAAAGTACTTATGCCAAAAGTACTTCTCAAAATAAGCACTCCCGGTGCCTGATAAAAAAGTTGAAACAATAATATTAAAAAAATATTAATCAAATATTATAGAGATTTTGCATTTCAATTACTAGATTTCTTGTCAAATATCTCTTAATGTTGCGTTAAACTTTTGGAGATTAACTTATATTTTTATGTGTCTTAAAACAACAACAACATACCTAGTGTAATCCCACAAGTGGAGTCTGGGAAGGGTGAGATGTACGCAGACCTTACCCCCATTAAGGTGGAGAGGCTGTTTTTATGTGTCTTGTTTTGACTAAAATACCTACTAGATTAATTAGTTATTTAGGAGTTGATTAGTGATTTTCTCGGCGAGTTTTTTATAGTCTCCGGCGAGAGTAACTTTGGTTATAGTTGGAGCAAAGTTAGGTGACTTTTGAGTAACAAAACAAAGGTAAGTGAGTTTGACGTAATGAACCAAAAATTGGATAACCACTGATTTGGTGATAGTACATGGAGTAAAAGTTACATTGTTATCTTGGCTCTAGAACTGTCAACGACACGTTGCCACTTAGACATCCTTCATCAGCTGACTCTGTTGATTCCATTGAATTCCTCTCTATAAAAAAACCAGGCTCCTTTGGTTGAGGAAGAACCAGACCTTCATTGCCCAACCAGACAACAACTGATGCCATTGTAGGTCTATCCTCTGGGAGTTTTTGGACACACAACAAACCAACCTGAATGCATCTCAAAACTTGAGATTCTGAAAAAGATGATTCTTTCAAGCAATCGTCCATCAGTTCCAAGGCTTTGCCTTCTTTCCAAAGTAACCATGCCTAACGTACAAATAGAACACATTTGTACAGTTGCATTAACAATAGGGTGAGTGACTACTTAAGGGGATAGAAGTTTTGTGCCATCTGTGCTTACATGTCCCAAAAGATTGTGATGATGTTCCAAATGATGAAATTTCCTGTTCTTTCTGCCACTGACTATTTCAAGGATAATTACACCAATGCTGAATACATCTGATTTTACTGAATATCTCCCATCAACAGCATACTCTGGGGACATATATCCACTGCATCACCTCATCAAATTTAAGTTCATGAACTGATTGAATATATTAAATATTTTAAGGTAAAGGTTTGAAGAAACTTACTATGTCCCTATTACTCTCTTCGTTTTTCCTTCAGCTTGGTCTCCACCAACAATTTTGGCAAGGCCGAAGTCAGAAATTTTGGCATTCAAGTCACTATCTAACAAGATGTTGCTGATCTTCAGGTCTCTGTGAATAATTCTTAATCTGGAGTCACGATGAAGATAAAGAAGACCGCGAGATATTCCCATAGCAATTTCAAAGCGGTTCGTCCATGCAAGTGAAGCTTTTCTGTTTGGATCTGCACAATGTTGTTCATTCAATATTATGTCAGGGAAGTCCAGCATAATTGAGATATTCAACACTTATAAAGTACAGTAATATTTAGTTAACGAATCATGAGAAGCGGACCAAAAATGAAATAGTCCAAGCTAGTATTGGGCATAAACTCATAAATTAGCATCATTTCTTCTCCTTCAAGGCAACAACCCAAAAGTTTGACAAGGTTCCTGTGTTGCAGCTTGGAAATGAGAACGATTTCATTTTTCAACTCTTGAAGGCCTTGTCCAGAAAACTTTGATAGCCTCTTAATTGCTATTTCCTGTCCACTTGGTAGGACAACACCCTGCATATTTTTATCAAGTGTCAAAGATGCTACTTCTAGCTAAAAGTTGAATATCAAAGTTAATTTACCTTGTAAACGGGTCCAAAGCCTCCTTCCCCAATCACATTAGCGGAAGAGAAGTTCTCAGTGGCAGTAGTAACAGTAACCAAATCAAACAACGGCAACTCAAAGTCTTCATGGTGAATTTTTGAATCTGCCAATAAACATTCGCAAGACACAAGCATTAGTGTAACAATTTTCTAATGGAGATGTTACACACGAGTTCCTCAAGTATATTTACCTGTAATTTTTACCCTTCTTTGGAAGAAAAACCAAGCTACAAAGCTGAGGATAAAAGCTGCTACTACTGCTGAAACGGCTGCAATCAAGGCGGACTTGTTTCTCTTCTGTTTCCTTTCTGAATCTGTTCATAATTAGTCCATAAGCAGTCTTACAATTGACATATGATTTTCCCGTAGCAGCAGTGAATTGTTAAATATGTATACACACGCTCTTTTTTACTAGTTCTTTTCACTTTTATATGCTATGCCCTGAGCTAAAGAGTGTGTGCAACCACACACACTGTTGACAGCCTAGATCTCAAGATCTGCCAGCCATGAGATCTAGCAGAGTTGGTCTTTACAAGCGAGGAAACTTCTTCGTGGAAGTCCTACCAAGTAATCACTGTACTAATTGAGGACATCCTAGTATCTTTATAGCTGTAGACCCTGAAATAGCAATTATGCTAATTCCCCTTGCAGAAAAAATTGCAGATATGCAGCCATTTAATGGTTCATAAATCCTCATACAAGCATTATTCAAATTTTCTGTTTAAGTTGGCCAAACCAGAGAAATTTCGTCATGGTTGGATAAAATCATTCTTATCATTTACGATTCAATCAACGTGTTACGAAATACTAAAGCACCTAATCAACTTAAATGTCCGTCAAGATAGTAAATAAGATTGTAAAGTTCCTTCAATTCTAAAGAGTTGTGCAATTATATTAGAATGAGAAAATGGTAGAGTAAGGTCATTACCTAATTCTGAAGCAGCGACTCTGACAAACAGGTCTTGCTCATTTTGGCTAAACTCTCTAATATCAATGAGTTCTCCAAACCAAAGTAAACATCCACTTCCACCATTTCTAACATCAAGATTCGAGTAGGCTGTACAATTGCAATCAGCCAGGCACATTTTCTCGCAGTCTTCAAGGTTCATGCTCTCGTTATGCCAGGACTGTCTAGAATCCGGCGTCTTCATACCTGTGAGTTTAAGAAAACCATCTTGGTTACAAGCCAAAGAAGTTCTCCTTTCACAACCACTAGTCCAATCTGCAGCATCCCATTGTTGAGTATACCTGCGGAGATATAATTAAGTAATTAAGTATGCCTTTTTTTAATAGCTTAAGCTTGAATTTATTGATGTGATTGTCCCACAATTCAACAATACCTAGGCTCAAACCCTTTTAGGCAATCACATGGAGGAGAGTTCTTGATGTTGCAACTTGCATAAGGACCACATAAAGCAAAACGATCACAGTTATCAAGTTGTCCTGTTAAGTAGACAAACCAGATCTGACTCCGTTCTAGCCATGTCAGGTGTTGTATAAACCCGGTAGGGGTCATCACCAACCTGGTGAGAGGGGAGTTATTCTTAAGATTGTATTCATAATAAATTTCCTTCTGATTAATAACCCACTCGTAAGTGTAATATGCATTTGTGTTCGTAATAGGAGTCCCAGTAAAAGACAGTCCATTCCATGGACCTGTGCTATATACTACAGATGAATTTTTCCAAACAAACAATTGCGGGTATCCATTAGATTCAACACGGTCTACATATTCACCAGGAGCAGGATCATCGGTGCTCTTCCATGACGTTAAGGACCATTCCATGCCCGTGACCAAATTACGTCCAAGTCTCATGCCAGGTAATAAAGTATCTCCAGGATAATCAAAACTCTGCCAAGCGAAATGTTCACGGTCTATGTCATTTCCATCACTGACAACAAGATTCCCTGAATCCAAGAGCCGTGCTTTTGGATTCTTTAAGGGTATCGATGAGTTTGATGACCAAATTGAGGCATTGGAACTGTTGACAAGTACAAGAATTCCATTGGGTTGGAGTGTTAACACTCCTAAAGTATTATTCAATGGAATGTCTCTGTTGGCAACCCAAACTACATCTCGAGCTGGTATATTCTTGAACCATATGCCAACATAGCGATTCTTGGAATTTCCAGGGCTGAAAAATCCAAGTACATAAACCCCACCAGCTGAAACAATTGTGTCACCATCTTTAACAGGTTTATCTATTGTAATCGTGTCTAATGCTGCGGAAGTTCGTAACATGAAGAGAAAATGGGAGAAAACGAATAGAGAACCTTGCATGGATCCTGACTAATAATTTTGGTTGACAATGTTAATGCCTCAAAGCCACAAAATAGCTGAAACAGAAAGGAATACGGATACTTTGATCACAAGGTTAATTATTTTCTTCTAGCCCACTAGTGTAGATCAAAGTCATGTCCAAAAATAGTCTATAAAAAGAAAACGAAGAGAAGTTTTTTTTTTTTTTTTTTTTGACCTTATGAAATAATCCAATATTTGACTTTCACAAAGGACTACTTACTGTTTCATTTATATTTTATTGGCAACTAACCCAAAGTTTCTATTAACTCTAGAATGTGAGCCATTTACTTTTGAATGGTCAATTATGGAATGATATCACTTCACAATTGAGTTTTTGTTTCAATTCAACTACTGTACTTGTTCAAAGTTGTACGCCTTTGAGTCTTTGATTTCTATGCCTTGATTTTACTCCCGTCATTTAGCAACCCTAAATCTATATGCCATCAAAATGCATGGCACGCATCTTAATTCTTTTGGCCAAATATATAAGCAGCCCCTAAGTTTGTTTTCGTTTTGGCATTTGAATTAAGGTCAGTACATATTGAACACCTAAACTTAACTCGAAATATATCAATTAGACTTTTTTTTTTGTGAGGTGGCAATGTGTGTGTGTTACACTTTCTTTCAAGGTGAGAGAGCTCAATGTTTTCCTTTTTAATTTTTTCTTCTTTGACTACTAAATTTTGTTGAGAATTCTTTTAATTATTAAGGGTATAGTTGGGAAAAGACTAACAATTTTTGTCTTGAAATCCTAAAGTGTCAACTAATTTGGAACAAATGATTATTGCTAAAGTGTCAACTAATTTGGGACGGAGGGAGTAGTTTTCTTCATTTTATTAGTATTATTATTTGTAATATTATTATAGAGTTCATAATAGACTCTATGATGATCACAATGTATCTAGTGCTTTCGAGTTCTTTTTTTTTTTTACATAATTGTTAGCTAGTTGAGGTTGTGCCTCATTAGGAATGATAAGGTAAGGCCTAGCCCCCTTTTTTGTATGTTCTAATTGAGGTAGTATTATTATTAATAAAATTAGTCACTAAGTACCCTGCTTAGTGACCTTTGCTAAAAAAAAATATATTATCTCATGTGGATGATGACGTGTATAGTCAACAACAGAATTGTAACACACGCATTGCAGGAAGTGTTTAAACTTATATTCTCATCAACTTGAGGTGTTAGTTAGAATGGGAAAAGCTGAAGCTTTAAAATACAGTACGAGGTCGCTTGGTTGGTGAGCTTGGAGGTAAAAATTTAGTCACGCAGTCAGTTTTGACCGCATTAAATGAATACTAGCCAGCGATGCAAAACTGTTTGAAGACTAGCCACCTCCGGACAAATCACAGTATAAATACTGGGGCTTTGAATAAGTTTTGTTCAAAGCCCCAGTACTTATACTGGGAAGCTGAAGTAAACGAATCCCAGTATAAAATACTGGGGCTTTGAACAAGTTTTGTTCAAGGCCCCAGCATTTTGTTATGGGACTTTATATAAAGCTTCAGTCCCATAACAAAATACTGGGACTGTGAACAAAACTTGTTCAAAGCCCAATATTTTGTTATGGGACTGGACCTTTGTTATGGGACTTTGTATAAAGCTTCAGTCCCATAACAAAATACTTGGGCTCTGAACAAGTTTTGTTCAAAGCCCAAGTATTTTGTTATGGGACTAGTCTGGGGTGTTTTTCCAACGCTAATAGAGCTTAAGTGTGCGTGCGAATTTTTGGCTATTCTTCAATGAATTTTGAAACGGTGGATAGTCCCCAATAAGCGCGTCCAAAAATGGCTAGTGATCAAAATTACCCGGCTTGGAGATTAAATTTGGGACTACATCAATTCCATATTTGATTGGTGGGATTAGTTAAAGGGTTTTTTACATATATATACACAAATCTACACCCCTAAATTACAAAAAATGGCAATATTTTACAAATTACAACACCTAACAATATTTTTTTCTATCATATTTCACAATCATCAAAAGACAAAGAGGGATAATCAGAAAAATTAGTCACTGAAATTCCTCCACTCTACACCTTCACCCATGACACTCTTTCTCCGCCCCCACCATTTTTGCCGCCGCCGTCGTCCGCCGACGACCACACTGAAGCTTGCCGGTGGCGAGACCGCATATACTGCATCAGTGGTGGATAATACAACATATCAGACCAGTAAAAAGAAAGAGAGAGGGCGAGGGAGATCGGGACAGGCAGTGAGGGGAAACAAATGACGGTGACAAAGCAAGCCACCACCACCGGAGTCATTAGGCCACCGGAGCACGGACTGACATTTTGGTATCAGAAACATGAACCGTACTACCAGAGCCACCAAGATCTCACCAAAACCATCACTACATTTATATCTTCCATATATTCTCCATTTCCAAATCCAATAAACCCTTTAAATCTTTCCACCAAATTCAATAATTTTCATTTACCATTTCCTTTTTTTTTTTCAAATTTCAGCCGCTAATAAACCCTCTCGCAGCTTCTCAATATTTAACATCACGGCCGACATCGGTGGCGGGCGGTGGCAAAAAATCCAAAGCCATCACAGATCTAGTAACCGAACCTGAAGTTAGAACCACATAGAAAAGTGTGAATTTTTTTAGTATATGGTGATTGAGGTACAAATTAGAAGGAGATTAAATTTCCTGTTATTGAAACCAAAAAAATCCGTCATATTTCCTTGGTGTGATTACAAAGTCAGTTGGATACTTACTGGTTCTCCACTCCTAAACTTCTTTTTATTTTAAGCAACGGATAAGTTAATTGTCTATATTCCCCCATTTATTTGTTTATTACTTTTGTTTTACTCAAACTTATTTTTTGTTATCTTAGTTTGATAAAATGTGGGTCGGTAGTTGAAAAGTTAGTTTGTCGCGGAACTATATTATTCAATCACGCCCTATCTAACAGTTTAGAAATAGTTAGATACAATGCAGGAACATGACGAAATAATGAGAAACAGTCTAGATACAACTAGATACAAAGCAGAAACAATCTGAAATAGCTGTTGAAACAGTCTGATATAGTCTAAAACGACGTTGAACAATATAATACAGTCTGAAACGGTATTGGAACAGTATGATACAGCCTGAAACGATGTTGAAACACTATGATACAGTTTGAAACGGCGTTGAAACAACTTGAAACGGTATAGAAACAGTTAGATACAGTGCTGAACAAAACTTGAAAAGGTGCAACAATAGTTAGATACAGTCCTGAACACAACCTAAAACGGTGTAGAAACAGTTAGATACAGTGCTGAACACAACCTGTAATGGTGCAAAATCAGTTAGATACAGTTCGATACGGAGCAAAAATAGTGCCGATATAGTGCTGAAACAGTCTAAAACAGATAGTGAAAATTTCTTAAATAAAATATAAAAAATAATGTGAAACAACGCACAAAAGGTGAAATAGAAATAGTGAGAAACAACGCACAAACGAGACAAAACAAATGCTAAAACAGTCTATTAATAGTTAGATATGGTGCAGACCAATGCAGATATAGTGAGATACAATATAGTTGAGATACAGTGAGATACAATGAGATACGGTGTGGTTGGTAGGCGAGATATGGTTAGATACGAGGTGGTTGGTAGATACAGTGAGATACAATGAGATACGATGTGGTTGGTAGGCGAGATACGGTTAGATACGAGGTGGTTGGTAGTTGAGATGCAATGAAATATGAGATAGGTGGTCGTTGAGAAACATCGAGATATAGTAAGATACAACGAGATACAGTGAGGATGGAATGAGAAAAAAGTGAAATTGAGGGAAATGAGAGGAGTAAAAGTGAAATTGGGGGAAATAGTGGGAGGAAAAGTGAAATTGGGAGAAATGAGAGGAGTACAAGTGAAATAGGGGGAAATTGTGGGAGAAAAGTGAAATAGGGAGAAATGGAAGGAGCAAAAGTGATAATGGGGGAAGTAAGAGGAGGAATGTAAGGGTTTGGTTTGTGGGAAAATATTGCTATGTTTTTGCTATGTTTGTAAATTAACTTCTCCTTTCCTATATAATGGGTAATTTTGTTAAAATATTGCTATGTTTGGTAATTATATTCTAAAATTTGTACTTTTGTGTAAAAATTTCTTAGTTAAAAGTGGATAACTTTTATTCCATATTTATTACTCCCTCCGTCCCATTTTAGTTCTCACGTTTAGCTTTTTCACGTCCATTAAGAAAACTATTAAATATGGTGTATATTTTACTATGTTACGCCTATTTAATGTTTGACTATTACTAGCTTTTTTTGAGAATTTTTGTAATTGTTAAGGATATGGTTGGAAAGAACTAATATATTTTGTTTTGAAAGTCTAAAGCGTCAACTAATTTGGGACAAATGAATGTTGCTAAAACATCTATTAATTTAGGACAGAAGGAGTATATTATCCTATCACATATAGGAGGTGAGATTGTTAATCTCGGAATTATGATCCCCGATTAATGTAGTCCCAAATTTATGAGATATTTCACTTTTTTAGTCCTGCAAACCAAATGACCCTTACAAGTATAGGTGCTAATAATTTAGGTATTTGTGTAAAAATATTTTACATCATCTGTATATAACCTAAATTTACACAATTGTTCAGCACCGGCGTATGTTTCTAATAAGGGCGGTGATTCATACCATTCCATTTTGCCGGCAAATTTGCCGCGCCTCCACGTGTGAAAATACGAAAATGTCCTCACTTACTCTAGCTCGCCCTTCAGTCGCGCAGTGGGATTGCAAATACACAAAAGCTGAGGTAGAGTGTGACATATCATCTTTTTTCAGTCACATTTGAACATTGTGAATGGATTTCCGTTCAGATCTGAACGAAAGAGGTCGCCGGAACCCCAATAATGGCGACCGTCAGTCTTCGTCTCCAGCTGCCCTTACCTCACAAAATCCTCTGAGCTACAAAAATAATAACGGGTTCACATTTGAACATTGTGAATGGATTTTTTGTTCTTGCTGCACTTGTTTGTACCGAAAACTTGTCTAGCTACAGTATTATGTGGTGTAGTATTCCGTGCACAGATGTTCCTCCAAATACTCCGCTCTTGACTAATATTGGTCTATGTTCCCCCGAATGTCATACGTTATTAATAATTTTTTATTTTTATTTCCAATTACCATTGACGAATACAATTGAAGTCAGAAATCAGTCGATTAGACACGAACTAAATCAAAACCACAAATTAATAAGTACTGCATCAGGATTAAGCAGTTACGTTGTCTAGACACCTATTCATCCAAAGTAGAAGTAGGTGTTTCGTGTGAATCAACGACTTCTGCTTGACACCATCAAAGAGCGGATAAGTTAATGCGAAAGTTTCAATGTTAACAACACGTAGATGACCGTTAACTAACGGGTGCAATATTGCCATGAATTGCATTATAAATTCATGTGTCCTGCTCCGACTTCGCCTCAGAACTTAGAATCCATTAATTTGCTGCAGTTACCATCACTAATGGCAGGTCCTCTGGTTTTAACCACCGTACGTATACCGTCGTCCTCAATCAATAGGGTAATCAACGAAAACATTGCCGTATTAGTTCTAATTTGTTCATTCTGTCAATAGGAGCAACGCAAACACATAATTGGACTATTTGTGGGCCACAGCTGATTAATTAGCGAATTGGAACGCACCATCAATGAAGGCATATGCTCGGCCCATGTAGGTAAGCCCTCCAACACGTTTTCGGCGAGTCCCCAGGAGTTTGGTCGCATAATCTATTCCTACACGTATGAATCCTAATAGGAATTCAACATTCCCACGCTCGCTGTCGTTTAAGTTTAGCCAACGATATGTGTAAAATAAGGACACTTGTTTAATCGAATTTTAGGTACTCTTTAATATTGAGCAGTTATCACATGCCTTGGTATTTCTTTATTAATCAAGATGGGTAGAACTTGTTTTGGTTAGTAGACAAGTTCTTTGCCCTTGCAACAATACAAATAATGGGAATGCACGAAATCAGCCCAGCGTATGCAAAGTTGGTATATTCTACATGGACAAAAAGGAGAAAGTCAATACTGCTACTAAGTACTAAGTACATTACAACTTCAGACTGGACAATCGTTAGACAAGTACAAGCGCACGATCAGTCCACGATGAAGTAAGTACTACATATATAGAGCCCAAAAAGGTGATACAAAGTATATATATCCCTAATAATCCAGACTAGAACCAAAGCTACCATCATCCGATCTTAAATCTGAATGACAAGGAGCTCCCATCTCAAAGTCAAACATCGGAAAGGTTAATTCCGTGGTTTCAACGTCAATGAGACATAGATCACAATTGACAAATAATTCACGGCAGCCATAAATATCTGTCATATATCCGTTCCAGTGCCCCGGCCCCTGAAAGTGACAACACCCAGTCTCTACGACTTTGCTGCAGTTTGCCGAACCAATCATCCTTTTGAGACGTCTTCTGCATTCAATCGTCTTATTTCTTCCGCCGGGCTCCTTCAATAGACTAAGCAGCACTTCCATCCTCGAGTTGATGCTAATTTCATCTTCCCTATCAAACATCAGTAATGCAATCCCGTAATTGTACTTTGCTTGGGCCACAACAGAATTATTAACGAATTGGGCCACAGCTGAATTATTAATGAATTGGGCCTCGCCCGAAGAATTATTAGTGACTTAGGTCATATAGTGTAACCCCTCCTTGTTACCGGCAACAAAAAACATATGAGTCTCGAGAAGTAGGGTAGCATAATCAATTCCTTTGCTGCTCAGTCCATATAGAAATTCAAGATTTCCACGGTCGCAGCGTTGCAGTTTATCCAAGATCTTCTCCAGAGGCAGGTATCGTTGAAATTGCCCTGTAAACACCAGCTTACGTGTAAGGTCGCACCTGAAGTTGTAAAATGCATGCATGATAACGTCGTGGCAAGTACTAAGGTATGAAAAAGTGCATTAAAGAATCAACAAATCATTCTTTAACTCACACTAAGGTCAGATTTGAGATATCCGCGGATTCCATAAATTTATGGATTATTGATTCTACAACTGTTGCCGGAAGGTCCAGTAGACACGGTTCTTGCTTCATCACGTTTGGACAAGCATACGAGAACAACAATTATTTTTTCAAGATGGAGGACTGAAACCCGAATATGATTTGTGAGAAGTATTTAAAAGCTCCACTTGAACTTCATAGACGATGCATTGAAACAATTCACAAAACATAAATACTACAACCCCAACTACCTTTATCAAAAGTTCAACTACACTGGATGCACTAAATACGCCAACTACCGCTTTAGAACGCGAAACGTCAACTCAAATGACTAAATGGAGGTCTGCAACTATATTTTTGGAGAAGTACTATTACAAGTTTCACTTGGAATCAACTCATTTGTGCTAAAGAGAGCAGTCGCATATCATTAATGACGCATTTAAATAAAAAAAACAAACATAATTTTATGTTCTAAATACTCTCATTGAATACTACTCCCCCTCATCAAAACTCATATAGTTAACTACTATTAAAAGTACTTAGACATTGTATGCTCCTAAAAATGCAACTGCCTGGTAAAGAAGGAAATTCAATATGTGTTAAAGAAAATTTGAAATGAATTCCTAGTGTATTTGTGATTTTTTTATTTATATCCAGCTCATAACGGTCTATCGTGATTGAATGTACAATTCAAAAATTGGGTATATGTTCTAAATACTCTCATTGAATACTATAACCCGACAATATTTAATTTTAAATACAAATTTTCAACGATTTCACCAATTTTATAGAGCCATTTAATAACAAAAATAAATGAAAAGTAAAAATAAAATATGTTCTGAATATTATGGCAGCACAAAAATATTTTTGATACAATTTTTCAACGATTTCTCAAATTTCATAGTAAAAATAAAATTGTGACCGAAAATAAAACAAAACGTAAATCAGAAAGTGAAAGAGTCGTTAATAACAAAAATAAATGAAAAATAAAAATAATATATGTTCTGAATATTATGGCACCACAAAAATATTTTTGATACAATTTTTCAATGATTTCTCTAATTCTAAAATTGTGTCCGAAAATAAAGACATTATTTAAAACAAATATTTGAATATAGGCCCTATTAAGATTTCAATAATTTAAACTAAAATAGTTAAAAGTGGGCCCGCAGCAGCTGGGTGAGAGAGTGAGAGGATTCGAGTGTGCAAGCCACGCGCCTAATACGTACAAAATAGGATTCAAGGATATTTCCGTCTTTTTATACGGTGGCCACGTATGGTGCAGAAATACGCGTGCCAAAATGGTATGCTGCGGTTCTTTTTCGTTCTAATAAATGCCGTCTTTGGACGCTAGGCTAGACAAGCTAATAAATGCAAGTCCAATCATGAATATCCAATAATTGAAGTTTCCAAGTAATCACAACTCAAAAGCAGGTATAGTTTTCCACAATTAAGAAGAAGAATTACTCCAAAGAATTGTCAGTGAAGAATATTTCCTCATTTGATTCATCTGTTTGATCAGCTGCACTCCTTTCTATGAAGAAACCAGGATCTTTTGGTGAAGGTAATTCCACTTCTTCATTGCTCAACATGAAAACAACTGATGTCATTGATGGTCTATCTGCCGTTAATTTTTGAATACATATTAGCCCCACATGAATACATCTTGACACTTGATATTCCACGAACGATTCTTCAAGGCATTCGTCCATTAGTTCCAAGGCCTTGCCCTCATTCCATAATAACCAAGCCTAAAAATATCAGAGTAGTTTTCAACGTTATGTATGAAATACGAGATCAGTTCGAAACGTGGAAGGAAATTTTGGATTCATGTCTTGCTTACATGTCCCAGAAGATTGTGATGCTGATTCAAATGATGAGATGTCCTGTTATTTCTTCTGCTGACTAATTCTAATTGAAGAACACCAAGACTAAATACATCCGATTTCGTTGAAAACTTCCCATGAACAGCATATTCTGGAGACATACAGCAGTGCATATAAACATAATGTTATATTTATGTTAATGATTTAATGAACAAGAAGAATAAAAGTGTCAAGGTTTTCCTTCTTGCATACAGTTCATTCAACATATACAATACTGTTGGCAAAAAAGACAGACACAAAGTAAATACATTTCAAAGTTTCAATTGAGATTTCCTTGAACTGGTTTAGTTATAGTACATGGAGGAAAAGGTACATTGTTTATCTTGGCTCTAGAACTGTCAACGACATGTTGCTACTTATACATCCTTCATCAGTTGACTCTGTTGATTCCGTTGAATTCCTCTCTATGAAAAAGCCAGGCTCCTCAGGTTGAGGAAGAACCAGACCTTCATTGCCCAACCAGAAAACTACTGATGCCATTGTAGGTCTATCCTCTGGGAGTTTTTGTACACACAGCAAACCAACCTGAATGCATCTCAACACTTGGGATTCTGAAAAGGCCGACTCTTTCAAACAATCGTCCATTAGTTCCAACGCTTTGCCTTCATTCCAAAGTAACCATGCCTAAAATACGAACAGAACATAAAAATTTATACAGTTGCATTAGAGAGTGATAAGGAGATTAAAAGATTTGTATCATTAAGTCCTTACATGTCCCAAAAGATTGTGATGATGTTCCAAATGATGAAATTTCCTGTTCTTTCTGCCACTTACTATTTCGAGGATAATTACACCGATGCTGAATACATCTGATTTTACTGAAAATCTCCCATCAACAGCATACTCTGGGGACATATATCCACTGCATCATCTCATCGAATTTAAGTTCATGAACTGATTGAATATATTAAACATTCTAAGGTCAAGGATTGTAAAAACTTACTATGTTCCTATTACTCTCTTCGTTTTTCCTTCCACTTGGTCTCCACCAAAAATTTTGGCTAGGCCGAAATCAGAAATTTTGGCATTCATGTCATTATCTAATAAAATGTTGCTGGTTTTGAGATCTCTGTGGATAATTCTTAGTCTCGAGTCCTGGTGAAGGTAAAGAAGACCTCGAGATATTCCCATAGCTATTTCAAAGCGGTTCTTCCATGCAAGTGAGGTTTTTCTGCTTGGATCTGCAAAATGTAATGCATTCAATATTATGTCAGGGAAGTTCTACCTAATTGAGATATCTATTTAGGACTTATAAAGTAATATTTGGTTAATGAATCACGCGAAGCAGACCAAAAATGAAATAGTCCAAGCTAGAATTGGGCATAAACTCATAGATTAGCATTCTTTCTTCCCCTTCAAGGCAACAACCCAAAAGCTTGACAAGGTTCCTGTGTTGCAGCTTGGAAATGAGAACGATTTCATTCTTCAACTCTTGAAGGCCTTGTCCAGAATACTTTGATAGCCTCTTTACTGCGATTTCTTGTTCACTTGGTAGGATACCCTGCAATGTTTTTATTAACGGTCAAAGATGCTATTCTAGCTAGATTGGATGTCAAAGTTGACTTACCTTGTAAACCGGTCCAAAGCCACCCTCCCCAATCACATTAGCAGTAGAGAAGTTCTCAGTCGCAGTAGCAACAGTAACCAAATCAAACAATGGCAACTCCATGTCTTCGTTTCGAATTTCTGAACCTGTAAATATACATTCGCCAAACACAAGCATCATAATGAGCTTTTCCATACAATACACTAGCGAAATGGTGACAATGTTAGCCAGATCGAATATCCACTTAGGTAAAAGACGTATTATTAACAATTTTCCAAGTATATTTACCTGTTCTTCTTTTCCTTCTTTGGAAGGAAAGCCAAGCAACAAAGCTGAGAATAAAAGTTGCTACTACTGCTGAAATGACTGCAATCAAGGTGGACTTGTTTCTCTTCTGATTCCTCTCTGCATTTGTTCGTAGTTAGTCCAGAAACAGTCTTACAATTGACATAAGTTGGCCAGATCAAGTAATGAATTGTTACATATGTATACATCACACACTTTTTAGTTCTTGTAACTTATATATATAATAAGCCCTGAGCTAAAGACAGTGCGTGTGACCACACATGCTGTTGCCAGCCTAGATCAGCAATCATATTTAGCATACTGGAGCCTTTGCAAGGGAGAAGATTTCTCAGCTCTCCCTGGAAATCCTACTATGTTATCGCTGTACTAATCGAGTACATCGTAGTATCAATTATGCTAATTCTCCTTGCAGCCAGCTACCAATGACCATTCTAATGCCACACGAAAATGAGGATAAGAGTCATTGTCACAATATTAGTAGGACAAGGTCATATTTGATTATCAGCTCCTGCTTTTATGGCTTCTAAAAGATAAAAAATTGCAGATATATATTCATTTAATGGTTCATAAATCTCTAAACAAGCTTAATTCCATTTTTCAGTTTAAGCAATTAGTCAAACACCACTTAGATGGAATATGGACTACTACCAAGGGTGTGTTAGCGTTCCAAAATTCAACAACATGTACACAATTATGCCATGTGCGTGATGATTCGTGCCATGGCCAAAATTGGCAATTGAACCACCAACCATGGCTGAGCTACCTTTTTTTATCATTTACAATACAATCGGCATGTTATCAACTACTAAGGTACCTAATCAACTTTTAGGTCTGTCAAGATAGTAAAATCATTGTAGAGTTCCTCCAATTCTAAAGAGTTGTAGCATATATAATACAGAACGAGAAAATGGTACATAGTAGGTCATTACCTAATTCTGAAGCAGCGACTCTGACAAACAGGTCTTGCTCATTTTGGCTAAACTCTCTAATATCAATGAGTTCTCCAAACCATAGTAAGCATCCACTTCCGCCATTTCTAACATCAAGATTTGAGTAGGCTGTACAATTGCAATTAGCCGAGCACATTTTCTCGCATTCTTCAAGGTTTATGCTCTCATTATACCAGGACTGTCTAGAATCCGGCATCTTGATACCTGTGAATTTAAGAAAACCATCTTGGTTACAACCCAAAGAAGTTCTCCTTTCACAACCACTAGACCAATCTGCTGTGTCCCATTGTTGAGTATACCTGTGAAGAAATAATTAAGTAATTAAAAGTATGTTTTTGCAAATAGCTTGGCCAGAAAAAAAAAAAATCAAGCCCGCACGTGAAAAGGCATGTGAATACAGTAGTATTAAGTAGATAAAGTGTGGTCTTTCAAATAGCTTAAATTTATCGATGTGATGGTCCCACAATTCAACAATACCTAGGCTTAAACCCTTTGAGGCAGTCACATGGAGGAGAGTTATTGATGTTGCAGCTTGCATAAGGACCGCATAAAGCAAAACGATCACAATTATCAAGTTGTCCTGTCAAGTAGACAAACCAGATCTGACTCCGTTCTAGCCATGTCAGGTGTTGTATCAACCCAGTAGGAGTCATCACCACCCTGGTGGGAAGGGACTTATTCTTTAGATCATATTCATAATAAATTTCCTGCTGATTAATAACCCACTTGAAAGTGTAATATGTATTTGCTTTCATACTAGGACTCCCAGTAAAAGCAAGTCCATTCCATGGACCTGTGCTAAACACTATAGATGAATTTTTCCAAGCAAACAATTGCGGGTATCCATTAGATTCAACACGGTCTACATATTCACCGGGAGCAGGATCATCAGTGCTCTTCCATGACGTTAAGGACCATTCCATGCCTGTGACCAATTTACGTCCAAGTCTCATGCCAGGTAATAAAGTATCTCCAGGATAATCAAAACTCTGCCAAGCGAAATGTTCACGGTCTATGTCATTTCCATCACTGACGACAAGGTTCCCTGAATCCAAGAGCCGTGCTTTTGGATTCTTTAAGGGTATCGATGAGTTTGATGACCATATCGAGGCATTAGAACTGTTGAGAAGTACCAGAATTCCATTGGGTTGGAGTATTAACACTCCTGAAGTATTATTCAATGGGATGTCTCTGTTGGCAACCCAAACTACGTTTCCAGTTGGTATATTCTTGAACCATATGCCAACATAGCGATTCTTAGAATTTCCAGGGCTGAAAAATCCAAGTACATAAACCCCACCAGCTGAAACAATTGTGTCACCATCTTTAACAGGTTTATCTATTGTAATCGTGTCTAATGCTGCGGAAGTTAGTAACATGCAGAGAAAATGGGAGAAAACGAATAGAGAACCTTTCATGGATTCTGACTAATATTATTGATTGACAATGTTAAAGCCTCACAGCCACAACATAGCTGAAACAGATACTTTTGATTGACAAAGTTAATTATTTGTTTCCAGCCCACTAGTGTAGATTTTATAATCAAAGTCATGTCCAAAAATAGTCTATAAAAAGAAACTGAAAAGAAGCTTTTTTTTTTTTTTTTTTTTTTTTTTTTGAGATGTAAATTGGACCTTATGAAATAGGAGTAATCCAATATTTGACTTTCACAACTCTCAGTTACGATTTCATTACTATTCTATTGGCAACTACCCAAAAGTGTCTTTTAACTCTTATGTGAGCCAGTTACTTTGTTAAATTGAATGATATTAACTTCACTATAGAAAATTTGTTTCAACTTAACTGTTGAGATAAAGGCGGCTAAAAAATTAGTAGGATGTGATGGTCGGTACTTGTTCAAAGTTGTACGCCTTTGAACAACTTTGACTTTCCTGGTTCCATGCCTTGATTCAAACATTGGCATTAAATTGTCTGGTTAAGTTACTATAGCACTTATCATTTATTAGCAACTCTGTATTATCTATATGTCATCAAATTGCATGACAATGCAGCTCAACTCTTTTGGACAACTTGAAACAATGGTCCCAACTCCCAACTGCTCTTAACTTCAATTAACTGATCTCATTACAAAATAAGGATTTAAGTAATATGGCAATGTAAGTAAATTTAACATAACCAATGTAGTTTAACCTTTCATAATTTAGTCATCATATACATAAAGTTATTAATACATCTCATGATTATTTACCTGCAGTTACTTTATATGTGATTTGCTAGTGTAAAGATATTTTTAATATCATCTGTACATAGAACTAAAATTCAAAAGATATATACAATTTTTCAGCACTGAGGTTACTTACAAAAGGCGTTATTTAAACGCTTGTCAAGCTAGTAAATGCATGTCCAATAACGAATATCCAATAATCGAAGTTTCCAAGTAATCAAACTATTCAGAAGCAGGTATAGTTTTCCAAAATTAAGAAGAAAAAGATTTTCTCCTTAGATGTACAGTAATTTACTTTACCCAACTCGTCCATTTGCCACAACTACCCTCATCTCGGTTCAAGAATTGTTAATGTCAAAGAATTGTCAGTGAGGCATCTTTCCTCATTTGATTCATCTGTTTGATCAGCTGTACTCCTTTCTATAAAGAAACCAGGCTCTTTTGGTGGAGGTAATGCCACTTCTTCATTGCTCAACATGAAAACAACTGATGCCATTGATGGTCTATCTGCCGTTAATTTTTGAACACATAATAGCCCCACATGAATACATCTTAGCACTTGATATTCCACGAACGTTTCTTTGAGACATTCATCCATTAGTTCCAAGGCATTGCCTTCATTCCATAATAACCAAGCCTAAAACAAAATCAGTGCAGTTTTCAATGGTTTGCATGAAATACAAGTTCAGCAGGAAACAGAAAAAAAAAAATCTTGGATTCATGACTTGCTTACATGTCCCAAAAGATTGTGATGGTGATCCGAATGATGAAATGTCCTGTTCTTTCTTCCGCTAACTAATTCTAATAGAAGAACACCAAGACTAAATACATCTGATTTCATTGAAAATTTCCCATCAACAGCATATTCTGGAGACATATAGCCACTGCATATAATGTTATATCTATGTTAACAATTTAATGAACATGAAGAATAAAAGTGTCATGGTTTTCAAGCTTACTATGTTCCAATCACTCGCTTTGTTTTTGCTTCGATTTGGTTCCCACCAAAAATTCTAGCCAAGCCAAAGTCAGAAATTTTGGGATTCAATTCACTATCCAGTAAAATGTTACTGGTCTTTAGATCTCTATGTATAATCCTTAATCTGGAGTCTTGATGAAGATAAAGAAGACCCCTCGATATTCCCATAGCAATTTGAAAACGATTGTCCCAGGAAAGTAGTCTTTTCCTGCTGTCATCTGCACAATGTCACTGTAATTCAGTATTGTGTTCTTCAACATTTTCTTTTTGGCTTTGATTCCTCTTAAAATCAACTAGAAGAATTTGTTAATAAAAGAAATATGAAAAGATGGAACCATCTACGAAGTAAGTTAAGAATCAGACCAAAGATGAAGTGATCCAAGCTACTGTTTGGCATGTATTCATAAATTAGCATCCTTTGTTCCCCTTCAAGGCAGCAGCCTAGAAGTCTAACTAGGTTTCTATGTTGAAGTCTTGAAATTAGAAGAACTTCGTTCTTTAACTCTTCAAGACCTTGCCCAGAATGTTTGGAAAGCTTCTTCACTGCTATTTCCTTTCCACTTGATAGTCTACCCTGCAACACATTCCATCAGAGTGTCAGTTGGCAAGAGCTCTACCATACCTGAACTAAGATACAGAAAGAAATGAGAATATAACTGGTTACCCGATAAACAGGTCCAAAACCACCCTCTCCAATCAGGTTATCTGAAGAAAAATTCTTGGTTGCAGCACTAATAGTCATCAAAGCAAACAAAGGTAATTCCATATCTTGCTCTCCTTCTTGGCCTCCTGTAAAATATTGAGGTGAATGATGCAACTAGACTCACGAAATTCTCCAGAGCAGATTGCCAATCAACAAATAGTATTCTTCAGCTGGACCAAATCACTTACCTCTTTTCCGTTTCTTTCTCCATATAGCATACCAAGACAGAGAAGCAAGAATGATTATTGCTGAAACTGTTGATATGCTACCTATCAGCATCGGTCTCTTTGGCTTCGCAATGTGGTCTGAACCTGTCATAAGTTCACAATGAACAATGAAAAATTGACATTCTGGTTGATAGTACAAGAAAGCAGATACAGTGTTAACAGCTTAGCACATCTTACAAGTACAATATCTGCCAATTCCCATTCTTAGTTCTGGATAAGGTTATGATAAATCGAGCGATAGACTTACCTATTTCTGATGCAGCCACCCTTACATACAGATCTTGCCCAATTCCAGCTTTATCTCTAATATCGCTGAGTTCATTATACCAGAGCAAACATCCGCTTCCACCATCTCTGACATCAAGATTGGAATACGCCACACAAGTACAGTCCCTCAGGCACAACCTTTGGCAATCCTCAAGGCCAATGCTCTTGTCAAACCAGGAATGGCGTGTATCTGGAAATTTCACATCCGAGTATTTCAGAAACCTGTCACTCCCACATTCCAAAGGAGTTCTCCGTACACACCCATTGGACCAATCTGCTGCATTCCATTGTTGTGGATATTTTGGCTCGAATCCAGTCAAACAATCACATGGAGGGGAGTCGTTGATGTTACACTTCCCAAATTGACCACACAAGGCATAACGATCGCAATTATCCATCTGTCCTGTCGAGTAAACCAACCAGCTTTGGGTCCGTTCAATCCATAAAAGTCGTTGAATTAGGCCTTCTGGATTCAAGATCATCCTGGTGAGAAGAGAAGTATCTATAAGGTCATATTTGTAGTAAATCTCCTTTTCATTCATCACAAATTCAAATGTATAATAAGGATTTTGTTCCGAACTTGGTCCAATAAATTGACGACCATTCCATGGTCCAGAGGTATACTTTATTGCAGGACCTTCCCTCAAAAACATTTGTGGATAACCATTGGTATCAAGGCGGAGTAGGTATTCACCTGGAGAAGGATCATTGCTGCTCTTCCACGATCTAAGACTCCAATCCAGGCCAGTGACCAAGTTACGACCTAGTTTCATGCCCGGTAATAATGCACTGCCTGGATAATCAAAACTCTGCCAGGCATAGTGTTCTGGATTAAGATCAGTTCCATCCCTTAGGACAAGATTACCATTGTCCAAAAGTCGAGCGACTGGATTCCTTAAGGCTGTTGATGAATTTGATGACCATATCACACCTTGGGTACTATTGAGCTGGAGGATCCCTTTGTCACTGATTGTTAATATTCCAGAAGTGTCATTCAGTGGGTTATCTCTGTTAGCAACCCACACCACTTTCGTGCCGTTCACTATCTTATAATACCATATTCCCACGTAGCGTTTCATGGATTTTTCAGCCAAAAATCCAGGGCTGAAAAATCCAAGCTCAAAGTTGCCACCAGCTGAAATTATGGAATGACCATCTGCGACAGGGCTATGTATAGTTATGGTGTCAGCGGCTGTGGAAATCTTGAAGAGCAATGAAACCAAAAAGTAAGAAAAATGGGTGAAGCATTTCATCGGATCCGGCTAGTCCCTTGGTTTTAAACAGGTTATGATCTTGCAGTTTCTGAAACAGTGCACGAGGTTAGCAGCCTTTGAGACTATTATATGTACATCTCATGCCTTAGTTTTTTTTTTTGTTTTTTTGTTACAATTTTTTAATATAAATTTTTCCTTTTCTTCTCTTTGGAAGAGTCAATGCTCAAGAATTGAGTGAAGCTCGTGCCTTGAATTCTGAACAAGTTATATTTGAATATTGTGTGTAAGAAGAATAACTGTAGCAGCTGCTCGCTATACCAGTGTAAAATCACCATTTAATAATTCAACTGA
Source organism: Petunia secreta (assembly GCA_029990175.1). NCBI lineage: Eukaryota > Viridiplantae > Streptophyta > Magnoliopsida > Solanales > Solanaceae > Petunia > Petunia secreta. The sequence continues at coordinate 16,478,490 of JARKIP010000013.1, read as the reverse complement.
GAAAAACTGGTCCTTATAGTCATAAGATATTCTACTTTTTGATAGGAAAAATCATTACTCCATAAAATAAAATAAAAAAGGAAGCCAATATCTTCTAGGTTGACTTCTTCAAATTGTTGACAGAAAGATCGTTGGAAACATCATTAGTGTTACATACATAAAGGTCAATTTTGTGAAGTCTCTTTTCACAACTTGAGACAACGGTCCCTACTGCTCTTGAGTCTTGACTTCACTGAATCAATCTCATATACATGAAAGAATCACTAAACATTTAGCGTATTCTTAGGTATTTCGATGCCATTCTCTAAAGGCTATGCATGCTTATAAATGGGTGTCCACTAATGAATTTACAATATTAAGTTTCCAACTAATTGAAAGTAATGACTCAAAAGGAGGTATTCCTTTAATTTTTTATAAATTGACTCCTGAAAGAAAGGTTGTTTACAATTGTTGTAATCGAAAACTTGTTAGTTTACCCCGCCTCTATCTTCCAGGGACAGAGCTACATGGTTTAAAGGGATTCGATTGAATCTCCTTCATTGTAAATTTATAGGTTCATATGTATATATTGTTGAATCTCCTTTACTTAAGAGAAGCTTCTAGTTTAATGGAAAAATGCTTTAGGCCAGAAGTTTGAATCTCAGGTGTAGCATTCTAGCAAATTTATTGAATCACCTTGGTAGAATTTCTTGCCTCACTAATCACCATTGCTATCTTGGTTCAAGAATGGTTATTGTCAAAACATTGTCAGTGAGGCATCTTTTCTCATTTGAGTCATTTGCTGTACTCCTCTTTATGAAGAACCCCGGCTCCTTTGGTTGAGGTAATGCCACTTCTTCATGGCTCAACATGAAAACAACTGATCCCATTGTTGGTCTGTCTACTGTTAGTCTTTGAACACATAATAGTGCCACATGAATGCATCTTGACACCTGGGATTCCATGAACGATTCTTTCAAACATTCGTCTAGTAGTTCCAAGGCCTTTCCTTCATTCCATAATAACCAAGCCTAAAGCAAAATATATATATTTTCAATGATATGCATGAAATACAAGTGCAGCAGGAATAACGAAGCAAATCTTGGATTATTATCTTGCTTACATGTCCAATAAGATTATGATGGTGGTCCGGATGATGAAATTTCCTGTTCTTTCTTCCACTCACAATTTCTAGTAGAAGAACACCAAGACTAAAGACATCTGATTTCACTGAAAATTTCCCATCAACTGCATACTCTGGAGACATATAGCCACTGCATAAAGACATTATGTTATATTTATGTTAATGATTTGATGAAGGTAAAGATGAAAGTGTCAATGAGTTGGTTAATTTGAACTTACAATGTCCCTATTACTCGCTTAGTTTTTTCTTCAATTTGGTCCCCACCAAAAATCCTAGCTAGTCCAAAGTCGGAAATTTTGGGATTCAATTCGCTGTCCAGTAAAATGTTGCTGGTCTTTAGATCTCTATGTATGATCCTTAATCTGGAGTCCTGATGAAGATAAAGCAGCCCCCTTGATATTCCCATAGCAATATGAAAGCGCTTTTCCCAGGAAAGTTGTCTCTTCCTACTCTCATCTGCAGAAATGTCATGGTAATCAGTTTAGGCTCTTTATCATGATTTATCTTTATGGAGCTTTGATTCATCTTAGGATGACAGGCGATTGCATTAGCAGAATAATGCTGATATGCTAAGATGGATTCTTTGACGAATTAGTTAAGAGAATCGAACCAAAGATGAAGAAGTCTAAGCTATTGTTTGGCATGTATTCATAAATTAGCATCCTTTCCCCCCCTTCAAGGCAACAGCCGAGAAGCCTAACTAGGTTTCTATGTTGAAGTTTGGAAATCAGAACGACTTCATTCTTCAACTCTTCAAGACCTTGTCCAGAATATTTGGAAAGCTTCTTCACTGCTATTTCTGGTCCAGTTGATGGTTTGCCCTGCCACACATTCCACAAAGTCTAAGTCACAAGAGCATCAATCGTATATTTGACCAAGTAGAGATAAATCTAGTTACCCAATAAACAGGTCCAAAACCACCCTCTCCAATGATATTATCAGATGAGAAATTCTTAGTTGCTGTAGAAATACTCATCAAATCAAACAAAGGCAATTCCATATCTTCCTTTTCTTCTCGACCTCCTGTAAAATGGAAAAAGAAAAAGTTGTACTCACAGGTGCATAAAGCCAATCAACCACCAGGATTCTCTGGCTTGCCAGGCACTATAGTAGACTGATCCTATATCTGCACTTCTAGATGCTTTACATGATTGAAAAGTTTTTAACCTCTTTTCCTTTTATTTGTCTGCATAGCAGACCAAGAAAGAAACCCAAAAAGGATTATTGCTGAAACTGTCGATACAATTGCAACGATTTCTTTTCTCGTCTTTCCTATATGGCCGGCACCTGTCAAAAAGTCATGAAGGATTGTGAAAAATTGCTGGAAGATAGTACTAAAAGCTGATACACAGTTAACAGCTCAGCAAATCTTTAAGGTGCAGTTACTGCAAAGCTCCCACTCCTGATTCAGCATAAGGAGGTGACGAATCAAGTGATAGACGTACCTAGTTCTGATGCTGCTATCCTCACATAGAGAACTTGATCAAGTTCAGCATATTCCCTCATATCAATAAGTTTGTTAAACCACAGTATGCAGCCACTTCCTCCATCTCTGACATCTAGATTGGAATATGCCACACAAGAACAGTCCTTCAGGCACAAGCTTTGGCATTTCTTGAGGCCAATCCTCTTGTCAAACCAGGAATGACGTGTATCTGGCAATTTCACACCGGAATATTTCAGAAACTTGTCACTTGTCCCACATTCCAGTGGAGTTCTCCTTACGCACCCATTAGACCAATCTGCTGCATCCCACTCTTGTTGATACTTAGGCTTAAATCCTGTCAAACAATCACATGGAGGGGAGTCATTGATGTTGCACCGCCCAAACTGACCACACAAGGCATAACGGTCGCAGTTATCCATCTGTCCTGTAGAGTAAAGAAACCAGCTTTGGGTTCGTTCAATCCATAAAAACCGCTGAATCAATCCTGCGTGATTCAACACTACCCTGGTTGGAATAGAAGTATTTATAAGTTCGTATTTATAGTAGATCTCATTGTCATTGATAACAAACCCAAATGTATAATGAGGATTTGGTTTCAAACTTTGTCCGCCAGTAAATGTATGTCCATTCCATGGTCCCGAATTATACTTTATTGCAGGACCTTCCCACAAAAAAATTTGTGGATAACCAGTGGTGTTGAGGCGGTCCAGATATTCTCCTGGAGCAGGGTCATCACTGCTCTTCCATGATGATAGACTCCAATCCAGGCCAGTGACCAGGTTACGGCCTATCTTCATGCCCGGCAACAAAGTATTTCCTGGATAATCAAAACTCTGCCAAGCATAGTTTTTTGGATTAAGACCACCTCCATCCTTTACGACAAGATTTCCAGAGTCCAAAAGCTGAGCCACTGGATTCTTCAAGGATGTTGTTGATGAATTCGACCACCAGATCACACCCTGGGTGCTATTGAGCAATAGGTACCCTTTGTCACACATTATTAATATACCAGACGTGTCATTCAGTGGGCTCACTCTATTGGCAACCCAGACGACTTCCTGTCCGTTCCATGGCTTCTTGTACCATATTCCCACGTACCGATTCTTGGAATTTCCAGGGCTGAAAAACCCAAGCTCAAAGTAGCCACCAGCTGAAACTAATGTATGTCCATCTTTGATGGGGCTATCCATAAATATTGTGTCTACAGCACTGGTAATTATGAAGAGCAATGACACCACATTGCAGGAAAAGAAATAGTAACTGGTGAAGCGTTTCATGGAAATCGATTTGTCTCTTGGTCTCAAACAGGTAATCTTTGAGATTTCGAAGCTGTGAAGAGTCAAACCAAACGGAGATGGAACATTTCAGATAAAAGAGTAGGGTCTGCATGATATTATTTGTCGAGTGCATTAAATGATTTGACTGTTTTGTACAACAGTTTCTTTTAAAAAAAAAAAAAATAAGAATAGTCAGCCTCAGGAATCAAGCAAATACAGTATGGTTTAATTTAGAATATGCCAAATGCTTTGAATATTATAATAGAAAAACATCTTGAAATTTGACTCTTAATATGCTACAAGCCAGTGGCATGCTAAAGAAATATGTAAAAGATATCATTTTTAATCGGGGCAATTACCTGTGTAATCCTTCTAATGATGCGAACCTTCGTCCTCATTCTTTTCACCCCCATCCTGTGCCTTTGGTTACATGACTTAAGTTTTACATTTTTACCTGGTTTAGATTATGCCAAAGATTAGCCCCTTTAATATGAATCACTTTGATGATCGAGAACATAAAAGAAGTTTTTTGTTTTGACAAAGAAGTAACTAATGACAATTGTTACACAGTATTGCAGCTAGACTTGTATAAGGAAGCAACTTGTGTCATGTGCATCAGTCACTATCCTTTGAAAATTGACCTTGTGTTCGGTGGTTGAGCAATCAATGATTAATTTTTAACAATAGATTCAAAGTATCAGTAGTTAAAGGTGTTTATTAATGACTACATTCAGGGACATCTTTATGTTATTTCAATAAGCTATTTGCTGTAGCACTATTCTAGCTCTTTGAAGTACTTTGCATAAAGTACAGTTGAATATCAGATGTGTGGCAAGACTTATCGGAACAGTATAACTTTTTTTGGATATATGAATCAGGATTGTGAAAAATCATAAGACAGGGTTCAACTTGTAACATTTTATCACGCAGGGAAGTCTTGGAGCAATTGGTAAAATTTGTCTCCGTATGATATATAAGTCACTGTTCGGTCGTGTGAAAACAGTCACTGATATTTCATGATAGGCTGCGTACATCACACCCTTTGGAGTACAGTACACTCATTCTCAAATTCTACATGAATGCGGGATGCTTTATGCACGGTGCTATCCTTTAAAACGAAAAAACTACTCCTCATGATGTCGGCTGCATGGGGATTTACTTGTATGTTCTGAATTCTTTTTCAGGTGGGCGGTTATTGAGAAATCTGTAGTTGTGTCCCTTTCATCCCATCAATGTTTGAGGTTTGATTTTGAAACTTATGATTTATAACTGGAGTCTCATAAAGCATACTTATTACAATAAGTACTGCACTTTCATCAAGCTTCTAGGAACTATTGTTAGTCGACACGCGGAATTACAATTTCTGGATCTTATCTAATTATTTGATACTTTGTGTAGAATAGATCCTATTTTGCACATCTCTATTGAGGTTAACCGAACTGCAATATTGATTTATTGGCTTATTGGTATTAGGTTACCGGATTTAACGGTTAGTTAGCGGTTTGAAATTTTACACATACAATAATTTAACAGTGCGGGTACGATTTGCTTAATTTCTTATTGGTTTACTCGTTAACCCGTTTAAAATTATTAAATAATTTAAAATAATATAAAGTCCAAATAACCAAAATCATCATGGAAACATTTCTAGAGCTCTCAGAAGTGGTTGTAACTCATCTAATAATAAAATAATTTGACCATCCTGGTTCAAATGATAACATGTTAATGGCAGTTGAAAGGTAGAAAAGTTAGAGGTTAAATAAATTAATACTGGGTGAAAGTATTCCTATTTACCTTATAAAGTGAGAGATCAATACAGTCAATATCCATCAGGAATACATAAAAGGGATGCTTCTACTGGATCACTGATGCTCTCCAGTTTGCACAATTCATGTGGTTACATTGTATGATGTCTCTGCATTTCTAAAACTTGAATGTAACTTGGTTTTCATAAATATATGAAATTCTTGTTATATAGAGTAACATGTTATAACTTATCTGATAAACCGCCCGACAATCGATAACGTGAAATCGAACTAACAAATATCTTATCGTTTAAGTTGGTGGTTTACCAATTCTACAACCAATAGATCTAACAGATTAGAACACATCTGCAACCGAACCGGACAACCCCACTTTCTAGTTCTTTGGCTCAATCCTCTTGGGAAGGAAAAAAAAAACAACATAAATAAGGGTGCGTTTAGTGGTTTATAAAATGGGTGCAAATCCCAGCAAAGATAAAAGACACTAGCAGGCGAAGTTACGAACCAATATGTATAGATAGGAGGTATTAGGTATCTAATGGAATAGATAACGGCGCACAAACTTGTCGAACCACTATTATTAATTTAAAAAGAAAAAGAAAGGAAACACCAGACAAAATAAGGGATATGTTAGTACTTCACAATAAAATGTTTTTGTTAGTTTTATTCTACTGGCAGTGGACTTAATTACTTAAGTACCATTCTAGTTATGCAAATAACCAACAAATTCACTTTCGTATTTTTATAACAATAAAATCACGAATATTGTACCATCTCACACGTAAAATAACTCTCACTGAAAATCCACCTTCCTCTCATTTGAAAGCTGTGTGCCACATCCCATACTAAACTTTCGTATTTTTCAAATGATCGTCCAACTTACGAATCGTTTTAGAATTTCAAGTCTAAAACTTCTACTAGTAGGGTGTTATGATCCCATTCTTCATATCTTGGTGGTGAAAATCTTTATATAGTTTGAGTTCATATATCAAGTTTCATGACAGAAAAACATATATTAAATTTTTTTAAGTCTCTTTATGTTTGTTTCTTAAATGAATTATATAACAACTCAATAATACTATTTAGGGAAACTATCTTCCAATAATTATTTTGCACTCCTTATATTTAAACCTTTTTTTAACATAATCAAAAGTTGACACCCAATCACACCTCCTAACTTTTTGTAGCCACTCTTTTTCTGAGGTTTCTTAGTCTCCCCCTGTCACCGCCGCCACCCGCTTCCTCCCTCATCCCTCCGGCCACCGGCCACCCACCCCTCCATGTGTCGTTGCCTCTCACTTTCCTCCCCTCCCCGGCCACTAACATTTTTTGGCGTAGCTCCAAAATTCGTTTTGCTCTACCACTACTTCATCATCATCATCATCTTCTTCTTCTTTATTTTTTATTATGGTGTTATTGTAGATGTATACACAACATATTATCTTAAAAATATATACACCATATTTTTTACCTATATAACAATGTATACACAACATATTATACATATATAATAAGAATAGTAATGAAAATTGAATGTGTGTACTGTAAAATGAGTGCATATAGACTGAATATAACTGAAAAATTGAGTGTGTATACTGTTTTTAAGTGAGAGGACAAATTGTAAATATTATGACATTAGGACTATTAAAAATAAGGGGATGAAATTGGTTGTTGTTTCTATATTTATACACGATAAAAAAGTTTTATCAAATAATATTTTTTCTATTCACCAGGTAAAAGATTCTCTTCTTTATCGGGTAAACTTACTCCATAATTTATATTGAAGAAAGGGCTTATTACAAAAATATACAGCCCTTATGTCAAAATTACAAAAAATACTGATATTTTTTATCACTTTACAAAATATAACAATATTTTTTTACACACTATATACAAAATCCATTAAACTATATAAATTAGGGTTTTACCTCTCCCTTTCTCACTGCTGCAATGTGTCTTTGCCGTCGTTTGCCAGATTTTTTTTTAATCTGAAAAAAGATAAAGATGCATAAATATACAAAATACACTTTCATGCTTTAAAAGAGAGTAAATTTGATCTTTAAAAATACATAAACATACATGAAATATAAATATACACATATATACACCACACATACAAGGATTTGTGGACAAACAAAAAATTTATGGGCATACATTTGAAACACACATACACATAAATACTAGTATATGCAAAAATATACAAATGGACATACAAAAAATATTAGGGCAAACATACACTTGAAATACACATACACAAACAAATATACCAAAAATGCAACTCGACATTCAAAAAGATTTTAAATTGTATTTATGCGCCAAAACATACGCATACACATAAAATATAAAAGTAATACATGTATATACACATACAAAAAAAATACAAAAAAAGAAGAAGGGAGAAGCAGATTGGCGGCATCAGCTCTGGCCACTAGTGAAAAACACAACCAAACAATAGATTTGGAGCAGCACGTCGCCCCATAGCAGCAGCAGCGGACCCACGCCAGCCATGGTGCAGAGCTAAAGACGACTCAACAAAACAGTGGCAACAGCAGCACTCGGGCGCTGGTTCACCGAAAGAACAGATCCGATCACCGAAGAAGAAAACATGCCGGCAGGTGGGTGGAGGAGGAGAGGAGAGAAAGAGAGAGGAATAAATTTGGGTTTTGTGTTAGAGAGAGAAATGAAAAATGGTATATGTAGGATAATAAAATTAAAAGTATTGATATGTAGGGTAATTGTTTGAAAGTATCTATATAATATGTAATTAACCTATTTAAAATGTCTTTTGACATAATTTTTTCTAAAGAAATAGTAAATAAATCATACCAATTAAAAGATATTTTTTCCTTGATATATATATATATATATATATATATATATATATATATATATATATATATATATATATATATATATATATATATATTGCCCCAAAATCTTTTACTAGATGGTGCAATGGATGCACTACCAGCATAAGATAAATTTCTAGGAACCACCAAAGATTATGGTGGATTGGTAACTACTTCTTCATTGTTTATCAAGTTTCGAGTTCGCGGATGAGAAAGGACTTGTCTTAGGTAGGGTAAAGTGTACCCCATTGTTGACCTTTCGGTGCGAATCCTAATTAGTTAGGATCAAAGTGACTACCGAACATCGAGTGGGAAACTTTAAAAAAAAAAAAATCGTGGACAAATGGGCAATATCTCTATGTTGGTTCAACCAATGATATCTTGTTTGGGTAAAATGTCAATAAAGTCCAGTTAGTGCAGAAAGTTGCTTAAGGAGATAAATTTGGCTTCAAGTGAGTTGAATGTCTCTTTTCTGAAGTTGAATTCACCTATATGCCCTATATCACTTATTTTGATATGCAGATAGAGGTCTGCGAATATAGTCCTATTATTACATGGAATCCCAAAATAATAAAATACGTAACGGAATTATAGTCATGAGCACTCACTGGCAAGAACAAATTAGTACTTTTTAGTATGATCAAATTACTTATGAAAGGTTGGGGAAGATAGTTTGTTGCAGTTATTATCTCTGGCTTTTCCCATGACTGGCTTTCTTATATGATAAAGATATAATATCTGCTCATATTAGACATGTTCCTCAATTTAAAATTTAAATCCACTACCACAAAGTAGTTAATTTTGACTTAATTCAACTGCATTATTCTTCGGAATCAAATATTATAATAAAATATAATTGTATTATAAAATTAAAGCAAGGTGCCTTTTTGTAACTTGAGTTGGAAGCATGGCCGCCTCACTACAAGTTAATGGAATAAAATTATTTATAAATGTCAAAAGCCAAAGTGTTTGGTGCTTTTCATATTATTTTATGACAACGATGTGAGGTTTAGCACTATGAAATTGATCTGATACATTGTATCTAATGTCGGACAAAACAGAAATTGCTTAACCACATTCACGGTTTACATCAAATTAATAGATGCATAACAAGTATCATTCATCAACTAGAAGTACATCAAAACAACGGTACTTGACATTTACATTGATCGAATTAGTGTGAACAACGAATGTGAATAGTTTAACTAATTTGGATTGAGATAAAAGCTCTGAAAGTTGTAATAGATATAGATAATATCAAATCTGCTGAGTTATCACAAAATAAAAAGTGTCATAGAAATCGTCCTGGAGGGAGTACAACGCATGCTTAGCCTCACTGCTACAAGTAATGAAAGAGTATTACTACTACTAGCTTGTTGCAAAAACGTGTTACCCATGTGAACTATCGGCCGTCTAATGTTGTAAGAGTCCATTACCTAAAGCTATTGAAAATAAACCAAAAAAGTCACTCTTCTTTGTAATGTTCCTAAATGATCACTTAGCTTTTGATAATTAACTCAAATGGTCATTCTAACCTGAAAAGTTGCTATCTCCGATGATAAATGCTGACGGGGATTTTTTTTTTTAAAATAAATTAAAATATAAAAAAATTTAAATCCCACTGTCTCCACCCATTTAACATAATTATTTGACCCATACCAACCCAAATAACTTAATAGGTCAACTATTAAAAAAGCCAGTGCAACTTTAATCCTAAGATACTATACATGTTTCCCTCATCCTCTTCTTTTTAGAGTTTTATAGGAAGAACAAAACTTTTACATTCAATCAATTTCTTCCCCAATAAAACCATTGCAATTAAATTAAAATTTTCAGAAAATACCATAAATTTGGCCAGATGAAAATTTTCAGAAAATACCAACAGTTGAGTGACCATTTACTGTAACATTACAGTCTCAATCACTGTAACATGTTGGCCAGATGAGAATTCTTCATCCTTTGCATTTCTTTCTATGTAAAAACCTGGTTGTTTAGCCTTTGGCAGTACACCTTCATTGTTTAACATCAAAACTACAGAAGACATACTTGGACGATCTTCTGGACATTGTTGGGGACATAATAAACCAATGCAGATTGATCGTACCACTTCAGATGTTGAACAAGAATCACCTAGGTGCTCATCAAGTAGTTCCATTAACCTACTTTCTTTATAGAGTTTCCATGCCTGTAGATTTCACAAGCTTATTAGTATGAGTAGCTTTGCAAGATAATTGTTACTAGTAAATGACATGAATTGGAAAATATAATAAACAGATGAAAATCTTACATGTCCAACTAGATAAGGTTCTGGTCTGGATGAGAGAATCTTCTGTTGCTTTTTCATCTTACAATTTCCAGTACTAGGATACCAAAGCTAAATATATCTTATTTTTCTGAGTATAGCCCGTGCAATGCATATTCTGGTGAGAGGTATCCAATGGAGCAAAAAAATAAAGGAAAATTCTCAGAATCAGTCAATTTCGGGGACATCAGGTGAAATTTTTTTATGATTATTTTATTAAGGAAAAAATTATGCTAATATTTAGTTTAGGGAGCATTATTAACCATTGTAACTATATTATTAAGAGACATACGACATTTTTATAGTTTATTGCAAAATATACAATTTAGATATTTCTCATCTCTCTAACACCTAACTCTAGAGTCGACCGTCTCCCCCCATATTTGTTTGATTGTTGCGCCGACAGGAACGGCCGGTCTGGCTTTGCTGTTGCCGCATTGATGAAGTTGTTGTTATGCTCGTGGATGTTGATGGTGCTACGTGGCTACGACGGTAGGGGCAGCTAATGCAGATCTGCTTAGGTTTGTATATTTATGTAAATGACCCATTATTTAGCTAGTTCAATAGTAAAAATAAAATTTTGCCCAGATGCCACTTTTGTCACTGGTATTTAGTTTGAAGCCACTTTTTTTTATTGATTTTACATAAGAGGCCACTTTTTGGAACTTCAATCTTTGTGGGCTGAAGTTTAAATCCTATGGGTTGAACTTCATGCTTAAGTTATGACGTTCAACTTCAATCCGTAAGGGTTGAACTTTTAGGCATAGATGCCGTAAACTTCAATCCTTATGGGTCGAAGTTTAAACTTAAATCTTTGTGGTGAGCTGAAGTTAAATTTCAACCTTTGTGGGCTGAACTTGTTTGAAGTTCAATCCAAAATGATTGATGTTCCAAAACGTGGCCTCTCATGCAAAGCCAATAAAAAAAGTGGCCTCAAACCAAAGATCACTGGCAAAAATGGCCTCTCATGCACTTTTCCCAAAATTTGGCTTCGTTCTTTGCACCGCGCTAAATGAATACTAGCCAGCGGTGCAAAACTCTTTGAAGACTAGCCCGATCCGAAAAAAATCCAGTATTTTATACTGAAATTTGTGAACAAAATTTTCAAAACCTCAGTATTGTATACTGGGATCACTTAAACACTAATTTCAGTATAAAATATTAGGATTTTGAACATGATAGTTCAAAGTCTAGTATACAATTTTGAAATTTTGAACATGTTAGTTCAAAGTCCCAGTATAAATATGAAGCTCCGGAACTTTGAACATGAAAAGTTAGTTCAAATTACTGGAACTAGTCTGAGTGTTTGTCAACACTGGACTGTAAGTGTACGGGCTGAAGTTTGGCTATTTCTCAATCAAGTTTGAAATGGTGGAGCGTCAAAAATTTGTTAGTTATCAATTTTTCACCAGGGCTTAATTGCAGAAACAGCCTCTTTTTCCGTAGTTATTTAAGTTGCAGTCACTTTCTACGCAGAATTTGAAAGAGAGAGCCATTTCGTCATGATTTGCTATCTTCAGATCAATGAAATTAAGTTGAGACCAGCTTTCAACTAGTAGTTGACTGATTCCAAATTTATTTATTTATTCATTTGTTAAAATGAAGTTGAAAGCAGTCGAAGGGTTAGTATTTTTTTGGGAAAGAAAAACAAACTACAAAGAAAATAGTCAGAGGGCAAAGAGTAGTATACCTTTGGACTGATTCAAAATTCCACGAATCGAGCAATCAACATTTGTCACTTAGCTGTGGTATGGTATATGGATTATGGAACATGATGGAAGTCCCACTTTGCAAGTTGGCATAATTTTTGTTCGAAATTCATAGTAATTACGCGAGAGTTAAATAATTGGGTTGCTTCTGTACGCCACCTATATTTTAGATTAATTTTGAGAACGATTCCTATCCTTCTCTGTTTTTTAATTCAAATAAAGATATTTTTCCCTTTCAAGAGGTAGAAGATTTCAAAGACTTGTTTTTTTCTCAGTTGAAGTATATTAAACTGTGATTTTACCATAGTGTTACTGTTAAGAACTGATTAAGAAGAAAAAAGAAGAATCCAGGAACTAATCGAGGATTCAAAGAAGGCACAGGGTAATTTCTACCGAGAGAGCCTACTCAAAGTAAAAGAAGATGAGAGAAAAGAGAGAGACCCAATCAAAGACTAATATGGTTGTTATGTACTATAATATACTAAGTAGTACTAGCTCCTAACCTCTTTCAAAGTTCCAGAAACCCAAAGATCACCAACCAATTTCCATGAAACGCTTCACTAGTTTCTATTTCCTTTCCTGCAATATAGTGTCATTGCTCTTCATAATTTCCACTGCTGTAGACACCATATCTAAGGATAGCCCTATCAAAGATGGCCATACCATAGTTTCAGCTGGTGGAAACTTTGAGCTTGGATTTTTCAGCCCTGGAAATTCCACGAATCGTTACGTTGGAATATGGTATAATAAGATAGTGAAGGGTCAGGAAGTTGTCTGGGTTGCCAATAGAAAGAATCCACTGAATGACACTTCTGGCATGTTAACAGTCAGTGACAAGGGGATACTACTGCTCAATAGTACCCAAGGTAATATAATCTGGTCATCAAATTCATCAACAAGGAATCCAGTGGCTCAACTTTTGGACAATGGTAATCTTGTACTAAAAGATGGAACTGATCTTAATTCAGAATACTATGCCTGGCAGAGTTTTGATTATCCAGGTAGTACTTTATTACCGGGCATGAAACTAGGTCGTAACTTGGTCACTGGCCTGGACAGGAGTCTTACATCATGGAGAAGCAGTGATGATCCTTCTCCAGGTGAAGACGTTCTTCGCCTCGATACAAATGGTTACCCTCAAATTGTTATGTGGGATGGTCCTGTCTTAAAGTATAGCTCTGGACCATGGAATGGACGACTGTTTAGTGGAGGACGAAATATGAAACCAAATCCCTATTTTACATTTGAGTTTGTGATGAGTGAAAAGGAGATGTACTACAAATACGACCTCATAAATACTTCTCTTCCCATCAAGGTGGTCTTGAATCCAGCAGGCCTACTTCAACGGCAATTATGGATTGAACGCACCCAAAGTTGGTTGCTTTACTCGACAGCACAGATAGATAACTGCGATCGTTATGCCTTGTGTGGTCAATTTGGGAAGTGCAACATCAATGACTCCCCTCCATGTGATTGTTTGACAGGGTTCGAGCCAAAATATCCACATCAATGGAATGGAGCAGATTGGTCCAGTGGGTGTGTGCGGAGAACTCCATTGGAATGTGGGACAAAAGACAGGTTTCTGAAATACTCTGGTGTGAAATTGCCAGATTCACGCCATTCCTGGTTTGACAAGAGCATTGGCCTTGAGGAATGCAAAAATGTGTGCCTGAGGAACTGTTCTTGTGTGGCATATTCCAATCTTGATGTCAGAGATGGCGGGAGCGGATGCCTGCTCTGGTTTAATGAACTCAATGATATTAGAGCATATGCTGAAAATAAGCAAGATCTGTATGTGAGAATGGCTGCATCAGAAATAGGTAAGCCTATCGCTCGATATTTCATCACCTTATGCAGAAGTAAGAATGAGAATTTGGTAAAATTTTACTTGTGAGATGTGCTAAGCTGTTGACATTATGTCTGCTTTCTAGCATAATCAGCCAGAATGTCAATTTTCAAAATTTATGACAGGTTCAGACCATATAGGGAAGGTAAAGAGATCGATGCTGATAGAAATCATATCACCAGTTTCAGCAATAGTCATTCTTGGTTCTCTGTCTTGGTATGCTATACTGAGAAAGAAAAGGAACAGAGGTTAGTGATTTTGTCCGGCTGAAAGGATATTTCTTGATTGGCTTCTAGTCAATCTGCTCTGGATAATTTTGAGAGTCTAGTTGCATAATTCACCTCATTATGTTTATGAAACCTTCCCATTTTACAGGGGGGCAAGAAGGAGGGCAAGATATGGAACTACCTTTGTTTGATTTGATGACTCTTAATGCTGCAACTAATAATTTCTTTTCAGATAACCTGATTGGAGAGGGTGGTTTTGGACCTGTTTATCGGGTAACCAGAATTATATTCTCTCTGTATCTTAGTTCAAGAAATGAATGGTGTTCATGCAAGCTGACACTCGGCGGAATTTGCTGCAGGGTGAACTACCAAGTGGACAGGAGATAGCAGTGAAGAAGCTTTCCAAACATTCTGGACAAGGTCTTGAAGAGTTGAAGAATGAAGTTCTTTTAATTTCCAGACTTCAACATAGAAACCTTGTTAGGCTTCTAGGCTGTTGCCTTGAAGGGGAGCAAAGGATGCTAATTTATGAATATATGCCAAACAGTAGCTTGGATCACTTCATCTTTGGTCTGATTCCTAACTTATTTCATATTCATCGTTTCATATATTATTATCTGTTAAAGCATTCTTCTCATTCATTTAAGAAAAATCAAAGCCAACAAAGTTTTTAAAAAATAATAAAGAGCACAAAACTAAATTACCATGACATTGTGCAGATGACAGCAGGAAAAGAGAACTTTCCTGGGAATATCGTTTTCAAATTGCTATGGGAATATCGAGGGGTCTTCTTTATCTTCATCAAGACTCCAGATTAAGGATTATACACAGAGATCTAAAAACTAGTAACATTTTACTAGACAGCGACTTGAATCCCAAAATTTCTGACTTTGGCTTGGCTAGAATTTTTGGTGGGAACCAAATTGAAGCAAAAACAAAGCGAGTGATAGGGACATAGTAAGTTGGAAATTTGACATATTCATTCTTCATGTTCATCAAATCATTACTTAAATATTACATTATGTCTTTATGTAGTGGCTATATGTCTCCAGAGTACGCAGTTGATGGGAAATTTTCAGTGAAATCAGATGTCTTCAGTCTTGGTGTTGTTCTACTCGAAATAGTGAACGGAAGAAAGAACAGGACATTTCATCATCCGGACCACCATCACAATCTTATTGGACATGTAAGCAAGATAATAATCCAAGATATGCTTAGTCGTTCCTGCTGCACTTGTATTTCGTGCATATCATTGAAAATTTATTTATTTTGCTTTAGGCTTGGTTATTGTGGAATGAAGGGAAGGCCTTGGAATTATTGGATGAATGTTTGAAAGAATCGTTCGTGGAGTCCCAGGTGTTAAGATGCATTCATGTGGCACTATTATGTGTTCAAAAACTAACAATAGACAGACCAACAATGGGATCGGTTGTTTTCATGTTGAGCCATGACGAAGTGGCATTACCTCAACCAAAAGAGCCTGGATTTTTCATAGAGAGGAGTACAGCTGAAACAGATGAATCAAATGAGGAAAGATGCCTCACTGGCAATGCTTTGACAATGTCAGTTCTTGAACCAAGGTAGATAATAGTATACTGACATCTGATGATAACATAAATGGGTAAGTCAAATACTGTACATTTAAGGAGAAAATCTTTTTCTTTTTCTTCTTAATTTTGTAAAACTGCTCCCTGCTTTGCATACTTTCAATTAGATGGAAACTTAGAGGATTGGATATTCAATATTGGACTTGTGTTTATTAGCTTCTCTAGCCTTTTAAGAACAAAATTACGAAGTGTGTTAGATCAGCTAAGTTGATTTTACTTCCAAAATTGTGAGTTAAAGAAAACCTGATTGCTGATAGTTTGTGTGGTCTAAATCTTAAGATTCTGAAAGAAAAAGGTTCGATTATTGTTCTTACTTAAGCATCATATCTGTTTAAAATACTATAACAGTAAATATAATGAGAAGTGAATATAAGTGAGGATGTAGTATTAAGCAAGATAGAGAAGTAACAGCCAGTCTAAAAGCTTTCATATTGTATATGTTTCACATAGTTCATACACCAAGAAAAGGACAATCATGCACTTTTGTTTTCACCACATTGCTGCAAAGAATCAAAGTAAAGACTACTACAACTGCAAAGCTTGTCGCAAACAAGTGAATGATTCTTTCTACCGAGCAGCTAGAATTGTGATGGGGGTGTCGCTCACTGCACTCTGTGCGTATTGGCTAGAAGAGAATTCACCACCTGATGCATTTCTTTCTATGTAAAAACCTGGCTGTTTAGCATGTGGCAATACACCTTCATTGTTTAACATCAGAACCGCAGAAGACATACTTGGACGATCTTCAGGACTTTGTTGGACACATAATAATCCAACACAGATTGATCGCACCACTTCAGGTGTAGAACAGGAACCTCCCAGACGTTCATCAAGCAGTTCTATTGACCTACCTTCCTTATAGAGATTCCACGCCTGTATTATTTTACAAGCTTATTAGAACGACTAGCTTTGCAAGATATCTGTTACTAGTAGATAACACCAAAGGATAAGTAACATAAAACAAATAAAGTCTTACAAGTCCAAGTAGATTAAGGTTATTGTTTGGATGAGAGAATCTTCTGTTGCTTTTCCCACTCACAATTTCCATTACTATAATACCAAAGCTAAATACATCTGATTTTACTGAGTATTTACCGTGCAATGCATATTCCGGTGAGAGGTACCCGCTGCATAAAAATGTACAAAAAATGGTCATTCAATTTTGGTAAATTAACCACCAAAGTCACTTTGCTTTGGTTGGTCCCAAAAAGGTCACTCAACTTTGGAAAATTAACCACCAAAGTCACTTTGCTTTGGCTGGTCCCAAAAAGGTCACTCAACTTAGGGAAAATATCTCCAAAAGTAATTCTTGTCAGTTTTTGCACCGTTACCCACCGAAAATCTGACGTGGCTTTTTAAAATATTTTTTATATAATCGTAGGTCCCACTTTTTTTTTGCCATGTAGGACTTTTTTAATAGTTACTTACTAATTTTCTGACAAGTGCAATGCACGTGTATTCCTAATAACTAATACAAAAATTATAAATATGTGTAATAAGTGTGTATCGTTGCAAGTAAATTAAAGAAAAAAATATAAAATTCAAAGTACTGATATATTGAATCCTTTACAATTGATATTTTTTATTTTTGCAATACATAATCATACTAATTAAATATTACTATTGTACGAAGGCCAGTAATTAATATCTGAACAATTTTAATCATGTTAATTTTATAATATCAAGTATTTAGCTTGATATCAATACCTTTTCTTGATTTTTATTTTTTTGTGCTAATGGCAAACTGTTATTGTGTACTAGGAATTAGGAGTACGAGAAACAATTATTTGGCCTTCGAACTTGATATATTATAAAATTTGCATGATTATAATCGTTCAAATATTAATTACTGGCCTTCGTACAATAGTAATGTTTAGTATGATTATGTATTACAATAACAAAAAATATCGAACGTAAAGGATTCGATATATCAGTACTTTGAATTTATATTTTTTTCTTTAATTTACTAGCAACGATACACGCTTATTACACATATTTATAATTTTTGTATTAGTTATTAGGAATACACGTGCATTGCACTTGTCAGAAAATTAGTAGGCAGCTGTTGACACCCAATTTTGTCCCTCCTTTCCTATAATTGAATATATTTAATTTAAAGGTGCAATATTGACTATTTGAATAAAATTGGCATTAGAAGACATGCATTTATCTGTGTTAAACCCTACTTATACATTATATATATAATTGTGGCTATATTATGTAATTTCAAACCATTTAGGCTATTTATCAAAACTATGATTGTTTGCGCAATTTGGCTCATTTGTAACATTTTAGATATTTGTGATTTTTTTTATACTTAATTAGGTTAATTTGCATCATGATTCCCTTTTACGTGCACATTTTTTGTTGTTAATTTATTTCCTTTTGTACAGTATATATATACATACGTATGTTATTCTTTATTTGTCGCCTTTAAAGTTAAAATGCTAGTCCAATTAAATGCCTGGTCTAATTTCTATACCATCCATTTCATCTCATCCTTTTTATTATAATTTGTCATATTAATTTGAACCTCCCTTCTAAGGTATTTTAATTTAAACTTGTTTCGAATCTGGACAACCGTCCGTCTAGACACAATCATCTTTTCACCATACATTACTCCTTTCATCCTATTTAATTAATTATTTATTTATTTTTAAATGAAAAAAAGTCCAAAATACACTTTCTTCCTTTTAATACACTTCCCCAACTCTATATCACCCCTCTCCCATTTGTTATACAAAATACATCTCTCATACATCCCCAATCTCCTCACCACCGTTGAGAAATTCAAAAATCAGGATCTCATGACCCTCAATCTCCTCCCAAAAATCAGATTCCCAAAATAGACCCTTAATTCACTCAATTTCCAACGACTCTCTTTGTCTTCCTCATGCTTAAATACACAGTACACACAAAGATCAGTAGCGGGCAGGACTCCTTTCTTCTTCTTCCTCAATTATCCTCTACCCATTACACATCATTTACAAGATACACACATACTTCACAACACGGTCAAAACCAGTAGGCAAGAAACAGGGGAGGGAAAAACGGAGGCCAAACAGATCGGGAACGGGTATTGGTGAAACTACATCACCGCTGACGACCCCAATCGAAAAACCCCTCGTCGTTCATTTCAGCTTTCTCCTCCGTTATTTTGTGGGTTGGAATTGAAAAGGGGGTGGCGGAGTCGCAGTAACGACGCCAAAGCAAAATTAGCGTCGCTCCTCCGTTCTCTTGCTACTGCTGCTACGTTTGCAGATTTGAGGATGTTTGTTTTCGCTGAACCTATGTGCCTCATTCGTTATATGGGTTGGATCTGTTTACACTTTGTTTGTTCTTTGAATGATCTTTTCCCTGTTCTTGATGTTGGATCTCTGTCGAAGTCTTGAGAATTCTAAATCTCTCGAACCGACTGGTTTTTATTGGGAATCGAGTATTGAATGCCGGTGTCCTTTGTGAAGCTCCCGTTTTGCTAGTATTGCCAATAGCATGGAAGCTGCAATCAGATTAGTGGGTGGATTTTCATTATGTTGTTTCTAATGCTATTGTGCCAATTACTTTGGTTTTGCTGGACTCACGTGGGAATTTAAGCCCCATTAGTGATCGCTGGCTTCGTTTGAATCCGAACAGTACTGTACAATGTTATGAACTGGCCAATGAAAAAATATATTTTATATATATTGAGGCCTATGCAAGGAATTGACGGAAATGTAATGAATTGACGGACTAATTATGGCCAAGGAAAATAATAGTTTATTTGAGGCTATTAGCTGATTCAAACGGATACTACAGTCCCATTCCCGCGTCCCTAAAACAAAAGGCTATGATGACGTGTGTAAGCCGTTTATTACAAACGAACCGGTGATGGAGTGACGAGACCGATACTTGGCATGGCAACACGAGCGGCCGGCGTGTTCGCAGCCGTATCGACGTCTCTAACCTCCACCCAATTCATACACACCTGAGCCGAAACTTTCAAAAAAATCCCTTCCCCTTTATTTTAAAACTATTATTATTATTATTATTATTATTATTATTATTATTATTATTATTATTATTATTTTAAATTATTATCATTATTTTTATTATTATTATTATTATTATTATTATTATTATTATCTACAAAAATTATTATTGTCATTATTATTGTATTTTTACTATTACCAATATTATTATTTCCTAACTCTTTTTCTCATATTTTGCGAGGTAAATTCGGATGGAAGACGACCTAGTTTTGAAGAAATACTTAGAAGAAAATGACATTTTATTATTATTATTATTATCAAAATTTATTATTATTACTATTAGTGTTTTGTTGTTATTATTATCATTATTATTTACTAACTCAACTTTATCTGTTTTTTGCGAGGCACACTTGGATAAATGTCTTCAAAATGACTTTTTCCAAAAAATATTTCTAATTTTACTGGCTATTATTTTCTCTTAATATTTTTTTTATTATAAACTAACTAATTTGCTTTATATTGCAAGGTTTAATTCCCTAAGGAAGAATTCTATTAGCAAACTCGTATTTTTGTCTAATTTCACATATTATCTACGTAGTATTTAAATCATCTTTTAGTCAGTTTATTTGCTCAACTGCTTGTTTTGAATCCCAACATGAAGTCCGGCCGGTAACCACATTTGGTGGGGTTCGAGAGGTGCCTAACCCCTTCCTCTCGAGTTAACCTGAACCTCTTACCTAGAAAGTCTGGTTTGTAGACTAAGTTTCAAAGTTAATTGTAAAATTGGCTAGAAATAAAATAGGTGCCCTAATACGCCTAGTTGAAAAATATGTTAGGTGGCGACTCCAAGTCTTTACCCGCGAGTCCCAATAAGTCGAGCCATGTTTCGAACCCTTATGGGGTTCGGGGAAAAATAGGTGTCGACACATATTGCTCCCAACCCTTCCTATTGACGCTTGACTATTGCAATGTATGCAAACTGCTGTCAACGGCTAGAGCCAAAATTGAATATCTTCCAAAATTTTGGAGCCCTTCAGTTTTTTCACCGTTTAATATAGCATCACCATCAATAGCTTGGAATGGTTGCATCAGTTGTGGCCACAACCTTTTAATATTTAATATATTTCTCAACCATTTCCGTGTTGCTATTTACTTGACGCCTAAATTATAGAACCTTCAATCATTATACAAATCCAAATCAATATGGATTTTATAATTATCATTGGTTGGTTCACCGCTTCAAATCCAACTCAATATGGATTTCATCATTAATATTAATAGTTGATTTACCGTTTAATAGAGCAATATTTTAATACATCCATTCATGAATGGTCAGGTCTATATAAATAGGTAATCTTTCAAGTGACACTTGTTTTCATGAAAAGTCACAACCTTTCAAGCGACACCTTTTCATGAAAGAACATATATCATTTCGAGTGGCACCCTTTCGGCTTTCACGGAAAAACACAATCAGCTTTTAGTAAAGGTACGTGTCCACCTTTGAATTAGTGATTTTATTAACTAGTCATCACAAAGATCGAAGAGTCGTGAATCATTAACCACCACGTTAATATCTACCAAGGTTTTTTTGTGGGATACCAAATCATATAATATAGACATTAAGTCTAACATTCACTTTTGCCATGCATATAAGCTAGCACCCCCACATTTCAAGTAATTCATGTGCTATATCATAAACCTCAAAACGCATAGGTTAAGTCCAAGCAGTATTCACGAAAATTCAACTTTGAAAGTATGGCACAACAAAGGTACTAGAAAAGTACTCTTCCGGAAAAATCTACTTTCCTCTACGAGTAGAGATTATAAATGAATTTATCATAATAAATTTCCATCTCTACTAGCAAGAACAAGCACATTGTCTCACATGATCTTGGCAATCACTAAATGTCTTCATATGAATTCAAGACATAGCCAAGTCAGTTTTTGTTTGGAATTTAAAAACAAGACTACGAAGGTCCCTTTAAATTTTTGGCACACAAGCAACCAATCTTTCACTTTGCTATACTGACGGTTGATGGATTAACAAGCCATAGGCCCATAGCACTGTACAGTGTACATCCAGGACGACATGAAATATTGGCCATTGCGGATGTCCTGTATTATTCATGGCACTTGTGACTTTAAATATTGATCTTTGTTCAAGGAAAGATCATTATATTTCTCCACATAAATCGGTGAAGTTTTTAATCTTCATAACCGATTTAAAGTACAGTGAAGATTTTATATCTTCAAACTGATTTAACGTACAGTGAAGTTTTTATATCTTCAAACTGCAAACAACAATATAAATATTTTAATAATCCGGAAGTTTTTAATCTTCTGAACGGATTAAAACCACATTAATTTTAATAATCCATTGAAGTATTTAAATCTTCAAAAACGGAATATTAAATTTGGAGTAGAAAATCTTTTCAGATTTTTGTCTCCACCACCAGTCTATTATCGATTAGCAGACCAAAATACAAATTAGATTTCTTAAGATTGTTATATGTCTGCACTTTCGATAATGACCAAAACAGAAATAAGATGAAGTAGAAAAATTCCAAGCCAACAGTATACACTGCTTGTCCTTAAGAAATCTAATCCCCTCACAGTTACCCAAGGTTTGTGGATTAATTTCTCCCAGGATAGAATGGAATTATCCTCACTGTGATAGCGGTAATTCAAATCACAGTGAACAGCGAACTCAAATAATGGTAGCAAATCACACTGACTCAGAACTTACTTTTGTTTTGAAACAAATGCAAAAGGTAATGAGAGAGAGAGTATGAAATTTTTGGATGATTAAAATGAGGCAAAATGCCTCTCTATTTATAGCCACAAGATTTGGAGTGAAAAGGCATGAAGGTGTCTTTTGGTGAAATGGCTGTTCAGGAAAGGCAGCCTTCAAGGTGGCTGTTCAATGAAAATGCACCTTTTCATTGGTGAAGTAGCTGTTCATGAAAGGCAGCCTTCAAAGTGGCTGTTCAATGAAAACACCCTTTCATTTGGAATAACTTTACAGCAGCCCACCTTTGGAATATTTGCATAAATAGTCTACTTTTTAATTTCGTTACGAAAACGGCTCCATATCAAATATTAATATAAAATATTAATATTTATTTCATTTCCCATTCACACCACTTTACCTTCCTTCCAAACCCAACAGGTAATTCCACTTCTTCATTGCTCAACATGAAAACAACTGATGTCATTGATGGTCTATCTGCCGTTAATTTTTGAATACATATTAGCCCCACATGAATACATCTTGACACTTGATATTCCACGAACGATTCTTCAAGGCATTCGTCCATTAGTTCCAAGGCCTTGCCCTCATTCCATAATAACCAAGCCTAAAAATATCAGAGTAGTTTTCAACGTTATGTATGAAATACGAGATCAGTTCGAAACGTGGAAGGAAATTTTGGATTCATGTCTTGCTTACATGTCCCAGAAGATTGTGATGCTGATTCAAATGATGAGATGTCCTGTTATTTCTTCTGCTGACTAATTCTAATTGAAGAACACCAAGACTAAATACATCCGATTTCGTTGAAAACTTCCCATGAACAGCATATTCTGGAGACATACAGCAGTGCATATAAACATAATGTTATATTTATGTTAATGATTTAATGAACAAGAAGAATAAAAGTGTCAAGGTTTTCCTTCTTGCATACAGTTCATTCAACATATACAATACTGTTGGCAAAAAAGACAGACACAAAGTAAATACATTTCAAAGTTTCAATTGAGATTTCCTTGAACTGGTTTAGTTATAGTACATGGAGGAAAAGGTACATTGTTTATCTTGGCTCTAGAACTGTCAACGACATGTTGCTACTTATACATCCTTCATCAGTTGACTCTGTTGATTCCGTTGAATTCCTCTCTATGAAAAAGCCAGGCTCCTCAGGTTGAGGAAGAACCAGACCTTCATTGCCCAACCAGAAAACTACTGATGCCATTGTAGGTCTATCCTCTGGGAGTTTTTGTACACACAGCAAACCAACCTGAATGCATCTCAACACTTGGGATTCTGAAAAGGCCGACTCTTTCAAACAATCGTCCATTAGTTCCAACGCTTTGCCTTCATTCCAAAGTAACCATGCCTAAAATACGAACAGAACATAAAAATTTATACAGTTGCATTAGAGAGTGATAAGGAGATTAAAAGATTTGTATCATTAAGTCCTTACATGTCCCAAAAGATTGTGATGATGTTCCAAATGATGAAATTTCCTGTTCTTTCTGCCACTTACTATTTCGAGGATAATTACACCGATGCTGAATACATCTGATTTTACTGAAAATCTCCCATCAACAGCATACTCTGGGGACATATATCCACTGCATCATCTCATCGAATTTAAGTTCATGAACTGATTGAATATATTAAACATTCTAAGGTCAAGGATTGTAAAAACTTACTATGTTCCTATTACTCTCTTCGTTTTTCCTTCCACTTGGTCTCCACCAAAAATTTTGGCTAGGCCGAAATCAGAAATTTTGGCATTCATGTCATTATCTAATAAAATGTTGCTGGTTTTGAGATCTCTGTGGATAATTCTTAGTCTCGAGTCCTGGTGAAGGTAAAGAAGACCTCGAGATATTCCCATAGCTATTTCAAAGCGGTTCTTCCATGCAAGTGAGGTTTTTCTGCTTGGATCTGCAAAATGTAATGCATTCAATATTATGTCAGGGAAGTTCTACCTAATTGAGATATCTATTTAGGACTTATAAAGTAATATTTGGTTAATGAATCACGCGAAGCAGACCAAAAATGAAATAGTCCAAGCTAGAATTGGGCATAAACTCATAGATTAGCATTCTTTCTTCCCCTTCAAGGCAACAACCCAAAAGCTTGACAAGGTTCCTGTGTTGCAGCTTGGAAATGAGAACGATTTCATTCTTCAACTCTTGAAGGCCTTGTCCAGAATACTTTGATAGCCTCTTTACTGCGATTTCTTGTTCACTTGGTAGGATACCCTGCAATGTTTTTATTAACGGTCAAAGATGCTATTCTAGCTAGATTGGATGTCAAAGTTGACTTACCTTGTAAACCGGTCCAAAGCCACCCTCCCCAATCACATTAGCAGTAGAGAAGTTCTCAGTCGCAGTAGCAACAGTAACCAAATCAAACAATGGCAACTCCATGTCTTCGTTTCGAATTTCTGAACCTGTAAATATACATTCGCCAAACACAAGCATCATAATGAGCTTTTCCATACAATACACTAGCGAAATGGTGACAATGTTAGCCAGATCGAATATCCACTTAGGTAAAAGACGTATTATTAACAATTTTCCAAGTATATTTACCTGTTCTTCTTTTCCTTCTTTGGAAGGAAAGCCAAGCAACAAAGCTGAGAATAAAAGTTGCTACTACTGCTGAAATGACTGCAATCAAGGTGGACTTGTTTCTCTTCTGATTCCTCTCTGCATTTGTTCGTAGTTAGTCCAGAAACAGTCTTACAATTGACATAAGTTGGCCAGATCAAGTAATGAATTGTTACATATGTATACATCACACACTTTTTAGTTCTTGTAACTTATATATATAATAAGCCCTGAGCTAAAGACAGTGCGTGTGACCACACATGCTGTTGCCAGCCTAGATCAGCAATCATATTTAGCATACTGGAGCCTTTGCAAGGGAGAAGATTTCTCAGCTCTCCCTGGAAATCCTACTATGTTATCGCTGTACTAATCGAGTACATCGTAGTATCAATTATGCTAATTCTCCTTGCAGCCAGCTACCAATGACCATTCTAATGCCACACGAAAATGAGGATAAGAGTCATTGTCACAATATTAGTAGGACAAGGTCATATTTGATTATCAGCTCCTGCTTTTATGGCTTCTAAAAGATAAAAAATTGCAGATATATATTCATTTAATGGTTCATAAATCTCTAAACAAGCTTAATTCCATTTTTCAGTTTAAGCAATTAGTCAAACACCACTTAGATGGAATATGGACTACTACCAAGGGTGTGTTAGCGTTCCAAAATTCAACAACATGTACACAATTATGCCATGTGCGTGATGATTCGTGCCATGGCCAAAATTGGCAATTGAACCACCAACCATGGCTGAGCTACCTTTTTTTATCATTTACAATACAATCGGCATGTTATCAACTACTAAGGTACCTAATCAACTTTTAGGTCTGTCAAGATAGTAAAATCATTGTAGAGTTCCTCCAATTCTAAAGAGTTGTAGCATATATAATACAGAACGAGAAAATGGTACATAGTAGGTCATTACCTAATTCTGAAGCAGCGACTCTGACAAACAGGTCTTGCTCATTTTGGCTAAACTCTCTAATATCAATGAGTTCTCCAAACCATAGTAAGCATCCACTTCCGCCATTTCTAACATCAAGATTTGAGTAGGCTGTACAATTGCAATTAGCCGAGCACATTTTCTCGCATTCTTCAAGGTTTATGCTCTCATTATACCAGGACTGTCTAGAATCCGGCATCTTGATACCTGTGAATTTAAGAAAACCATCTTGGTTACAACCCAAAGAAGTTCTCCTTTCACAACCACTAGACCAATCTGCTGTGTCCCATTGTTGAGTATACCTGTGAAGAAATAATTAAGTAATTAAAAGTATGTTTTTGCAAATAGCTTGGCCAGAAAAAAAAAAAATCAAGCCCGCACGTGAAAAGGCATGTGAATACAGTAGTATTAAGTAGATAAAGTGTGGTCTTTCAAATAGCTTAAATTTATCGATGTGATGGTCCCACAATTCAACAATACCTAGGCTTAAACCCTTTGAGGCAGTCACATGGAGGAGAGTTATTGATGTTGCAGCTTGCATAAGGACCGCATAAAGCAAAACGATCACAATTATCAAGTTGTCCTGTCAAGTAGACAAACCAGATCTGACTCCGTTCTAGCCATGTCAGGTGTTGTATCAACCCAGTAGGAGTCATCACCACCCTGGTGGGAAGGGACTTATTCTTTAGATCATATTCATAATAAATTTCCTGCTGATTAATAACCCACTTGAAAGTGTAATATGTATTTGCTTTCATACTAGGACTCCCAGTAAAAGCAAGTCCATTCCATGGACCTGTGCTAAACACTATAGATGAATTTTTCCAAGCAAACAATTGCGGGTATCCATTAGATTCAACACGGTCTACATATTCACCGGGAGCAGGATCATCAGTGCTCTTCCATGACGTTAAGGACCATTCCATGCCTGTGACCAATTTACGTCCAAGTCTCATGCCAGGTAATAAAGTATCTCCAGGATAATCAAAACTCTGCCAAGCGAAATGTTCACGGTCTATGTCATTTCCATCACTGACGACAAGGTTCCCTGAATCCAAGAGCCGTGCTTTTGGATTCTTTAAGGGTATCGATGAGTTTGATGACCATATCGAGGCATTAGAACTGTTGAGAAGTACCAGAATTCCATTGGGTTGGAGTATTAACACTCCTGAAGTATTATTCAATGGGATGTCTCTGTTGGCAACCCAAACTACGTTTCCAGTTGGTATATTCTTGAACCATATGCCAACATAGCGATTCTTAGAATTTCCAGGGCTGAAAAATCCAAGTACATAAACCCCACCAGCTGAAACAATTGTGTCACCATCTTTAACAGGTTTATCTATTGTAATCGTGTCTAATGCTGCGGAAGTTAGTAACATGCAGAGAAAATGGGAGAAAACGAATAGAGAACCTTTCATGGATTCTGACTAATATTATTGATTGACAATGTTAAAGCCTCACAGCCACAACATAGCTGAAACAGATACTTTTGATTGACAAAGTTAATTATTTGTTTCCAGCCCACTAGTGTAGATTTTATAATCAAAGTCATGTCCAAAAATAGTCTATAAAAAGAAACTGAAAAGAAGCTTTTTTTTTTTTTTTTTTTTTTTTTTTTGAGATGTAAATTGGACCTTATGAAATAGGAGTAATCCAATATTTGACTTTCACAACTCTCAGTTACGATTTCATTACTATTCTATTGGCAACTACCCAAAAGTGTCTTTTAACTCTTATGTGAGCCAGTTACTTTGTTAAATTGAATGATATTAACTTCACTATAGAAAATTTGTTTCAACTTAACTGTTGAGATAAAGGCGGCTAAAAAATTAGTAGGATGTGATGGTCGGTACTTGTTCAAAGTTGTACGCCTTTGAACAACTTTGACTTTCCTGGTTCCATGCCTTGATTCAAACATTGGCATTAAATTGTCTGGTTAAGTTACTATAGCACTTATCATTTATTAGCAACTCTGTATTATCTATATGTCATCAAATTGCATGACAATGCAGCTCAACTCTTTTGGACAACTTGAAACAATGGTCCCAACTCCCAACTGCTCTTAACTTCAATTAACTGATCTCATTACAAAATAAGGATTTAAGTAATATGGCAATGTAAGTAAATTTAACATAACCAATGTAGTTTAACCTTTCATAATTTAGTCATCATATACATAAAGTTATTAATACATCTCATGATTATTTACCTGCAGTTACTTTATATGTGATTTGCTAGTGTAAAGATATTTTTAATATCATCTGTACATAGAACTAAAATTCAAAAGATATATACAATTTTTCAGCACTGAGGTTACTTACAAAAGGCGTTATTTAAACGCTTGTCAAGCTAGTAAATGCATGTCCAATAACGAATATCCAATAATCGAAGTTTCCAAGTAATCAAACTATTCAGAAGCAGGTATAGTTTTCCAAAATTAAGAAGAAAAAGATTTTCTCCTTAGATGTACAGTAATTTACTTTACCCAACTCGTCCATTTGCCACAACTACCCTCATCTCGGTTCAAGAATTGTTAATGTCAAAGAATTGTCAGTGAGGCATCTTTCCTCATTTGATTCATCTGTTTGATCAGCTGTACTCCTTTCTATAAAGAAACCAGGCTCTTTTGGTGGAGGTAATGCCACTTCTTCATTGCTCAACATGAAAACAACTGATGCCATTGATGGTCTATCTGCCGTTAATTTTTGAACACATAATAGCCCCACATGAATACATCTTAGCACTTGATATTCCACGAACGTTTCTTTGAGACATTCATCCATTAGTTCCAAGGCATTGCCTTCATTCCATAATAACCAAGCCTAAAACAAAATCAGTGCAGTTTTCAATGGTTTGCATGAAATACAAGTTCAGCAGGAAACAGAAAAAAAAAAATCTTGGATTCATGACTTGCTTACATGTCCCAAAAGATTGTGATGGTGATCCGAATGATGAAATGTCCTGTTCTTTCTTCCGCTAACTAATTCTAATAGAAGAACACCAAGACTAAATACATCTGATTTCATTGAAAATTTCCCATCAACAGCATATTCTGGAGACATATAGCCACTGCATATAATGTTATATCTATGTTAACAATTTAATGAACATGAAGAATAAAAGTGTCATGGTTTTCAAGCTTACTATGTTCCAATCACTCGCTTTGTTTTTGCTTCGATTTGGTTCCCACCAAAAATTCTAGCCAAGCCAAAGTCAGAAATTTTGGGATTCAATTCACTATCCAGTAAAATGTTACTGGTCTTTAGATCTCTATGTATAATCCTTAATCTGGAGTCTTGATGAAGATAAAGAAGACCCCTCGATATTCCCATAGCAATTTGAAAACGATTGTCCCAGGAAAGTAGTCTTTTCCTGCTGTCATCTGCACAATGTCACTGTAATTCAGTATTGTGTTCTTCAACATTTTCTTTTTGGCTTTGATTCCTCTTAAAATCAACGAGAAGAATTTGTTAATAAAAGAAATATGAAAAGATGGAACCATCTACGAAGTAAGTTAAGAATCAGACCAAAGATGAAGTGATCCAAGCTACTGTTTGGCATGTATTCATAAATTAGCATCCTTTGTTCCCCTTC
Organism: Petunia secreta; assembly: GCA_029990175.1. Classification (NCBI taxonomy): domain Eukaryota; kingdom Viridiplantae; phylum Streptophyta; class Magnoliopsida; order Solanales; family Solanaceae; genus Petunia; species Petunia secreta. Next base: position 16,448,485 of record JARKIP010000013.1, on the reverse strand, counting down.
AAGGCAGCAGCCTAGAAGTCTAACTAGGTTTCTATGTTGAAGTCTTGAAATTAGAAGAACTTCGTTCTTTAACTCTTCAAGACCTTGCCCAGAATGTTTGGAAAGCTTCTTCACTGCTATTTCCTTTCCACTTGATAGTCTACCCTGCAACACATTCCATCAGAGTGTCAGTTGGCAAGAGCTCTACCATACCTGAACTAAGATACAGAAAGAAATGAGAATATAACTGGTTACCCGATAAACAGGTCCAAAACCACCCTCTCCAATCAGGTTATCTGAAGAAAAATTCTTGGTTGCAGCACTAATAGTCATCAAAGCAAACAAAGGTAATTCCATATCTTGCTCTCCTTCTTGGCCTCCTGTAAAATATTGAGGTGAATGATGCAACTAGACTCACGAAATTCTCCAGAGCAGATTGCCAATCAACAAATAGTATTCTTCAGCTGGACCAAATCACTTACCTCTTTTCCGTTTCTTTCTCCATATAGCATACCAAGACAGAGAAGCAAGAATGATTATTGCTGAAACTGTTGATATGCTACCTATCAGCATCGGTCTCTTTGGCTTCGCAATGTGGTCTGAACCTGTCATAAGTTCACAATGAACAATGAAAAATTGACATTCTGGTTGATAGTACAAGAAAGCAGATACAGTGTTAACAGCTTAGCACATCTTACAAGTACAATATCTGCCAATTCCCATTCTTAGTTCTGGATAAGGTTATGATAAATCGAGCGATAGACTTACCTATTTCTGATGCAGCCACCCTTACATACAGATCTTGCCCAATTCCAGCTTTATCTCTAATATCGCTGAGTTCATTATACCAGAGCAAACATCCGCTTCCACCATCTCTGACATCAAGATTGGAATACGCCACACAAGTACAGTCCCTCAGGCACAACCTTTGGCAATCCTCAAGGCCAATGCTCTTGTCAAACCAGGAATGGCGTGTATCTGGAAATTTCACGTCCGAGTATTTCAGAAACCTGTCACTCCCACATTCCAAAGGAGTTCTCCGTACACACCCATTGGACCAATCTGCTGCATTCCATTGTTGTGGATATTTTGGCTCGAATCCAGTCAAACAATCACATGGAGGGGAGTCGTTGATGTTACACTTCCCAAATTGACCACACAAGGCATAACGATCGCAATTATCCATCTGTCCTGTCGAGTAAACCAACCAGCTTTGGGTCCGTTCAATCCATAAAAGTCGTTGAATTAGGCCTTCTGGATTCAAGATCATCCTGGTGAGAAGAGAAGTATCTATAAGGTCATATTTGTAGTAAATCTCCTTTTCATTCATCACAAATTCAAATGTATAATAAGGATTTTGTTCCGAACTTGGTCCACCAATAAATTGACGACCATTCCATGGTCCAGAGGTATACTTTATTGCAGGACCTTCCCTCAAAAACATTTGTGGATAACCATTGGTATCAAGGCGGAGTAGGTATTCACCTGGAGAAGGATCATTGCTGCTCTTCCACGATCTAAGACTCCAATCCAGGCCAGTGACCAAGTTACGACCTAGTTTCATGCCCGGTAATAATGCACTGCCTGGATAATCAAAACTCTGCCAGGCATAGTGTTCTGGATTAAGATCAGTTCCATCCCTTAGGACAAGATTACCATTGTCCAAAAGTCGAGCGACTGGATTCCTTAAGGCTGTTGATGAATTTGATGACCATATCACACCTTGGGTACTATTGAGCTGGAGGATCCCTTTGTCACTGATTGTTAATATTCCAGAAGTGTCATTCAGTGGGTTATCTCTGTTAGCAACCCACACCACTTTCGTGCCGTTCACTATCTTATAATACCATATTCCCACGTAGCGTTTCATGGATTTTTCAGCCAAAATTCCAGGGCTGAAAAATCCAAGCTCAAAGTTGCCACCAGCTGAAATTATGGAATGACCATCTGCGACAGGGCTATGTATAGTTATGGTGTCAGCGGCTGTGGAAATCTTGAAGAGCAATGAAACCAAAAAGTAAGAAAAATGGGTGAAGCATTTCATCGGATCCGGCTAGTCCCTTGGTTTTAAACAGGTTATGATCTTGCAGTTTCTGAAACAGTGCACGAGGTTAGCAGCCTTTGAGACTATTATATGTACATCTCATGCCTTAGTTTTTTTTTTGTTTTTTTGTTACAATTTTTTAATATAAATTTTTCCTTTTCTTCTCTTTGGAAGAGTCAATGCTCAAGAATTGAGTGAAGCTCGTGCCTTGAATTCTGAACAAGTTATATTTGAATATTGTGTGTAAGAAGAATAACTGTAGCAGCTGCTCGCTATACCAGTGTAAAATCACCATTTAATAATTCAACTGAGAAAAACTGGTCCTTATAGTCATAAGATATTCTACTTTTTGATAGGAAAAATCATTACTCCATAAAATAAAATAAAAAAGGAAGCCAATATCTTCTAGGTTGACTTCTTCAAATTGTTGACAGAAAGATCGTTGGAAACATCATTAGTGTTACATACATAAAGGTCAATTTTGTGAAGTCTCTTTTCACAACTTGAGACAACGGTCCCTACTGCTCTTGAGTCTTGACTTCACTGAATCAATCTCATATACATGAAAGAATCACTAAACATTTAGCGTATTCTTAGGTATTTCGATGCCATTCTCTAAAGGCTATGCATGCTTATAAATGGGTGTCCACTAATGAATTTACAATATTAAGTTTCCAACTAATTGAAAGTAATGACTCAAAAGGAGGTATTCCTTTAATTTTTTATAAATTGACTCCTGAAAGAAAGGTTGTTTACAATTGTTGTAATCGAAAACTTGTTAGTTTACCCCGCCTCTATCTTGCAGGGACAGAGCTACATGGTTTAAAGGGATTCGATTGAATCTCCTTCATTGTAAATTTATAGGTTCATATGTATATATTGTTGAATCTCCTTTACTTAAGAGAAGCTTCTAGTTTAATGGAAAAATGCTTTAGGCCAAAAGTTTGAATCTCAGGTGTAGCATTCTAGCAATTTATTGAATCACCTTGGTAGAATTTCTTGCCTCACTAACCACCATTGCTATCTTGGTTCAAGAATGGTTATTGTCAAAACATTGTCAGTGAGGCATCTTTTCTCATTTGAGTCATTTGCTGTACTCCTCTTTATGAAGAACCCCGGCTCCTTTGGTTGAGGTAATGCCACTTCTTCATGGCTCAACATGAAAACAACTGATCCCATTGTTGGTCTGTCTACTGTTAGTCTTTGAACACATAATAGTGCCACATGAATGCATCTTGACACCTGGGATTCCATGAACGATTCTTTCAAACATTCGTCTAGTAGTTCCAAGGCCTTTCCTTCATTCCATAATAACCAAGCCTAAAGCAAAATATATATATTTTCAATGATATGCATGAAATACAAGTGCAGCAGGAATAACGAAGCAAATCTTGGATTATTATCTTGCTTACATGTCCAATAAGATTATGATGGTGGTCCGGATGATGAAATTTCCTGTTCTTTCTTCCACTCACAATTTCTAGTAGAAGAACACCAAGACTAAAGACATCTGATTTCACTGAAAATTTCCCATCAACTGCATACTCTGGAGACATATAGCCACTGCATAAAGACATTATGTTATATTTATGTTAATGATTTGATGAAGGTAAAGATGAAAGTGTCAATGAGTTGGTTAATTTGAACTTACAATGTCCCTATTACTCGCTTAGTTTTTTCTTCAATTTGGTCCCCACCAAAAATCCTAGCTAGTCCAAAGTCGGAAATTTTGGGATTCAATTCGCTGTCCAGTAAAATGTTGCTGGTCTTTAGATCTCTATGTATGATCCTTAATCTGGAGTCCTGATGAAGATAAAGCAGCCCCCTTGATATTCCCATAGCAATATGAAAGCGCTTTTCCCAGGAAAGTTGTCTCTTCCTACTCTCATCTGCAGAAATGTCATGGTAATCAGTTTAGGCTCTTTATCATGATTTATCTTTATGGAGCTTTGATTCATCTTAGGATGACAGGCGATTGCATTAGCAGAATAATGCTGATATGCTAAGATGGATTCTTTGACGAATTAGTTAAGAGAATCGAACCAAAGATGAAGAAGTCTAAGCTATTGTTTGGCATGTATTCATAAATTAGCATCCTTTCCCCCCCTTCAAGGCAACAGCCGAGAAGCCTAACTAGGTTTCTATGTTGAAGTTTGGAAATCAGAACGACTTCATTCTTCAACTCTTCAAGACCTTGTCCAGAATATTTGGAAAGCTTCTTCACTGCTATTTCTGGTCCAGTTGATGGTTTGCCCTGCCACACATTCCACAAAGTCTAAGTCACAAGAGCATCAATCGTATATTTGACCAAGTAGAGATAAATCTAGTTACCCAATAAACAGGTCCAAAACCACCCTCTCCAATGATATTATCAGATGAGAAATTCTTAGTTGCTGTAGAAATACTCATCAAATCAAACAAAGGCAATTCCATATCTTCCTTTTCTTCTCGACCTCCTGTAAAATGGAAAAAGAAAAAGTTGTACTCACAGGTGCATAAAGCCAATCAACCACCAGGATTCTCTGGCTTGCCAGGCACTATAGTAGACTGATCCTATATCTGCACTTCTAGATGCTTTACATGATTGAAAAGTTTTTAACCTCTTTTCCTTTTATTTGTCTGCATAGCAGACCAAGAAAGAAACCCAAAAAGGATTATTGCTGAAACTGTCGATACAATTGCAACGATTTCTTTTCTCGTCTTTCCTATATGGCCGGCACCTGTCAAAAAGTCATGAAGGATTGTGAAAAATTGCTGGAAGATAGTACTAAAAGCTGATACACAGTTAACAGCTCAGCAAATCTTTAAGGTGCAGTTACTGCAAAGCTCCCACTCCTGATTCAGCATAAGGAGGTGACGAATCAAGTGATAGACGTACCTAGTTCTGATGCTGCTATCCTCACATAGAGAACTTGATCAAGTTCAGCATATTCCCTCATATCAATAAGTTTGTTAAACCACAGTATGCAGCCACTTCCTCCATCTCTGACATCTAGATTGGAATATGCCACACAAGAACAGTCCTTCAGGCACAAGCTTTGGCATTTCTTGAGGCCAATGCTCTTGTCAAACCAGGAATGACGTGTATCTGGCAATTTCACACCGGAATATTTCAGAAACTTGTCACTTGTCCCACATTCCAGTGGAGTTCTCCTTACGCACCCATTAGACCAATCTGCTGCATCCCACTCTTGTTGATACTTAGGCTTAAATCCTGTCAAACAATCACATGGAGGGGAGTCATTGATGTTGCACCGCCCAAACTGACCACACAAGGCATAACGGTCGCAGTTATCCATCTGTCCTGTAGAGTAAAGAAACCAGCTTTGGGTTCGTTCAATCCATAAAAACCGCTGAATCAATCCTGCGTGATTCAACACTACCCTGGTTGGAATAGAAGTATTTATAAGTTCGTATTTATAGTAGATCTCATTGTCATTGATAACAAACCCAAATGTATAATGAGGATTTGGTTTCAAACTTTGTCCGCCAGTAAATGTATGTCCATTCCATGGTCCCGAATTATACTTTATTGCAGGACCTTCCCACAAAAAAATTTGTGGATAACCAGTGGTGTTGAGGCGGTCCAGATATTCTCCTGGAGCAGGGTCATCACTGCTCTTCCATGATGATAGACTCCAATCCAGGCCAGTGACCAGGTTACGGCCTATCTTCATGCCCGGCAACAAAGTATTTCCTGGATAATCAAAACTCTGCCAAGCATAGTTTTTTGGATTAAGACCACCTCCATCCTTTACGACAAGATTTCCAGAGTCCAAAAGCTGAGCCACTGGATTCTTCAAGGATGTTGTTGATGAATTCGACCACCAGATCACACCCTGGGTGCTATTGAGCAATAGGTACCCTTTGTCACACATTATTAATATACCAGACGTGTCATTCAGTGGGTTCACTCTATTGGCAACCCAGACGACTTCCTGTCCGTTCCATGGCTTCTTGTACCATATTCCCACGTACCGATTCTTGGAATTTCCAGGGCAGAAAAATCCAAGCTCAAAGTTGCCACCAGCTGAAACTAATGTATGTCCATCTTTGATAGGGCTATCCATAGATAAGGTGTCTGCAGCAGTGGAAACTATGAAGAGCAATGACACTACATTGCAGGAAAAGAAATAGAAACTGGTGAAACGTTTCATGGAAATTGATTTGTCTCTTGGTCTCAAACAGGAAATCTTTGAGATTTTGAAGCTGTGAAGAATCAAACCAAACGGAGATGGAACATTTCTCATAAAAGAGTAGGGTCTGCATGATATTACGTATTTTTCTCGTGCATTAATGATCGACTGTTTTGTACAACCGCTATTATGATTGGTTCTTTTCTTTTTTTCTTTAAAGTAGTCAGCCTCAGGAATCAAGCAAATACTTTGAATAGTATAATAAGAGTATATCATTCCTTTGACTCCTAATTTACACCCGCCATCCGTCCCAATTTATGTGATATTTTTTGTTTTTTCGAGAGTCAAACAGATAAAAATTTACTGCAGCTTTTTTTTTTATAAATATTTTGAATTGTCAATTATTGTGACTTATATATAGTACTTTTTATGTAGTTTAGAAAATTATTTTTCAAAAAACTTTGAAGATTATATGTCCAAATTCACGATTAAAATAAAACAATTTGACTGTCAAAATCAGAACTGTGTCACATAAATTGAGACGGAAAGGGGTCGTTTGGTTGGATGTATTATAGTGCGTAATACCCGTATTAAACTTTGCATTGATAATACCATGTTTGGTTGCACCATTTGAAAAAATAATCCCTGCATTGAAACTTGCATTATTTTGTACCATGTTTGGTTGCTTTTTTGTATTCCGCATAAAACATCGCATTGTTAATACAATGTTTGGTTCAAAATTTTGATTTCCGCATAGCTAATACTCGCATAAGTTACGCGGGAATCTATGTATTATTTTATGCGGGGTAGAAGATGGTATTAGTAATGCGGGTATTAATAATGCAGGTATTAAAATTTAAAATGACAAAACTAACCCTCATATAATAGTAGGAATATTTTTAAATTATATTTAAGGACTAACTAAATATTTTAAATTATAACATTGTATATTAATTTATAATATATTAGTGATTCAAGAAATAATCCCTATGTTATAATATATGCATAGCTAATACATATATTACTAATACTCACATTATTAATACCCGCATTACTAATACCCGCATTATTAATACCCACATTACTAATACCCGCATTAGTAATACCCGCATTATTAATACCCACATTACTAATACCCACATTGCTAATACCCGCATTACTAATACGTATATTGTTAATACCCGCGTAAACTCTATGTCAACCAAACGACCCGAAAGAGTACATGCCAGTGACGTGCTATAGAAATTTGCAAAAGATATCATTCTTAATCAGGGCTATTACTTGTGTAATCCTTCTATTGATGCGGACCTTCGTCTTTTCACCCCCATCCTGTGGCTACGGTTACATGACTTGAGTTTTTCTTTTCTACCTGGCTTAGATTAATGCCAAAGAACAAAAAAAGGTTAGCCCCTTTAATATGAATCATTTGATGATCGAGAACATAAAGTCTTTTTTTTTGTGCAACTGAAAATTTAATTTTGTTTAATAGAGAGTTAGCTGTCAATAACTGACAAAAGAAGTAATTAATGACAATTGTTACACAGTATCATAGACTTGTATAAGGAAGCAACTTGTGTCATGTACTCATGTGCATCAGTCACTATCCTTTAAAAATTGACCTTGTGTTCGGTGGTTGAGCAATCAATGATTAATTTTTAACAATAGATTCAAAGTATCAGTAATTTGTAACTTTATCATGCAAGGAAGTCTTGGAGCTATTGATAAAATTTGTCTGTATATGACATATAAGTTACTGTTCAGCCGTATCGAAACAATCACTGATACTTCATGCTAGGTTGCGTACATCATATTCTTTGGAGTACTGTACAACTCATTCTCAAATTCTACATGAATGTGGAATACTTTATGCAGTGAGCTATGCTTTAAAACAAAAAAACTAGTCCTCATGATGTCGGCTGCACGGGGATTTACTTGTATGTTTTGAATTCTTTTTCAGGTGGGCGGTTATTGATAAATCCGTAGTTGTGTCCCTTTCATCCCATCAACGTTTCAGGTTTGATTTTGAAACTTATGATTTATAACTGCAATCTCATAAAACATACTTATTACAATAACTGCAGTCTCATCAAGCTTCTACGAACTATTGGTAGTCGATACGGGAAATTAAAGTGGTGGATTACAATTTTCAATGAGAACCACATAAATTAATCTTGGTTATGAAGAAAAAAAAGAAAAAAAAAAAGGAAGAAGATTATCTACCTTTTACCAACTCTAGAATAATAATGCTAAACAGGGAACCTACTGCAGCTGTTCTTGTTCTGGACTTCAGCAAGCGGTTAATTAGCATTGCTATTTTCAGGACTTTGAAGCTGCAAAATTACTATCTGCAATCCATAATTTCTGGATCTTATCCAATTATCTGATACTCTGTGTAGAATAGATCCTATTTTGCACAGCTCCATTGAGATTAACCGAATCAAAATTGATAACTGAACTGCAAAATTAATTTATTGATCTATTGATATTGGATGATTGAATTATGCACATAATAGTTTAACGGCGTGGATACGATGTGCCTAATTTCTTATTGATTTACCCGTTAACCTGTTTTTATTAAATAATTTAAAATTATATTTTTTTACCTCTATATATATCATCATCTCATAGTACTATATAAGTATGTCCTAAAAAAAATAAAAGTTCGGCATGATATGGCTCACCTATAGGGTAGAAGGTTAGGTAGAAAGTGATTGATTGTTGTCATTTTAGCCATAGTTTTCTTATAAATAATAGTTTTATCTTATCCTTTTTCGGTATTGGCATTTTCGGTTTGCCCTGGTTGTTGTAGTTTTTATATGAGAATTTGAGCATTAATGATGTTTCTTATCTTGTTTTCTTTTATCTTATGTTCAAAATATATGATTTGTTTTCATAAATTTTCAAATATTTTTTTAGCCGGGGGTCTATTGTTGGAAACAACCTCTCCACCTTGGTGGAGGTAAGATTTGTGTACATCTCACCCTCCCCAAACTCCACTTGTGGAACTGCACTTGGTACTTTGTTGTTGTTGTTATCAATATTCCCATTTAAAACTAAAAAAAATACACGACAATCGGCGTTATTATCACAACCAAATAAACTGAACGTTGGCTGCTTCAAAAAGTCAAAAGAAACACATTTTTTACTGCCTATCCAGTCATTCTTTAGATACTAGTACCTCTATAGATATCCATAAAACCATTTTAGAAATGATTTTAATATGCAACATCGCCTTTTAGGTTCAGACATGTACTTCCCGAATTTTCTTGTAAGTTAATTTCCACCATCACATTGGCTCTCTTTCAAATATTACTTTCATGTATTTATCTCAATGTTAAAAGCTATCCAATTCCTTCTTAGTTTCCTCCACGAATTTTCGATGCATGTTGCCTATGTTGTGGCTTATTGACGTGGATTACTGATTTATCGAATTGTTTTGGCATTGTCTGTGGGTGAAAAAGTTACTAAGGGTCAAATTCTTTTTCCTTTTTCCACGTCAGTAACTGATTACTGTTGTTTATAATGATTGACGTGATAGATAAAAGTAATTTTCATTATTATGCGTTGAAGTACGGTTTTAGCCGTATGGCCATAAATACCAAAAAAGATATTGATAAATAGTTTTTGAAGTTGAGTTGTGTAAATGATGTAAATGTATTTCACTTTCATACCTCCAATGACATATTACATATGGTATATATACACAAAGCTACGACAATATGTCAAACTATGTATCCCTACAATCACACCTAAAGATCTGTATTTTTTGACAAATGCAACAGACAAGCACACAGACAAACACCTAATATTTGACAAAGATATTGACTATCTTTACACTCCCCCTCAAGCTGGAGCGTACATATCATATGCTCCAAGCTTGCTGCAAATGTATTCAATTCGAGATCCTCTAAGAGATTTAGTAAGAACATCTGCCAATTGGTCATTTGAACCGACGAAGCTGGTGGCAATGCATCCAGACTCGATCTTTTGCCTAATAAAGTGACAATCCACCTCTATATGTTTCGTTCCTTCATGAAAAACTGGATTTGAGGCAATATGAAGGGCAGCCTGATTGTCACATATAAGTTTCAAATGTTTGAATTGAACACATCTCATCTCTTGGAGGAGCTGCTTCAACCAAATAAGTTCACAAGTAGCAAGGGCCATAGCTCGATATTCTGCTTCTGCACTAGATCTGGCAACAACATCCTGCTTCTTACTCTTCCAAGAGATTAGATTCCCTCCAATCATGACACAGTACCCAGAAGTAGAGCATCTATCTGATGAGGAGCCTGCCCAATCTGCATCAGAATATCCAATGATATCCGTGTGACCTTTGTCTTCATATAACAATCCTTGACCATGAGTTCCTTTGATGTATCTGACGATGCGAACTACTGCATCCCAATGATCTTTACACGGAGCTTGGAGAAACTGGCTAACCACACTTACTGCAAATGAAATATCCGGTCGTGTAATAGAGAGATAATTCAGTTTACCAACCAACCTTCGATATCTACCAGGCTCTTCCAACGGCTCCCCTGTCCTGGAACAAGTTTTACATTTGAGTCCATAGGAGTGTCAACAGGTTTGCAATCTAACATGCATGTCTCCTCTAGTATGTCTAAAGCATATTTTCTCTGGGAGATAACAATTCCTGTCTTTAATTGTGCTACCTCAATTCCTAAAAAATACTTTAGCTTTCCGAAGTCCTTCATCTGAAAGTGCTTGAACAAATGTTGTTTTAGTTGAGATATTCCATCTTGATCATTTCCAGTGATGACAATATCATCAACATAAACAACCAGATATATGTTCTTCTTTAGACCATTATGCCGATAGAGGACAGAATGATCTGATTCACTCCTTGACATCCCAAATCGTTGGACAACTGAGCTAAATCTCTCAAACCATGCTCTCGGAGATTGCTTGAGGCCATATAGAGAACGATTCAGACGACACACTAAACCTGACTCCCCCTGAGCAACAAAACCAGGAGGTTGCTCAATATAAACTTCCTCAGCAAGCTTGCCATGCAAAAAGGCATTCTTAATATCAAGTTGATGAAGCGGCCAATGATGCATTGCTGCTAATGAGATAAGCAATCGAACTAATGCAATTTTGGCTACCGGAGAGAATGTGTCACCATAGTCAAGGCCATAAATCTGGGTGTATCCTTTGGCAACCAGGCGAGCTTTCAATCGATCAATTGTTCCATCGGCACCCACCTTCACTGTGTAGATCCATCGACACCCAACAGTAAATTTACCTTTCGGTAATTGTACCAATTCCCAAGTATTGTTGGTCCATAGAGCAGTCATTTCTTCAATCATAGCATCTTTCCACCCTGGATGTTCTAATGCTTCACTAACAGTCTTTGGTATAGGTACATTAGACAGAGTAGATACAAAGGTATAATATAATGGAGACAACCGATGATAACTTAAACAGTTAAATCGTGCTGGTTTTTTTATTTTTAGTAGTGTGTATACCTTTGCATATTGCAATTTGTGGAGTCGCTGCATCTGATGAAGGCACGACTGAAGTAGGTGATGAAGGAGCATAACATGAGTCATCAGGAGCTAACAATGTACCTGTGCTAGGAGTGATGCTATCATTAGAAAGAGGACGAGCACGTTGGGAATAGAATTGAAGTGGAGGAGAAGACTGGTGGGATTGAGTGGTGTCTGGAAGACTGCTTGGTAGTATAGGAATTATAGGGATTGGCAAAACTTCAGGAACTAGTTCACTATTTTTAGTATCCAGTGAAAAATAGGGAGAAGTCTCAAAGAAGGTTACATCTGCAGTGATAAGATATTTGTTAGTTGTTGGATTATAGCATTTGTAACCTTTTTGATAACGTGAGTATCCTAGAAAGACACACTTAATTGATTTTGGTTGGAGCTTGTCTCTTCCAGGATTATGATTATGAACAAAGCAAGTACAACCAAACACTCTCAAAGGTAGAAGATAGGGATTTTTACTTGGAAATAGAACTGAGTGGGGAGTCTGATGTTGCAACACATTAGAGGGCATTCTGTTGATCAAATAACAAGCAGTGAGAACAGCATCTCCCAAAAAACGAAGAGGAATATGATGGTGTATTAATAAGGTACAAGCAGTTTCAATAAGGTGCCTATTTTTGCGTTCAGCGACTCCATTTTTTTGAGGAGTATATGCACAAGAAGTCTGATGTATGATTCCTTCTGATGACATGAAACTTGCAAAGGGTGATGATAAGTACTCCTTGGCATTGTCGCTACGTAGTACTTTTATTGAAACACCAAATTGGTTGTTTATCTCAACATAAAATTTTTGGAAAATAGAGAATAATTCAGAACAATTTTTCATTAAAAATACCCATGAGCAACGAGAATAGTCATCAATAAAAGTAACAAAATATTGAAATCCTAAACTTGAAACAACACGGCTAGGACCCCATACATCTGAGCGAACAACGTCAAACATAGATGCAGCCCATTTATTGACTCTCTTGAGAAACGATGTGCGAGTGTATTTCCCAAGTTGACAAGACTCACATTCAAAAGAAGACAGTGTAGAAAGACTAGGAATTAACTTCTGAAGCTTGGCAAGACTCGGGTGACCTAAGCGGCTGTGGAGAAGATCAACTGAGGCAGCGGAAGTGAAGGCAACTGGAGGTTGTGGTTTAGACAGGTGATATAGTCCCTGTGACTCAAATTCTGTTCCAATCGTCTTCCCCGTACTCCGGTCCTGCACAACAATAGAGTTAGCCACAAAGGTGACAAAACAATCGAGGTTTTTGGTTAATTTGCTAATAGAAATCAAATTCAAAGGGCATTCAGGAGCAAACAAAACTGAGGTTAAAGAAACAGATGGAAGCGGTTGCACATTCCCTATTCCTTTAACTGCAGTTTTTGAGCCATTAGCAAGGGTGATTGTAGAGAGGGATAAGGAAGGAGTAAGGTTTGAGAAAAGATTCTTGTTACCGGAGATATGGTCAGATGCACCAGAATCCAAAATCCATGGGCAAACAAGTGAAGACTTGGTCAGACAAGCAAAAGAACTACCATTTTGTGAAGTGCCTGATGAATTTGACTGTTGTTTCTCTGTTTGATACTGAAGGTAATTAGTATAATCCAATCCAGACAGAGTAATACAATTGACATATTGTCCATCAACCTCTCCACTAGTTTGAACCATGTTAGCCGCAGGGCTATTGTTAGTACGTGGCGGTCTGCCATGCAGTTTCCAATAATTTTTTCGAGTATGTCCTGGCATGTTGCAATAGTTGCAATGAGGTCTAGTGCTTCTGCCTTTCCCTCTTTGAAAGATATTCTGATCCCGTGGATTTTCATTTTTCACAGCCAATGCAGAGATCTCGACTTCAGCAAGATTATGTGTTTCCGAACTTATACGCAGTAACCTAGCTGATACTTCAACTAGTGAAGGAACGGTAGGACTTGCCAGGATTTGATCTCGTACAGAGCTGAGATCAGATCAAAGTCCCTTAAACGCCCAAACTATAAAGAACTTATCTCTTTGTTGTTCCTGTGTGGTGACACTTTCAGAAAGTGGCATGAGAGAATCAAACCGATCTTTCAGGGTATCAATATGTCCTAAATAACTCGCCATATCTTGATTATTTTGCTAGAGCTGGACTAAATCTGAGACAACTTTATATATACGTTGTATGTCATTCGTATATAAGCCTTAGCTTTAGTCCAAACTTTACAACAAGTTTTACAAGATTGAAATAGGTTGAGTAATTTAGTATCCAAAGAATTCCACAAGAGATTACATAATTGTGCATCAATTCGGGTCCACTTGGTCCTTTCACTAGCAATAATATCACTAGCACTTTTAGCTAAGTGATCCTCATATCCTTGTCCCATAAACCACAACTCAATTGAAGAGGACCATGCTGTGTAGTTATTACTTCCCTGCAGTTTCATGGTAGTAATAACTAGTGAGCTTGAAATAGAGGAAAACATTGGTTTGACATCACCTGTATTTGAAGATTCAACTATTGGCTTCCTAAGAGATAGTTGCTAAAGCACAGAGTTATGCTTCCCAATGAAGGATGGAAATATTTACTAAAGTACAACTCAGAGTTGCTGGTTCCTTTTTTTTTCTTTTTTCTTTTTTAATAAAATAACTCTTATACTAGATTGGTGAAAAGGAAATAAATGAAATGTGCTAAGGTATCTGTCACGTGTGTGGACAAAAAGAAAAAAGAAAAAGACTAAGTTGGACTTTAGTTGATTTTATCTGAAGTGCATGTGAAAAGGAGAGGGAGGAGAGTTGAAAATGAGATCACTCCAACACTTTCTCTTTCGTTCTTTCCTTTTCAACAGAGAACTACTATGTTTACTTTCACTCTACAAACCTTACTCTTTTCTTTAAAAGTAAAAGAAAATAAGAACAAGCAGGAGAACTCCAGAACTAAGGAAGATAAAAGAAAATGTGAAGGAGGTAAAGTGAACCCTTTAAAAGGGATATGAACAGTAGCTGAGCTGAGAGCAAGATCCTTGATAAGAAACTTTGCCAGAAAAGAGAAAATTTATTTTGCTCGAGTTCTTTTCTCGTCACTGAAATTTTTTTCGAAGATGTTATGGGTAAGACCGAAAAGAATGGGCGACCCTCACTGACCAAGACAAAAAAAAGATCCAAGATGGCTGCCGGAAAAGGCTACTCGAGTCTCTACAAGAATCTTAGAGGCTCTGTTATCATGTAAATGATGTAAGTGTATTTCACTTTCATACTTCCAATGACAGATTACATATGGTATATATACACAAAGCTACGACAATATATCAAACTATGTATCCCTACAATCATGCCTAAAGATCTGCATTCTTTGACAAATGCAACAGACAAGCATACAGACAAACACCTAATATTTGACAAAGATATTGACTATCTTCACAAGTTGGACAGTTGTATTTGAATGTTGAAGTTGAGTTTGGACATGTATTCAGTTGCAAAAAAGTTGAAGTTTTGTGACTCTTTTTTTTTTTTTTGTTGGTTTTTGCTTTTGAAAAAACTTGAAAAAGTGGTCAAAATCAGGGTTGCTCAGATAGTAAGCACACTCCACCTACATTCAAGAGGTGGTGGGTTTGAGTCACCATAGGATTAAAAAGTGGAAGGACCACTATTTATTCCGAAAGAGGGGAATGGGTGGGGTTTAAAAAAAATTTGAAAAACAGTTTTTTGAAAAATCTAAAAAAAAAAAAAAAAAACTGGCCATTTTTATTGCCAAACACGTTTTTCCAATTTTTTTTTTTTAAATTCATCGATCGGAATCAAATATTCTAAAATATAATTGTATTATAAAATTAAAGCAAGGTGCCTTTTTGTAACTTTAGTTGGAAACATGGCCGCCTCACTACAAGTTAATGGAATAAAATTATTTATAAATGTCAAAAGCCAAAGTGTTAGGTGCTTTCCATACTATTTTATGACAACGATGTGAGGCTTAGCATTATGAAATTGATCTGATACATTGTATCTAATGTCGGACAAAACAGAAACTACTTAACCACGTTCACGGTTTACATCAAATTAATAGATACATAACAAGTATCATTGATCAACTAAAAGTACATCAAAACAACGGTACTTGACATGTACATTGATCGAATTAGTGTGAACAACGAATGTGAATAGTTTAACTAATTGATGGAATCAATGGAATCGGTGGAGCTTAGACACTGTTTTAGAGAGGGAAACAAGGTGGCTGACCAACTAGCAAAAATGAGACGTGATCATAGCCAGGCTACCTCTCAAATAGTTCTTGTTGAACCTACTACTACTAATCTTATATCTATGTATTCAAATGACTATGAAGGGTGCCTGTACCCTAGACATCTTTCTTTAGAAGCATGTAATATTTTGGCCTCTCTTGGCAACTATGATGCACAACAGGCAGTTATGCCTGTTGCTGGGCTCCTCTAATATATATATAATATATCGTATTTTGACCAAAAAAAAAAAATAATTTGGATTGAGATAAAAGCTCTGAAAGTTGTAATAGATATAGATAATATCAAATCTGCTGAGTTATCACAAAATAAAAAGTGTCATAGAAATCGTCCTGGAGGGAGTACAACACATGCTTTTAGCCTCACTGCTACAAGTAATTAAAGAGTATTACTACTACTAGCTTGTTGCAAAAACGTGTTACCCATGTGAACTATCGGCCGTCTAATGTTGTAATGGGGGGTCTCAATCACTGTAACATGTTGGCCAGATGAGAATTCTTCATCCTTTGCATTTCTTTCTATGTGAAAACCTGGTTGTTTAGCCTTTGGCAGTACACCTTCATTGTTTAACATCAAAACTACAGAAGACATACTTGGACGATCTTCTGGACATTGTTGGGCACATAATAAACCAATGCAGATTGATCGTACCACTTCAGATGTTGAACAAGAATCACCTAGGTGCTCATCAAGTAGTTCCATTAACCTACTTTCTTTATAGAGTTTCCATGCCTGTAGATTTCACAAGCTTATTAGTATGAGTAGCTTTGCAAGATAATTGTTACTAGTAAATGACATGAATTGGAAAATATAATAAACAGATGAAAATCTTACATGTCCAACTAGATAAGGTTCTGGTCTGGATGAGAGAATCTTCTGTTGCTTTTTCATCTTACAATTTCCAGTACTAGGATACCAAAGCTAAATATATCTTATTTTACTGAGTATAGCCCGTGCAATGCATATTCTGGTGAGAGGTATCCACTGGAGCAAAAAAATAAAGGAAAATTCTCAGAATCAGTCAATTTCGGGGACATAAGTGAAATTTTTTTATGATTATTTTATTAAGGAAAAAATTATGCTAATATTTAGTTTAGGGAGCTTTATTAACCATTGTAACTATATTATTAAGAGACATACGACATTTTTATAGTTTATTGCAAAATATACAATTTAGATATTTTTCATCTCTCTAACACCTAACTCTAGAGTCGACCGTGTCCCCCCATATTTGTTTGATTGTTGCGCCGACAGGAATGGCCGGTCTGGCTTTGCTGTTGCTGCATTGACGAAGTTGTTGTTATGCTCGTGGATGTTGATGGTGCTATGTGGCTACGACGGTAGGGGCAGCTAATGCAGATCTGCTTAGGTTTGTATATTTATGTAAATGACCCATTATTTAGCTAGTTCAACAGTAAAAATAAAATTTTGCCCAGATGCCACTTTTGTCACTGGTATTTAGTTTGAAGCAACTCTTTTTTATCAGTTTTACATAAGAGACCACTTTTTGGAACTTCAATTTTTGTGGGCTGAAGTTTAAATCCTATGGGTTGAACTTCATGCTTAAGTTATGACGTTCAACTTCAATCCATAAGGTTGAACTTTTAGGCATAGATGCCGTAAACTTCAATCCTTATGGGTCGAAGTTTAAACTTAAATCTTTGTGGTGAGCTGAAGTTAAATTTCAACCTTTGTGGGCTGAACTTGTGTGAAGTTCAATCCAAAAGGATTGATGTTCCAAAACGTGACCTCTCATGCAAAGCCAATAAAAAAAAGTGGCCTCAAACCGAAGACCACTGGCAAAAATGGCCTCTCATGCACTTTTCCCAAAATTTGGCTTCGTTGTTTGCACCGCGCTAAATGAATACTAGCTAGCGGTGCAAAACTCTTTGAAGACTAGCCCGATCCGAAAAAAATCCAGTATTTTATACTGAAATTTGTGAACAAAATTTTCAAAACCTCAGTATTGTATACTGGGATCACTTAAACACTAATTCCAGTATAAAATATTAGTATTTTGAACATGATAGTTCAAAGTCTAGTATACAATTTTGAAATTTTGAACATGTTAAAGTCCCAGTATAAATATGAAGCTCCGGAACTTTGAACATGAATACTGAAACTTTGAACATGAAAAGTTAGTTCAAATTACTGGGACTAGTCTGAGTGTTTGTCAACACTAGACTGTAAGTGTACGGGCTGAAGTTTGGCTATTTCTCAATCAAGTTTGAAATGGTGGAGCGTCAAAAATTTGTTAGTTATCAATTTTTCACCAGGGCTTAATTGCAGAAACAGCCTCTTTTTCCGTAGTTATTTAAGTTGCAGTCACTTTCTACGCAGAATTTGAAAGAGAGAGCCATTTCGTCATGATTTGCTATCTTCAGATCAATGAAATTAAGTTGAGACCAGCTTTCAACTAGTAGTTGACTGATTCCAAATTTATTTATTTATTCATTTGTTAATATGGTTGTTATGTACTATAATATACTAAGTAGTACTAGCTCCTAACCTCTTTCAAAGTTCCAGAAACCCAAAGATCACCAACCAATTTCCATGAAACGCTTCACTAGTTTCTATTTCCTTTCCTGCAATATAGTGTCATTGCTCTTCATAATTTCCACTGCTGTAGACACCATATCTAAGGATAGCCCTATCAAAGATGGCCATACCATAGTTTCAGCTGGTGGAAACTTTGAGCTTGGATTTTTCAGCCCTGGAAATTCCACGAATCGTTACGTTGGAATATGGTATAATAAGATAGTGAAGGGTCAGGAAGTTGTCTGGGTTGCCAATAGAAAGAATCCACTGAATGACACTTCTGGCATGTTAACAGTCAGTGACAAGGGGATACTACTGCTCAATAGTACCCAAGGTAATATAATCTGGTCATCAAATTCATCAACAAGGAATCCAGTGGCTCAACTTTTGGACAATGGTAATCTTGTACTAAAAGATGGAACTGATCTTAATTCAGAATACTATGCCTGGCAGAGTTTTGATTATCCAGGTAGTACTTTATTACCGGGCATGAAACTAGGTCGTAACTTGGTCACTGGCCTGGACAGGAGTCTTACATCATGGAGAAGCAGTGATGATCCTTCTCCAGGTGAAGACGTTCTTCGCCTCGATACAAATGGTTACCCTCAAATTGTTATGTGGGATGGTCCTGTCTTAAAGTATAGCTCTGGACCATGGAATGGACGACTGTTTAGTGGAGGACGAAATATGAAACCAAATCCCTATTTTACATTTGAGTTTGTGATGAGTGAAAAGGAGATGTACTACAAATACGACCTCATAAATACTTCTCTTCCCATCAAGGTGGTCTTGAATCCAGCAGGCCTACTTCAACGGCAATTATGGATTGAACGCACCCAAAGTTGGTTGCTTTACTCGACAGCACAGATAGATAACTGCGATCGTTATGCCTTGTGTGGTCAATTTGGGAAGTGCAACATCAATGACTCCCCTCCATGTGATTGTTTGACAGGGTTCGAGCCAAAATATCCACATCAATGGAATGGAGCAGATTGGTCCAGTGGGTGTGTGCGGAGAACTCCATTGGAATGTGGGACAAAAGACAGGTTTCTGAAATACTCTGGTGTGAAATTGCCAGATTCACGCCATTCCTGGTTTGACAAGAGCATTGGCCTTGAGGAATGCAAAAATGTGTGCCTGAGGAACTGTTCTTGTGTGGCATCTTCCAATCTTGATGTCAGAGATGGCGGGAGCGGATGCCTGCTCTGGTTTAATGAACTCAATGATATTAGAGCATATGCTGAAAATAAGCAAGATCTGTATGTGAGAATGGCTGCATCAGAAATAGGTAAGCCTATCGCTCGATATTTCATCACCTTATGCAGAAGTAAGAATGAGAATTTGGTAAAATTTTACTTGTGAGATGTGCTAAGCTGTTGACATTATGTCTGCTTTCTAGCATAATCAGCCAGAATGTCAATTTTCAAAATTTATGACAGGTTCAGACCATATAGGGAAGGTAAAGAGATCGATGCTGATAGAAATCATATCACCAGTTTCAGCAATAGTCATTCTTGGTTCTCTGTCTTGGTATGCTATACTGAGAAAGAAAAGGAACAGAGGTTAGTGATTTTGTCCGGCTGAAAGGATATTTCTTGATTGGCTTCTAGTCAATCTGCTCTGGATAATTTTGAGAGTCTAGTTGCATAATTCACCTCATTATGTTTATGAAACCTTCCCATTTTACAGGGGGGCAAGAAGGAGGGCAAGATATGGAACTACCTTTGTTTGATTTGATGACTCTTAATGCTGCAACTAATAATTTCTTTTCAGATAACCTGATTGGAGAGGGTGGTTTTGGACCTGTTTATCGGGTAACCAGAATTATATTCTCTCTGTATCTTAGTTCAAGAAATGAATGGTGTTCATGCAAGCTGACACTCGGCGGAATTTGCTGCAGGGTGAACTACCAAGTGGACAGGAGATAGCAGTGAAGAAGCTTTCCAAACATTCTGGACAAGGTCTTGAAGAGTTGAAGAATGAAGTTCTTTTAATTTCCAGACTTCAACATAGAAACCTTGTTAGGCTTCTAGGCTGTTGCCTTGAAGGGGAGCAAAGGATGCTAATTTATGAATATATGCCAAACAGTAGCTTGGATCACTTCATCTTTGGTCTGATTCCTAACTTATTTCATATTCATCGTTTCATATATTATTATCTGTTAAAGCATTCTTCTCATTCATTTAAGAAAAATCAAAGCCAACAAAGTTTTTAAAAAATAATAAAGAGCACAAAACTAAATTACCATGACATTGTGCAGATGACAGCAGGAAAAGAGAACTTTCCTGGGAATATCGTTTTCAAATTGCTATGGGAATATCGAGGGGTCTTCTTTATCTTCATCAAGACTCCAGATTAAGGATTATACACAGAGATCTAAAAACTAGTAACATTTTACTAGACAGCGACTTGAATCCCAAAATTTCTGACTTTGGCTTGGCTAGAATTTTTGGTGGGAACCAAATTGAAGCAAAAACAAAGCGAGTGATAGGGACATAGTAAGTTGGAAATTTGACATATTCATTCTTCATGTTCATCAAATCATTACTTAAATATTACATTATGTCTTTATGTAGTGGCTATATGTCTCCAGAGTACGCAGTTGATGGGAAATTTTCAGTGAAATCAGATGTCTTCAGTCTTGGTGTTGTTCTACTCGAAATAGTGAACGGAAGAAAGAACAGGACATTTCATCATCCGGACCACCATCACAATCTTATTGGACATGTAAGCAAGATAATAATCCAAGATATGCTTAGTCGTTCCTGCTGCACTTGTATTTCGTGCATATCATTGAAAATTTATTTATTTTGCTTTAGGCTTGGTTATTGTGGAATGAAGGGAAGGCCTTGGAATTATTGGATGAATGTTTGAAAGAATCGTTCGTGGAGTCCCAGGTGTTAAGATGCATTCATGTGGCACTATTATGTGTTCAAAAACTAACGATAGACAGACCAACAATGGGATCGGTTGTTTTCATGTTGAGCCATGACGAAGTGGCATTACCTCAACCAAAAGAGCCTGGATTTTTCATAGAGAGGAGTACAGCTGAAACAGATGAATCAAATGAGGAAAGATGCCTCACTGGCAATGCTTTGACAATGTCAGTTCTTGAACCAAGGTAGATAATAGTATACTGACATCTGATGATAACATAAATGGGTAAGTCAAATACTGTACATTTAAGGAGAAAATCTTTTTCTTTTTCTTCTTAATTTTGTAAAACTGCTCCCTGCTTTGCATACTTTCAATTAGATGGAAACTTAGAGGATTGGATATTCAATATTGGACTTGTGTTTATTAGCTTCTCTAGCCTTTTAAGAACAAAATTACGAAGTGTGTTAGATCAGCTAAGTTGATTTTACTTCCAAAATTGTGAGTTAAAGAAAACCTGATTGCTGATTGTTTGTGTGGTCTAAATCTTAAGATTCTGAAAGAAAAAGGTTCGATTATTGTTCTTACTTAAGCATCATATCTGTTTAAAATACTATAACAGTAAATATAATGAGAAGTGAATATAAGTGAGGATGTAGTATTAAGCAAGATAGAGAAGTAACAGCCAGTCTAAAAGCTTTCATATTGTATATGTTTCACATAGTTCATACACCAAGAAAAGGACAATCATGCACTTTTGTTTTCACCACATTGCTGCAAAGAATCAAAGTAAAGACTACTACAACTGCAAAGCTTGTCGCAAACAAGTGAATGATTCTTTCTACCGAGCAGCTAGAATTGTGATGGGGGTGTCGCTCACTGCACTCTGTGCGTATTGGCTAGAAGAGAATTCACCACCTGATGCATTTCTTTCTATGTAAAAACCTGGCTGTTTAGCATGTGGCAATACACCTTCATTGTTTAACATCAGAACCGCAGAAGACATACTTGGACGATCTTCAGGACTTTGTTGGACACATAATAATCCAACACAGATTGATCGCACCACTTCAGGTGTTGAACAGGAACCTCCCAGACGTTCATCAAGCAGTTCTATTGACCTACCTTCCTTATAGAGATTCCACGCCTGTATTATTTATCAAGCTTATTAGAACGACTAGCTTTGCAAGGTATCTGTTACTAGTAGATAACACCAAAGGATAAGTAACATAAAACAAATAAAGTCTTACATGTCCAAGTAGATTAAGGTTCTTGTTTGGATGAGAGAATCTTCTGTTGCTTTTCCCACTCACAATTTCCATTACTATAATACCAAAGCTAAATACATCTGATTTTACTGAGTATTTACCGTGCAATGCATATTCCGGTGAGAGGTACCCGCTGCATAAAAATGTACAAAAAATAAATAGAATCACTAATGCTGGAAAACGTACCTTGAGTAGCTCAAGATTCTTCAAAGGTCCAAAATACTACCCAGTAGATCTTACGAAAAATTACTACCAAGTAGAAGGTTCTTACTATGTTCCAACAACTCGGTTTGTCATGGCTCCAATGTCATCCTCTTCACATATTTTTGCTAAGCCGAAGTCTGATATCTTTGGATTCATGTCCTTGTCGAGCAAAATGTTGTTAGCTTTCAAGTCTCTGTGAATTATTCTCAATTGAGAATCTTGATGCAGATACATAAGTCCCCGAGCTATACCATTGATAATGTGAAATCGCGTTGACCAATCTAATACCTTGCTTTGTTTGTCATCTGCCAAAACTTTGTTAGGTCATTAACAGCCAAATCAGTTATAGTAGAAAGTAGTATTAGAACCTAAAACAAAATCAGTTGTGTTAGGATCGAGACCCGGGTTAGTGCGGAATACGATAAAGCAGCGTTATAGTGACAATAACAAAGATATCGAAAGTTGATTATAACGACAGCTAAAACAAATAAAGGAGACACAAAATATACGTGGTTCAGTCAAAAGACCTAATCCACGGGCGAAGAGGAACAATTTTACTATACCAACGGATATAAAATAGAGAGTACAAAATTAGAGATAAACTCTAATTAATCCCAAATACCCCAAGAGAATAACCTCACAAAATACACTCACAAAGAAATTCTCACAAGTGTTTCCCAAAACTAAACTCTCTTACAAAATACTTTCTATTAAGAAAGAAGAGGGGAATACAAATAGAAATACTTCTCTCTAAGTTGGTGTCTTCCATCGAATGAAACTAAGGCTTATTTATAAGGGAGATGACAACGGATTTGAAAACCGTTATGGCAAAACAAGTTATGACAAAACATGTTATGGCAAAACAAGTTATGACAAAACATGTTATGGCAAAACATGGCTACATAACAAATCTCCACCTTAGCCTTGTTTTGGCTTATGAAATGAAACTTCTCCCCTTCTCCACAACTTCTCAAAACACATATATCACAAATTCGTGATATCAAAATCAGACATTTCTGATGTCGAAACTGTAGCAGCACCTGTAACAGTAGATCCCAATAAAGTATACAATGTACCAGACCTGTGTGCCGTCATAATCACACGAGCACCACGAGAAACTTTCAAAACTCCACCTTCACCTGTGTATTTACACCCAAGAGATTCTAGGGTGCCCAAAGAGATGAGATTTTTCTTCAACTCAGGAACATATCTAACATTAGTGAGAGTTCTCACTACACCATCATGCATTTTGATTCGGACTGTACCTTTGCCAATAACTCTACAAAAGGCATTGTTGCCCATCTGGACAACTCCACCTTCAACTGAATCATATGTAGAAAACAAGTCCTTGTTGGGACACATATGACTGGAACAACCGGAATCTAAAATCCACTCATTGTTAGATCTCGAAGAATTTTCAATTGCTAAAAATATAGATCCATCAATCTCATCAGTTGCTACACTGGCTTCTGCGGTGTCACTGTTTTCCTGGTGATTTTTCTTATGCTTATCTTTATTTTTCAACTTCAAGCATCCAGACTTAATGTGACCCTTTTGATGACAATAATTGCACACAAAATTATTGTATTTGGACTTGGAATCAAATCTACCCTTAACAAACAAGCCTAAAGCTTGATTTTCACTACTTTCCCCTGTAATATCTCTATCTATCTGTTCTTTTGATTTCAGCATAGATTTAATTTTTCTATAAGAGATAATTTCTTTTCCATAGAGAATAGTATCTCTAAAATGTTTAAATGACTGAGGTAAAGAGCATATTAACAAAAGGGCTTGATCCTCTTCATAGATCTTAACTTCAATATTACTCAAATCCATAAGAATGGAATCAAATGTGTCAAGATGTGAGAGTATAGAAGTACCTTCATCCATACGAAGCATATAAAGCTTCTGCTTTAAATATAATCTATTTTCCATTGTCCTCTTCATATACAGGGCCTTCAATTTTTCCCACATGCCTTTAGCAGTGGTTTCAGAAGCTACTTCATGTAAAACCTCATCAGAGAGATTTAATATAATACTTGATTTAGCCTTTTTATCAAGGCTAGCAAATTCCTCCTCCGTCATTTTTTCAGATTTATTCTCCTTTCCTTCCAACGCTATATCAAGACCATCCTGAATGAGGATAGCTTCCATTTTTAGTTGCCACATTGCGAAGTTTGCACTTCGATCAAATTTCTCAACATAAACCTTTGTTACCGTCATCTTGGCTACTAATAAATAACCTGGTTTGATCCGGCTCTGATACCAATTTGTTAGGATCGAGACCCGGGTTAGTGCGGAATACGATAAAGCAGCGTTATAGTGACAATGACAAAGATATCGAAAGTTGATTATAACGACAGCTAAAACAAATAAAGGAGACACAAAATATTAGTGGTTCAGTCAAAAGACCTAATCCACGGGCGAAGAGGAACAATTTTACTATACCAACGGATATAAAATAGAGAGTACAAAATTAGAGATAAACTCTAATTAATCCCAAATACCCCAAGAGAATAACCTCACAAAATACACTCACAAAGAAATTCTCACAAGTATTTCCCAAAACTAAACTCTCTTACAAAATACTTTCTATTAAGAAAGAAGAGGGGAATACAAATAGAAATACTTCTCTCTAAGTTGGTGTCTTCCATCGAATGAAACTAAGGCTTATTTATAAGGGAGATGACAACGGATTTGAAAACCGTTATGGCAAAACAAGTTATGACAAAACATGTTATGGCAAAACAAGTTATGACAAAACATGTTATGGCAAAACATGGCTACATAACAAGTTGTTTGCCTTGTAGGGAAAAGACAAGTAGTTTGGGCTAGCAAATCTCTTATTATTAGGCTCTTAATACAGCTGAGATCTTAGTTCTCTCCTTAGATGTCTTTTCCTGCTTTATATGGCTTCATAATGGAAGAGAAATAGTGAAGTACTATAGGCATCAGTATCACTGAAATGCAATTTTGTTCACAATATTGGATGGAGAGTAGTACCAAATAGAAATGAATCAAGACTCCCATTTGGCGAGTACTCATAGATCAGCATTTTCTCTTCCCCTTCAATGCAGCATCCAAGAATCTTCACAAGATTTCTATGCTGAAGTTTGGCAATATATACCACTTCATTCTTGAACTCATTTTCTCCTTGTGAGGAAGTTCTAGACAGCCGCTTTACAGCAATTCCCTGTCCTTCGAGTATGCCCTAAATATCACAATCTCCACAAGTTAACATTCAATGCCTAATTAACTTGATTTAAAAAGTACACAAAGTCAGTTATGCTTCCAATTAAAATAGAAGAAAACTTATAAGAAATCGCTGAAGTCCTTGGTTACCCTTCATTATTTATGTACAATTCCTACATTGAATCTAAGGATGAGGCTTTACTCTGAAGGACCAGGAAGCTATAGTCAGTCTGCTATTCTTTGTATGATCTATATTTTGGTGGGTTTACTTCTTGTAGAAAACGGCAGACCAGGCCTGAATTGTTTATACCTTGTAAACAGGTCCAAAGCCCCCCTCTCCAATCTTTCTGTCAATTGAAAAGTTATTAGTGGCCTTCATTATGGTAGATAAGTCAAACAAAGGTATTTCAAATTCTTCAGCGCAATTGCCACTGTTGTAATCCGTCTTGCCACTACGTCCAGACCTTCCTGCCAAAAGAAAATGAAGTGAATTTTATTTAAGCTGTGAACACCAGACAAATATGAAAGTTCTTTTCTCTATTATTTAAATTTCTAGTCCTCTATTTTCCTCAGATGTCAGGACATTCAAAAGGGACAATGGCCAGCTTACCTTTCTTTTTGAGCTCTAAAGCCTTCTTCCTTCTTCTATGGTAGATCAGTAGGCTAAGGATTACCAGAATCACACCAACTGATAATGGTAGAATCCAGAGAAGTACTTTTCCTTTCTTTCCACCCGATTGCTCCAGACTATCTGCAAGTATCCATTTCAAAAAAGATAAATAATAGAAGTTCTACAAGCCTTTGCAGTACTACAAGATTTTTTTTAAGTGTTGATATTGAGTTGTAGAGGTTGTAGAATCCTTTGTCTAATGCAAGCTATATTTAATTTATCAAGCTTCATTCAAACTGTATACCTCTTTAAACTTGACTGAGATTTTTGCCTTGATTCATGCTACATATCAACAGCCTGTTCTATAGAAAGCTAAGTGCCTATCAATTAGTCTTAACAAAGACAGTCATTATGGTTACAGATTCAGCTTATAATTGAGACCAACTTCACTGTTCAGTAGTAGCTTTCTGTACTATTAAAAATTGCAGTTCATAGCTATATAAGAGCAGGCAGAGTTGGCAGTTAATATACTAGATGTTTACAAGCATAGCCACAAAACTAGAGTTAAGGTCTGATCTAGTCAAAGTGCCTGCAACCATAAATTCCTTTACTATCTCCAGGTAATCCATAAAAAATCTTTAATTAGTAGCGAAAGACCTACCTGATTCAGAAGCAGCCATTCTAATGTAGATGTCTTGCCCTCCGTTAGGTGCCTGTCGAATGTCAAGCAGATCATCGAACCACAATAAGCATCCACTTCCTCCATTGCGTATGTCAGGATTGGCATATGCAATACAAGAGCAATTTTTAGAGCACATATTCTTGCATTCTTCTAGTGTCATAGTCACATTGGACCAGGAATTCCGTGTATCTGGCAATTTGATATGTGGATACTTCAAAAATACGTCTCCTTGAAGGCAATTTAGTTCAGTTCTCCTAACACAGCCACCTGACCAGTCAGTCTTCTCCCAAGCATCGCTATTGTTGGGCACAAACTTATCTAGGCATCCACATACAGGAGAATCTTGACTGTTGCAGCTGCCATATGCACCACACAACTTATAAACATCACAGTTATCTGAGGGTATTAAGAGGAAAGGGACCCAACCTTGTTTTCCATCACTCCAAGTCCAAAGCTGTAGAATACCATTCTGACTTAATATCAATCTCGCGATAACTGAAGATATGAGCTTATATCCAAAATACACCTCTGTCTTACTTGAAACTACTCCAAATGTATAGAAAGGACCTTCTCTTGAGTTTTGTGCTCCACTAAAAAACCGGCCATTCCAGGGTCCAGACCGATATGTAACATCTGTGCCCTTCTTCAGGAAGTTCTGTGGATAACCAGAAGGATCACAGTGGTATGTGAAAACACCAGGAGCTGGATCCTCCTCGTTCTTCCATGATGACAAGTATACCTCTCGGCCAGTTACAAAGTTCCAACCAAGTTTCATGCCTGGTAATAGTGTATCAGTTGGGTGATCAAAACTCTGCCAGAGGAAATTGTCATCACCAGCTTCTTTCACAACAATATTTCCAGAATCCAGTAACTGTGCAATGGGATTCTGCACAGATCTAGAGGTATTAGTTGACCATACAACATTGTTAGTGCCATTGACAAGGACAAGAAGTCCTGGCTTAATGACCTTCAAGATACCTGATCCTTCGGTCAAAGGAGCTTCTCTGTTGGCAACCCACACCACTGTCCTAACAGATATGTTCTTGTACCACATGCCCACATAGCGATTTTTGGAATTACCTGGACTGAAGAACCCCATTTCGAAGGTTCCACCAGGTGAAGTAATATTATTGGCATCGCCATCTTTCAGAAACTGAGTGGTAGTTATGGTATCTGTAGCACCAAAGCAGCTGTGGATGGAATACAAATACAGGAACAAGAATAAGTGAAAACTTTCCCTTAGTAATGCCTTCATGATTCCAAACCCTGAGTCTTAAATCAATGCAGCATACTGATGAGTGATGATACTTGACTTGTTTGTAGACTAGATAGAGTGAATCGTAGTCTTTTATTACTGAAAGAAACTGAACATACTAAACTCAAACATTTGAAATACAGGTACATTTTTTAAAAATTTGTTTAAGGCGTACATCAAGTGAGGTATAATCTTTACTCACAAATCTTCATTTAAATGTAAATTCATGTGACTCACAAATAAGTACTCTTTTTCAACACACATTCCCTTCGTCCTAAGGCCTATCCCTTTCCATGAGACTGACCCAAACTTTATAGACCCATCATTTTGATTTTTTGAGCTGTCTAGCTCCACTGCGATAAAAAATCTATCACCACTCACAAAGGAAAGGCAACTATCTTTTAATGTGAATTCATACATCATTTTCTCGATTAACTTTATATAATGTTGGAAATTGAAAAGCTTTAGATTGCAACTACATGAAGAAAAAAAATATAGTTTTTGAAAGATAATCATAATCAACAAAAGTTAGTTCACTATCCAACTAAAAGTAATATCATCCTTTATAATGAGTACTTTATTAAGCCAGTTCAACATCCAAGCACACGTAACCGCAACTACTACTCATGGGGTTTCTCTCTAGTGAGGGCCATAAGTTTAATTATTCTACCCAATTCTGTCATAAACTGTTAGAGCGTCTGACCCAATCCTCAACATTTTGCTTTTACTAAGCATTCTTGTTAGTATGTATTTGCCAGAGTGAAAGTCGCTTGCGGAAATGATGAACTACTATTGATGAAAAATTACAAGGCAATTAATTATGTCGAAAGTCAGATCAAATTAGTACTGTTCAAATACGAAGCTTTCATGATTTAGGGTAGTTTTTATCTTAGACTCAGAAAAGAGATTCAAAATATCTTTAACTATGAGAAATGGATCAAAAATACCCTCCTTCCACCTATTGGCTCAAAATTACCCCTAACTTATTTTTGAGACTAAAATTACCCTCACATTTAACAGATTGTTGAGTTGGCATTACTGGGTCCCTTAATTAAATGTGTGGCATTTATTGATTGGTCCACATGGATTTATGACCCAACGGAAAAGGACCCGACTCAACCCAATTAAAAGCATGACCCAAATCCGGGCTAAGTGCACGAAAGGCCACTTTTGCCACTGGTCTTTAGGCACAGGCCACTAATACCAAAATATTTAGTTTGTGGCCACTTTTGCTTAAAGAGATAGAACTTCAGTCCAGAGACCGGATTGAAGTTCAGTCCTTAAAGATTAAACTTCAATCCACGACCATATGGACTGAAATCAGTCCCGTCCTTAAGATGGAACTTCAGTCCATGGCCATGGACGGAAGTTCAGTCCATGGCCATACCATGGACTGAAGTTCAGTCCATGGCCATATGGACTGAAAGTTCATTCCTTAAGAGATGGAACTTCAGTCCAGGGGCCGTATGGACTGAACTTCAGTCAACTATCAGAACTTAAGTCAACATTTATTTAGTAAAGGCCCAAAAGTGGCCTCTAGTGTAAGACCAAAGAAAATAGTGGCCTCAAACTAAATACCAGTGTTAAAAGTGGCTGCTGGGCGAAATTTTTACCCCAAATCCATAGTAGTATCATTTTAGGAAAAATGAATTTTGATAAGTTTTTATACATTAGCTGGTCGGATATTTGAAATTCACAGCTGCCAAATACATGATATGGCAAAATCAACTTACTACGGTCTCCAATAGTAAGTACCAGCATCTTTAATGGGTCCTATACGATGTGAGTTATGATTAGTCATTCATCTTTAATAGGCCATATACGATGTCAATTATGATTATTCCTTCATCTTTAATGTGCCCTATACGATGTGAATTATGATTAGTCGGATTAGTGGTAACTCGTAAGGAATATCGGGGTGACTTGTAAGAATGACCTCCATAAGGAACAGTCTTGAACTTTTAGTCTCACTTAAAATAATCTTAGACCTGTGTTGCCCATCGGGCATAAGTTGTATGCATAATTAATTTGCTTATAAAGCGGGACTTTAGGATATTTAAATAAGTTAGAAATAGTGAACCTGTTCAATTGACTACACAACTGTAAAATTTTCACCCACATACCACTTTTGTCACTGGTATTTAGTTTGAAGCCACTTTTTTTATTGGTCTTACATAAGAGGCCACCTTTTGGAACTTCAATCTTTGTGAGCTGAAGTTCAAATATTGTGGGTTGAACTTCATGCCTAAATTATGAAGTTTCAACTTCAATCTCTAAGGGCTGAACTTTTAGGTATAGATGCGTAAACTTCAACTCTTGTGGACTGAAGTTAAACATCAATCCCTATGGGTTGAACTTGTGTGAAGTTCAACCCAAAAGAATTGAAGTTTCAAAAAGTGGCTTCTCATATAAAACCAATAAAAAAAGTGACCTCAAACCAAAGACCATTGCCAAAAAATGTCCTTTGGTGCACTTCGCCCTGCACAACTAGAATCTATGCACCGTGGGAAACATAGGGAAAGTGCATGAATAGCCACTTTTTATCGCTGGTCTTTAGTTTGAGGCCACTTTTTTATTGGTTTTTCATGAGAGATCACTTTTTGAAACTTCAATCCTTTTGGGCTGAAGTTCAAATCTTGTGGGCTGAACTTCATGTCGAAAGTATGAAGTTCAACTTCAGCCCGTAAGAGATGAACTTTTAGGCATATATGCGTAAACTCCAACCCTTGTGGACTGAAGTTGAACTTCAACCCTTGTGGGCTGAACTTGTTTGAAGTTCAATGAAATTTTTACGCTAGTTGACACATTAAATCCCTAAATTATAAAATATACCGATATTTTCAAATATTTATAAAATATACCAATATTTCTCAATTTATTACCCTACATATACCATTTTTCATTTTCACTCTTCCCAAAATAAAACCCTATCTTCCCATCTCTCTCCCTTTATCCACCCACCGTCCCACCACCCGCCAGACCTGCTCTACCGCCAATGTCGCTCCGCCGAGCAGCACTCTAATCTGCTACTGTGCTGCATCGATCTGCTTCTTCTCCTTTTTTGTTTTTTTTTTTGTTTTGTTTAGATTCGTGTATACTTTTGTATGCTCGTGTATGTGTATGTCTGGGGTGGTTGTTGGTGATTGTTGGTGGTTGTTTGAAGGTGCAAGCAAGTGTATGTTTGGTTTTGTGCATGTGTATGTATCTGTATGTATATGATTATCTTTTACAACTGCAGAGTGTATGTATGTGTATATCATTGTATGAATGTATATTTCTGAGTATATATTATATATTTTATGTGTGTGTGTGTGTGTAAGTCCAAGCTTGGTACACATAAATTTGTATGTATAGTTCATAGATCTGTAGATCCGTGTATGTATGTAAGTGTTTAGTGTATGTATAACATATTTTTTTTTGTATAGTGTATGTATTTTTTGTTTAAATGTATTTAGCAAACTGTTATTTTAAATTAAAAAATAATGTGTATATGTGTATTTAGTGTTTTCCATCTTTTAGATCAAAAAAAAAAAAATCCAGCAGGTAGCCGGTGGTGACTAGGCGGCGCCACCGCCTGGGGTGGTAGCAGCAGGAGGGGGCAGTAGGAAGAAGGAGGACTAAACCCTAATTTGTTAGTTTTGTTGGTTTTGTATATAATGTGTAAAAAAATATTGGTATTTTTTGTAAAGTGGAATAATGTTGTTATTTTTTGTAATTTTGGTGTTAGGGTTATATATATTCGTAATTAGCCTAAGTTCAATCCCACAAGGATTGAAGCTCCAAAAAGTGGTCTCTCATGCAAAATCAATAAAAATGTGACCTCAAACCATAGAGTGCTGATAAAAGTGACCTCTATGCGAAATTTTTACGGAAACATATCATTTTTTAAAGATTTTCATTAGTATGGCTAAAAGTTCATACCGGAAATGATGTCCTATTTTTGCAATTTTTATGGAATACCGGAGGATTGGAAGAAAAAATATTAACCAGGATACCGTATGAAATAGGTCCAAGTTGCCACCTTTACCGTAAAAATTTCGCCCAGCGGCCACTTTTAATACCGGTATTTGGTTTGAGGCCACTATTTTCTTTGGTCTTACACTAGAGGCCACTTTTGGGCCTTTACTAACTAAATATTGACTTAAGTTCTGATCATTGACTGAAGTTCAGTCCATACGGCCCCTGGACTGAAGTTCCATCTTTAAGGACTGAACTTCAGTCCATATGGCCCTGGACTAAAGTTCCATCTTTAAGGACTGTACTGAACTTCAGTCAACATGGCCCTGGACTGAAGTTCTATCTTTAAGGATTGAACTTCAATCTATATGGCCCTGGACTGAAGTTCAATCTTTAAGGACTGAACTTCAGTCAACATGGCCCTGGGCTGAAGTTCTGTCTTAAAGGACTGAACTTCAATCCGGCCTCTGGACTGAAGTTCTATCTTTTAAACGAAAGTGATCACAAACTAAATGTTTTGGTATTAGGGCCTGTGCTCAAAGACCAGTGACAAAAGTGGCCTTTCGTGCACTTTCCATTTACCAATGAGGTAATCTGCAAAGAAATTGCAGATTGGCGGAGCTAGAGTGCCGAAATGGGCTTCATTCCAACTCAATAGTTTTGATCTAAATTTTTTATTTGTCTTAGGAAAATTATTTAAATGTATAAATTATTAATTTAAAACTCAGTAACTCAAAATGATTAGAAACTCTAACTCGAATCTTTCGAATCATGGCTCGCTAGCAATAGTCATCAAAACTAACAAAGTTAATTTCGTATCTTCCTTTCCTTCTAATTTAGTTGTGTTTTCAACATGCCCCTCCTGTGTGAATGATTCATTTGCACGTAAAAAAATTTGCAGTGGTGACGGAGACTTGAACCCAACATCTTTGTCTGCTTTAATACCATATTAAATAGTGACCATCTCAAATAAAAGTTTAATATTGAAGAGCACACTTTAATTATTCATATAATTGTCTCTTCAACATTTCAAAAATCTCTTCAACATTTCAAAAATCTCTTCTGTTCATGAGCCAAAATATGCACACTGGCATTGCTAATATTCGTTACTCTAGCTTTATGTTATTGAAATTCTAATTCGATGTTTACATAAAAAACTTGAAGGGATTCTTGTGTAGATAAAAAGACATACATACAAGTGTTAACTATAATTTGCTAGTACAATGCAAGCTTAGCGATGTACATTTGTTGCAAACAAGTGAACCAATATTTCCGACTGGCATCTAATATTGTAACCATATCTCATCTGTTGGAGTAGGAGCATATTGTGATTTGTGTAGGGAGAAAGTCGACATTCTCTTCCTTTTCATCCATGAAAAAAGCTGTTTGCGGCAATGCGTCTTCATTATTTAACATTAGAACCACGGAAGATATACTTGGACGGTCTTCTGGACGTTGTTCCACACATAATGGACCAAGTACAGATTGATCATTTCAATTGTTTATTGTCTTTTATATTTTTACTTCATAAGTATGTATTGCCTTAAAATTAAATGGATTGACTATATTATCAATTGAAGAACAAATATTAAAGAAAATTAATTACTAAAAAAAATTACTTAACAATATTACATCTCCAAAGTACGAAAAATACAATTGACCGGCCAAACTTATAGCTTTAAGCTACCAAACTTGTCGGGCAGCCCCTGATCTTTTGATTCATGTCATTGTCTATCGAAATGTTTTTAGCTTTCAGGTCTCTATGAATTATCCTCAACTGAGAATCTTGATGCAGATACACAACTGCTCGAGCAATCCCTTTGATAATGTGAAAGCGCTTAGGCCAATCTAAACCCCTGCTCTGTTTGTCACCTGCCCATTGAGTTTAGTTTAGTCAATCAATAATTTGATCTGCTTTCAAAAAGTTGGGATAACGATAATAATAAAAGACACATATGATATGGCTGTGGACTCCCATCACACTTGTCTTTTTTTTTTTCCACCTTAACTTTAAAGATATTATTTGGTGCATAAAATAATCGAAAATGTGCATTAGGAGGGAGCACTCTAGCCATCATACTTTTTAAAACTATGTGGCTTCTCGAAGGAGATCAAATTAGATTCTTGATTGACCAAAGTGAACTTCCTTACGTCTACGAAGTTTTTCTTTTGTTTTGTCGTAAACAAAATAGCCAAAAGAAAACATGGTATTCTTTAAAGACGTGAAACTAACGTCACCATGACACCAAAATTAGATAGATTCAAACCAAAAAGGAAAGATAAAAAGAAGGGGAAATAAAGAAATAGAACTTTTATTTTAGTGAAATATTGTCACTGATTACCTCAACTTGACGGCACGTCCAAGACCAATTTGTTTTTACACGAAAACGAATTTAGTCGTAGAACCACTGATTGCCCCTATTGTTTATTCGAATGTATCACCAAATTGACCAAATGGAAATTTAAAAAACTACAGGTTGTGTCAGTGTTTAATGGATGATTGACTAATCAAGAGCTTGAATTCATTTTATTCAATTGGACCTCCTTTCTGTATTTAATTAGTTCGGACCTCTCTATAATAGTCATCGTTTATAACAATATTTTATTATAATACTCAAGTTCTCTTTGAAATTGATTTTTATGTTATGTTATATTATAAGTTTTATATAACAGCCAAAACATATATGAACAGATAGATTCAATAGGTCTCTAATATTAAGTAAGTTACAATACCTTTCAGAGGGGCAAAAGGAAAGAAAAAAATAGAAGGAATTTGAACTCGAAGCCTAACAAAAATATAGACATATTACCAAAGAATTGCTACAAAAATTTTCTTCCAATTAATTACAGAAAAGAAGGGGCTGGGATGAACTTAATACAATTTGGAGAAAGATGGAATATTCCAGTATGACATGCTTCTTATCGAGCATCCAATAATGTGATGGTAACTTCATTTATAGAACTAGGTGTTTGTGTACTCCAAGAAAATTCAACATCTCCAACATTCCTCTCAGTGAAGAAGCCAGGATGTTTAGCTGGTGGCAAAATGCCTTCATTGCTCAGCATCATAATCACAGTAGACATGCTTGGCCTGTCCTCTGGATTCTGTTGAACACATAACAATCCCACATGTATTGATCTTAGTACTTCTGATATATAACATGAATCCGCAAGATTTGGATCGACTAGTTCCAATGGTCTTCCTTCTTTATGAAGCATCCATGCCTGCATATACCGATCCCTTTATTAACAAGAGTTTTAAGTTCTAACATTGTAAATCGCCAGTGCAAAGGAAATTTTAGCTATAAGTTAATAATATATAGTACTTACATGTCCTAGAAGGTTGAGGTGGTGGTCTGGATGAACAAATCTTCTATTCTTCTTTCCACTCACAATCTCTAGTACTAATACGCCAAAGCTAAAGACATCTGATTTCACTGAGAATATCCCATCAACTGCATATTCCGGGGACATGTAACCACTGCAATAAAGCAACCACATTGGATTATATAATGTGGGATATGCATGTGTTAGTGCACATAATTACATGTATATTCAAAGGTTAAATCTTACTATGTTCCAACCACACGGCGTGTATTGGCTCCTGTCTCATCCCCTCCGAAACTTCTAGCCATCCCAAAATCTGAAATCTTTGGGTTCATTTCAATATCAAGCAAGACATTGCTAGCTTTCATGTCTCTATGGATGATTCTGAGCCTAGAATCTTGATGAAGATACATTAGTCCTCGAGCAATTCCATTGATAATGTTGAAGCGCTTAGGCCAATCAAGTAATGCACTCCTTTCTTCATCTGTCAAAATTTTCAACTTATTATAATTGTTCTCTGAACATGCAAGTAACTTCTGTAAAATCACATTAGAATCGCCGTTGCATTGAGAGAATGGCTGCTCAGAATATGTGAAAGATTACTAACCAAATATATATAAATCCAGGCTTTTGTTTGGCAAGTATTCATACACTAGCATCGTCTCTTCTCCTTCAATGCAGCATCCCAGAAGCTTTACAAGATTTCGATGCTGAAGTTTTGCAATGCAGTTAACTTCATTCTTGAACTCGTGAAGTCCTTGCTTTGAAGTTTCTGATAGCCGCTTCACTGCTACTTCTTGTCCCCCTTCTAGTACACCCTGTAAAAAGCAACAACCTTGTAAGAAATTCTGAGGAGTTAAGGTCACATAGAAGATAGGGGCTGTTCCTTCTACTGTTTCAATCAAATTCTTGTTTGGCAGCATCCACTTGACCATTTCATTTCTATTCAGAGGAGATGATGCAAGAAGTTGTTAAACATACCACTAATTTGCACAACTTATCTCTAATTTGTACCCAAAAAAGGACAGTTTTAATTTTTCAATGGTAGGGCTGAATGTTCTCAAGCTGATCTTCCTTTTAACGTTGAATGTGTAACATTTTCAGTCTCGATTAGGCTCTCTACTCATAACCCATTATGCTCAACATACACTACTCTTTTACTGATTCCAAGATTTAATCTTAATTTTAAGTAAAGCAAAGAAAATAAGTTGATTTGAAGTTTCAATGTGCTCTCTTGGAGTCTCAATTTACCTTGTAAACTTTTCCAAAGCCACCCTCTCCAATCTTGTTCTCAAATGAAAAGTTGTCAGTTGCCTTGATTAGTGAAGACAAGTCAAAAAGCGGCAACTCAAAATCTTCATGGTTACTTTGAGTACTGCTATCATTCTTGTTGCTGTGACCACCCAGTCTCCCTGTGATTTGAACATACAAGTAGACTTTGTTCAGACAACACTTGAAAAGGAATACTGCTGGAATACAGGAACAATAACCATTAGTTGCTTCAGTTTTCAACAGATAAAATCTGTTTAATTCACTTACCTTTTATTATGGGCATTGGATCCTCTCTTCTTCTTCTTCTTCTTTTGTAAAGAATCAGGTATACACCTAAGACAAGCAGAACCAATGCAATCACAAGTGGCAAAGCTATCGCAAGTATGACAGTTTTCTTTCCCTTTGATCCAGCAGAACCTGCAACATTTTCCATCCAGAAACATTTAGGTAGTTGTTGCTATTAGAATTTCATTTACACTTCAAATTTCTTTTGTTTATTTCCTGGAGAACTGGAAGGTCTTATAAGACTAATTCTCCACAATGTGGCACTGGATTACCTTTTTCACTTCATATGAGCTGAGATAATAGCATAGAAGTAAAACACCTATCGTTTAATGGGCATGAAAGTCTTTAGAGCAGCCAAAAGGATAGTAATTTTTGTGAGAAGTAGAATCACAAACTGCTTAAAGTTTTACAGCTAAAATCCTTGTAAATGCACTTCTCTTTCTTTGTTTTCTGATCAGCCTTATAAAATTGAAATATTCAGCGAATCATTCTTGACCATAAGCATTGTATAGTGAGAGGTTTGTACTATTATATGTCTTGGAGACTAAGCATCAGAGACACTGGTATTGAGGTCATTTTGGCAGGAGAAAAAGGTATCTACTTTTATATGCTTTCTACAGAACTTAGCTCCAGCAAACAAGGAAAAGAATAGCTATAAGAAAAAACAACATTAGTGAATTGCATAATACCTATATCGGAAGCAGACATCCTAATGTAAATGTCCTGTCCTGATTCAGATAGCTGTCTGATGTCAACAAGCTCCCCAATCCATAGCAAACATCCACTTCCTCCATTACGTATATCCAGATTAGTATAACCCATACACGAGCAATTTCTCAAGCAAACTACCCTACATTCATCTAAGGTCATGGTCTCATTGAACCAAGAAAATCGCGTATCAGGCAGTTTAACACCAGTATACTTGAGAAACCCATCTCCTGTGCAATTCAGTGGGTGTTTTCGGACGCAACCACCCGACCAATCAGCCCTATTCAAATAATCATCTGGATGTTTTGGCTCGAATTTATCTAAACACTGACACAGAGGGTCACTCAAAATGTTACAAGTGCCATATGCACCACATAACTTGTAAGTGTCACAATCATCTGCATCTGCAGAGTGGTAATTAACCCAACCCTGAGTCTTTTCAATCCAAATCATACGCATAGTGTTCCCATTAGGCTTCACAACTAAAGTCGAAATAACAGATTTGTTCACAAGTTCATATTTGTAATAAGTTTCCCTGCTATTCATAACCAAACCAAAAGAAGTAATAGAATTATTCACCATGTTAGGTGCACCACTCCACCTTAGACCATTCCATGGCCCTGCTCTATAAATCATATTAGGACCTTTCCTCATAAGGTCTTGTGGATAACCAGTAGGATCACAATGATAAGTATAGTCCCCTGGTGCAGGATCATCATTGCTTCTCCAAGAAGTAAGATACCTTTCTAAACCAGTAACAAAATTCTTTCCAAGTTTCATATTTGCTAGCAAAGTATCACTAGGATAATCAAAACTTTGCCAGAGGTAATTTTCTGGATTCAAGTCATTTGCATCTCTCACAACAAGATTACCTGTTTCAAGCAACTGAGCAACAGGATTTTGCACGGTTCTTGATGAGTTGGTTGACCAAACAGTGGCATTAGTTTCATTGTGGAGAACAAGAATACCTGGCTGAATTACCTTGAAGACTCCAGTTTTGTTAGTGAGAGGAGCTACTCTATTAGCAACCCAAACAGGAGTGAAAACGGAGATTTTCTTGTACCATATACCAATATAGCGATTTGTTGAAGTTTCTCCAGGACTAAAGAATCCCAACTCGAATGTTCCATCTGTGGAAACAAGTGTGTCACCATCTTTGATGAACTTTGTTGTAGTTATGGTATCCACTTGACCATAAACCTTTAAAACAAAAATTAAGGAGCAGAGGAAAAGAAGGAAGGGAGTTTTTTTCATGGTTAATCCTTCTTCATGTCTTTTGTTTGTTGTGTCTTTTTTTCTATATAGGAAAAAGGATTTATTTAAACTGTTAAAGGGTGGTTGACGAGAAGTTAATATGTCCTATTTTTTGTGGTCTTGGACTACCAAGACTTCATTTTGTGACTCGACTTGGAAGATAAGCTGGGTTTGAAAGATTTGGACAAGTGACACACACTTGTTGTCCACATCTGTAGTTGCTTCTTGCAGGGACTGATATACCTTAGGTAAAGGGGTGTTCGGATCAGAAAATTTTACTATATATAAATTCACATATTTATTGATATAAATACAAAAAGTGACATTACTCTGTGGCCTACTGGTTAGCCTCGCAAAAGTGACATGGTCTTCGATGACGGGAGTTTGAATTGACCTTTAGTAAATTTAAGAAGCACAAAACCAATCGTTCTACCTTCTAAGCTCCATTATCTTGAAGGATTTGTTTTCTACTACTTGAAAAAAAGATCATGCATATGCCAGTGACTTCTTGTCTAGTCATCTATGGTCTGGTGACTACTACTTATCCCTCAAAAGGAGGGCACTTGGGTCTTGATTTACCTGGCCAGGTCATATTATACACTTGGATTTTCACCAATAATATTCCCCGCTAGAGACTCGACTATGAAACAGACCTGAATAGATGGCTAGCCAAGAAAATCAGAGTTCAACACCGGTCTTATCTTTCTTTATTGTTCTAGATGAAACTATTATACATGTCGCATTTCCTACTTTCTCTTTCGTGAGTAAATGGACATTAATGGTAGAGTCTAATGTTGGTTGAGGGATGATCGTGTTTGTATATTATACCATGAGCTAGGTTTTCCATTACTATGTATTTTAGATTAACCCCTAAAGTCCGTTATTGTATCATGTCATTAGAATATACATCAAAAACCTTGTTTTAATCATGTTATGTTGCACATGCTTTAATGGGAGGGTCTAGGCGGGCAAGGATATTAGAGTCCCACGTTGAATGATGTATGAGTTGTTTGTTTCATTATATGGTCTTGAATAATTGTATCTCGTGAGCTAGCTTTTAAGTATGTATTGTCTGCAATCTTTATAATTAATAAACATTGTGGTATGACTTTCTATCTTTTATGATTCTTTATGTTTGGTTAATGAACGAAGGTTTCCATAGTTTGTTTTAGTTTATATTTGTGATATTTAGTACACCTATTCAATTCAACACTTAATTTCAAATTACATTTGCTTTATTGTTTTAATCAACAAATGACAAAAGATCTAGTCAGATTTGTTTCATTAAGATTTCAGTGTTACCTGTAATATTATTTTCAAAACTAAACGTCTCATAAACGAAAATGGTCGCCTGCAATTTCATTGAATCATCCTTTTAATAGTAAATGCTAAAGTTCAATAATTTGTTGTTCAAGAATACAATAATGGGTTGCTTTCACCTTTATGAATGGACATTTGGAAAACATTGCCAACCTAAATACCAAGATAGTCAATAAATGTCCCGTGTTCATTGGAAAGGTTTTACTGGGTCAAACACGTGTAATCTTTAGTCTATGATACTCTTGATAGGCAGCACATAAAGATCTTCTAGTTCTAATTGATAGCAACCTAAATAACCAATGTGACCAAGTCATGGACTAAAATACATTACCAACTTGGACATGTCACACTTACAAGTTAAATAACCAATGGTACTACCAAGAACTTAGACATGTCACACTTACTAGTTAATAGATCGTTAGAGAAAATTAACTTTCAATTAATCATTAAGTGTTCTTTATCATAACATATTGTATTTGTAAATTTCTAATATAGAAGATTAATATTTTTTAAACATAATATTTTCATTCAAATTAAAAATTGAAATGTAATTCATATCCCAAAGTCTGATTATTTTAGAATGGAGGGAGTAACATTCTCTTTTAAAACTACAGACATAAAGAAAGTGATTCTTGAGTTAAATTATACCCCCATCACAAATTAGTTGATATAGCAATAATCAATTGTCTTAAATTAGTTGTTACTTTATAATTTCAAGACTAAAATTGTTAGTCTTTTCCAACTACACCCTTAATAGTTAAAAGAATTCTCAACAAAATTTAATAGTCAAATATCAAATATGGGTGACATAATAAAATACACACTCTATTTAATTTTTTTTAATTATTGGACGTGAAAAAGTTTAAGGTAACAACTAATTTAAGACGGAGGGAGCATATATCAATGGTGTAAATAAATTTTACACTACCAGTATAACTTAACTAATTAGGACAGTTTATTGTTCATTCTATTTCTAGGTAATCATATGGGGAGATATGGAGAATTACTTGTAGGTTAATTTTGGTTTGATAGGAAAAATCCTTTACATTCAGTACCAATATACATAAACTTTCTTTTAAGGCTGCGGAGGTTTGGTAGGGATTAAAAGGATGCCACTGACTTTTGTTAAGATCTTCTCATTTCTCAAGAGTTCGCTTTTAGTTGGGTTTGGTATCTTTGAAAGCAACTGAAAAAATTAAAAGAATTAATAATAAAATACTATAAAAAGGTAGGGCATGGGGTTTTGTTTCTTTTAGCCACTCAAAATACATGACTTTTTGGAGGAAGAAAATTGAACGTGTACCTAAAATAAAAATATAAAATGTGGTGGTTAGATTATCCAATGAGATACTAGAGAATAAAGATCAAGCAAAGCCTAAGGATTCACATTATAACAAACAAATTGGGCTCTGCAAAATCAACTTCTAACATATCCATTCTCATCCATATATAGTATAGCAGCTATGAAGTTTTTGTAGTGAGCTTAATTTATGAAGCTGTTTCCTTCAATATTTGATATCACGTGGCTCTTTGGATTCAAGTGTCACTATGTGACTTGATGAAAATATGTTACCAGTTTGAGAAGAGAATTGAGAAAACATTATAATTGTAATATAAGATATTAAATAGCATTTCATACAAATTTATGTGACACACTTTTTTTATTGGTTTATTTGAAAAAAGAATGACACCTTCTTATAATGCGAAATTAACTCTGAACTTATCATATCCTTAATGAAATAATTTCTAGCCACATAAATTTATATAAAATATTAGGTATGAGTTTCAAACAGTCTTTCTTTTTCATTTTTCCGAACCCAATGTCGAACTAAACACATCACACAAATTGAGATAGAGGACGTAACTAGGGAAGTTTACATAAATATCCGCTCATCAACAAATATTTATTTTTAGTTGTCCATAACTTTTTCTATCCCAAAACTTAATACATAATATATATATCCGAAATATTTAAAATATATTAAATATAAATCCAAAATATATATTAAATATACATCAAAATACATAATATTAATATATAACTGAAGTATTTAAAATATATTTTAAAAAGAAAAAATAGTTATAAAAAGAAAAAAACAATAAAAGGTGGACAAAAACAATAATTATTCTTTCCCAACGGTTATGCGGCGTAATTTTCCCAAGTAAACTAATGATGTATACATTACTCTCTCCTATCCACTTTAAGGGCCACCTTTAACTTATGCACACCCCTTATGAAAAGTAGTAGATTTAGATAGTTACAATTAATAAATGGGTCATTTAACTAGATTGTCTTTTATATCTCTTCAACTGAAATAAATGCTATTGGGATGAGCAAAGGTAAGTCGGGAAAAAAGTAATTAATACTTTGTTGATCTTATAAAATGACATTCATATTGAATTATTTTAAAAAGTTAAAGGTGACACTTAAATGGGACTAAATGGAACAAGTGGGAGTTGCTTAAATGGTAAGCATACTCCATCTACATTTAAGAGGTTATGGGTTTGAGAGACCGTAGGAGAAAAAAACGACTGAAGGGAGTAATATACATGTTTTTTGTGCGAAGACAGATCTGGTGCTGTTATTACAGTTTTAACCCCGTAGGAAAAGACTTACGAAAATGGCAACTCCTGCCGATTGCCATGAACTTTCTTATGAAGGCTAAAATTGTAAGATTTTTCTTAATAGGGACACACCTATGACGAGACGGATGAAGTGTCCTATTTCTGTAAATCATCCATTCATATGTCATTCCGTGTCTGGATTAGCTGATGGACCTTCAATGGCCGTGGAGCCATCTACAAACCATGTGTTATGCTAATTTGGAATTTCACTAGAAACTGCCATTTGATCTTCGGCATGGGCTTGGGCTTCAGTTTCCCAAGCTATTCCTCCCTCACTCGGGTCCAAATTCAATTCATTTTCATGACTCCATTTTTCCACCAGTAATAAGGTTTTCTTTTCAGTAAATACATGCAGTAAAATTTTCGATTTGTTTGCACTCCAAGATGACGTGCTTTATTTTGCGTCTACATATGACAAATCTTTGTTCCTTTATCATTCCATTAGTCTATTGAAAAGTAAAGACTAATACTCCAATTTGCAAAATAAACTTGACTATTCTCTTAGATTAAATTAGGATAAATCATGTTGATTTATTCACAGTTCTCCACCAATTCTTTTGGAAGACATCTTATCCTATATGGACCTTTGTCTTAGCTGAAGTTTTAACTAAAAAAATATTTTGTAGGATACCCAGAGGAAGATAACACGACAAAAATTTAACAAGATGTTACTCGTTATTCACTTTTAAAATATGTCATGCTTGCTTAACGTGCAAGTTCGAGTACAATTACAGAAGTCATGTTGACATTAATCCCTTATCCAAGATTTGCAACTTTTAATATAGTTGTCTAATTAGTTTTGACTTTCACCAAGTGTCACATAGGCGGTTAGGCTTTTAAACCATTGATTGGATTCAAGTAGGTCATTAGACCACCTTTTTGAAAAGAAAAAAAAAATCTAAACCGTGGAAATTGGTTCCACTAGACTTATGAAAAGAATTAGGTAGGAATTTACATTTACAAAGAAATTGAAATGTGAAGAGTATACATAAGCGTGACGATGAGCTGCCATCATCAACCGGCTAGGTTGCCACGGAGGATTTTGTAAATAAAATAGTGAACCAAAATTCCAATTCATCGTAATGACGACGTTTATCGTCTACATATCTCAATTTCTTTCGCTTCAATTGCAAAGAAATGTGCTTAAAATGGATGATGGGGATGTTAACAGAAAG
The DNA here is from genome assembly GCA_029990175.1 of Petunia secreta. NCBI lineage: Eukaryota > Viridiplantae > Streptophyta > Magnoliopsida > Solanales > Solanaceae > Petunia > Petunia secreta. The sequence goes on along the minus strand of JARKIP010000013.1, from coordinate 16,404,037 downwards.
TGTTATGTACATTTTTACTGTGTTTTGATGGCAATATGCGACGAAGTAAAGGCAAATTGCTTGGTCCCAATTAGAGCTGAGGATAGGGCTAATATGATTAAGATGAATAGGGTGACGCCTTAAACGAGAAGTTAAATTTATAAGAAAGAGTGATACATTAGTTTCTCTCTCATTCGAATTTTAAATGAGGTGCTCAAGTATCTTGTTTGCTGTTGCAATCACCTGTTGCAGCTTATTGTTCTCTCAAGTGTTCATCTGTTCTGCCCTTTGTTTCCTGTTAAATTTGACAACTTATTGTGGTTTATTCTGCTGGAATATGTTATGCGGATTGGAGTTGTCATGGCTTCACTTTCCTCTTATAGGTTATACTTCTTTTTGCCTTTGCAAATGCTACAGGTTAAAAATAGCTTTCTGCAGCTTGTGCAAATGCTTAATGAAAATTTTCCACAACATTACCGAAACTAAAATGAAGCATAATGTCATACATATTTTCTTTTTTAGCTAAAAGGACAGACCAGACCAGTAAGCAAATTGATTCTTTAATTTTCTTCCATGTCCTTGTCTTGAGGGACTCAATTGAAGTGCTCTTTGCAAATTTTCTTTAGCTTTGCTGCAATTTGTACTAAATACATTTTCATAGACTACTTCCGTGTAAAGAATGTGCTTAGACCACTTTCTTGATACTCTACTGTAAACATGCTAGGTTCTCTACTTTTTAACGTTGCTACGTTATAATCTTGTGGTTAAGTCAAATGTACCTACTTGTTGCATAGGTACCAGAAACGCTATGGTGCTGGCAAAAATGCGTGCACCTACAAAGTTATTACACCTCATTAGCTTGCTGAGGCAGATGCAGAGGCGGACCTACGTTCAAGATATGGGGGCACGTGCACCCGTGAAGCTCGGCAAAAACTGTGTACATATGCATGTCTTATAAGATAAACACAGATGCATACAAGTAACTTGACACCCGTAACTCGTAAGACAGCATGCTCATTAATTTAGGTGGACAAGTTTAGCAGTATGGTTAAGCTCCCTTTTGAAGTGGGTTCGAAATCCAAATGCAGCAATTTTTGTTTGTTATTATCATTACTTTTTTAATTTTTTTCTATAATAGACTTCCTAAGTTCAGTTTTTTTTTTTTTTTTTTTTTTTTTTTTTTTGGTTCTTACCAAATCCTATCTTAGTGCTATTCCCCGAAATTTGAATGTACTTTTTGCTAAACTAGCACCAAAATAATGATATTGATAAGTGATAAGGTATACTTTGTTCTTAAATTTTCATGTCAAACATAATGGTGCACCCGCTAGCTTCAAATCCTTGGTCCGCCTCTGGGCAGATGGTTTCGTTTCTGGCTTCCCGACATTTGGAATGATGGCTGCGCAGTTCAAAGCATTCCTTGATGCATCGGGAGGCTTGTGGAGAACCCAGCAGCTAGCTGGAAGCCTGCAGGCATATTCAACAGGACTGGATCTCAAGATGGTGAACAAGAAACCACACCGTACTTCTCCACTAAAATCTGTTTAGTTGAATGTTCTCAGAGGATAGAAAACTTCATGTAGTAGCTTTATAAATGGCTTTCATTCATGTACAATGTTTTAACATGATATATATATCTAATATCCATCGTATAGGTCTACAGCTATTACGCAGCTCATTCATCATGGAATGGTCTTTGTGCCCATTGGATACAAATTTGGTGCTTGCATGTTTGAAATGGAATGGAAAGGTGGAAGTTCGCCATATGGTGCTGGAACTTTTGCCGGGGATGACTCCAGAGAGCTATCTGAGCTCAAATTGCAACAGGCTTTCCACCAAGGGAAATAATATACATCGCGCCCTCACTAAGAAACTAAAGGCTGCGCAGCCTTATTTCTTCTGCAAAGATAACATTGCATCTTAAATTTTCATTCCTTAATCTGTAAAAGAGAATCATTTCATTATCTATGTGAATGAGATTTGCGAAGTCCATTTTTCCTTTCTTGGTATAAAATGTATATGCGTCTGATTCAGTGTAATGTTGTGTCAAAAAGACATTGTGTCATAAAATGGATGTAAACGCTAAATCTTGGATATTGTTTATCCTAATTATTGCAAAACATTCTCCTTTATGCACCTTCAGAGGCTAAGATTAATGTCTTTTTGGAATGAAATGCAACTCTTATTTGGAACCATCAACAATTAGAAAGTAATCTGAGTGAACTCTAAGGATATTCACCGCATACTTTGGTATTCAAAAGTATGCGGTGATCAATACCATAATCATGTGGCCTGAGTGAAGTCTAAGGATGCCACCACCACCTGCACTTTCTGGGTTTCCTTTACTACAACCATCAACGTCAAGTTTAAATTCACTCAAATCAGGTTTATTCCATCTAACCAACTTAATATCCAGTTTAGGTCTAATTCTATCCACTAGATAACTGATATTAGGCATTGAGTAGTTGAAGGGCAGAATAGAAAACTGAGAAGAAAGAATTAATTGCAATAATCTAGAAATTTTGTCAATAATCCTAAAGACGTTATTCCTAAAACCATCATATTTAAAGGCACATCTGAATTTTCAAATTGCCCAAGAAATAATAGAAGGGAAGCACTGTAATATTAATTCGTGAACCTTGTTTTGAGACTTGATCAGCCACCATCTAACAATTAGTTGGAACAAGTTACGTAGCTCCTAAACTTGTATGTCAAGTGGTAGGAAATTATTGGATAATAATGTTCTATAACCAAAAGGACACTTTGCCTGAAGTGCTACATATTAGCTTCTCCTAATATTTTCAAAATTTTGTTAGTATAACCTACTAATGATTATGTAATTAATATAGCACTTTATTATATTATGGATAACGACTGAATCAAAAATTGAATTTCAACTTTTGTATATGGCTTTACTATACTCAAATTCCAAAATCTTCATTCCGTTTGTCGATCGAATACTTGATTGGATATCATATTAGTGGCACTATGGTTGCCAAGAAAATCGAGATTTATGATAAACATTGTTGATGATAGGTTGATATTTTTAATATTTTATGTTCAAACCTCATGTTAACCAGCGGCATCTTGCTAGCTGATTAGGTGCTTCTGCCTCGTTAAACTTTTTATCCTTTGCGTATAATATGTTTTTGCTTACATGATAGAAACACCATAGTACTATCGTAAATAATCATGCCCACACGATCGCTGACTTTCTAGATATGTACTATCTTTTCTGGAGGCACTTTAACGTACAGTATAGTGGAGCACTCTTTAACAGTTAATCTGAAAAAATTCGAGCTGCTCACTGAATTAAGTCAATGGAACAACTCCATTTTCACTTGATGCTCTTTGGTTGGAAATTAAAGAAGAATTATTTACATTTTTTTCTTCCTAGTTGTAAGTTTAGTTGAACGTATTATAGGGCCATGTTTTTTGGAGAGAAACATGAGAACAAGCATCTATATGTCCATTTACAATATTGTTCATCTAACATTTGAAAAAAAAAAAAAAAAGATACCAGCTTTGTCAGTATATAATGGGAACTAAAACTAAAACAAAAAGGCAGGAATTAGTCCTACTTCTTGGAAAATAATTCAGTAGGCTTTCCGAAGAAGGCACTCATCAGGATAAACAATTCTTTTTGTACATAGGAATATCAAAGTAGCACAATAATGATGATGATTGCAATTGCACATATGTCTCTTGTAGTCGTTAATGCTTCTAAGTAAAGCTATGAAAGGTTGCCAATTCGAAATAGATATTCCAAAGTACATCATTGGCAATGCTAAAAGTAGCCTACTATGCTGAGCCTGTGAATACGCTAGTGTTAGAGTTAAATTATGGCACATCATGAAGACTAAATTATTATGATTATAATCAGCAAGTAAACCAATTTAAACATATATATTTTTCATTGATCAAGGAAACCTTATTTTCCAATTTCTGTTTTCTTTTTGAAGTTTCACTTGCTAAATTGTGGATTTCTTGCCTGTTTTCTTTTTCAACCTTGTGTAACTTTTATTAAATACTTGAAAAACTTATTTCTAATTAAACTCGAGAAAATAAAGAACTCCAGCTCCTGTATACTAAACTACTCCTATGACATATAAAGTGAAAAATAGGAGTATCATTATTAATCATTGATATATGTTTCATATGTCCAATTTATGAACTAGTATTTCAATTTTAGGTTGTGCTAAGAAGAATGATATTACCTTTCTATATTTCGAATTAATTTAACTTTAGACTTCTCATTTTATCTTTGATGAAATGATGTATCGCCACATAAATTTGTATGTCTTATTTTAGACAATAAAATTTAATTTTAATTTTTATTTTTTTATACTCTATATATATACAATCATACATGGTCACAATATATTTGAACCGAGAGGAGTAATTATTTATATATCTAATGAAAGGCACATCAAATGTCGGTGTGGAGTAAAACAGATATTTTTTATTGGGTGAACTGTAAGCTCATTATACACGCGCCTCACGCGCCAAATTAAAATCCTTTTTCCCCCCTTCTCCAACCACGGCAACTTTCAGCTCCTCTTCGCCATGGAACCACCGGACGTCACAGATCCGGCGCGTGTAGCAGCTCATGCTAATCTCCAAGCTCAAGTTAATAATATCCCTTCAGATCTCACAGGTAAAAATTCATATGCTACGACTGTGATTACTCCTCCTATCTTAGCTCCACTCCCCAATACACATGACCATATTATTGCAAGGAAAACAACTCACAATGGAATCCCAGCTCTGATATTTAAAACCAAAGACTATTATGGCTCTATGGCATCAGATTGTAGGAAAACTCTAGTGGGTAGATTTCTAAGAGCTCGACCTCAAATTGAGCTGATTAGATCTAGATTCTCGGAGAAGTTCCCCTTGAAAGGCTCTGTAAGAATAGGAGTATATGACAATTTTAACGTCTTTATAGACTTGACAAATGAGGAAGATTTTAACATGGTATGGTTTAGAAGAGTGGTGGAAATTCAAGGTATTCAAATGTGGCTTCAAAAATGGACTCCAGACTTCACACCAGAGGAAGATCTACCTTTGGCTCCTGTTTGGGTTTTGCTTCCAAGGCTTCCTTTTCACATGCATTCCTGGCAATATATCAGGCAAATTGCAAGTGCCATTGGCACGCCACTGGAGTTAGACGCAGCAACTAAAGGTAGAACAAGACCCAGCATGGCTAAAGTCAGGGTGGAAATTGATCTACTTAAGAACTTACCTAGTAGTGTCTGGGTGGGCACAGAAGATGAAGACAATGCGCTAAAAGGGTTTGAACAAAAAATAGAATATGAAGGTATTCCAAGGTACTGTAGAGTATGCAAGAAGTTGGGTCACTCTATTATGAATTGCAAAATTATAGAGAAAAAGAAACTAGACGAGAACAAAGAGGAAACAAGAAGGCAAATGCTAAAACATAATGCAAATATGGAAAAGGCCCCAGAACAAAGCAAAGAAGAGGAGATTGAAGCTACAATTATAGGCAGTACTAGAAAAGAAGATGCAGGAAGCCAAGAAGACAATGCAATAGTTAATACTGAAGCTATGATTCCAGAAACAAGAGGCAGTGTACAAGAAGTGGATACAAAACAAAAGAAAATCAAAAGCAAGAAAAAAAAGAAGAATAAAGCAAAGAAGAAGAAGACCAAAGTGACTTTCTTGCCAGAAATTATAACTCAGCTAATAGAAAGGAAGAAATCAAAGAAAAAGAAGCAGCAAAAGAATTCAGAAGACAGTGAAAGAAACAGAGAAGAACAGAATGCTAACCAAGCCAATCAGAAAAGTAACAGCTCTAGCACAAGACCTGAAGGAGAAGGTAATATCAAACTAAAAAAAGTGGAACAAGATGAAGCAAGAGCTCAAGAAGGAAGTAGTATCCAAAGGGTATCTGAATCTATCATGGAATCAGAAAGCTTACCATCTGCTGTGAAGAATCAGAAAGGAGTAGACCTGGTGGTAGATATGCCTGTATCACAACCTCTTCCACGACAGGTTCCACTACACATTCAGCTCTATCAGGAAAAGGAAGATTCATATGCTCAGTCAGATGATGAAGACTTGGCCAGAAGCCTAATAGATGCTTTTTCACCAGTAAAGAATGTAAGTAATGAACCTGATGACCCTTATCAAATGCAGCTGAAAGAAGTCATAGGCAGAGTTGGTGTGTCACCAAGAAGAAGGGGCAGAAGTAGGAGTAGAAGCAAGAAGAATGAGAAACAGGTGAAGAAACAAGTCAGATTCAAGTCTAACCCTGAAAAGGGTAGGACACAAGAACTTTAATTTACCCTTTTAATGATTAGTTCCATCTTCTGGAACATTAGAGGGATGAGGTCCAAGAAAGCCAACCACAGGCTTAAAAATTTAATAAAAAGGAACAATGATCAATTTGCTGCAGTATTTGAACCATTTGTTCACAAAAACAAAGTTGAAGGATACAAAAAGTTCTTGGGATTCCAGCATTGTTTATCAAATGACAATGGACAAATATGGTGTTTCTGGTCGGATAGTTTTTTGGCTGAAATCATAGGAGTAGAGGAACAATAAATCACAATAAAACTGAAAGATTGCAATGGAAATAATGCAGTATATATTATTGCAGTCTATGCTAAATGCTCTTCTTTTGAAAGGAAGGAGCTGTGGGAGGCTCTTACTGCTACTGAAGAGGTAATAGATGCTCCTTGGTGCATAGGAGGAGACTTTAATGTCATCATGGAGGCAGAGGAAAAACAAGGGGGCAGGCCATACAAGGTTCAAAAGAGTTTTGATTTTGTAGAATGTATGGACGTGTGTGGGGTTACAGGTGCTGGCTATGTTGGACCAAGGTTTACATGGTGCAATAATTGGAAAGCAAAGAAGAGAATCTGGAAGAGACTTGACAGAATTTTCATCAATGATCAGTGGAATCAAAAATTTCAGAATGTGATGGTGAGACATTTGAGTAGGGCTGGATCAGACCACAGACCACTGTTACTGAAATGCAGTTCAGATCAAACAGAAATAATTAAATACTTCAGGTTCTTAGATTTTTGGGTGGAGCAGCCAAATTTTTATGACATGGTCAGACAGGTTTGGAGTATGCAAGTTCAGGGAAATGCTATGTGGACACTGCAGCAGAAACTGAAAACACTGGGTAGGAGGCTAAGTATCTGGTCAAGAGAAGAAATAGGCAATGTTTATCAAAAAGTAGAAGAATGGGAAGCAAGACTACTTGCAATGGAGGAATTGGACCTTATTCAAAATTCAGATCCGTCCAGAACAGAACTAAATAGGGTTCAAGCTTAATACACAAAGTGGATGGCTATGCAAGAATCAATGCTGAAACAGAAGTCCCAAATCAGTTGGTTTGAAAATGGTGATTGTAATTCCAAATACTTTCACAATGTAATCAGGGACAGAAGGAGGAAACTTCATTTGCACAGAATCAAGAATCAAAGAGGAACATGGATCCAGGATGAAGAGAAAATAGCTAAGGCAGCTGTGAAGTTTTTCAGGGAAATGTTTAACCTCTCTCCAGTTGAGGTTGATGAAAGCATCTTAGAATGCATTCCACAATGTATAAGTGCAGAGGACAATAGGTTTTTGACAAGGATGCCAGAGGAGCAAGAAATCAAAGAAGCAGTTTTTCAAATGAGTCCAACAAGCTCAGCTGGACTAGATGGATTCAATGGTAACTTTTACCATAAGTGTTGGGAGATTATCAAGGAAGATGTGATTAGTTTTGTTCAGGGCTTCTTTAAAGGGAATAAACTAACAAAGTTTTTCTCTCATACTTGCTTGGTTTTGATTCCAAAGGTTGAATCCCCTTCTCATTTTGGAGAATTCAGACCAATAAGTTTGAGCAATTTTTCAGCTAAGATTGTCTCTAAAGTGTTAGCAATGAGACTGAACCCTCTATTGCCAGGACTTATTTATGAAAACCAGAGTGGGTTTGTCAAAGGAAGATTGATAACAGACAATGTGCTTCTAGCTCAAGAAATCATTCAAGGGATTGGACAACCTAATAAAGGAGGCAACATGGTCATCAAGCTGGATATGGCCAAAGCATATGACAGGATGTCCTGGACATTTCTTACTGCTGTGATGAAAAAGTTTTGCTTCTCTTATAATTGGTTGAACATAATTATGAGCTTAATGTCAGATGTGTGGTACTCAATTCTAGTTAATGGAGTAAGAAAGGGATTCTTCACATCCTCTCAGGGTTTAAAGCAAGGAGACCCATTGTCACCCTCTTTGTTTATCATTGGTGCTGAGGTTTTTTCCAGACTTCTTAACAAGTTGCATGACCACCCAGAGTTTGTGCCATTTGCAATGAGTAGAAAGGGTCCCAAGATTAACCATCTAGCCTATGCAGATGATATAGTCATTTTCTGTGGAGGCAAAGGAAAATCTATCAGGTTGGTAATGAAACAAATTAGGAGATATGGAAAAAGCTCTGGACAGAAAGTCAATGATGATAAAAGCTTCTTTTGCACAGCTCCTAATACTTCAATATCAAGAGTAAACAGAATGATTGTCAGATCTGGTTTCAAGCATAAGCTGTTTCCCTTCACATACTTGGGGTGTCCATTATATTTTGGTAGGAAGAATATGGAGTACTTTGATGGTCTGGTGGCTAAGGTAGTGAAGAGGATTACAGGGTGGCAAGCTAAGATGCTATCCTTTGGTGGCAAGGTCACACTCATTAAACACATCCTTCAGGCCCTTCCTACATATACCTTAGCTGCAATGCACCCTCCTAAAGGCACTTTCAAACTGCTAGAAAAGCATCTTGCAAGATTCTTTTGGGGCTCAGAAAATGAGAAAGACAAATTCCATTGGAGCTCTTGGAATAATCTGTGCAAACCTAATGAGGAAGGAGGCATAGGCATGAAGAAATTGGAAGGAATCAGTGATACATTTGCATATAAGAGATGGTGGTGCTTCAGAACTCAACAGTCTCTATGGGCAACATTCATGAAATCAAAATACTGCTCAATAAATCATTCTGTGGCCAAGTCAGCATCATCCAAACAGTCTCACACATGGGCAAAAATGTTAAAGATTAGAGAGGAAGCAGAAGGAAACATAGTTTGGAAAATTCAGAAAGGGAACTCAAACTTCTAGTGGGACAACTGGAGTGGAAAGGGTCATCTAGCTAAGTTTGTTCCTGGTCAGCTGAGGTCAGATAAAAGGAAAGTAAGTGAATTCATCAATCAAGGTACATGGAACATTGAGAAATTGCAGGAAGTTTTGCCTAATCATCTGGTTCAGCAAATATCAGAAGTTTCAATAACAGGAAACCAGCAAGAAGACTATGCTATCTGGATACCTGGAGTTGATGGAAAATTCTCAACAAAATCATCCTGGAAGATCATATCAAACCAAGGACAAAGAGATTCTTTGAGAGGCAAGGTATGGCACAACAAGATTCCTTTCAAATTTTCTTTTCTGGTATGGAGGCTTATTCAGAGAAAACTACCACTTGACGAGGTAGTTAGTAAGTTTGGAAGTAACTTAGTGTCAGCTTGTGTGTGTTGCTTTAGAAGGCAGTGTGAGACAATTTCCCATGTATTTATGGAAAGTGAAGTAGCTCTAAAAATCTGGAAGTCATTTAGTGGTCCTTTGGGAGTGGCAATGACAAGTAATACAATTAAGGGTAGGCTAAGAGAATGGTGGGACACTAAGCCTAAAAACTTGGTGCATAAAATGATCCTTCATATTACACCTATAGTGATATGCTGGGAACTCTGGAAGCAAAGATGTTCATGTAAGTATGGAGGTCAGAAGAGGATGTGGAGCAGAACAATGGAGCACCAAATCTGGTGGAACATCAAGATGGCAATGGACTTGGAGTATCCCAAATGCAACTTGGGCAATACTTGGGATGAGCTCTGCGATATAATACAGAGGTTAAAACCTGTTCCAATCTGGAAAATAGTTAGATGGTGTAGACCAAGAGCAGGCTCTGTGAAGATCAACACTGATGGTAGTTTTTCCACAGAGAAATCTGGGATTGGTGGTATAGTGAGAGATGAGCATGGAGAACTGATCATAGCATTCTCAGTACCAGTGAACTGCTCTTCAAATGTCCAAGCTGAAGCATTAGCTGCAAAATTTGGTCTACAATTGTGCCTAGATAAGGGAATCACAGACTGTACACTGGAAATAGACTCTCTGATGGTTGCTACCATGCTAAAAGAAGGATGCTGCACCAACTTGAAGATAAAGCCTTTTGTAGATGACATATTACAGATCTTGTCCCAAGTTAACTGTGAGATCAAGCATTGTTATAGAGAAGCAAACTGTGTGGCTGATAGTCTAGCCAAAAATGCTGTAACAATTGATAGGCCTAAACTGTTTCATCATTGGCAACAGATCCCAAATGAAGCAATAGGATACTATCAATTAGACAAATGTCAGCTGCCAAGTATTAGACTTAGGTACGACAGAGCAAATTTCTTTGTTAGTTGAAATTTTGTATAGTTAGGCTGCTAGTCAGTCTTCTTTTGTGTGATGTTCTAACATCACAATGTAACTCTTCTTAGTGGAAATAAACAAGCATCCTGCTTTGGGATGTTTATTATTAAAAAAAAAAATGTCGGTGTGGAAATATCATTGCTTTAGTACATAATTGGAGATGCAATACTAGTGGAAAAGTTAAAATGATCAGACGGGATTGAGGAATTGAGTTCTAGCTTCTCTATGCATTTCAAATGGAAGCAGTTCAATGTAGGGTTAGTTCATCGTATATGGTGTTCATAATTTTTGCTTTTGCATCGATATTTTGGTATTTGATATGGTATTTGGTATTTGATATTGGTACAATATTTAATATGTAATTTTAAAAACTTTGGTATTTAATATGGTATTCGGTATTTAAAAAAAATATCAAAATATCAAAAATATCAAAATATTTAATTACATATATAAAGAATATATATTATATTTATATAAATCATAATAATTTAATTTATCTAAATATGAGCGAATAAAATCCCAAATTAGAAAATATCTAATACTTCTGATAAGATTTTATATTTAACTAAGACTAATAAATATTATGCTTGTGTAGTAATATTGTGTTTAAGTTTAGATTTTGACGAGTGTTATTTTTATTTTGGAACTTTGGTATATATTTGTGGTCTTTTTTTATTTTACGCTACGCATTGCGAAGTTCCATTATTAATTGTCAAAAGAAGTTTCCTAGTTTCGTTCGTATTTCTTTGAAATATATATATCTACTGTATTTACTGTATGTAAGTCGAAGTCGGAGAAACTACGGTTACCGACTTAAGAAGTCTCCTAATTTCTTTAGTATTTCTTTGAAATATATATATATATATCTACTATATGTAAGTTTAAGTCGGATAAACTACGGTTACCGACTTATTGTAACGAAAATTATCGAAACCAAATATGAAAATACTGAACCATACCGAATTAGTTTGGTATGATAATGGTATTACATTTTTAAAAATCAAAAATCAAAATTACCGAGTCGAAATATCAAAAAATACCGTAATGTACCACGTGTACCCTAGTTCAATGTAACCATTCGACAAAAAGCAGAAAAACAGTACATGGCTCCTTCACCTACATCCCTCCAATCTCCATTACTCATTCGAATACTAATATATTAAAAATAATACTACAGTACATAGAATACATAAAAGTCGAAGCGCCCTAAAAAGTATGAGAAGAATGTAGATATTGGTTTGGTCTGAGCACCTCTGACTTCCACTAACTTATTCCAGACATATAAACAAATGAAAAGTTAGATTTCCAATCAAATATAAAATCTCTCTCACAGTCCACTCTTACACTGGAACTTCAATTATTCCTTCATTTCTTTTGTTTTTTAAAGTAAAAAGTTAGTGCCAGCTATCCGCACAAATAACAGATACAAACAGCTTGCTGAAAAGCTCCTTTATCTCTCATTTCAACTAAATTCAGCTACAAACAAAATCCTTTTTTGTAAACTAACATAATTAGAAATTATTTTTTTTATCTCATTCCTAACCAGTAATCAACTAGCTAGCTTTGATCATAATTCTTCAATTATTACAATCGCATACAATGGTCCCAAATATTGGCCAAAGCTGCATCATTTTGCCTGAGCTGGTCCTTCCTTTAAAGAGTCACTTCTTTTTCCTCACTTTTAGCATTCTTTTCTTCTTTTTTCTTTTTCCATCATCATCATCAAACTGGACCTCGAATACTAGTACCGCAAATATTATATGGTCCCAATATTTCTCCCCTCTTTTTAGTTTCACCCCCCACTTGTCTAGGGTTTGATAAGATCACAATTATGTAATCTTTGATCCTTTGTTGATTTCTTTGTCCGGCCCTCTTCATTATCTGAATGTTCCTCCAAAGCTAGGTGTCCAAAAATCTACTGTCGTTTCGTGAGTTACAGGAAACGTGCTAGAAACTGGTACCAAACATAATCCTCGACTTCTAAGATCTTGCTGCTTTACTCCTTCTGGATTATTGGATTTATCACTAGTACTCTGCACAATATGGAAAAATCTCTTTTATTTCCAAGTACACGCAAATGAAATTAATAGTCTCGGTTACGATTATAGCACTGAAGAACATATAACAAACACAAATAGTTTTACCTGGTGATGTTGCATGGCTGCTCCGCTTTTCATGTATGGGGTGCTTAGGACCTGTTATGTGACATGGTAAAAAAGGAAAGATTTTATATTCCGCTAACCGATGATAGTATAGAAAACTTTTACACTTGCATGTTAAGATGCTTTATAATTATCCATCCAATCCTATTTTATGTGAATGTGTTACTATTTTGGGAATCAAATAATTTTTTCTTGACTATGATTTTGAATTAATAACTATTTTGATTTATACTTACTTTGTTTCTATTTATGTTGCAATATTTCTATATTTTATAACTTATTATAATTTTCTTGTAACTCCATTGTGAATGATATACATGTGTAAACTACAAGATTCAAGGAGTAGTTTTGTTATGTTGTACACTCATTTAATTTAACACCACAATATTCGAAGTCTTCTTTATGCAATAATAACACATGAAATGAAACGAAGGTAATAATAATTTTGTGTAATTTTATCACCAAAAAATCTTCATGTAAATTTTAATTATACTAGAAACTCAAAGTTTTGTGTCCAAAAGTATTTTGACTCTCGTACTCCGAATTCTTTCCATAAAAAGGGACAAATTAAATGAGTATAACATAGTCTCAAAAAGAAATGCGTAGAACTTATTCGGCATAAGATGCGATGTATTCTCTTGTCCTCATTTTTATTGATTTATTCCTGATGAATTCATCAACTTTAGTCGTTTCAAAGTTATTCTTGTCAAGCTTATTAATTAAGAAACTCACATTAAACTAGCAATAATATAAAAGAAGAATGGTGATCGAGGAAAAAAACAATGAAACCAATAAAGGCTCTAAAAAGCTTACATTGACTTGCTCATGGAGGAACTTTATGTACTCAATCGCTTCGGAGAGCACAGAAGCTGTATCAGTCTGGGGAAAAAAACAAACAAAACGTAAATTTAATGTATGAAATTACTCTTTTTGGTGAATTCAGAAAGTTAATGATCAAGATGGAGTAGTACTCTTTTTGCTAAAGTAATGAAAAATTCAGGCGCAGCTTTTTGTTAATACCTTTCCAAAAGGTGAGACTAATTGTTGGAGCGCAGTGATTCTGTCTCCCATCTTCTCTTTCCGCACCTGAAAATCAAGAAGAAAGAAACATAATCTCATCTAAGACTATGATCATAGAATAAAATAATAAATGCAAAGCCCATTAAAGAAATATATGCACATACCTTAAAAGCTGGCATTGGAGATGGCGCTTCATTCCGTGGTCTCTTATTTGAAGTTTCAACGTTTGTTTTCTTTGCTATTTTACTTATATCCCTAACTTCGCCTGTATGCTGTTGCATGATCAATGCACCCATATTAGTATGAATCTACCAAAAAGAAGAATTAAACTAACTCTTGACATGGCATAAAAAATGAGTTCTAGTTACTAACTGTAGCACCAAACTCTATTTAGAGAACTTCCTTAATTATGTATGCACGCATATTTTATATGTCACTCTTTCATGTTCATGAAACATTAATTTGACAACTTCAACTTTAATTTTACTTTACTCTTATGATGTTCTCGTAAATATAGAAATATCATGACATGTTGAGACCACAAGTTCAAGAATACTTTTGATTATGCAAAAAAATCTTGTTTATTTCTTAAATTTAGAGTACAGGCAAATTAAATATCACCACATAAAATGAAAACCATATGTGTAACGCAAATCCATTACCTTTGGTTTCTCATCAATTGTTGGATTGGTAATCTGCGGAAGTAGAGAAGGGATAAAACCTGAGCGGACATCGTCCATGGAAGCTGATGTAGAATTCCAGAAAGCTCTAGTACTGTTAGAGAAATGTGACTGGCCATGAGGCGGCTGAAGCGGCCACTGTTGTTTAGGAGGTGACGATGTTCGGAGAAATGGAGGAAATTTAGACCAAGAAGAAGAAGATGAAGAAGTAGGCATAACATCAGCTGCTGGAGGATTATTAACGTCACAGTTTGAAGGGTTATAAGGAGGATAATTATACATCGGTCTAACACTTGTAAAGTTAGATTCTTGATTATGACTATCAGATATTAAGAGTCCTTGTAACATATTTGAAGGACTTCCATAAGCTGATGCGTTTTCAAGATTCGAGCTCATGTTAGCATTAAATACTGGTTGATGATCTAACGTAATTCCCCGGTTCATTTGTTGTTTATAGTCATTCACTGATGAATCATCAGAATTCCCATGATACATATTTTTCTGCGTCCACTGTTGATCTTGCTGACAGGATGCACCTTCTTGCTGATAATTTGCATCTAAGTTCAACCCTTCTTGCAGTATCGAACGAAAACCACTTCCAGCTTTTTCACCCCGGCTGCAGAAGAGCATAAGAAATAAACAAAATACTTCAATAAGACCTATATGTGAAATTTTCAAATATAAACGATACGTATGGAGCATGTAGTATACAAGTTTAACCCAGATATTTTGGACTATATAGAAGATAAACATATATTCACCAACACTTTATTAACAAATGAACTAAATTCACTACCTATAATTTCTGATTCAGCACTAAGAATTAAAGATTGAATTAATTAAATTTAAATCAAAAATACGTCTCGAAATTTAACTAGAGTACTCACAAGAAAGGTTGGTTCCAATCAATTCCTTGAGAAGGAAGGCCTAAGCCCATCATTTGCAAGTTGGGATCAGTAGATAAAACGCCTCGCCCTTCGCCTCCGCCCAAAGAAGATTCAGAGGCGTGGAGCTTCTGGGAATCAGCCGGATAAACGGTTCCGAGATGCAAGGAAGATGTAGCTTTTATGTCCACAATTTCTGTCGGCCAATCAAAGTTGCTTGCCATACTACTTAGTGCGGTTGATGCAGCTGAAGGGGTAGTTGATGATATTCCACTATCAAACTTATTCCTAGACGATGATGTTGATGATGATGATGACGACTCCCACCAGTTTCCTCTACCAAGCTGAAATTCTTCTGCCATGGCGGCTTTCAAGATAAATATTGAAAAGATTTTCAACTTGAGCTAGTAATAATATTACAAGCAGCTTAAGAGCTTTCCCTTTTTCTGTGGTAATGATCAAGCTAGAATAGAGCTAGATTCTTATTCTGGAAGTCACTTTGCTTTATATGGATGGCTTTGTTGTTTGGCTCTTGTGTGTTTATAAAAGATAATAACAAATAAATGAAATGACTTCTTTTCGCTGCATCTCACTATTTATAGTATTTTCAGTAGCTAGGAAACTATTTAGAAGTTTATGAACTTCAGAAATGACTACAATTCGGTTGACTTTTCGTGACTGATTAGACAAATGAAAGGGTCGTCTCTTTAGGAAATAAAATTTTCTACTTAGCCAAATAGAATTACTAGTTGTGATTACCTTTGTAAAATAAAATTAAGAAATTGAACTTAGGTCCTATTTTAGTAGTATTATCTTTTATAGTCAGCAGCACTCATGCTCTTCTCCGCCACTTTAACTTTTGACTTTTTATTATTTTCAATTTAGGGGTTATGTTTTTGCTTCAAAAAGCTAACAATGCCAAATAAGCTTTCTCATAAACTGTCGAGTCAATATACCATTGATAGTAGCAGACAAAAGGTTACACGTCACACCCACCATAACAGTTTGGCCGATGTTTATAATTTTAAAAATCATTAATTACTACTAGGAGTAGTATATTTGTGCAGAACCACAATTAAACTAAAACTATATTCCAGTACTCCACAGTTGGAAATAACGAGAGCATAAATTTCGTTGCATATATGGACTAAATTGTTTCAGCAAAGAAGAAGGGGTACAATAAAAAAAATACTATAGCTCAATTTTCAATTCTGTACATTTTCATGTAGGCTAATAAAAGCAAAGAATCTATAGGATGAGGTACAGATTTTATACTCTATATGAATAAGATGACTATTAGCTATCCTGAAAAGACTACTATACCTTTTTTTTTTTCAAGAAATTGATTATTTTTCTCTTTTCTTTTTTCATTTTTGTTGTTTTTGGGTTAGTGGTGGAAGTCAATGTAAAATATCTTTTGCCACCAATATATTTTAGTTCACAAAAGCCATCATATAAACGTTGTACTAATTAACAGCAGCTACCTGAAACCTGAGGGTGGTTGACAATGAATGTAGTATCAAATATTGAAATAACCTCCAAACATAGTCTATTCTGTCATTTCTCAAGCAACTTAATTAAACTTGAGCTTTATATATAGCAAAGTAACTTCTCCGGTATGTTCAGGAGGACCACTGATCCATCAGTTAAACATAAAAAAGCACATCAAATATATGTGTGTCTTCATTGGAGAATGTTCTTGGTAGCTTTTAGCTTGGTAGGTGAATCGTGATATCACCAACTTTTTTTAAAAATTTAACATTAATTTTCTAAGATGTACGTGTCACTGTGAATGATTGTTTGTCATCCTTATAATGACCTTAATCAATTACCTCATCAAAATACATTAACATATTAACAGTCATTTATATGTTGCCAATTTCCTTCATCAATATCTTAAGATCGATAAATTAGCTTCTACATGTTAATTATGATAAAGCGGAATCCTTAAATGCAGGTAAGTGTATTTAATTTAGTCCTGGTTCACATTCAAAATTCAAGACGTAGACATGACATGCATCAACTTACACCGGTTTTTTCCTAGTAGAAGCCATGTCCTAAATCTTCGACGGGACTAGTACATCAGAACCCAAAATTCAGAAAAATTGCCCCTTCCCCCTCCCAAAAAAAAAAACCCATCCTTCCAAACTAAAAGAAAGAAACATAGGAAAATAAAGCACTAGTTTGATGATGTGAAATAATTGGTCTTGATTATAATATCGATCAGCTTTCTCTCCTTTATCTATTAATCTTTTTGTTTCAAACCTAATACAAGAAGTTAGTACATCATTGCCACATAAGTGAGAAAATGGTGCACGACAGTTTTGGCTTAAGCCAACTTCAATTATGTTTTCGCTTTGTTATCTATCACAATATATCTTAATATCTTCTTTACATATGGGGCTGTGTCTGGAATCTTTGGATAGTGATAACAAAAGGCAAAATCATATATATACTTCTGGTGTGGTGTAATATGGCTGTGTCCAGATAATTAGAACTAAAATACTCACACTCCAATCATACATACGGAAAAAAAAAAAAAAAAAATAGGAGAAGGTAAGTTGCCTGGGGGAGGAGGACACGGAACTTGGAACCAGAGCGCTTTTTGAACCCCCTCTACTACTATATTAGAAGATTTTTTTGTGTCAAGTAAGGTTAAATAGTATATATATATATAACCAATAAAATTTGTTTTTGTCATATTTATACGGTATACGGTATAATTTTCCGACCGAGGGAGCTCAAGTGTTCAACACTTGATCATATCTAGGTCTCTCGTTGTGACGGGTCAACAGTTCTCTTAGACACATACAAACAACGTCATTCACTAGTAATCCAATTGCAACTCCCTCCATCTCAAATTATTTAAATGTTTATCTGGTACACACTTCATAAAAAATCATTAATAATGATAGTATTTGACTGCCATATCCATATTTTTAATTTTTCACCAAATCAATCGCTCTTCAATAATTAGTTATTCAATTTTTTTTAGGTTCAAGATCAATTAAGGGAAACGTAGAGAAGACACTAATTTTACCTGAAGCTTTTAAAATAACAAAAGCGATGAATATTTTTAGTAACTACAGAACAACAGATAATTTGAGACACATTGTTCATTGCTAATTCTAATTTACGTATGTTGACTTTTATCTTTAGATAAATTGACAAGTCAACGGTTGGGTCCACGCGGCCTCGCGCGTGCGACCTGGGGGCCCCAGCTGAAGACCTAAGAGTCAGAGCCTGAGAGCGACGCAAAACATTCTACTTGTAATCATTTCATCCAGCACTTATCTTATTTTTGTATTTTACCAAACGCCTCTTTTTAATAAGAAGTACATAAACAAAATGCCTTCTTACTTCTTCACGCAACTTACTCTTACATTAGTTCAAAATGAACCTTACTTAAATACAGTAGTAGTGTTTTTTTTTTTTTTTTTCTGAAATTTAAATGAAAAGTTTAAAATATCTTTAAATACAGAATGTTATCATTTTAATGCAGTACAAACTAAAATTGAAATATTATATTTCAACATAACTACGACACATAAAGTATTATTTCTCTTAACCTTTTGAATATGAAATTTTCAAATAAACAGCATCTTTACCTGCAAAATTCATTAACGCCCACATAAAAGGGATAGGACAGTATTCAAACACAAGCAAGAACTGAGAGAGGAGATTATGCAATAATATTCAAAAGAAATACTAGTGTTATCATACACTGGGTATGAGCTAATGATTTGAAGTAATCTTTTGAATTTACCTTTTATTAGAATTTTGACTTCTGCCAAAGCGGATCTTTAATTCAACAACGTTAAAATATAAAAAATAAAAAACATTAATTTATTTGCACAGTATCGTTTTTTCGCCCCCTTAGATCCACTACAGGACACAAGTATACTTGGCTTTTCTTATTTCATCAATTTTCTTAATTTAGTGTTTTTATTATGGAAGAAAAATGGTCAGAATACACTATTTAAATTTCAAAAGGGAAAAGGAAAAGAATGTACGTAGTGAAAATAATTACGGATCTTCTGCGGAAAAGCCGGTACAAATCAAGTACATCCAAGTCCCAGCTCACCGCTAACTGTCCGCTAACTGTCGATGTCTAATTTCGACAAGGAATTTTTTTTTTTCCTGGAATGTAGAACCCGTTTGCCAAACTTATGAAAATTATTTATTTTAAAAATATTTTTATAAAAAAGTAATATTTTTCAAGAGTAACACTTTGTGTTTGATCAACTCATTTGAAAATCATATTTGTCAATAGTCGAGTAGTTATTTATGTTTGTCTAAACTTCTGAAAAGTACTTTTGAGTGTTAAATTAAGTAAGGACGTATAAAAATTCACTTTACAATTATTTAACTAGATGAATGATTTTATATATTTATTATCAACTACTAAATTTAATTTTTTTAATTAATTAAATTCGTTCAAAATAGACACACATAATTAAATATTCTAAATTTATACTTTAAAAGGAGATGCAATTTGATTCAAAGCTTCCAACAATAATGATTTAGGTTTGCATGGCACCGAAAGTAAAAAATATAATATATTATTTATATAATATAATTATTAGATTAAATAAATATGAGTAATTAAGTATATTAGTTTTTTTGGTAAGGATATATTTGGAATGATAATAATTAAAAACAGTTTTTGCTTTTGCTTTTTGAGAAAATGTATTTTTTCAGTTTCTTCACTGCAACAGAAAACAGCTTGTGGTACTTAAAATCATTTATTTTTTCTCCTACAAGCTTGGCGAAACACCTCAATTTGTAAATTAAGAATTTTTTTTTTATAGAAAAATTACTACTTTTAGCTCCCTAGAAGATTGGTCAAATAGGCTATTAATAAGATTAAATATTAATCATAATTAAGTGAGAGAAGAAATGCGCTAACATATGTGATCGATATATTTATTAATTTTGTGTAAATATCCAGTGAATAAATTTTTACCAGACCATTTACTCCTATAATTTATAAGGAGGTTGGGTTATATATACATCTTCCCTATCTTTTTCTGATTTGATGCCTTTTGATTGAAAATAATCATTTGACTTGGCATCATATTAGTAAAAACATAAAGAATTACTAATTGACATATCAAAGTTATAGTAGAGAAAGTTTTTACAAAGAAACAAAACCCATTTAGTTGGTTCAATTATTTTAAAATTTAATATGTTGATGAGTTTAAGTTCTTGAAAAATATAAAATATTTACATAATAATATCTTTAGCAAAATAATATATTTATATAAATGTATATTTTGACATGTGACAAGGCGAAAGTGATATACACATAAATCAGGACAGAACTGAATTGTGGAAGTGGAAGGAACTATAAAGTCAACCTTAAGCTAGCACATTAAAATGTCACTTAAATGTTACTCCCTCTGTTTCGAAAAGATAATATATTTCAGATTTCGAGAGTCAAACGAGTTCATTTTGACCGTGAATTTGAACATATAATCTTTAAGTTTTTTGGAATGATATTTGTATATTTAAAAACTATATAAAAAGTACTATAAGTCACAATAATTAATAATTCGAAATACTTAAAAGACATACGAAAATATTACGGTAAAAAAAAAAACTTATTTGACTCTCAAAATCCAAAACATATCATCCATTGTGAAACAGATGGAGTATTTCCTAGTTTATTTTTCATCGCTAAGTATAATGAGCGTTAAATAAATCGATGATGAAAGCTCTAGAATTATATTACTCGGAGGTTCAGTCGTCAAATTATTTAATGGCACCATAATCGCATTCTATTTGGATCATGGGTTAAATCATAATCACATTGGAGTATACTAGGTTTTCTTGCCGGTAAATTGCTGAAATCATGACCATACTATCTTATAGCATCAATTTGCTAGATCTTTTAACATTATTGGATTGTGAAGTGTGAACTTAAGATTTCCAAATGCGTATTACTAATCATAGAAATTATAGCAACGGATGAGAAGGTTATGATTCTTAGTTTTTGTCTTATTCTATTAGCTAGCATTTGTATGCTGGTAAATAAGTAACTATCACCAGACATAGCTAGGTGGACAAAGTAATGTTTCATAAAAGATACTACTATTCTTGTTCTGTGGATGCACAAGTCATAATTGTGAAAGGGGCTTGATTAAAGAATTCAACTTCAATTTAAGTTCATTTGGTTGTTCTTGTTAAAAAAATAGAAAAGGGGATTTAAGGATATTGACTGCACCATGAGAAAGAACTATCCTTAACATGATGTTGTCCATATTATTTTGGCTTACAAGCAATTTCCTTTAAAACAAAACAATGTGAGAATTTATGTACTTGCACATGCATATCTAATATTTTATGTTAACGGCTATCATTAAAGATTGGCCCAGTCAAAATGATCAGTTAATGTTAAAACTAGACAGACCTAATTAGATACCTCATATAGTATAAGTCTTATATGTAGATAACCGGATATATATTCTAATTAAATGATAGGCATGATTAGAAATACATAAAATGTGCAACTATAAAGAGGGCTATGGTCCCAAATCAGACGTATGATTCTTTTATGATATCTCATCATTGAAAAGTGACAGTCGCCCCACATAATAGTTTGGAAGACCTAACCACAAGATGTATGGCTTCATCAGTTTCTACAGATTCAGGTACGCTTTCGCATTTAGCTATAATTCTTGATGATATGACATGATAGATCTTGGGGTAGAAGTATTCATCTGTGATTTAGTTCCTAACAAGGTGTATAAGATCATGTATCATGTTGAGTCATGGGGATTTACTGTTAAAGAGTATATAGAAAAGATGTTGCTTTTGATATTAATGGATTTTATCGTGAGAGGTTAAGACAAAAGTTTGAAGAAAAAAGAGGTCCTCCTCTTTACAGCCCGTCACCAAAAATTCTATCATGAATTATTTTCCATAAAAAAAATGGTTTAATAGAAAGCATCACTTGCGGATAGCTGATGTTTGGCTATTTTACATGTGTCTTTGAAAGAAGTTTTACTATATTCTGATAGTAAATTTAAGAGTTTATATGCAAAACTATCAAGATTTGATACTAATTGAGTTGTTTGGTGTTGTAGGAATCGAACATAGTGAATTGAGGCAAAAAGTGCAAGTTTTAGCTTTAAAATTGAAGATATTAAATATTTCAAGTGATCCGTGTTTCACGCGAGTAATACGAGAAGAAATGGAATTTTTTTCCTAGAAATGAAGAGAAATTCCAATGCCTTTAGGCTAAATACACAACCACCATGCAAGCTGAATTGTCTGAAGAAATTGAGTCCATGTGGCACGCGGGCGCCACGCTAAGCAGAAATTTTGGCGAAAATCTAAGGGCTTTTTAGACTATTTGCTTATTTTCCTACAGGTTATAAAAGCTTCTCTTGCCTCCTTTATGGACTTTTAAAATCTAGGACGGAGCAAAAAGGAGGCTAGAGCTTCGGAGACATCAAGAACACAAGAGTTTTTCTTAAATTCTTCCTTCCTTTTTGCAATTAATTCATTCATGAATTACTTTGACATGACTGTAATGAACATGAGTGGCTAATTCACCCATTCTAGGGTTGATTGAACCACTCCAATACTTATGTGCTACGATTATTTATTTTAATGAATGAAACTTGTGAATTCTTCCTATCTAAGTATCTATGTTTTACTTGCTACTGATTGGAAGGGCCCCCAATTAATTACCCCCTTTATTCTTGTATGTCTAGGGATAGATTCATAACTTAGGGTTAAATGCTTTGCAATATTTCAACCTAAAACCAACGCATTATTTAGGTTGTCAAAAAGGTGATTTATGACCATTGACCCCGATTCTGAATAATACTTGTAGTCCTACGTTTCTTCATTTTTTAATTAAAAAATTGGTTAGTGAAAGTTAAAACTATTACAGGAGAGTGAATAGTTGTGATTTTGGAACGAGTGTTCAATAGGAAGAGCCAAGTTGAATTCGTTAAAGTATTGTTCTAACACATAGGTAGGAATCATAGGTTTTCCACTCTTGAATTAATCATTTTTTCTACTACTTACGAATTATTTACTTGTTAATTTTGTTGTTATCTAGCTGATACTACAATGTCGAACTAAGATAAAACCACCTAGAAGTCAATCGATAGATAAATTAGTTAGAATAACAACTAGATTTCGATTGTTCTCTGTGGGATTCGACCTCGGGACTTTAATTACCGAGCTATATTTGTTGCGATCGCTTAGTCCTTTTTTATAGGGCACTGTTGGACGTGATCAATAGCGGCGATAGAATCAATATTGTAAAGAATGATAAGGTCCTATAGTTTCATACGTTGCTTTGTAGTTTGAGTAATAAGTAATACTTGAGCCTGATTTTTCTTTAAGGGTTATACTCCTGTTATATTTTGTTTTCAGCAATTAAGAGGAAAAAGAAAAGGTTTAGGCATAATATTTAATGATACGGTTTACTGAAAGGCTCTAAGTTGTTGTCAGAAGGTATTATGGCAAGCTTAATTGAAAGCTTATGTTCTTTAAGTCCATTAATCTATAGCCGCTTGAGGAATTTTGTGATGTTCTTTAAATCCATTAATCTATAGCCGCTTGAGGAATTTTGTGATGTTGTTAGAGAAGGTAATTTCTTAATTGTATTAGTATTTTGTAAGTAGACATATGGTTTTATCAATTAAATCACAACCAATTTTGCCGAGAGTATAGAGTTCCTACCGACTTCACAGTTACTGAGCCCAAATAACATCCCACCACTTTTATTTCCTACTTGGTTTCAAGCAATTGTCAGTTTAAGGTATTTGTACATTTGGGAAGGTCCAGCTGAGGCAAAGGCTTATATGCTTAATGAAATAAAGCTTGACGTAAAGGCTTTCAGTTGCAATTTTATTAGATACTATGAAAAGTTCAGGGGTTATTAGGATCCCATAACTAAGGCTACTATGAGATGAACAATGTGCGGTTCTTTGAGGATGTTGAGTTTAGGGAGAAGAAATAATGAAGGACATAGACTTGAAGAGGTATATGTTGATATTTCTCAAATTGCTATTGGCAATGCTCAGGAACAACTTTTTATACCTGAGATAGTTCAAGAAGTAACTCTGGATCAAGACAATGTCATTGAACTTCCTATTTAAAAAGCTATTCCCAAAGAACAAACTCTATAACCTCAAGAACCAATGTCATTAAGAAGGTTTAGAGAGGAGAAGTGAAATTTCAGATAATTATAATGCATTTCTATAAGAACATAAATGTGACATTGGAATGATGTAAGATGATTCAATCAACTTTCGTCAAGCCAGAAAAGTTCTAACTCTCAAAAGTGGATTGATGTCATGAATAAAGATATGAAGTACATAAAGAACAATGACGGATGACACTTTGTCCCGTTGCTTGAAGGTACGAATCACATTGGTTACACATAGATATTTATAACCAAGAGGGGATTTAAAGGGGAATGTTGAGAGGTACATGGCACGTCTTGTTGCTAAGGCTGCATACAGAAAGAAAACATCGATTAAAAATAGACTTCACTTTAGTTCGATCAAAAGACTCTTTCAGGAATATAATGGCATTAGTCACATATTTTGATATTGAGCTACATTATATGAATGTCAAGCTTGTGGTTCTTAATGGCAACATTGATGAGACCGTTTCTATGGTGCAACCAAAAACAAATATTATGCATGATAATGCAAAGTCAATAGTTTCTAAATTAAATAAATTCATCTATGGGCTTAAACAAGTGTCTCGTCAATGGTATTACAGATTTCATTAAGTTATTGTCTCATTTGGTTTCGAGATAAATCTTGATGATTATTGTATATGTCACAAAGTCAGTGGGAGTAATCATATTATTATGGTTTTGTATGTCTGTGATATATTTCTTGTAACAAACAATATAGGCTTGTTGCATAAGACTAAGATATTTTCTGATAAAGAATTTTGAAACGAAAGATCTTACAACTTAATTGGTAATGCAAAATTTGCATTAAGGATTTGGATACATCGCGATCGTTCTCGAGGTATTCTTGAATTAACATAAAATGACCTATATTGAAAAGGTTCTAACATGATTTGGCGCGCATAAATCAAAACAAAGTGATACCTCTATTGCTAAAGGAGACATGTTCAGCCTCAAACAGTGCTCTAAGAATAATTTTGAAATTAAAAAAATACAAAAGATTTATTGTGCTGCAGCTATAGAAGTCAAATCCATACTTTGGTTTGTAAACATTCAAATACATTATTGAGATGTTAGACACATATTTGAGTAATGCTTAAACTAATACAGTAATTGAGGAGTAGCCAAAGGTTTATGTTGTAATTATAGGGAACAAAATATTTTAAGCTCACTTACAATAAGTCAAAAAAGTTACAGATAATCAAGTATTCAGATACCGACTTCACTAGTTTATTTCCCAAAGCCACTACTCAATCCTCCTTTTCTGATTGATTGAAAGTAGCAAGGAAAGACAAGCAAAAACTTTTAAGGCTCAAGAAGCAACTGAGGAGAGACAATGTCAAGATAGTGCAAAGCATATTAAGGGCTCCAAAAATTTCAATATTATTATTATTATTATTATTATTATTATTATTATTATGTTATTGTTGTTGTTGTTGTTGTTTTGTATTGTATGATTATTTCTTGGACTTGGATGAAACTTTTGAATGATTGATACAATTAAGATGAGTTATTTTTTATTTTTTTCGATGATGGGTGCTTTTACCACTTCTTTTCTAGTTTTGATTCTTTCTTCTCTATATACATTCATTTTTATCGTCTATAGCGAGTTCATTTTTCAAATATTTAATTTTTTAAGATTAACTATAGAATCAAGGTATTCGTCTTTATAATCACACTAAATTCAAAATATTGAAAGAATTGTAATGTAGTAGTGAAACTCCAAATCAAATTTTCACCAATTTTAACTATACACTGATATTTCTAGGCAAATCCGATCTACACAATTCTGGAACTTAAAATATTTATCAAATATATTATTCATAACTTAATATTTACAACTGATATATTATGGTTACTCAATAGAAATAATTTTTTAAAATTAATAAAGCCTTACCTAATACCAATAATGTCTTAATGTAAATATATTAAATGTATTGAATAGATAGTCGATCGAAAAGAAATTTCAGAAGAACAACAACATACCCAGCCTATTTTACAAGTGGGGTTTGAGGAGGATGAGATGTACGCAGACCTTACCTCCACCAAGATGGTGGTTATAAGAACTTGATTAGAAAATAATTAATTATTATATAACTCGATAAGTTGGAGAAATATATTGAAGACCTCTTACTAAATCTTGGCTTTAGAGCACAAATTCGGTTGGACTGCCCCTAGTTATACTCCCTTTGTTCCACACAAAATGACATGATTTGGGTTCGAGAGTCAAACTTTTTAATTTTGACCGTGAATTTGTACATAAAATCTTAAGTTTTTTTTAAAAAGTACCAAATGTCACAATAATTAATAATATAAAATATTTAAAAGACGTGAACAAACTGTGATAAAAAAACTCATTCGATTCTCGAAACCGGAATAATATCATCCTTTCAGCAACAAAGAGAATATTAAAGTAGCATTTGACATTGCTAATTATTGACTGTATAAGATAAGCAAATGGGGTATAATAAGCCATGATGGTAACACGCATGTTAAATTATCATGACTTACGTTACTTTGTTCTTCGGCTGTCGGAAGTTATTTATGTTAGAAGACGCAGAACGTACTAAAACCAACATAATCTTTTGAGCTATACCACACGTAGATATCCTACTTCAAGATACGGAGAGAAGTATATATATGTAATAAAGAAAAAAGTAAATACAGCAATTAATATTCCTTCCAGTCCATTTTAAATATTACTTTTGTTTGTGCACATTCCTTCAGAAATGTAGTGATTTGAGTACTGTAATTTGAGTGATTATATTTAATTAATAAGTTATTTGACAATATTGTCCTTTATCTCTATTCTACTTTTGTAAACTGAAATAACTATTATTGGGATGATCAAAGGTAAGTTGGAAAAAAGATAATTAGTAATTTTTTAATGTAAAATGAAACTTATTTTGAAAAGCTACAGGTATACTTAAATTGGACCGAAGATTGTAAGTTTGTATTGTTGCAGTGTTGGATTGAAATTGATGATGTAATGGTGACAGAAGCTTGAGGTGTGAAAGCAGAGAGAGTTGAAATAGAGGGCGGCAGTGAGATACTAATATGTCAACAACATGAAGTGATGGTCTTATCAATTTCCATCCTCATTTTTATATCTTACGAACAAAAACAAGAGGGTGTCTGTCGGGGTTAACAAGCGAGAGTGACCTTAAAATTCTTTTAATAAATCAGCAGAGAACATGATTGGGGTGGGGGTTCCAAGTGGAGGTAGTCACATCCTTACCAAAGGAAAACAATTTGAATTCTTTCTCTATTAGTATTAAATTATCCATAAATATAAAGGCAGTGAATTAAGAGTGATGTTATACTATAAACCCATAATTTCAAATATAGACATAAATAATGAGTAATTCAGTTTAATTTACAAAACTCACCCTTACTGTCGTCAGATTACTAAATTAAAGAGTTAATTAAGTAAATATATGTATATCCTCCAGCTCAACTTCAACTATGATATACCTTTGGGGGTTTACTTTTATATACGGAGTACACAATTTGCATATGCTGTAGGATTATTATCTATCGCAGGTGAAAAGTAACACATTGAAATAGAAATACACGTACGCCCACCCATAAATGTATAAATGAAGAACACCATCATGAGACTTACATATTCAATTATCAAGCTTTTACATGATTTTAGTAGAATTTCACTTACCTACCATACGTGTTGTAGACGACTTGTTTTCTTCCAATTGACCCTTTCTTCTTGGTTTGCTTTTCTTCAGGTTAATAAATGCGTCAACCGGTTTATGTTAAGCTGTAATTTTCATTAGTGTAGATAAATTGGAAAACAAGTAAGGACTCTTCTTTTCTTTCTTTTTTTCGTACGAAAATAAATAGGTCAAGTTAGAGAGAATTCAGTCCTGACATAACTATTTGAGAATTCAGCCTTTTCTTTTACTTTTAGTAAGTTAAATTAAAGGAGTACTTTGTGTCACGTAAAACATTCGAGGCTGTTAAAACTTATCTGGATGAAACTTAACATACTTTCCTCCTAAGAAACATGCTTTTATCTCTCGTAATTTTATCATATCCATTTCAGAGATTACAAAAGGTTAATCAGAAAATAATTTATCAATGGATACTGATAGGATTTGGCTGTTAACATTTTTAAGTCATTCAACTTAATATATCAAATAACTTAAGTGGAGTCTCACAATAATTATATATGGCGTAAGCCACACCAACACAACTAAAATCACGTAATGGTATTGATTAAGAGCTGGAACCAGCTTGCAAGAATGCAAGTAAAATGGTTCAGCTTCGGTGATTACGTTACAACCCATCGAATTCTCCCTATTCAGGTTTCATGAATTTGAGACTGTGAGTACTATCGTCAAATATTGGCTGCAATTAGTTACTTACATATATATTTTTAAATTAAATACTGTACTAGTAAATCAAATGAAATCACCTAAACCAAAGAGGTCCTTATCAATGAAATCTATGTATATTTGAACTACTGTGTGATCAATATGAACTTACTTTAGTAGCAATGGCCTCAAATGCACGCCCGGAAAATATTTTATTTAGAGAAGAATTGTTTTTTGAAAGACCTTTTAAAATTGACTCACCATTTCAACGCTTTGTACGACCACTTCTCTCCGTTGAATTTTTTGTAGTCTGACCTCCAATATACTGAATGACCTATTTGAATTTGCTAAGTTAAAGGAATGTCAACATTTTTCAAAGCACTAATTAAGTCAAAGAAAGAATGAATAAAAAATAATTTGACTAGTGTGAAGGTGTCCTATCATCAATATTTCTAACCTCATCTCAGGTGGGGTTTTGACATTTGTGATTAAACTCTTGTTTTCGTGGGAAATTTTGATGCGTAATTACACTTTATTAGCGTTTGGCAAATATCCAGACTAGTTCCAAATTTTTATACTGAGATTTTGAGCTAATATGTTCAAAGTTCTATTATTTTATAATGGGATTCATCTCTGGAGCTTTATATATATAAAATCACAGTATAAAATACTGATATTAGTGTTTAAATGATCTCAGTATTTTATACTGCAAATTTATTTTTAGTGGCTACGGATCAATTAGCGCGTGTCAAACAAGCTCCATGCCAAATTTTTAATGTTTTTGTTCATATTCTGGCCCTACTTTATCACATATTCCGTTAAAGTCCTATTAAATTCACAGTGACGGAAAGTAATTAAAAACTGGCTGGCGATATATAATGGAGTATTATATCGCTTGCATCAACTTTCTTCACATTCTATTTTACGTCCTTACCCGTCTGTCTATGAAATTTTTTTCAGTTTTTATCAAAAAAAAAAATTTAAAAATATATTTATCCATGAAAAATTGTCAATTTTTGAAGATTTTTTCAAAAATATTTTTTGAAAAATCAAAAAGTACTTTTTACTACTTTTTCAAAAAATTTCAAAAAATTAATTTTTTGCACTAAAAAATTTTAATTTTTTTCAAGTAAATTTTACGTACAAACACAACTTGAATTTCCAAATTCAATTTTTCAACACATCTTCAAAAACTCTTTTTCAATTTTTTTTTGATATTCATGGCTAAACGACTACAAAATTCGTTTGATAAGACTCCAAAAAGGTGAATATTATATTGGGAAATGTAAACACGAGGAATAACTTAGAGCCTATGAGCTTATTATAATTAGCTTATAAGCCATAAGTTGCTTATAAACTACTTTTGAGAAGTTAGGATTTCCTAATTTCTCACTTTTGGTTTTATTTTAAGAACAAAAGTGCTTATAAGCACATTGCTTTTTGAGTTATCAAACACTTAAAAACACATTTGTGCTTATAAGCTACTTTTAAGCTTACCCAAGCAGGCTCTTAGTTCACTAATTTTCAAGTTTTTTTTGCGGATTTAAGCCAATAAAGAAAGGGAGAGGGATCCGAATATAAAATAATAAGTACACTCCGTGGTCAAAACAAGATTCAATCTTAAATTTCCAAAGGTAATTATTCTAGAATGACCTTTGAAAATTAAAAGGTAATTTACTGATATTGTTACCTTACATCTTAAAAGTATTATATATAAAAACTTTACCTCACCCTCTCTTTACATATCCTTTATTTGATGCTTGCGCACGTCTACAAAATTATAGAAATTAATAAGAGTAATAATCTTGAACAAAATATCTCGCTGATCATGCATGAGAAGCTTAGTAAAGAATGCACAGAAAGTTACGACCAATGCAAAGAAGTTTTATTAATCTATTGTCATGTCAAATTTTTGAATACATGATCAACATACATATAATGGTTGGGCTGTCTACTGCTTACAAGTACAAGAATCGTTTACGTGATATCTGAAGGGTGAATTGGGAAGGTTAATGGAAGGGTGAGGTAAAGATAAACGACTTGTTTTAACATATTGATTAACAAAAGAATGCAAATTGAAAACCTCTTCTTCCGTAAGTTGCTAATTGCTTATGTTTCGTCTTATTTTAGCAATATAGTAATATACTAGCGACATTTTGTGGATAGAATTAAAGGCTATGATAAGTTATATATTAATTTATTTAATATTTTGTGAAAAATGCATGACTATCTCAATTCCTTCTCACTTTTTAACTTTCATCTTACCCTGGTTCTGAACTTGTGCCAAGAAATGTTTTACTTAAAGGACCTTTTTCCTTTTAATCTTTGATAACATGGAACAGAGAAGTACTGTGGTCAAAAGGCGTACCTCATTGTTGCATCATCATAACACATATATTTCGTTCCATAAGTATAGTATATGAAAATTACACAACATTGTGAGTCTTCTATATTATGGAGTAATTAAGAAACTTTTGGTTTCTTTAGAAATCAATATGCACACAATGCATATTTCTATAAATCATGATGAACGTATAGAGAAGAAAAAGTTTGGCTGGACCCGCTAGGTATTCAACCCCCAATTGCCTCTTCCCTCTTCCATTTTCTACTATTGTGATGATTGATTTCAAAGCCTTTTTCTACATTTTATAATCCCAGCCCCCCCCCCCCCCCCCCCCGGCAATTCCTCTAGCATCTAGCTACAAAAGCCCTACGACTATATAAAAGATACAAGAAATATAAAAAATAATTACGTACTAATTATGAAATCCTAATGAACAAAAAACAGCAATAAATTAAAAGCGATTGGATGTACTACCCAAGATGATTGATAGATGAACTAGAAGAAATTTGTCTTCAAATGGCATGAACTTCAAAGAAACTAAAGAAAAAAAAGGTGAGTATTAATGCTGGTAGATTCGTTTGGTAGAGAAACGAGTTATACATGAATTAATAATATATAGATTGGTAATGCAGTGATTAGTAATACAAGAATTATTTTTAGCCACGTGTTTGATTCATTGTATAAAAATTTGGATAAATATTGTATAACTTAAATTTGTGTTTGGTATAAAATTGTATAAAGTTTTGTTTCCAATTATATCCTTGAATTCTTATCCATGTATTAAAAACAAGGACTTGGGAATGAGTATTTTTGTCATTTCATTGTTTATCCATGTATTAGTAAACATGATATTACTAATACCATGATGAGCTACGTATTAAGTTATACCTCAATTGAGGTACTAAATAATACATGGATTAATAGTACTTGATTGACTTTTACTATTAAATAAGGGATAAAACTTAATACATGGATTAAATTAGCCAATACATGGTATCAAACAACATCTAACATACATCGACTGTGTAAATCTTTATTTTTTTTACACCGTCGGCCAATTCAAAGTCTGTTATAATCAAAATTTCATGTTTTCTTGCTTGTTTCACTAATATTTTGACTTGTATTACGCCAATGATTTGATCAAATCAGTGTTATTTCTTTATTGCCTAAAATACCAACTATATGCTAGTTTTTACCATGATTCTTGAAAGTCAATTCTTCAATCATGACTCAACTATTGGTTAATTTTCTAAGTTAGATTAACTATTTAAAAAAAATATTAGGCTTGAGAATATCAAAAACAAGTAAGAAAATTTAAAATTTTGATTTTAATAGGCTTTGAATTAGCCGACGGTGTAAAAAAAAATTTACACTATCGTCCATCGGTGTATATTAGTTAAATTCAATAAATAAATATATACTTGGAATAAAAATCAACTTAATCTACTTCAAAATCCCTTCATGCTTTGGATAGGAGTGATAAACTCCTTGCGTAAAGTCGATAATGCAAAATGAACAATTAGATTCAGAGGCGAAGCCAGGATTTGAAGTTTAGGGGTTTAAGATTCTAGTCTATTTAAGCAACGGGGTTCTAGATTAATAATTTGTATAAGATTATATAAATTTTGTAAGACAAATACAGTGTTTGAACCAATGCGAGGGGGTTCGGCCGAACTCCCACTTAGTACACTGGCTCCACCCTGCAATTAGTTCCAAAAGATTCAAAAGGTTTAAAAAGGAACTAAATATTATTATGGATTATAAAACTTTTATCTTCACCTGTGTGGAGTATGATCTGCGTATGCATCCTCTCTTCCATAGAACCTATTTATGAGATATTACTGGGTATATTATTATTGTTGTATAATACTTTTTATAAAAAATAATAAAAAAAAATTAAGAAAATAAAACTGACACGCTTTCTATTTTGAAACATTCTAACTCATTGAACACCATTCCACCAATTATATTAATTAATACAAGTAGTGCGGTTTTCAAAACTCTAACATTCATTTAACTAATCAATTTTTTTTCAGATAACAAAGAACACTCGAACAGCCTATCGCTTACCGTTCTAAACTCGACGGAGGATGGATTTGTCTATCCTTCTTCATTTAAATACCAAAATTCTGTTAGTGACGGATCTCAAAGATGTAATATGTGCCTGACCCAAACATCAAAGCTTAATAACAACTAGACATGGTGATTGCCAAGATTTTTTCGGTAACTCTAACTATTGAGGCTAAAATTGAATAATCCTTTATAAAGACTAGAACTATTGGAGCAGCTCATATAAATGGATTTTTTACATGAAAGCACAAGTTCTAGAACTTAATTACCAAACATAACAATATTTTAGCAAAATAACCCTATATAGAGGACAACACAAGTTAATTACAAATATAGCAAAAACATAGCAATATTTTTCCATAACATACCAAACCCTTACATTCTTCCTTCTTTTTCCCCCACTATCACTTTTGCTCCTCCCATTTCTCTCTATTTCACTTTTCCTCCCACTATTTCCCTCAATTTCACTTTTATTCCTATCATTTCCCCCAATTTCACTTTTCCTTATCCCATCCTCAATGTATCTCGTTGTATCTCACCATATCTCAACTGTTTCTGCACCGTTTCAACTATTTCTGCAGCACCGTATCTCAACTGTTTCTGCACCGTTTCAACTATTTCTACAGCACCGTATCTCAACTGTTTCTGCACCGTTTCAACTGTTTCTGCAGCACCGTATCTAACTGTTTCTGCACCGTTTCAACTGTTTCTACAGCACCGTATCTCAACTGTTTCTGCAGCACCGTATCTAACTGTTTCTGCACCGTTTCAACTGTTTCAACACCGTTTCAGTGCCGTTTTAGACTGATTTTTTCACTGTATCTAACTGTTTCTGCACCGTTTCAAACTATATCATTATTTATGCATTGTATCTAATCGTTTCTAGACTGCTTTAACATTGTTTAATCTTATTTGTACGATCATCAATAGTATTTTTTTTCTTAAAGTAGTGTGTCTATGTGACAGCCAACGGATGCAAACACAAGAAGATCATCAATAGTATTTTTTTCTTAAAGTAGTGTGTCTATGTGACAGCCAACGAATGCAAACACAAGAAGTCCAGTGTATTTAGTCGAGAGGACCTTTAGAAGCAGTATACTAGTAAATCCTAATGAATTCACACCTTTACCACAATTCATATTTTTAAGGATAAATTATTCCACTATTCAAATTCAAGCATACACAACTAACCTTGTTGCTTTACCATTTACCAGAGAATGACATGGCTTCCAAAATTCCGAATCCTGTTTCAACTCCATATCCTCCTAACCCGATCCCGAATTCAAACCCGACCCGGAACAGTACTTGAATCTTTCAATTCAAGCAGCGGTTAAAGAACTAACAAAAGCTTCTACGCTGCCGAAATCACTGATTCCCAAAGTCAATGACCCGGAAACTGTGTCCGCGTTGAAGGATTGCACGAGTTTGTTTCATGACGCGCTGAGTCAATTCAATGAGTCGATGTGGGACCTACTGAGAAGGGGATGTTGAATGAGATGAAGGTGAATAATATGCAGACATGGATTAGTGCAACGATGAGTGATCGGAAAGGAAGGTATTAGTCGACAGTTTGCGGTGGTTGACGGTGGAACATGGCGCGTTACTTGTAACTCCCTGGTGTATTGCCATATGTATTCTTCTGTTTTTTGTTTTGGCATTTTGTTATGTTGCATTTGATTGATTTTTGAAAATTTTGAAATTTTGAAAATTATTGCTAGGAAAAATATTGCTATGTGGTGTAATTTGTATAATATTGCTATTTCTTTGTAATAAGGGGTGTATATTTGTAAAAAACCCCACATAAATATCTGGAAGAATTGCAGCAACTATGACAGCGTAGCCAATGGTTTGCCTTATTGACCCCCATAACAATGGTTTAGCAAAAATAACATCCGCTAAGTTTAATGAATAAATTTCAGACGGAAATGCCTCTATAAATTTCGTACTCCCTTTCTCGTAAGTACTATTTAAGAGGCAATACTTGCATTCGATCCCCTATTGCATAAGCAACACTTGCCCTTTAATCTCTTAAAATATTCTCCCATATAACATGAATTGTTGTCTGGGCGGCACTTGCCTCCTCAAACTCTTTCCACTTGATCTCTTCTTAAGAGGCAGTACATGTTGATTGATAACTTGAAGTGTTGTCAAAAGATGAAACAGAGACTATTTTGCTAAAAACATCTTCAATGAGGACAAAGAGACAGTACCTGTCAATTTTGAGGGCTCGTAGTTAAATTTTTGAAATATCTACTGGACATATAAACTTGAAAAAATTTAACTTCATATCTTCTAAGATAAAAACTTATCATTTTGTTCATTGGTTTCGCAGTGTGTCAGGATATTGTAGTATCATATTTGTATCACACTATAAGAATGTAAATGAGCTCATCCTAGAGATAAAGCTAGGCCCAATTGATGCAATTTTAATCACTAGCCATTTTTGGACGCGTTCATTTGGGACTATCCACCATTTTCAAATTTATTGAAGAATAGTCAAAAATTCGCGCGCACACTTAAGCTCTATTAGCGTTGGAAAAACACCCCAGACTAGTCTCATAACAAAATACTGTTCAAAGCCCAAGTATTTTGTGATGGGACTTTATATATAAAGCTTCAGTCCCATCACAAAATGCTGGGGCTTTGAACAAGTTTTGTTCACAGCCTCAGCATTTTGTTATGGGTTATGAGACTTTATATATAAAGTTTCATCCCATAACAAAATGCTGGGTCTTTGAACAAGTTTTGTTCACAGCCCCAGCATTTTGTTATGAGATTGAAGCTTTATACAAAGTCCCATAACAAAATGCTGGGGCCTTGAACAAAACTTGTTCAAAGCCCCAGTATAAAAGTTTACTGAAGCTTCCCAGTATAAATACTGTGGCTTTGAACAAATTTTGTTCAAGGCCCCAATATTTATACTGAGATTTGTCAGGAGATGGCTATTTCTCAACGAATTTATTTTTGACGGCTACAAATCAATTAACGCGCGCCAAACAGGCCCCTGCACGAAATTTTTACTACTTCGGTCTCCTATAACGATTAAGATCATACATGAACCCACCTTCTTAGAGCCATGCCTATTTGCGAGGAAAAGTTACGTAACTATACAATGTTGTCGCAACTGATTTTCAAACCGCGCATTCGAAGTGGCTTACGAATAGAGAAAATATGAACGGAATGCACAAATAAAATATATATTATGTAAAATTATAACAAAAAAAAAAGAGATAATAAAAAAATAAGACAAACATGCAAAGAAGAAAAGTTAGCGTTGAATTAAAATAATCATCGCAAAAAAATAAACCAAATTTTAAAATCGTAAACGTTAAAATATAAATTTCTCCAACGGAGTCTTCATCATGTCGTAACCCATTTTCGAACCGCGCCGCGGGGTGGTTTTCGACTTGGTAACTGGTTCGGATTTAATTTTGAAGTCGCCACCTAATAAATTTATTTAGGCACATTAGATCACCTAAAAAATTTCTAACTAATTGCAAAAGATAATTTCGAGTTTGGTCTGCTGGTAAGAGATTCAGACAAGTGTTTCAGTTAACTTAGAATGAGAGGTTAAGTACCTCCTTAGTTCCACCAAATATGGTTTTCGGACGATTTCTATAATTAAATTTAATTGTACAGTTTTAACTTAAAAGGGACAAAATATAAATAGGGTAAGTACTAAAAGTCATGACGCACAAATCAAAATCATGACGCACAAATCAATTAGGCTGAAACAGGAAAAGATGGATTGTAAGAGCAAGTCTAAGTTCAAGACTAATTTTGTAATTCCAGCTTCAAAACAGGAAAAATTACGCCACATAATAGTTGCCTTTTGTTGTTTCTTTCTTTCCATAATCTTTTTTTCTTTTTAAAATATATTTTAAATATTTCGAATATATATTAAATATTATGTACTTTTGACATATATTTAGTATATATTTAATATATATTTCTGATATATATTTAATATATTTTATATATTTCGGATATATATATATATATTCTGAAAGCGGATTTCAACAGGTGAGAGCTTCTGGGGGCGACTACTCTAAGAGGTTGGTTTCGGAAGTCATCCTCCCGCTAGCCAAAGGCAGCGTTAGAGAGAGAGATGTGGAACTCATTGACATAGAGAATGAAATCGATGAGAAGTATGGGATGAAAAACTCACACTAAGGGACTAAGGGGAATGGGAATTTGAGATGAATCTCTATCCACTCTAGGGGCATCAAGGCTTAGAAAGAAACTCTTTTATATATATATATATATATATATATATATATATATATATATGAAAAAATTATGGACAACTAAAAATAAATATTTGTTAATGAGCGGATATTTATGTAAACTTTCCAAAAAATATTCTGATGCTAAAAGGGATTAAAATCTCAATAGGTATCACACCCTAGGATACTCATGCACAATTTAGGTTTAGGCAAACTCACGGCAGATTAGAAATCGGAAAGGAATTTTTACGCAAATAGACAATATTAGAGACCCATGCTATATAAAATAGCTATACTATTTTGCTTATAAGATATAGCTATACTTTTTATACACTTTATAGAATATTATGGTATCTCACTAAATTGGGATTCGTTATATCTTCTTCTTCCTACAAACTCTAGCTACCACTATCCTACCCCTCCCCCATCGCCGTCCATCGCTACACCCGGAAAAAACTACCAAAAAGATACATGTAAATTTAAAGATATACACTTGTAGATATATAGAAATAGAAAATAATACATAACTATACAACGTTATATAATGTAAAGATATACTAAAAAAATACATTTATAGATACATAGATATACAAAATAATATAAAATTATGTAATGTTATACAAAAGTTATACAAAATCGATATATACCCAAAAAAAAAAAAAACACAAGATATATAGAAATACAAAAATATACATAATTATACAAAATTATACATAACAAACAAAGCTTAATTTGTTGGGTGAAAGAGACGTGATTATATATATATATATATATATATATATATATATATATATATATATATATATATATATATATATATATATATATATATATATATATATAAAAGTCTGCTAATAGAGATAATTTAAGGGAGTTAGTTTAGTAGTATCTTTTGTGTTAATTCTTCCATAATACAAGCCTACTTTTAAGAATTTTATTTATATGATTAATTATTCTAAATAGCTATATTTTGTAGATAACCTATTAGGATTTGCTATGTTCAATAATATTTTACCCTTATCATACTATTTTAAAAGAGCCAATTCCTAAAGTAAAAAATGAGAGACGAAAATACCCTTAAAAATTAAATAACTATAATACTCTTCAAAATAAACAATAATCTATTTCTCATAAATTAGTATATTAATTAACTTCAAATTTTTTTTTCCAGAAATTAATTTCTACAAGTTTCCATGCATGTAAAATCATTTAAGAGCTAGCTTTTATTTCAAAGTATTTACTCTTCATATTCTTGCTCTTACAATGTGGACCTTTCAACTACTCACACGGCGAAGCCAATCTTCTTCT
This sequence comes from Petunia secreta, assembly GCA_029990175.1. Taxonomy (NCBI): domain Eukaryota; kingdom Viridiplantae; phylum Streptophyta; class Magnoliopsida; order Solanales; family Solanaceae; genus Petunia; species Petunia secreta. Next base: position 16,365,385 of record JARKIP010000013.1, on the reverse strand, counting down.
GATGAAAGTAAACAGACATGTTCCTATATTTGTGCTAATGATATGTACTACTTCACTCGATGAAGCAAAAGTCGAAGTTGAAGGAACTTAAAGTTTAAGATGATATGGAGTAATTATATTTATACTTGAAGGTATTAGAGGCTAGATTTTTCTTATGTTATACTGGACATACTCTATGCGGAAAGAGTCAAAGACAAAATTTTACAGTTATTTCCACTCTACAGTTAACCACGGCCTTAAATCAAATTTACATAATTATTTCTACCAATATATGAGGTTCCACAAGTTAAAATCACGATTCATGATACTACTACTACTACTACTACTTCTTCTTCTTCTTCTTCTTCTTTTCTTCTTCTTCTTCTTCTTCTTTGTTTCGTTTTAATTTTTAATCATTTCCCCTTCTTTCTTTCTATTTGTGAGGCTCTTATATAAAAAATGATTAGAAATGCAACTATTAGTAAAGTGACAAAACATTTAGAAAATGATTAGAAAATATTTGTGAGGCTCTTATAACTATTAGAAATAATTAGAAATACTCCTTCATTCGATTTTGTATGTTGTTATTTTAAATTTATTGGGCCAACTAATCCAAATTCATATCATATAAGGTCTATTAAAGAGAGAAGAACTCCTTATTATGTATATGTATCCACTACTTCACCGGATAAATGAAAGGAAATTTCATACACTAGAATAATAGTTTACAAAGATTATTTCAGAATTAAAGGAACCGAAAGTACTCCCATGCAATCATAGAATTATTAAACTACCACGTTAAGATTGACATATAGTTTGACGGAGTATTTTCAAGATGACAAAAAAAGAAGACTTCCCATAGCCTTCACATACAACTAGGTAATTGTTAAGCCTGCTAAAAAGAGCTTCTAATTGCTCTACATTCACTATTAAGTTAGTGCGAGTAAAGTTATTTCTAATTCCAGTACATTAACCCCTACACTCAGTAGTTTGATTGTGTCATGTTCATATTGTGCAGTTTGGTGGTCATGTTTGCTGATCGGTAGAGAGATGTTTTTTGTAGATAAATATAAATTTTAGAAAATTAATATGAGATACAACGTGCGACGCACGTTACAAATACTAGTGAAATTAAGTATCTTAACTAGTCTATTGTGTAATTTTTTCAATTAGGCAGTTCAATATTTTACGTAAATAAGTAAGAATTGCAGTTGTATTACACATAAAGCCATGACTAAATTGACTAATTGACTAGCTAATTGAAAAAGACCCTAAATTTTACAAACCTATTTGGATCACATTACGTCTTTTACAGCGGAAAGACAGTTTCAAACTCCACTGTCGTGTAAATCTGTTTTCCATCATCTCTGTGGGGGCTTTTGATTACCCTAACCCCATACCCAATACGTATTTAACTAAGGCGCATATCTAATATTTTGCATGTCTAAAACTTTTTCTAACGTCCTCAACTTAAAGTTTCAGAGACTATTACGACTACTACTTTAAAATATCTAGACCCCTAAATTTATTTTGCGATTCATATCTAGACTCAATTAGGCATTACACAAAGTACGGTCATGTTGTGCAAACAAAGCAAATTGTATTATGTAAGAATCAGTTTTCAAATTATAAAAAGATAGCCTCCAAATTAGATATAGCCACAGAAATCCAAGTTCACACGCGCTACGGAATATTACGTTCGAAATCTCAACTTTAGTCAAATTTTAACCACTGGTTTCAGTTTCGGCCATTTTAAGGAAATAAAGCGTAAACCGTTGCGCGCCAGAAATAAGTACTTTGAACAAATATTCGATTTTCAATTTCAGACTTCAGTTATAAACCTGCTGAATGATAACTTTAAAATTGCATAATAGACCATTTTTAAACTTGTCTTATGATTTTAGCCTCCAACATATAAAGAAATAGGGTTAGAGATGGGCCATGTTAGCCCTTTTTACAGCTTATAGCATTAACCCACATGTTGTACCTGCCATATACACGAACTTGCTCCTTATTATGCTTAACTACAAGCAAGGACCCTAACGAATACATGATTCAAGTGACTATATTTCTAGTTGCAATATGACATAAAAGAAAAATGGAAGTAGTAGGGTCTTTATCCCTTTGGAACTTCATGAAAATTCCTCTTTTGAGCCTTGTTAGACTTAAAAAATAGGGGTAAGTGCACGAAAGGCCACTTTTACTATTGGTCTTTGGGCACAGTTCATTAATACCAAAATATTTAGTTTGTGGCCACTTTCTCTTAAAAGATAGAATTTTAGTCCAGGGCCATATGGACTGAAGTTCAGTCCAGTCCTTAACGATGGAACTTCAGTCCAGGGCCATATGGACGGAAGTTCAGTCCTTAAAGATGGAACTTCAGTCCAGGGGCTACGTATGGACTGAACTTCAGTCAATGAACAGAACTTAAATCAATGTTTATTTAGTAAAGGCCCAAAAGTGGCCTCTCGTGTAAGACCAATAAAAATAGTAACCTCAAACTAAATACCGGTATTAAAAGTGGCCTCTGGACGAAATTTTTACTGAAAAAACAATACCTGTAACATAGACTAACAAAAGGATATAACTTTTGGCAATCCCAAACTCATTAAAATTCCTGCGAAAAGGATTACATAGACCCCAATAGTAACAGAGTTCTCAATATGTAATAGCCAGTTAACTACAACAATCCATACAAAAACATGAGTGTAAATGGTTCTTGCACTCAGTTTTCTAGCAATACGTTAAAGGAAGCAGTGACAAATAGAGTAGTAGAATGACATGGAGATGAGTCAGCAACTAACCAAGACCAATGCAATCTTCAGACTTGCCTTGGCTTATCAGCCGGCAAGGGATAGTTTCATAGAAAAGATTAGACTAGTTTTCCAGAGAGAGAGTAATGGAAGAGGTGTTGAAAGTATATTTCAATAGAAAAGAAGAGTAAGGTGAAAATCCTCTTATAGAGGTCAAATAGGCAAACAATTGACTATGGTGTATATTTTCGTAAATTTCCCGATTTATATCGTAAAAATTTAGTCACGCAGCCTGTTTTGACCACGTTAAATGAATACAAGCTAGCGATGCAAAATTATTTGAAGACTAGCCACCTCCGGACAAATCACAGTATAAATACTGGGGCTTTGAACAAGTTTTTGTTCAAAGCCCCAGTACTTATACTGGGAAGCTGAAGTAAACTAATCCCAGTATAAAATACTGGGGCTTTGTTCAAAGCCCCAGCATTTTGTTATGGGATTTTATATAAAGCTTCAGTCCCATAACAAAATGTTGGGGTTGTGAACAAAATTTGTTCAAAGCCCCAGCATTTTGTTATGGGGACTGAAGCTTAAATCCCATTATTTTGTTATGGGACTTCTTCAGTCCCATAACAAAATACTTGGGCTTTGAATAAACTTATTCAAAGCCCCAGTATTTTGTTATGGGACTAGTCTGGGGTGTTTTCCCAACGCTAATGGAGCTTAAGTGTGCGCGCGAATTTTTGGCTATTCTTCAGTGAATTTCGAAACGGTGGATAGTTCCCAATGAGGGCGTCCATATATGGCTACTGATCAAAATTACACATTTATATCGAGTGCTTCCAAGATGATTGAAGAATAGCCACTGTAACTAGAACCTAAACACCTGTGATCAACGATGCCACTACATCTACTGCATCTCTTCAATTTGAATGTTTATTACTAATGTTCTATTTGATTTAACATATTTATGGATTAAACATAAATAAGAGAATGAAAAAAGTCATGGATTTGAAGGAATGATCCCCTGGATTTAAAGAAAAAATAGTTTGAAGTTAAAGAAACTCATTATTTATAAACACTAGTATTTTATGTACCAGACTTTGAGCTCTAGGATGAAAAAAATAAATTTAATCCCAGCTTATCTTTTTTGTTAAAAAAAAAAGAAATAAATAGATCAGTATTTTAAACTACGAAATCTTAAGTTCTTGCATTGGACTTTAAACTTCTCTATAAAATATATGGATTTTAGTTCAAACTCATATTTTTTTTTCTTGAATTTTAGTATAAAAATACAAACTTCCGCTCAAAATTGAGCTTTTTTAGAAAAAAAAAAATCAAAATTTTTACTAAAAATCTCAAGTTGTTGTACTGAGGTATGAACTCGAGCATAAAATCACAAACTTTAGCTTGAATTTTTTTCTCAAAAATTTAGCTTTTTAACTATAAAAATTTTAACATGTTATACTGAGACTGGAGTGACTATTCTTGAAATATCTATCACAATTTAAAGTAGTGACTATTCATCCAAAATATTGCAAAGACCAGATATGACTCGTTTTGCACTCTAAATAGCGGCTATGAGGTATAACTTTTTGGGAAATTCACACAACCATAGCATGTTAGGGAAAAGGGAGTACTTTACATAAAAGATAGCAATACTACAAGTCTTACAAAACTAGAAACATTTTTTTTTTCCAAAACATAGCAACTAGACATAAAACATAGAAAAACCCCTCGATCTCCCTTCTACCCCAGCCATCTCCCACCCACCCTCCAACAGCTGCCCACCGCCACTCTTGTTGTCGCTGCCTCTGGCAACTATTGCCGGCCGCCATCAGTCACCGGTCACAGGCATTTTTTTAATTATATATTTTTATTACAATTCTATACTTGTATGTCATGTATTTCTTCATTGTATCACCGTACATACATTAAAAGAATAGTGGACATACAATCCACTACCTTCAAACCATCATTATAAGCACCATAAAAAAAGAACTATATACATTGTTTTGTTGCACATTTTATATAGTAATTGAGACACATCGTACATACAATCGATACACAAGTTATACATAAGAAATACACAAAAAAATATACACCCAAATAGACATGACATATAGTTTCGATGTTAGAACTCTTTAGTTATCCAAAAACACATGATATACAGTCGTTATATGATCGTCATACAATCGCCATAAAGTCACACAGAAGAGGAAAAGTACCAGGAAATCAAACGAAGTAGAGAAAACCGTCCCATATTGCCGGTCGCCATACAATCGCCATACAACTCCAGTACAATTGACATACACAGTTTAAAAAATTTCAAATCTGGCATACAAATCATATATAATGGCAGAGGGAAAAAATCATATACAATTAGCAACGGTAACACAGTTCGCTGGAGAAAACAACGACATAAAATTGAAGCAGCCGGAGAATTTATCAGCTGGATATCTCAAGTTCGGTGGAGAAACAACAGTGTTGTGGTTTGAGATCTCAAGCAGCAGCTTGTTTCGAAGGCAGCAACACCACATTTCTCCGACAAGGTTGGGGACGGCGACAACAACACGTTTCGACGGTAAGATTGGCGATGAAGGCGGTAAGGTTAGCAACACCATCAGCTCGACACTGGCTGCAGCAAGGTTGGCAACAAAGAAGGGAAATGTGGAGGTGAGTGGTGGTAGTTGTCGGCGCTGTGTGTGTTCAAGAGGGAGAAAGAGAGATGATAATGATGCATTAGGGTTAGGAAGTTTATTTTACCCATATTTTTAAATTGTTTGCTATTTTTTTGTAACAAATATAAAAAATGTCGCAATATATTGTAATGTAGGTAAGGTATCTTTATGTTCCGTTAATAAGTTTCTGAGTGTTATATATGGTGTAATTTATCCTAACTTTTACAACATTTTTTTGTTTTTGGATATCCAATGTTTCCATTGAAGTTCATACAATATGCTTTATACGTTTAGTATCACCCGTAAACTTAAAATATAAAAGGCTTTTGATATGGTGACAGATGAAACAACATCTTTTAATATGCTAACCCCAAAACAGGATCTATCCAACAACATTTCCTCTGAAATTTGTGCTAAAAAATAGACAAATTTGTTACTTTTGAAAGTGACCAAAGTGTGGAAGGTCTTGAACATTCTACTATGGTGGAACCCGATATATAGCATAGAGTTGTGTCATCTCTTTGCATCAACTCATCAAATGTGGCTGGAAAGCACTTTGAGATGTTTTACCAATAGACCGAGGGAAGTAGAAATATTTGATTTACTAGTACATTACGAACGATATTTTAACTATATGTCCCTTTCCAGGGGAAATCAGCAAAAACTAGCTAAGGAGATCATTAAAAAGAACATATTGATAACTTCCGTAAAATCGTCTTCTTAGTTTTCAAATTATGTAAAGTGAGCATATGAGGTAATTATCTCTGGGAGATGTACATTTCTAGATACATCATAGGAGTACTATTACTTCTAGTTCGGAGTACTATTACTTCTAGTTCTAGTATTATTAATATATATATATGATGATGCGAGCCGCAAATCTATTGCCCCCTCAACAAATTTTATTTGGCCAATCATATAATACATCTGAATGTTCCAATGGGCCACCTGATCCTGAATCCGTTTGACACTTCTTCTCCATTCCTTTTTTTGTGAAGAAGCTGAGTGATGGATTATCTAAAGTGAAAAACTATATCATTATAGGCCCTCATTTGGGCTCGGGGTACAGCTGTTGAATTATCTATAACTGGGCCACTTGGGCCCTGGTGTTTCAAATCATGACAGACTTTGAGGTCTTTATTACACAATGTAGTCTCTATGAAAAATCAACGGGGAAGTAACACTGTAACAGAAACAAAAGAACAGGAGAACAAATTATTGTGCAAAAAGTATTGTTATGCTTGGAAAAGATAGAATGGGGTATGACAAAGCTTAAGCCCTCATATGTCTACATTCTCCTAATCCATACGTTCCCATCACATCAGATGCTGTGACCAAATCTTTTTAAGCACTGATGAGTTGTGAGAGTCCACATTGAACAGAGTTGCTCAATTCTCCATCAGGGAAAATGTATAGGAGTACTAGTATTTAAGCAACGTGTAAAATCCCATCCACTGCTTTTATTTTGAATTATCTTTTTTGAAAATAAATCCACTTATAAGAAGTTTTTATCTATCGTAAACAATAGTTGATGCATTTATATTTTGCTGTTTGCACCCACTAATTTAAATAATCTGATTAGCATTTGTACCATAGCTTGTGAAGAGGACTTAAAGAAGCTTTTGAATGGTTAGAGGCATGGCAGATGTAGTATGCAACCAAGGGTCCAATTGAATACAGCAGTTTTTTAGATGGAGCTTGTGTGTGTGCTTATATTACTAATATTTTTACAAATATTAAATTTTGAACCCATTAAATTTGAATGGTTAGAGGCATGGCAGATGTAGTATGCAACCAAGGGTCCAATTGAATACAGCAGTTTTTTAGATGGAGCTTGTGTGTGTGCTTATATTACTAATATTTTTACAAATATTAAATTTTGAACCCATTAAATTTAAATCTTATATTCGTCTTTTGACGGGTTGAGTGGGAAGGGCGATTTGGCAAGTTGAACAAGACACCATTATGCAGTTTATCTTCCCCTTCTTTTATAGGGTTATTGACAAGGAGACGTAACACTTCCAACTTCCTTTTCAGTTGCACTTGTAAACTTGGTAGTGGAGGCAAAGTCCCTATGTTTCCCACCAACAGTGAATACAAAGTATAGAACTATTTCCCAATAACATATAGAGTACAAATAGATTTATGTATGCCATGACAATATTAATATAAGTATATATGTAATACTTCTAAGAAATAAGAGGGACAGATTGTGGTTATACATATCGCTCCATACTTTGAGAACCACTATCCAGACAATCCAGCAATACCCAAATAACAAATGGTCCACCACACCTTGTGCAACTGTTTGTAATGGAGAATATAGTAATCTCCTTGACAAACACAGAGAAATTAAACAGTCATAAGACCTAGCTAGCTAGCTATCAGCCTATTTCTTGCGAAATATTGAATTAGGATATTGTTTTCTTGTAGTTTAGTTTGTAATTCAAATTCTGCATGAATGTGTTCCCCACATTTCCTGGTCCATTAGCAATTATACTAAATTTCCATCTCCTCCCTAAACCAATTCTTCAAAAACATTTGGAAAGTTAATAGAGGGTTGCCTCAACAACAGAAAATAATAAAAAGTGCGCACAAGTATTTGCCCCCCTTTTGTTCCTTTAATTTCTTTCGATCTTTTCATTAAGTCTTCTCTTTGCTCCATATGACTTCAATCATCTTGTTAAAAAAAAGATATACTTTCTGGAGTACTTTTGGTGGTCAAGCGTGTTTCTTCTCCAAATGGGACCAAAGGTTAGACTAAGGGGGGACATGAAACGATGGGCTAAAAGGTTTAATCTCCATGAACCAATCAATTTGGATTGGTCTTAAACTCTATTGTCTGCATCACTAGGCTACTAATTGTGTTAGATTAGGGAGCATAAACAAGATTTTACATGGAAAGTGGGAATCTAAGCTTTGTGTGTTGTGATTAAGGATGGACCTTTGAATGCTTTGGAATCATACAACTCCTAGTGTGTTTCTTCTTTATCCTAACTTTTTTCTTAAATAATTACTACTACGTACTATTATTATTTTCAAAAAATGAAAAGAAAATCTATTCCAACTTTTTAATCTATCTTGTCATGTTTTTTGCTTTAGATAAATGTTTATCCTCTCCTACATGCTAGCTAGGCTATAATAATTGAACAGTATTAGGGAACTTGAATTCAACACCTCCCATATATATTTATTGTAAAATATTTCCCTTCCAATCCTAGCCTCTAAAAGTGAGAGACAAACTCATTTTATTGATGCTATAGCATGTGATTTTATGGCCATAATCAAGGGCCTCCATATGGATTTGCCATCCCTTTTTTCTTTACCCTCCTATTAAAAAAAATTAACGTACTGAATCTAGTCCATACACAACCATTATATCGTCCCCCACTCACAAAGCTCTCAAAAATGACTTTTTAATTTTCCTTACTTTCCTATTTTGGAAAATTTTCCTTACTAAGGTCTTTGGTGTTTAGGCCCCTTTAATCATCTACTGACATTTCGATACTTATTACTACTATTACAATCATAATTACAATCTAAGTCTATGTACAACCAAGATTCTACATCTTTAATCATATTGTAAAAGAAAAAATGTCTTGAGAAAAGTTTGCCGGTTGAGTACTTTTGAAAACAGGGTGTTATTACTTTGTTGCTTTCACTTTTTTTCTTTTAATGGTATCAGTAGATATGCGTTAGTTGCATGAACTCCTCATCAGCATCATGAAAAGAAAAAGGCAAAGAATTTTGTTCACTGCATTCAGTAACTTTGCTTTGTCGAAATGTAACATTTTTCTGCGAGCTAGTGGAAACTTGTAAGCGTGACAGCTGTAACAGAATAATTGGACTACCCCCTTTGTATTTTTTTTTTTTTTTTTTTGGGTGTAAAAGTGTTAATGCAATATGAATAGTGTCCCTTTTATTTGGAGCACTTAACCGACAATTCTACAGTAAAAAGGATAAAAGAACAGCTCTTCGACCCACACCCTAAAATCCCAAATAGAGTTATGGAGACCATAAAATAAAAGAAAGAACAAACATGTCTAAGCTGAGAAGCACCACCAAAGAACCGTACTTGAAAAATAAATAAAGGGTATAGTCTTAATCTGTCCATCAACGAAAATGAAAGGCAAAAAACACACTAAAGAAATGAGAGGAGACAATCATTGATTCATATCGCATATTTGAAGAAAGAAAAGTCCAAGTGTTCATCGACATTTATAACCTTCGATCCTTGTCCTGAAATAATAGATATATTCTTTTAACCATCCAATATTTTGTATTCCTTGGCCCGATAAATTTGGATTTGCGGGGGGATAAAACACATTAAAAATTAAATACTAATTACTAGGAATTTCTCTTCTGCTAATGTTCAAACTCACAATATTTGTTACTGAATATTTATACTCCTGAATTATTCCCATCTTCAGTACCTTCTTTGTAATTTCCCCGTTGCTATTGATTGGCTTGACTCGACCTAAAACAATCTTGCATAAATAAAAGGATCCCTGATTTTCAGACTTTTACTTTATGAATAGTGAATCTTTGGATAATTTTGTTGGAATAAAAACAAGAATGCAAAAGAAAAGGGGTAATATCATGCTGTTTGATTGATAGTGATCTGACTAAGGTAATGGTTCTTTATGTCATCAATTTGTTATTTAGCTGTCGGCATTGTAAATTTTTTTTTTTCTTTATGGGATCACATCATATGACTTAAAGATTAAAATTGCGTCAATGCAGTGATTGGGTTCGATTTAGATTACCATTCATGCAATTCAAGGACATGTCCGCATATCTGTTGGTACAAATCAAAGTACCATTCACTTATACCCTCTATGAACATTGGATATGGTTTATTTTGCATCAGCTAATACTACCAATCTGACTGTTGGGAAATGTCTTCTTGACACGTAAATGTATAAAAATATGAAGCGCCAACCCACGCACACCTGAAATATTAATACTTGCTAGCAATATGATAGGATTTTCGGTTCCATCTATCACGAATGAAGAAATTAATTGTTACAACCATTAGGTTATCTAAAAAAAATCAATATAACCGTTCAAAAAGGTGAAGCTTGTAATTACTGAAAATAAAGTAGCTTATATGCTAAAACCAGTAAAAATAATTTGATAGTGGAAAAATTAAATATTTCATATGTTGTTTTAAAAATCTTTAAATATTTTCATTCATTCTGGAGGAAGAGGGTGGGGGTTTGAATTTGTATACAAAAGTTGGAATCCACTTAATTAGCCTTGTTACTTTTAGTTAAAGATGGATAGCTTCTTACAGTTTGACTCAATAGATGCATGTCTTAGAAAAGGGATATATATGCAAACTAGTATAGGATTCGACTTTATATGCCTTCAAGGAAGAAACTATCAAGTTTAGTAATTGAAATTTGAAACATATGAAGTTCGTGGGGAAATTAATATTAGGTCTAGGTGTCATGCATGAGGAACTAATGAAATTTCAGCAGCCAGACAAGTAAGCCACTCACCAATAATAATGATCGGTTTCCTCAATTAGACAATATTCCGGCCGGCAACTAATTTATGAAGTTGAAAACAAAAGTTAACTAGCAGGTATAATCTCCGACATCATCAAAGTTTTTGTACTCAGTCATTAGCCGAAATATATTCCTTTGTCTTTTAAAATGTTTCCTAACCCTCATGATGATCCGAAATTAATTTGATGAAGAAGTGTATAAGAATACGTAAATGTAATAGCAGCACCTCTAGCAATTGGGGCTATTCAAAGGGCTACGAGCCTTAATAAAGTTACGGGGTCTTGGGGTTATGATAATCTCCTACCTTACTTACAAAAGATCATAACAATAAAAAAAAGGAGTAGGAAATTAAAAGAGAAAAGAAAGAAAGCAACTTTCATATCTCTTTCTAAATGCGGTATGATCACTTTTCTTAATGATAAAAAGGGAAAAGAATTTAAAACAATAAACGGTATAGGCTAATAAATTGTTAGCACTTTCAACATATTTTGGAAGTACTCCTATTAGAACACTCAGTTTGACATTGAGAAATATTAATATGGTGATAATATAAAATTTTATGTGCCCGATTAATATCTGGTGTACGTATAAAAAGAAGAAAACCAAGAAACAATTGTTACTAAATAATCTATTTCTTGTCTAAATGGAATCAGAGGTTTTGGAAAAGCAATATCCAAAACGCAGTTTTCCGGAAGAAACCTTCACTCCTGCTTCCTATCCCAATGTTTATTTAGTTCAAGATTAACATCGTTCAGACTTGCTGCACATAACTAAGAGACACCATGTAATTGAGCAATTAAAATGTGCTTTTTGTAATATTATAAATAATCACACAATTCAACATGATATTAAAGCAAGTAAATGTCGTCAAATCACCTCTCCATATTACAAAAAGTGAAAAATAAATACTTTTTACCTATTTAGGTTCTATGAAAAAGAATATCGCCCGCATAAAGGAGCGTATTGAGATATGATATAAATGCACTCGTTCCAACATCTTAATTATTTAAATGAGATGGTAACTCAATTATACTGGTTTGTACATGTGATTAAGGATAGAAAGAATGGATAATTCACATTGATTGAATCATAGGTAATCAAATTAAAGTGAAGTCCAACGTATGCACTTGTTTCTTAAACAGGCAGTAGTTCAACGAAAAGAATGTCAAAGTAGAAACCTGGCTTGCAGTGATTAATTACCGCTTTAAGGAATTGAGTTAACAGTAAACAAGATTATCTGAATTTAATAATGGTGTATGCCATACCGAAAGGGAAACATAAAATTAGGGACCACATAATTGGTCTCTTAAGTGAGAATTAAGTAAGAAAACCATTGGTGTGTGTAGAAAGGAGGGTTCAGCTGTGTCTGTGTTCTTTTATATGTTGTCGGGTTGAATTTTGGAAGTATAGATGATAGATCTATTAATTCTACACTACTACAACTAGTCCCATTAATTAGTGATAGTTCTTAGGCTTCGCTCGTGCAACAAGATCTTATACAAACGTGCTGTTGCATTATAATTATAGGTCCAACACGGTATAATGAGATTTCCTTTGAGCAACTTGTACTTCACGTGTTTGCATTTTGTCATTTATGTTATATAAAATTTGCATGGGAGAATACGAACCTTTTCTTTTCCTAGCTACCTGCTTCCTTCCTTGTTTCCATCGCTTATTTTTTATGTTTCTATTTTATTTTGTGGTATACTGTTGTGCAAATTTAATTTCATTGATCTCAACTTATTTTGAACTGCGGTATAATTGTTGTTGCACGGCATGTTTTGCAAGCCTTTTTCCCCCATACTATACCAAAAATATGTACATTTTTTCTTTTTGATTCTTAAAAACTTGAACTTATTAAGTTCAAATATTACAAAATAAAGTATTTGAGCTAAAAGAAGTTCTAACTTGAGGATTGTTGGAGACTTTTAACATATACTATATTAGAATATACACCTCTACGTATTAATTTATCTTGCTTTATACATTGGGTGTACGTAGGAAGATGATTAGTCATCTTAATGAGGCAAATCATGACTACAGACGTACACTTTGATCAGTCCATCAGAAATCTCCTTTTCAGAGTTGAACAATTCATCTTTGTGGTGATGCTGCACAAAGGTGATTCCTCTTGTCGACCTTTATTAATTCAGGTTCACATTTGAATAATTGAAAGTAGCTTGATTTTTCGTGGTATAGAATCCTGATATGCATTCGACAAGTGTATTTTGTGCACGAAGTACAAGATGAAACTGGCAGTCTGCAACATTTTCAAAATCACCATCTCTGACACCCACGCACTTTGCACTAGTGTTCTTTATAATTGCATCCAAAATCTAAAATAAGTAAGGTTTTAGATTGTCAATCCCATTGAGAAACAACTTAAAAGTATTAATTATAAAGTTATTTGATTAAATTATCGTCAGACCTTTTAGATTATTCTCACAATTATGTTGGACCAAATTGGTTTGATAGAAAAAGGACACCTACTTTGTACCACATAAACTAATTTAAGAAAAACAGTTTCATTTGAGATGTATCTAGCTATCATAAAGTCGTCTAATAAGGTAGTAATACAATACTAAAAGTGCAAAAGATTAAAATTATCATGATATGAGTTCTTGAAGTTCGGAAGGATGAAGATGGGCTCGAGTAAGATTCTTACTTAGTACTCCGTAGTATATTAAGCTGAAACGTTGACCATATCGAATTTTGCATCCTACATTATTTGAAAGTACATGAAATTCCGTTTCCTATCAAATTGATCTAGCCTACGTTCTTATCCACTATGAAACCTTAGATTTACAAGTTGCCGGAAAATTATCTGTTGGGCTACTTATAAGGATGGTGTTATTACTGATGAAAATAATGTGATATTTGAGAAAACAACTAGTGAAGTAATGAGATTAGATATTTAGCAACAAGAATTTGTGATTACCACTAATTCAAGTGTTTTTTCTAGCTGAAGAATCACAAATTCCATAGAGTAGTCAACAAGCATACAATATATGTAAAGCAATGCTGTTTAAGTAAAGAACATACGTAATAGAAGAAACAGTAGAAAAATGGACTAATGGGGGACAAGATAGAAGAGCAGGGATTTGAGGGGAGATTTTAATTAATTGCTAGTGGGTTTGCCAACTTAAACATTACACATTCACGTCTTTTGATTTCATCATATTAAATTGCCACCAATAGTTGTTATAGCAAGCATCCTTGTTCTCGAGATTTTAAAAATTCATATAACTATATGACGATAAAGAAAAATATCTCAAAGAGGTGAGAAGTCAGCGGTCAAAGATTTGCATTACTGTCTCTGTCTCCCTTCAACCTACAAACTCTAGTGTACAAATATTACTTAATTGTGGTATTTTCAATACATACATTCTTTTCCTATATTTCTTCTCTTTGTTTGTAAACATTCCCATAAAATCCTCGACTCACATATTTCCAACACCAAGCACTAAGCGTCCCATCTGGGTTGCGGTCCTACCTGCCTTGGTGCACCCGCTAAATTCTAGTTTTTCTCTGCCTCTTTGTCCATCTATCCCCACTAAAATTTGCTAAGTAATACTCTCTCCGTCCCAATTTATTTATTATAGTTTGACTTGACATAAATTTTAATTAAAAAATATTAATTATAAAATTTGTGGTCTAAAATAAGTCATATATATTTACGTTGATATAAATAAGTCAAAAAGTAACTTTAGAGTTGAATTGTTGTCAAATTTAAAAATATGACAATCTTTTTGGGACGGACTAATAAGGAAAGTATGACAAACAAAGCGGGACAGAGAAAGTATTTCTTTTTCATAATAAATTTTAAATAAAAATAAAATTTACAATTTAAAATTAATCATAAATATTTGTGCAGTAAAAAAAAATTAAGAACAAACAGAAGGTCTAAATTAAATTTCTTCCAAGAATAGACATTACTATGAAACAAATTAAATTAAAAAAAAAGTGTTCCATCAATTGAGGGGAGAATTACAGAACTATGACACCATAGACAATAGTTTGCTTTGTTTACCTCTATGAGTTATGATGGAGGATTAACAAAAATGACCTCCAATTGATTTAACGAATTAATTTCAAAACGATATACATATATGAATCTCATAAATAATGTGCGGTAATCCCTCCCTCCTTTTTCTGTGATATCCCAGCTAAGGAGTATCCCATATCAGAATAATACATGAGTGATCCTAGGTCTTAAGTAAGCATGTTTTAGACCCTAGTGACGTATTTTAAATCCGTGCGGCCTAGGCTCAGAGTGGATAATATCACTAGCGAACTGGGCTGTTATAGAGAGTATCAGAACCACTAAGTGTCAGCCTTGTCGATATAGGTCAGAGTTCAACTGAGTTTATCCTCGTTAAGGTTTATCCCGCGTACCCTGTATTCACCTAGACTCAGCACTGAGGTTTGCCCCGCGTACCAGCGATTCGCCTAAATTTAGTGTTACAGAGAGTATCAGAACCACTCAGTGTCAGCCTTGTCGATATAGGTCAGAGTTCAACTGAGTTTATCCTCGTTAAGGTTTATCCCGCGTACCCGGTATTCACCTAGACTCAGCACTGAGGTTTGCCCCACGTACCAGCGATTCGCCTAAATTCAGTTGAACTCTGACCCAGATCGACAAGGCAGACACGAAGTGGCTCTAATCCCATCTGTAACAATCCAACTCCGCTAGTGATATTGTCCACTAGGCCCGTACAGGTTTAAAGCGTGTCACTAGGGTCTAAAGCATGCTTACTTAAATACCCATGATCACTCATATATTATACTGATGTGGGATACTCTTTAGTTAGGATATCACATAAAAGCGGACAATATATATCACTAGCGGGTTTGGGCTGTTACATTTTTTGTCTAAATGTACCGCTTGCCCGATCCCTAACCACGTTCTTCCATCCATTGCCTTGAAAAGTTTGCTAATAGGCAACACTTGCCCTCGGCCTAATATCTCAGTCAATTGCCTTTAAGCCTAGTCAAGGCAGCACTTGCCCTCGACCCTATTCTCCAATGTCCTAGCTAATTTTCTTGAAGTCTAGCCTAGACATCACCTGCCCTCGATTTATTCCCCCAATCTATTTTCTTGAAGTCTAGCCTAGGCATCACTTGCCCTCGATTTATTCCCCCAATCTTGCTAGGCAGCACTTGCCCTCAACTCTTTCCCACATTCTCTTAGCTAATTGCCTTGAAGTATTGATTAGGTAGCACTTACCCTCAACCTTTTCCCAATCTCTCAAATTATTGAAGTGTAGCATATGTAGCACTTGCCTTTGACTTTTTCCTACATTCTCTTAGCTAAATGCCTTGAAGTCTTGCCTTTCTTACAAAAAGAAAAAACGAATGCGGATGTCATTTTACTAAAACCAAAATGGGGATAAACTATCTGAACCAGTCAACTTTACTATGAGTGATATTTTTTGTCAATTGGGACAGATGCAATAATATTATCACTACCTCATAATAATATTGTAGTCCCTATTCATTTATCAAACGATCAATTATAATACAAAGTTTCAATCTTAAAAATCCTAATCAAAAGTTTCGATCTAAAAATGATATCACACACTTTAAAAGTTTTAATCGAACTTTGTTTTATAGATCATGGAAGACGGGAAACATCCGCAATTTGAACTAGCTAACTAGAGGGAGTACTGCTTATATTTCATAGAGTTTAAGTTATAATTTACAGCAGATTAAATCACAATGAGAGTATAGAATACCACATTGTCATTCAATGTGTATATTTTAAATCCTCTTACATGCTTTGTGTTCTATCTAAACTTGTCCACCTACAATCCATCAGATCAGTTGACTTGTCTTTTAAGCATGGATAAACTGCGACCGTCCACATTAGTCAGCCCTTGACTAGTCAATGCATGGCGACACTTGGCGACCAGGTGTCCAAACAAATTAAACACTTCTTTGGTCATTGCTTTAATATTTAATATCTACCTCTTTTTCATTCATTCAGGAATAAGTTAACATAATAAACCCACAAAACAGAAATGGATAAATAGGAAGTAATGCAGTTGCAACTTTCGGCGGTAATGTGATTATCTGGCAATCTACTCTTTCTTATATGTTGACTTGTTCCAAAGGATTTCTTTCTTTATTAGTCAATAAAATTAAACAAAAAAGCAGCAAGAATAGATACTATATTTTGTTTAGTCCTGAGAGATTTGGTGGCTTTTCATCAATAATTGGTGGAAGAGTCTTGATAATAGTAAAGTCTTTTGGGATTTACAAAATCACCAATGGGGTTACTTCCTTTGATACAAGATAACATATGAAAACCCTAATTATTATTACACTATGATTTGCATGAGTTTACGTTGGTTCTGCTGCTGCCTAGTCGTTAATTATATTTGCATCTACGTACATAAATCAAGACACATTTTGCTTAGCCTTCCTTTTTTCCCTCTCCAGTGCAACTCTGTCATCACGTACGGAAGTTTGTTTGTTTTCTTTTCGCCTTTCAAACAACTCGATTTATGCACTCAACTCACCGCAAAGTTGGAAAACCACAATTTAATTGATAATAACAGACAATTTGACTAATGAGAAGGAGCGAAATTTAAACAAGGAAAAGCCAAAATTGCCGAAGCTTACTAGAATCTGGCTCCGTGTAATTTTAATTTAATTTTTCAAAGTGACGGCAACAACCAAAAGAAATCTGTTGATCGAGATTTTACGTTTAGATTTAACATTTTTGACAAAAAAATGCGAGGAGGACTATCAGAACTCCTATCTAGACCACAATTAATAAAGAACAACTCAGAATAATATTTTAAGCTCTTTGATTTATTTCTAACGAAGTATTTTCACCTTGCTCATTTAGAATCGGAATTTAGAGTAAATTTTATTGGAGGTAATCCAGTACCTTTTGGATTTGTTACTTAAAAATCACAATTTCTTATTTTGTTACATAAAAATTATTCAACTTTGCTTTAGGTATTACAAAAGTAAATCTCCCCAAATTTTATTTAAAACTCGCTTGAATAGAAAAATGACATTTAAAATAGATTCTTGCTTAATTAAATCGGTTAATACATTAATCCAATCATGTACCCATAAAAATATCGAAAATCGATATGGAGAATGGTGAGGAAGGAGTGCCGTTAATTGTAGGAAACTTTATAGAGATAGTCGGCCTATAGGATATACATAAGATTTGCACTTACACATATATTATATATAAAATAACATGAAATACACCAAAAAACGGTTATTTTTATGCTACCGCTCTCGTCAGTGCTCATGCACCGTAGGAATCCTTAATTTCTATGTAAATATTCGAGTTTGGCTTTTTTATATATTCCGTCCATTCTAGTTTATGCGAATCTATTTCCTTTTCAGTCCGTTTGTAAAAGAATAATCTTTTTTTAAATCTGAAAACAATTTAATTTCAAACTTCCCCTTTTATCTTTGATGAGATAATTTGTAACCACACAAATATCTATTAATACTTATTTATTTTAGATCACAGAATTCAAAAGTCTTCATTTCTTTATTTAAACTTCATGCTAAGTCAAATAGTTCATATACTTTGCCAAGTCAAATGAGTAACTGTTTAGCATCTGGATTGAGTTTATTTTGATAAATAGTTATATTCCCTGTTTAAATGCCATGTCATTATTCAAGTGATTATTAAACAAAATCAAACAAAATTAATTTTGTGAAATTTGAAAGCAAAGTTGGATAACTTTTGTGCAACAAAACAAATAATAACAACTTTCCGGTAATGAACATAAAGTTGAATGCCATTTGTTTAATAAATTAAAGAGTTGTGACTTTTGGTAATAAATCCAAATTTTGGATGACCTTCTATGAATGTATCGAAATTCTACGTTGACCTTTTCTTTGTTTTATATTTTTTTTCTAACTAAATAAACATTGTTCTTACTCAATGCAATATGCAAAGTTTTTCTTCCTAGTGTTGGAATAGTAGTATTAGACGAAGACCTTTCATTCAAAAAATATTTCCTTGCCGCTGCAAGGGTGTCGATCATTATGTTGCTTATCAATTTGAAATTCTTTTTGAGAGCACATATACTCCACGTTTGTAAATGTTCTCCTCGTGTAGGTTATCAGTAATTAATACGATAAACGGGAGCGCTTGACATTTTTGAATGGATTGTATCCATTCATTTAAACTAAAATACTAGTCTCTTATATCATATAAATATTTTCAAACAAACTTGGGTTGTATAAAAATGTATTTAAATTTTCACGCTCATTTCGTTTTGTTTTTTTTATTTTTATTTAAATTGACTTTTTTCCGTTAGTATCACCGTGGATATAGAACATCGCAATTTGCACCTAGAGCCTAGAGGTCCTTTGGCGCATGGATTAATAATTTAAAAACCAAAATGTATGAATTGTCATAATAAATGATAATGTAGAAAGTAGGGAGGGTACTTTACGTAGTTCGTAAAGTTGTTATATGGTTGCTAGCAATACATGAATTTTTAAGAAAGCTAATTCGTACTAAGTATTTTATATTATCAAAGTATAGTTCATAAATATATTCGTATTCCACAATCTTAGTTTTCCCTTGAAATATAGATAAAAAATTGTATAATATACGTGAACATTAACAAGAAACATTTGATATCACAATACAAACGATTCACTGGAATTCCAAATTTGATAACATACCCAATGACAAATATGTTGATTAAATTGGTATTATACTTAATTACACGTTACACTCCAAAAATTGTACTCCTACTAATTATTATACAATAATCTTATGTTGAAACTATTTTTATATAATAAACATGACAAAAAGAACGTTATCAACTAACAAACGACAACCAAAGTCTAAAATGTATAGTAGTATGTAATATGCTAATACTATAGTTGTACTAATTAAACTACGTGAAGGAAGAAGAAAGCGGTGTTTCAATTAGAAACTAGTAACCCACAAAAGCTTTTAGCCAATGACTCCTATTCTTACACGTGTCAATCATCTGACGTGGGAACCAGCTGTCAAGTTGCATACAAATATTACACGTGTCTCTTGTCCAGCTGTCACTCCATCGTTGGACAATGTTTCGGGAAGCTCACATCCGTACAAGGAGATTAATGATAATCCAAATTGACAAGTGATTATTGGGTTCTTAGACAAGTTAATGTTTTGCAAGAAGAAGACATCATAAAGTAATTTCGGCCGAAAATTAGAGGGAAAAAGGAGTACATTAATGTAAAGAAAATCCGTGACGATTTCAAAATTTAATGTCAAGTAGGTATACCCACGAATAAACAAGTAGGTAATTTTTTTGGGGTTTCGAATAAACACGAAATTTAAGGTTGGGGGATAAGTAGCGCTTTTAAATTTATTCATTTATTCCGTTTCAATTTATCTGACCTATACTTTCTTTTTATTCTGCTTAAAAGAGAATGACACGCCTCTAATTGAAATAATTATCCATGCGCATCCATTACCCTTGATAAATAGCTTTTATAACAACAAAAATATTATGACATGTTTAAATCTACAAGTTTCATATAGGTTTTAGTATATCCACAAAATCTTATACTGTAGTAATATGTTTTAAATCACAAATCTCAAAAGTCAATATTTATTTCTTAGATTTCATGTCCATTCAAAAAATATATATATATATATATATATATATATATATATATATATATATATATACGTTTTTGAAACTTATAGTATTAAAATCTCATAATATTTGGACTTAAGTGTTGACCAAAAAAAATTCAATTGTAAACCAACTAAAAATGAAATATGACCGCAAAAGTGAGAATAGGAAAAGTATTAGTTTGGGAATATAGTTCAGTTATTAAAAAATAAAAAGAGATTAGTTATGGTAGATAAGTAACTAGTAAAACAAAAATATATTTATTTTCTAAATTTTATTCAACTATTTATATATTTTGGATAGATATCACAACACGATTAAACTTAATACTTAAATAAAGTATGAGAAAATTCGGATATGCTGGAAGAGGAGGAGAAAAGAGCTGCAGGCAAATGCTTATTTCCTAATTTCCTAATCATATATAGCCTTATTTCCTAATCAAATTTCACTGGTTTTCCTTTATACGAAATACGACAAAGCACACCGTGTGCTCGCCTCATATGCAGAATCAAACTCCTTAGTCCTTCCACTTCTATCCAACATTCAACAAACAATCATCCTTCTCCTGCGCACGTCAATGGGAGTAATATAGGACTTATGTGTATCATATGACCTACTACTTGTACTCCACATTTAATATTTTTATTTTTAAAAAGGAAATGGATCAAAGTAGTTGTATAATTTCCAAAATTGAGCAATTTTGATATTTGTTATATTTTTTGTGTAGTATTACTATCGTAATTAGGAAGAAAAAGTTATTTGTATATTAAACCTCTAATAGACCTCCAACTTAAACAATATTTATCTATAAAGTAACGTTGGATAAATTTTAGACACTTTTCTCGATTGGACACTTAAAAATTTTTGGGCTTGTAAGTCATAAGTGGCTTCTTCTCAAAAAAAGTTTTTAAGCCAGTTTTTGACTTATAAGCCACTTAAAATAAGTTACTTATAAGCCCAGCCAAACAGGGTCTATATTGGAAGCTTTTTGATAGAGTTACAGCACCTTGTGGTATAGCTAACCCTCCACCCCTCTCCATCTCTTCAATTTTGCCTTTCCTAAAAAATATAAAACTTTTAAATTGCGCGTTAATAAGTTGGGATAATTACACATAGTATAACTTTATCTATTTTTGTTACAAAATATATAAATATTTTCAAAACTTACAAAAAATAGCAACATTTTTGTTGTTTGCTACAAAAAATAGCATAATGTATTTAAAAAGAAAAGAAATATAATTAAAAAAAAGAAGATAAATTTAATCCTATATTTATGCACCCAAATCATGTTTAGATAGGTTTAAATCTTTTTACATTTAAGACTCATTTTCTCTATCCCCTCAAAACCATCTATTAAAAATTGACAATAAGCATACGTAAAAAATAATAGCCATACAATACACATACAATTGTCATACGATAGACATGCAAAAAACTAACAATAGCCATACAATACACATACAATAGTCATACTATACACATACACCATACGATAGACATACAAAAGACATACAATAGAATTAGTATTTGGGTAGTTGTAATCCCAAAAAAGTAGGAACAGATGAAAAGACATGCCTATAATTATGGGCAATTTTGGTGCATGGTGTATCTTCAATTTTATTGAATAAATCTTTTTTTTTAATAACTTGTATATATAATGTTAAGAAAGTATTGTTATTCTTGAAAAGTAACATAATGTTGCTATTTTATTGTAACCTGCTATTATATTTGTATATTTGTATAATTTGGCCTAATAAGTTTTTGTCATCAAAATTAGATGATAAAACTAAGTAAATTAAGGGCCTGTTTGTCCATACAGCTTTTTTTAGTTTTTTTCAAAAAAATTTTGAAAAATCTGTTTGTCCATGAAATCTTGTCAGTATTTCAACTTTTTTTGAAAAACAGTTTTTTGAAAATCAAAAAGTATTTTAAAGCATTTTTTTAAGTTTTTTTAAAAAAGTTATTTTTTCTCTCACAAAACTCTACCTTTTTGTCAAGTGAAATATCATTTTTCAACTCAACTCCAAAAACTCTTTTTCAAATACTTTTTGGAATATATAGCCAAACGGCCACTAAATATGATAATCCGTTGGATTACCTAGAAAGAAAAGTGTGTGCATAAATAAAGTAGGATGGTGAGAGAGTAGCTCTTTTGGGGTCATGTGGCTAGGCTTCCTGTGCCCTCTAGAATTAAGTATACTATTCCAGTTTGCATTCTAAAAGTAAGGCCATCTCAAAGGAGTGAAATGGATAAACATCTATGAAAATGAGAAGATAATTTGACAAACCAAATTGACACAAAGAATCAGTGATGTTTAATATAGTTAAGAAGAGCCTCAATTCTAAATGAGGAAAAGTGCCTAATTAAGTTGGATAAGAGGACTAAAGGAAATGTTGGTGTTGAGATGAGGCACAAGATTTATCTGAAAACCCCCAAAATTAGCAGTAAAAACGCATTGTTTGTAAACTTAACGACAACAATTGGACACAGATAAGGCGTCGGGAAGTTGCACAATAAAAATCCAATTTGGGCATGTTTTGGTTATTAAAAGACAGCAACTGCTACAGAAACGACAATTAGAGACCTTAGCTGCAATTAAAATCATTAGATGAATCTTAAATACGTAGTCTAAGTCGCAATTATCACAACAACAACATATACATGAGGCATGAAAGTTGTATGTCTTTGCTAGTCACAAAAGCATGTTTTCAACTTTCCAAACGCAAATTGACATAAAACCCCATGTATTTATCTACAATTGACTCCACAATTCTTATAATAAAATATATATATTATATGTTGATTTTTGGTATTTGTTTCTCTGCACTTTTAGTTTTAAGCTATATGGAAATTGGACCACAAGCCACAGCCACCTTTAACCAAACACCCTCTATATAAAGCCCCATAAACAAAGGACTATACCCACACCAAAAAATCATATTTTCTTCTCTTTGTAACAAACTCTTTTTCTCAGCCATCCCATAATTTCTCTGTGCAGCACTGTATATTAGCTGCACCCTCTGTCTCTCTTTCACACACAAACTGACGTAATTCAGAAAATTTGTAAAGGAAAAACAAACATGCCTGAAGCACCAAAATCTGCTGAACATAGTATTGTTGTGGAAAACAACAACAAAGTTCTTCAGTTCATTGAAGAAGTTACCACTAACGCTGATGAGGTACAAAAGAGAGTTCTTGCTGAAATCCTCTCACAAAATGCTCATGTTGAATACTTGCAGCGCCATGGTCTTAATGGTCATACTGATCGTGACACTTTCAAGAAAATTATGCCTGCTATCACCTATGAGGATATTCAGTCTGATATCACTCGTATAGCTAATGGTGACAAATCTCCTATCCTCTGCTCTCATCCTATCTCTGAGTTTTTGACAAGGTTTGTTTCTTTTCTTTTACCTTTTTTGGATGAAAATGTGCATCCTTATCTCAATAGTATAAATAGTGTGCTAAAAATACAAAAGTGTAACTTTTCTTGATTTTTGTCGTTACTGCATGTATTTGGTATTTTTAAGCTAGTTTATGCTAAATGGTAATTTTGGTATATGCAGTTCCGGGACATCTGGAGGGGAAAGAAAACTAATGCCAACTATTGAGGAAGAGCTTGCAAGGAGATCACAACTTTACAGTCTTTTAATGCCTGTGATGAGCCAATTTGTTCCTGATCTTGAAAAAGGCAAAGGAATGTACTTTTTGTTCATTAAATCTGAGGCTAAGACCCCAGGTGGATTACCAGCTCGCCCTGTTTTAACTAGTTATTATAAAAGTCCACATTTCAAGAACAGGCGCCCTGACCCTTACACAAACTATACAAGCCCAAATGAAACCATTCTCTGTTCAGATTCTTACCAAAGTATGTATTCCCAAATGCTTTGTGGCCTTTGCCAAAACAAAGATGTCCTCCGTGTTGGCGCTGTTTTCGCCTCTGGCTTCATACGTGCTATTCGCTTCTTGGAGAAGCACTGGCCTCTTCTTTGTCATGATATTAGAACTGGAACCATTAACTCCCAAATTACCGATCCATCAGTGAGAGATGCAGTGATGAAAATCCTTAAACCTGACCAAAAATTAGCTGACTTTATTGAGGCTGAATGCTGCAAAGACTCTTGGCAAGGGATCATCACTAGGCTTTGGCCTAATACCAAGTACATAGATGTCATTGTGACTGGAACCATGTCACAATACATACCCACTCTTGATTATTATAGTAATGGTCTCCCTCTTGTCTGTACCATGTATGCTTCCTCTGAATGCTATTTTGGTGTCAACCTTAACCCCCTTAGCAAACCTAGTGAAGTTGCTTACACCCTTATTCCCACCATGGGTTATTTTGAGTTCTTGCCAGTTCATAGAAATAATGGTGTGACTAATTCTATCTCCATGCCTAAAGCACTTAATGAGAAAGAGCAGCAAGAATTGGTTGACTTAGTTGATGTCAAGATTGGCCAGGAGTATGAGCTTGTTGTCACCACTTATGCTGGTAATTTCAAATGTCAACTACAAATGTTAACTATTTCTTATTAATTTATTCAGACATGTTTGCTAATGGTCAGTTTTACTTGGATTTTATTAATTTCAGGACTCTATAGGTACAGAGTTGGTGATGTGCTTCGGGTTGCTGGATTCAAGAACAACGCCCCACAATTCAACTTTATCTGCCGAAAAAATGTGGTGTTAAGCATTGATTCAGACAAGACCGATGAAGTAGAGTTACAAAATGCGGTGAAAAATGCAGTGAGCCATCTGATGCCATTTGATGCACATGTGACTGAGTACACTAGCTATGCTGATACAACCACAATTCCAGGCCACTATGTCCTATTCTGGGAGCTGAATGTGAATGGCTCAACCCCAGTTCCTCCATCAGTCTTTGAAGATTGTTGTCTCACAATTGAGGAGTCCCTTAACAGCGTTTACCGCCAGGGTCGTGCATCTGACAAATCCATTGGTCCACTTGAAATCAAGATAGTGGAATCTGGGACTTTTGACAAGCTCATGGACTATGCCATAAGCTTAGGTGCTTCAATAAACCAGTACAAGACACCCCGTTGCGTCAAATTTGCACCCATTGTCGAGCTTTTGAATTCGAGAGTTGTGTCTAGCTACTTTAGCCCCAAATGCCCAAAATGGGTTCCAGGTCACAAGCAATGGACCAACATGAACTGAAAGGCTAGGTAGACTCAGAATTCTCTGAAGCACAAGTATCTTTGAGGATCAATTTAGTGCTAGAGATTATTAAGATCATCTTGTTTAGGTTGACCCAATCCAACTTTATGGGGTACTTTTTTCACTTTTTAAGTAAATCTTGGTATCTTTTGTAGAATTTAACCTGTCGTTCATTATGGTAGAAACTTTAAATTAGCCATGTACATTTTAAAAAGCCCTCTATTTTTAAAAGCTTTCTACATTTCGTTAAATTGCAACCTCTCAAGGCGACAGCTGCTGCCTTTTCATATGCAAATTGAGCATACATTTTGTGGGGAATTGTTTTCTTATTTCCAGGCAGGAATCCTGCCCACTGAACTCTCATGAGCCACGTCCCAAAACGTTACTACATCACTGCAGAGAGAGAGTTAGAGAAAGAACTAACTTTATTTAACTTTTCCATTCTTTATAGTATAATGCATGTGTACTACCATTATTAGTTTAATACTAGTAGCATTATTTTCAGGGAAAAGCAAACAAACTTTGTGTCACTTATAATTCAGATCCCACTTAAATTAATCTTAATCCTCGTGAAACTAAACTAAAAGACTAATTAAAGTGCTACATATCTCCAATTCAACTCCAGTCAATTTTTCTTACATAAAGTGGATAGATTGACGTGAAACTCAATGTAGAAGAATATAACTTAGGGACCCAGATCAAAGTGTGAGATTGTTGACTAATTACCAAGCTTCTCTCCAAAATGGATTTAATCATTTGGACAAACTTCTAAATTAACGACTTCACTTATTGTTTGTTAGAGTAATTATTGTAGTTGAAATAATAGCTAAATCTTGAACAATTTAACCAACT
Source organism: Petunia secreta (assembly GCA_029990175.1). Lineage (NCBI taxonomy): Eukaryota > Viridiplantae > Streptophyta > Magnoliopsida > Solanales > Solanaceae > Petunia > Petunia secreta. Next base: position 16,338,799 of record JARKIP010000013.1, on the reverse strand, counting down.
GCTTAACTTTAGTTGGTGCTATCCCCATTGTTGGGACAAAAGACGTGGCGATACACCCCTAAGATGTTGCCCTTATCCTTTGAGCTTCTTGGGATTTTGCAAAAGCAGGCATTGAAAAAAGTACCTATAGACTATAGTTGGTATCATTGAGTTTTTGTATTATTACTATGCCAAGAATAAAACCTCTGAAAGGTGTAAAGAATTGCTAATGGAATTGTTTTTCAATGTTTCTGTTTGTTATCTTGTAAGGTTCGGATGAATAAACTTGTAAATCAATCACCATCACTCCAATATTATCTAATGACATTATATGAATATAACTTTTTTATGGAGTTAGGCTTTCCTTACGTTTTGGGTAATTACATAATTAAGTGGATTGTCTGGTACCATTATTCCGTTCCTTCTATGCCATAATATAATGGGCATAACAGATTTAACATAAAGTTGAAATTTTTCGTTCTTATTGATTGAAAATTATACACTGGCTTTCGTAAATTGGTTTGTTTTAATTTGACTTCTATGTTTGAAAACTCATGCGGTACTTTCAATTTATCTGACCACATTGTGTTCTTTTCTTGAGTATTTGAAAGAATATGGTCACATGAAAGAGCGAAAAACAAAACAAAGTGGACAACTTTGACTGAGGAAAGTGGTTACGAGTCATGGAAGAGACCAGTGGAAATAGGTCACAAAACCGGTTAAAAGACAAAGCTCTGATGCACTTGGTGCAAAAGCATATAATACCCTTACCACTGGTCCATGTATTTATATAAGTGAGGAGATAGTAGTAGTAGTAGGGAAAGGACAATAAGATAATGATGAGTTTGTACTCAGAAAATGTTCCCTGGGTTATATGGCTTATAGTAGGACGAAACAAACAAAAAACATAAGTACCAGAAGGGGTCTCCTGCTGCTTCAGAGAGTGGCCAATGCTTTCAAGACAAAGCCAGAAGATAGAGAGAGACAAGTCCTGAAACATATTTCACAAAGAAAATGAAAGAGAGATTTTCTTGCTTTTCTCTCTTTGTCTCTTTAATTTTCTTGAAAGAGAAGGTTTAACCTTCTTTTGTTTTTGTTGACTTATGTTGGGAAGTGAAGACAACCAAAGGCTGTTGTGAACGGATAAGGTAGGTGTAATTTTGAAAACTAAAAATATTCCAAATAAACCATATTTACCTATTTAATGGACCTTAGACTTAACTAATTCGAATTAATTAGAGTTATAATGCGAGTAACGGACAATAAAGAGAGAGAAAGAGAGTGGCCATTTTGGATGTTGACAGATGAGGGTTATGTGAGCAGTCTTTTGGGCATTTGGTGTTTCTTAAGTGGAGGTGCAACCAACTGTATCATGGTCATCATCATCTATATTTGTCTTCTCTTTGCATTTTCAACAAACCAAAGATTTTCTCCAATCGCACCATGGGAACATGTTGAATATGACCCATTTCTCTCCCTTATAGTTTCTTGTTTCTGCTGGGAATGCCCAATCAACTATCCTCTGCTTCTGACGCGTATCTTACCTTTATTTTACTCTTTATCTTACACTCTTTGTTGGATCATTGTTACCTATTCTTTCATAATGTATTGTTTTGTATTGTATTGTATTGTATCGTACTGTATTATAAAAATAATATTTAAATTGATTGTATTGTTTCCCGTTGTTTAGTAACATTGTTATTGTTTGTTTTGATTGTATTGTATTGTACTGTAACTAATAAATCACTAATATACCCTTAGTTGTTCTAAATATTAGATTAAGTAATAAATTTTTTTAATATAATTTGAGACAGTTTATATTTACTAGTTTATCACCAACTATACCTTGTAAATATATTCATGCAAATTATAATGAAAATAATAAAAAAAAATAAGTTAATAATATTAAATATAACAATAAGTTCACACTATTAATTATTTAGATAAAAAAACAATATTCCATAACGACATGCAAGCAATCATATTATCCAAATAATAGTTATTAACAAAAGTGCCATCATATATTTTGTATCAAAAAAAAAAAAAAACATATGGCTTGTAATTAATTAAATTTACTAACTCAAGTTTCACGTTGTTGCTCTGTAATTAATGAAATTAAGAATTATACATTAAATAAATTAAGATAAAATGTTTAATGTAATCACACAACAAGATAGCTTGTGAATCAGAAGAGGCAGAGAACATATAAAATAGTAAGAGAGACAGGGAACGTACTGTAATTTGAGAAGAGGGAGATGAGGTCAAAATAACTACTTGGGTGTATTTAAATAGGAATTTTCACATAAATAACCTTCAATATACCATATTAATAAGTTACCTAGCACAAACTTAATCTAGCCACAATATTTATATTTAAAATGTGATTTTTAATTAAAATATGACATATAATTAGATTGATATTTTTTATATATAGCTTCTATATATATATATATATATATATATATATATATATATATATATATATATATATTTGTTTTATATTTTTCAAACATTTATATCATCCAATTATATCTAATAAATATGCTAGGAAAAGAAAGAAAAGACAAAATATGGTTACAAAAAGTGGATAAGAGTTGAAAATTGTTATGTGGGGGGTAATAATCCCATTTAAATAAGAAAATAGGGTAAAGGGTAAAATAGTATTATAAGGTTATAATTAAGGACATGATAGGAAAGTGTAAAAGCGTAACAATGCAAAACCACCAAATCGGTAGTAACAAAAAGTAGGTCTTTTCATTGTTAGGTAACAACAAATTTAACAATACACTACAACGAAATTAAAGTAACAATCAAAATAAACATTGTAATCATAATAACAATACAATACAATACAATGGATAACAATGATCCAAACAAAGTATTAACGTAAACAAATCTTACTCACTTCCATATTCGTAACTTTGGCAACATAAGAATAGTATCACGAATATTTTATATTTCATTTTACCTTTCTCTACGGGAAAAGCACAAATTTCGACGAGAAGTCCGAAAAATATGTGGGGTCATGTGTAAATTTGCTCATTCTAATAATGCATATTATTGAAGACTATAATTAGCCGATTATTGCTTATCATTTAGTTTGATTTAACGAATACCTTCATACGTATGAAATAAGATAACATTTCAAATTAGAAGCATTTCATTTTTATTTCTTTTTGCAAAGATTGAACAAATTACCATTAATCAACAAAGCCATACACCTACAGAGCACCTGAAATCCTAGCTGATTACATTTTCATAGTATTCTTCTCAGAGCAAAACTAATATGAAAATGCAAACATGGAGAATGAAGAGGACACTAGTTTTGATGATTCAAGTTAATCCATTTGAGATTCCATTCTTAGTTATTTTGCTTGTGAGTTGTGAATTGTTTATGGCCGTATAAATATAACTTTCTCTAATCTAAGTGTTTTGTAATTGTTAGGATTAAAAGGTGAATTTACTTTGATTCTTTATTGGTCGATTTCTGTCCGATCACACAAAGGACACGTGGTCAACTACGCGGCAAGATGAGAACAAATTTTGAAGGCATTGCAAAAAATGAGGTCGGATTGAGAAACAGCTTCGGTTATGGATGTGATCGATTATGCTGTGTTGTGATCGGAACATATTGAAAACGATGGCTTTTATCAGATACATTTGGTTGATATTATCCCGCTTTTGTCGGAGCGGATTCGGTGGAAGTTGTTGAACGTGGGCAACTACTGTTGTATGACTGAAGGGAGACGTGAAAAAGTTGTGTTCTTCTAGGGTTGGGAACTTCACGTTTCTTCAACCTATAAATAAACCTCCACTTTTCCATTTGTAAATTTACGTTCATCAGAACAAAAGTGCCCCTATTTCATCAGTCATACTATTATAATTCAATTACACCATTATTACTATAGCTAACCTATTATTGTTGTTGCAATTTCAATCATTGTATCAAGCGTCAGTCACGATTTGGTTCAGACTTGGAGGAGGATTCATCCCTTTCATCGAAGCACCAACCTCCAATTTTTCAAATACAATAAGTTTTACTGCTTTCGTTCATTTATTATTGTTTATCTCATTGTTTGCCTGCTATTTCCATTGCTTAACATATCCGTTTATCGTCATCGATTCCGTTAATTCCTTGTCATTGCATTGATCGTATAACTGATTCATTGCTTAGCGTATTTACAGATTAATATCGATCACGTTAAATAATAGTTATTATCATTTTGTTCGTAGCATTAATTTGATAAAGTTCATTTCGTCAACTGCATTTCTAACTATTTACTCAAATCTATCATCAGCTAAGTCATATAATTTTGCATATTTGCCATCGATAATCTAATTCTATCATAGCCTTACTCATCGAATCTTGTCGAAATCGCTTATTTGATATTAAGTAAAACTAATCCCTTTGATTGTATTCGGAGTCGTATAACATCGATTGCTTGTATTCGTTCGATTTTTTCATCGTGTTTTGTGAATCCGTTGCTTGTCTTCGTTTATTCGATCACACTTGCTCTCGAATTGAATTCACTGCACCACATCATCGAAGTTTGTTATTGTTCGTTCTGTTGAATTTACTACTTGTACTGTTTTCGAAGTAACATTCAGTAAATCGATCACTTGTTCACGTAAATTGCTTATCAACCGGTCAAATTGAGATATCAACGATTGTCTAAGACTCAACTAAATACAAATTTAATTATAATGCCTTAAATATGTTTTTAGGAAATACGGACTCATCATGTCCGGCGTTCGCGTAGAGAATCGTCACTGCTAATGTAGTGTTGTTAAGTCAGATAATTGAATTATATAATTTGAGAAAATGATACTTATTCAACAGACCAGAAGTATATCTTTACTAGTGCCGGTAAGTTTGAGCCCGCACGGACCCAATATAATTAATAAAAAAATTAAAATTTTAGTAATTTTTTAAGTTATTTTTCTGCCTCTATTTATTTATTTGAGTTCGTTACTTAAACGCACAATAAATTATTGTAAATCAGTACAAAAAATCTTTATTCTTTCATTCGTATAAGAAATACTTCTTTTCTTTGGGGGGGGGGGGGAGGGGGGGGGTGTGATTAGGAGTCACTATTTTTTTTATACTTTACTCAAAATGTCCCTCAAACACCTGATTTTTAAGCCAACAAATATGAAGCAATATCAAATACCTCATAGCTGACCAAACACTCTTTATATGCAAAATAAATACCCCAAAATCCCTTTATATGCTCATCATTCACTTGCGACATTGCAAATTCTAAGAATTTTTTTTCGAAATACATTTTCAACCACTGCACGCATTTTGAAGTTGTGAAAATTTTTCAGCTACTTATTCTAGTTGATAGTCCTAAATGTAGCTACTTGGTTGGCATGCTATAAGACTGACTACATTATAAGTTAACATTCATAAAGGTGGCTGCTTGGTTGATAAGTTGTGATGAGTTGGATACATATTAAATTAAAGACCCTAGAAGTGGTTATGTATAACTGTGAGCTAACTATTTTTCAAGTAACGGCCTAAAAAGTGGCTATAAACAAATTGACTATATTCATACAAAACAAACACACAAGACTACTCCATCCGTCTCAACCTATATGACATATATTCTTTTAAAAATTTTAATTTTAATTTTTTAAACTCCGTACAAATCAAACTACCCTAAATAATTATGATGGAGGGAGTAGTACCGTTATGTTCAAGTTTTAGATAAGATAGAAGTAAGACGCTGGGTAATAATGTTCCAAGAAATCACCAACAGAATCGCACGGAAAGCGTAAATTCCGGGAGTAAACAAAAGACAAAACCAGGGGTGTTTCTTAGTGGGGGGACCTTCTCTAGACTTTCACCACGTGTCGTTGACCTGATGCAATTTGCGTATTATGTCCTCCCTGAGATGTAGAGTGCACAATGTGTATACCATAATTTTGGACCCCAACAGATGTGAATCCAATCAGACATCACCAAGCCACGTCCATATCACATTTGACATGTGCACTTGCAACTGATCTTCCTTCCAAATTCCAGCTACTGCCAAATTTATTGGATATTTCTTCAGGCCCTCAATAATTAATTTAACATTAATCATCAGTTATTGCTTCTTAATTTTGCAATTTGATGAAGGAAACGAGTTAAAAGATTATGCTTTGTCTCGGCTAGAGATACAAAGGGTATAAATTGGATGTACAATGTTAAGAGTCAAATTAAAAGACATCTCAATTATACTATCATTGTTTTATCGGTAATAATGTTTAGGAATTGGAAGTCTCAATTGTAGGAACTGCAGTGTACTTGGCCTCAAGTAGTCCCAGCGAGTTCAAAAAGAACATTATTTATCGGTTAAATTTTGTGCTAATTATGCAAAATATCGGGATATCTTCGCCCAATAATAATATTAAAGATTGGACAAACCAACTTTAAATAGAAGGTTCACTTCTAGAGCAAGTTAATTTCGAGCTTAATAATTAGCACTTCACAGTGTAAGAACCTATACTAGGCTATTAGCTAATAAAAGTTCAAGAAACCTACTTCTTTGCAGCTAATAAAATTAATTGGAGTATTACTGATAGCATTTAAAAGTGACTGGTGCCTTTACATACGGGTAATCAAATATTATTAGGTGATGTACGTGTTTATTTTTGTCATACTAAAAAGTTTTAAGTATAATAGCTCAGCTCACTCAAACTCTTTCAGCTTTTTTCTTTATTCAACCCTTTTTTTGTTTGTTCCAAATGGCTAAAAGAAAAAAATGAGCTAAGTTTAAATGCTGGTACATAAGTGCTAATATTACTCAATGATTAGTAGAGAGTTGATTGTTAAGCAACTAGACATGAAATTAGCATATAATTGCACGATAAACCAGTTGTCATAAAGATCTGTTAAAAAGCTTGTTAGTGGAATAAAAGTTAGCTAAGCAAGAATAATATGGGTGACAAGCATAACATACTTAATTAGGGCAGGGCGATGTAAGGGTTCTTTTATGGCAAATGTTATCATCATCATCCAACAATAATTGCGAAAGTGAGAGTGGATGAAGGCGATTGAAAGGTGCTAGCCAAAGCAAAGAGGGAAACTTTTAAAGGATCGATGTTGAAATGGAGTGTTGCTTTGAGAGACAATAGGCTTAGCAATGACTGTGACGGCGATTGCAACATCCACCCTCCATTGCTCATATCTAATACTCCATGTTTTTGGTTAGTCATTCTTTCTGAAATTTATCTATCCGATTAATTTAAATGTGCATCGTTTATGACTCGTTGGATAATAAAAAACTTTTCAATAGAATATTATTTATTTTCAAATAAGAAGTCAAGACTTGTAATTTAGTTGAGAGATATCATCCATTCTACCGCAATGGTAATATCTAATCCTTCTTTTTCCTTATATTTATAATAGCTCATCATCCAATACCAAAAGTTTAATGCGCTGCTCTACTCTCTGTCTGCACCCACTTTACTTAGAAAGTTTATAAGTACAATAATTATATCTTCTCTGTTTGATTGTGCCAAAAAAGATTATGTTAAGCTGTACTCCTATAATAATCCAATTAATCACAGAGACGTTAATTACCCTTGTCGGGAAAGAAGAAAGACACACACTCTTCCTACCAAAGATACTTCAACAGGTTATTTAGGGGAAAATCCTAAAATAGAAAATGTCAAATAAAGTATTTTTCCTTGGGGGTCGTTTGGTACGTGAAAGAATTATCCCGGAATTAATAGTGATGTGACTATAATACCGGAATTAATAATGATGGGATTATAATACTGGAATTAATAATGATGAGATTATTTAGTGGATATACTTTTATGGATAAATGTTTGGTTCATTGAAATAATAATGGGATATACAATGGGATAACATTTATTTCCATATTTAACCTTGACTTTCTTAATGACCATTGGTAGAAGAGCTTAGAAGAAGGACAAATATGTATTTTGGTATTTAATCCTGGGATTGTTATCCCACATGAGGTACGAGATAGAAATAATACCACAATTGTGGTACTATAAGCTATCCCGAGATTAGTAATCTCACTTTCAAAAATCCTACCAAAAATAGGATAATTTAAACGCATATTTTATACCAGAATTAACAATGCTTATCTCATGTACCAAACGACTTCTGAGAGTACAGTTAACACTTAACAGCATGGGGCTGATAATATTTCCAGTTGTCAAAGTTTTAGTTTTCAACATTTTTTGTCCTTTGGGCTAGTGGCATATGCAGGATTTTAGTTAGCGGTGTCAACTATTACATTGAGTTGGTTTTTAAGTTCTTTGAGTCGAAGAGTTAAGACCATTAAAGCTTTACTTTTCGTTTCAAATTAATTGATTTAATTTATTCTCGAATGGTGTAGCCAAGGTGTCTCTACGCATATATATCTATATTTATAGAAAACATTCAAAAGGGTGTCTCTTCCGTGGTTCTCGACAATACTAACTTGGTCGAGTTTATTCTTCTCATTCTTTATTTATTCGTTAAAGAAAAACTCGGGATGAAGATGATCGAAGAAAACAAAGTGCAAATAAATTTTACTGCAATTATTTATGGTTGCTATTAAGACTGAACCGAATAGAGGATGGGCACATGTTGCATTGGAATCAAATTTCTGACCTGTAAAAAGTTGTTGATTGGTAAAGATCTGGTGTACCTTTATGTGAGAATCTGAAAGATCCTTGCAGAAGTACTAGTATATATGATGTACTGCCCATTCAGTTGCAGTTGCCAATTAGTTGGATCCGTGATTTGGACTATTCTTACTCCAATCAATACTTATTTTAATGAAGGAGAATTTCGACACTGACATGGTTAATAATCTTTACCAATTCCACAAGTCATTCCCTTTTCGATTCAACCCAAATAACTGAATGGTACATCTAAGTCATTAGAACAAGAAATGCATGATCCACAACGTAAATATATAATCAGGCAATATGTAATAGCTGTCAGTGTAATTCTCTCAACAATGAATTAAACAACAAATGACTTTCTTTAAAGAAAAACTTACTCCATCCGTTTAAAAAAGGATGAACCTATTTCCATTTTAATCTGTTTCAAAAAGAATGGCCTCTTTCTAAATTTAGAAAGAAATATTCACTTTTACTCATCCCTAGATGATTTGTAGCCACACAAATATCTATAACTTATTTTAGACCACAAGTTTCAAAAGTCATCTCTCTTTATTAAACTCCGTGTAAAGTCAAATGGGTTCATCTAAAGTGGAACGGAGGTAGTAGTTACTTACACCTCCTCTTCACTCTTCAGTGTTCTTAGGTCAATTATAAACATTGGAATGTAACATTTAAATCTTGATGTCATCATTCTTTCTGCCATTAGTAACAATAAGAAAAGTCTGTTTTGAAGCATAATTTTGGATACCTTTGAAGTCAAGTCCATTAGGCTTAGATAAATACTAGGAATTTCTACTAATTTAACCTTTTAAAAAAAACAAGAGCTAATGAACAAAGAATAGCAGAGTCCTAAATTATTGGAGTGCATATTACTACTAATTAACTAAAAGCTAAGGTATCTACTTAGAAGGCAGTCAATGGAAGATAGCACATTTTGGATTTTGGGCGCAAAATCACGTGAAATGTCGCATTATGGGTTCCACGGACGAAATTGGAAGAGCGACGGCACATTGGCATTGCACAAAAAGGGCAAGAGGCCTTTGTGTTGTGTTGTGTTTGGAGTCAACCGTACAGAGACGTGATGGGATGGTTCAAATTCCTCTACTTTTTAATATTTGGTCTCGAATTTTTAACTCCGTGAGTGAAAATTTATCACTATAAAGTGTTTTACCCTCTTAGTCTTCTATGATCTTACTGCTGCTGAATACGAATTCGAATTAGTAAAACTAGTGGACTTTATACATAATAATTTTAAAAAAATAAAATGTTTGTGGAGGCCACACTCACTAGTATTTGGAGGTCAGCGTCACACGTGTCTGCCGTTAACAAGACACTGGACATCAGCACGTGTGGCCCTCTCACCCACCATCTATCTTCCCCCTCCTAAATGCAAATGAGAAAACAGATTGCTGAATTTGACTAATCTTTGCAACACTCTCCCCAGTCTTCATTCTCAACCCCACCCACACGTGAGGTATACATCTGTCTTGCTATCTTGTCGGGCCTTATTCACCAGGCCCGCTTGGCCCATTTTACCGGGCCCAAATTCGTCAGCCACAGTATACTGGTAACGAAGCACCTGTGCAAACCTAGAGCTTTCTTGGGAATGCATTCAGAAAATCTTAAGGGTTGTTTTCTTGTCTAACATAGCAACTTTATGTCCAAAAACTACCGCATATTGTATTATTTAGTGAACACAAGATTTAAGTAGATTGTTGTCTATTGTCTGTGTTTTGTAGCAAAGATATATTTAAGATGACACTGAACGTTGAATTTAATAGTATAACTCAGTGGGCTTTATTTCAGAATGCTGAACTATTTAATAACAAGAAAGGTATTTATTCAATGAATCCACTGAATATATAATAAAATTAGACGGTCAATTGTTAAGTTTATCCTGTTGTGGTGGAAGACGGGAACTTCATGTATACCGTGTGTGTCTTCCCAACTTCAAGCACCCCACAAACAAAGTTGCTTACATGACTATAGAATATATAGTTTATGATATAATATAGGAGAATTCTAATTGTAAATTTTAATCACAAGAATGTCTTCTATGATAGAATTATATTATCGGCCATTGTGAGATGCAGAATATATAAAATACAAGGAATAGAAAACTTCTGAAGAAACGAGGAGACAAAATTTGGGAGAAGGAAATAAAGAAATAGAAAACTCAAAGGCGGTGGTGTAACACAAGTATTGGCTGTGTCTCGGTATGAAGGGACGCTATTATTGAAAAAACAAATTGAATGTCGTCAGTAGAAGGTATTTTTTTTTTTTTAGTTGTAAAACAAAGGAGGGGCACTGGCTATAACAAACAAAATAAAACTGGGCAGCTATTTTTAATACAGTACTAATGAAGTTACAATTATTATTTTTTGTTATCTACACAAGTGATGATGCTATTATAGTCTTGCATTCAGAAAAAGGCGCAATGCAAGTAATGGCTGACATTGGCAGGCTTATGTATTGTCCGAGACTTGTGAACTTATTTGTTTGCTTATGCATCTTTGATTCTCAGCGTTATTTTAATTAGAAAATCGTAATTAGTTGTTACCAAAACGTTTATAACTCCTATTGTTCAATTACATGCATGAACATATGTATGATTTTATTTGCAAACTAACTTTACACATAAAAGCGCGCAACAAAAATGTATAGCAAAACCATTAACACTGAAATTTAGTATTGTTATTTCACATGTATCCTTAGCATCAGCAGAGCTATACTTATTTTGTGTATTCGAATGAGTGGTGGGAAAGAGGATCCACACATTTCAACATTACTAGTTCATCAAATAGAATCCAAGCAGTGCAAGATCACAACTATAATAAGTACGTAATACTCGTAATCCCAAAAGTTCATGGTATCTTCTGCTGATTTGCAAAAGTATGACACTGGGAAGCAATGGTTTGCTTATTTACCCGCGCTAACAGATAGTTTGAAAAAATATCTCTATTAAAGTTTAATGAAAAAAATTCGGACGGAAATATCTATGTCAGGTTTTTAGGTTGGGGCCAAGATTTGCCTTTATATTTATTTGTTTTTCAACACTTATCCCTTCAAGTATTGGCAACAGGCAAGATTTGCCTTTAACCCCTGCTCGATTTGCCAACACTTGTCGTTCAAGTGTTGGCAAAAGGCAACACTTGCAGACTTCGTCGTAAATCTTGTCAATTGCCAAAACTTGCCCCTTCTAGTCTTCCCTGCATTCTCACCATATAACATGAAGTATTAGCAAAACATCACTTGCTCTTGAACAATGAACAGAGAGAACTAATCACGCCGCTAAACAGCTTTTCCCCCGAGCACATCGGCGAATGAAACAAAGTAACCATCAAGCGGGGAGGAGGAACGACTACCGGCCATGGCTCTCTGGTGAGAGACATGACGGAGTCGCTACAACTCCTCCCTTTCCCTATTCAGTTTCAGCACAGACCAAAGAACATAGGAAAGAGACCACCAACGACAGATTTTTCGGCCAGTTGCTCCGATGGCTTTGTGTGTCTTAGCCTCTGTTTCCTTTTCTGTTTTTATTTTTATTTTTGTACTGTGTGCGATTCCCCCACCACTCCTCTGTTCCGATCTGTTTATCCTACTCCGTTTCAGATCTGGTATGTGGGTGTGTGTATGTTGGGATAGTTTCAATGGTGTATATGTGTATATGTATCTGCTCTACACATGGGTGTATCGATGGTGTGTATTATCGAAGGAGGAGAGGTGCTGCTGTTTTTTTTTTTCTGATTTGGAGATGATGGTGGAAATGGTGTTTTAGGGAAGAAGACAAAGAGGGGGTGGGTGGTTGGTCCGTGGATGAATAATAAATCTAGATCTGATTTTTTTGGGGTGTAGTTGTGGGAGATAATGAATAGTGATTGTGGGCTAGGGTTTTAGGATTTATAGGGAGAGGGTTAGGGGTTTTAAAAATTGGGCTAGAAAAAATTGGGTGTTGTATAATATGAATGTTGCGTAGATAGGCTGAGATTTAAGTTGAACAATGATTCTGACCATTTTCTAAAAACTAATAGCTTTAACTAATTTCGTAAATCAATTTGAAAAACTTTCTAATTAGATAAATGCTCCCAATATTTTACATGTTGTAGGTAATATAAAGCCGAAAATATCAAGTTGCTAATATTGAAAAACTTTGCAAACAATAGCAAAATTGCGACAAAACGTCAAATTTTATAATTTCTTTTGAAAAGGGACATTTTTGGCTTTTTATTAACACAAAATGCTATATTTTGAGATTTATATAAAATTAAGTGCCAGCAAATTAATTTCGAAATTTCAGGACAAAATGGGTGTCAACAAGAACTTCTGGCCCAATATGTTAATGGGAATTCGCGGTTGGGCGAATTGCAGAACTATGACACTATAGACAATGGTTTGTCTTTTTCATTTTGATTACAGTGATTTAACAAAAATTAGCTTCGTTTAGTTTAACGAATAAATTTTGGATGGAAATATCCCTAGGAATCTTATAAACGACATGCAACAAGTAACAGATATATTGGAATCGAGTGCAAGTGTTGCATCAACAGTACTTGTCCTCGGCCCTTTCCCTCAATCTAACAGCTAATTGCCTTGAAGTCTAACCTAGAGATATTTGTGCTCGTCTGCTTCCCCCAATCTCCCTATGTAGCACTTGCGTTCAGTCCCTTCCCACATTTTTTCGCCTAATTGCCTTAAAGTCTTGGCTAGGCATCACTTGCCCTCATCCTTTCCCAAATTTCTTAGATAATTGAAGTCTAGTCTAGGTAGCACTTGCCCTTGTCCTCTACCCAAATTGTCTGAGTTAATTTCCTTGAAGTCTTGTTAAGGAACATTTCAAGGGAAAAAAAGGAACGAAATAGGAGGTCATTTTGTTAAAACTTATGAAAAATGGGGATAAACTATCAGAACCAATAAAATTTGGGGAGATTGGGGAAAATGTTTCTGCTCCCATCCTTGGCTCATTTGCAAAATTATGACACGTGAAGCAATAGTTTGCTTTTTTGTCTGAGTTAAGCGATTGTTTGCAAAAATGCCCCCATTAAGATTTAATAAAATAAATACGGGGAGTTGAGGTGGTTAGAACTATACCCCGAAATGCTCCCAGCATAGGAGCCTATGGTTCCATTCTTGTTGTTGCTGGAGGTACACATCCCTCTTGCCTTTATATTTTTCTACTTATCAACACTTATCCCTTCAAGTATTGGCAATAGGCAATACTTGCCGCACTTGGCCGTAAGTCTTTGCAAAAATCCAAGACTTGCCATTGACCCCTGCTCGATTTGACAACACTTCAACGACAAGTATTGGCAAAAGGCAACACTTGCCGCACTTCGTCGTAAGTCTTGACAATTGCCAAAGCTTGCCCCTTCCTGTTTTCCCTGCATTCTCGCCATATAACTTGAAGTATCGAAAAACAACACTTGCCCTTGAAGTATAGTCAATTGCCAAGACTTACAAAATTTTTTTGCCTAGAAGTCTTGGCTCCGGACTAAATAAGGGCATTTTGCTAAAACATTCCTTAGCGCGGAAAATTTTGTAACACCACTCCTTATGAAGGGCATGCGGTTAAATTTTTTGCTCATCCTTCAATTATGTGGAACTGGCTGATTTACAATAATATCACACGGGAAGCAATGGGTTTCCCTTTTGCCCATACTAACAGATGGTTTGCAAAAATGCCCCCGTAATGATTTAATGAAAAAAATCCGGGGCCAAGACTCGCCGTTATATTTTTTCGCTTTTCAACACTTATCCCTTCAAATATTGGCAATAGACAATACTTACCGCACTTGGTCATAAATCTTGGCAAAAAGACAAGACTTGCCATTAACCTCTGCTTGATTTGCCAATACTTAAACGGCACTTCGTCGTAAGTTTTGACAATTTGCCAAGACTCGCCCCTTCCAGTTTTCCCTGCATTCTCGCCATATAACTTGAAGTATTGGAAAAACAGCACTTGGCCTTGAAGTATAGCCAATTGTCAAAACTTACAAAACTTTTGCCTTGAAGTCTTGGCTCTGGACTATATAAGGGCATTTTGCTAAAACATTCCTTAGTGTGGGAAATTTTATAAAACCACTCCTTTTGGAGGGCATGCGGTGAAGTTTTTTGTGTGGAGTCACCCCACAGGCTTGCATCCGAAACTAGCGTAAAATTGATAACTAACCATTTTGGACGATGTAACTGAGGTTTATTGTTTTAGAACTAATTGAAAAACAACCAAATTATCCCTCTACACTTATAGCCTCTTGGCGTTAAACAACACTCCAAACTAACTACAGCACAAACATCTTTAACTGAACTCCAGTAAAAAAAATCAAGAATTTTCTTCAAAGTTTCAGAAAAATCTCGGAGTTTCATATTTAAAGTCCCACTATTTTAAATACTAGGACTTTGAACTAACATGTTCAAAATTTCAGTATTTTTTGCTGAAATTCATATTTAAATAATCCAAGTATAAAGTACTTGAAAGAGTTTTGAACCGCTGACTAGTTTTCATTTATTGTGGTGCAAACAAGCTAGGGCCAAATTTTACCTGAAATTGTTAAAGTGGGTTTAGAGGCTTGAAATATGAGAATTTTGATGAATAGCTACTCCCTCCGTCCCATTTTAGTTGTCGCTTTAGCAAGTTTCATTTGTGCCAAATTAGTTGTCGCTTTAGCATTTCAAGACACTTTTTACCAATTCTTTACAACTATGCCCATATTTAATAAAGGAGTATTTCCTATAAAAGTCAATCCAGTTTCATTTATTAGGGGTAAAATAGTAAAAGACATACCCTATTTATTGATTTCTTAATGGGCGTGCATAAGCCTAAAGCGACAACTAAAATGGGACGGAGGGAGTAGTTTTTACAACGTTAATTGATGAACAAACGAAAATTTTTAAAACTTGAAGAAATTTCAAAAGTTTATGGTTTTGGATATTCTTTTAAAATTTTACAGACGTTCTTCACTGGCTGGTGCTATAAAAAGTGGCTACAGGCCTATATTTCACGTAAATACAAAGATAAGAGCCGATGAAAGAGAGTGACGTCTCTAGCTAGGAAGTTGCTGGAATAAACAAGGAAAAATATGATCTGAAGAGGGAAAAACGATACAGCAACAATATTACCCATAATATTATGGTACAATTACAAAAGTATACCATTCTAATATTAAAATTAAAAATAATTATAAGGATTTTTTACACATATATACAAATATACACCCCTAATTACACAAAAATAGCAATATTTTTAAAATTACTAGACATAGCAATATTTTTCCTAGCATATTTCACAAATATAAAAAAAAAATACAGTTAACAGTTTAATAGAACAAAAAACAGTTTAATAGAACCAATTTTGTTCCCTACCAACCAGAAATCGCCTCACCGTGAACCGTCACCGCTCGGCCGATTGGCCGCCGTCCGCCGGCACCGACGATCCAAAAATTTTACATCAATAAAAATGCACAGACCTCCTCTTTCCATATATGGATTTCATTTTCCCAAATTCTCATTGGTTTGGAGTAGCTCGAGTTATGAAAGTTGGACCCCGGCGGCTACTTCACTTTCTCCGGCGAAATCGTATATGGATGGACTCGTCTTTCCCTCCTCTTTCACTTCGTCCACTATGTTTTCACAAAAAATGACTGTCTCAATCCTGATTTGGATTGACGGCTTAGTCAGATTAAGGGTTCTTTCATCGTCTTTTGATCTAATTTGTGGGATGCCGAAGATGAGGACGAAAACGAGGGGAAGGAAGAACAAATAAAAGAGGCGTTGTTATTCGGATTGGGCATCAGCTCATCGACCTACCTTGGCTGCAGCTTCATAGCTTCACTATTTGTTGTAATACTACTAGTAATCCAGCTCCTGAGCAAAAAATTTAGGTGACAAATCAGTATCAAAGTAGGAACATTTGAATTACAATTCTGTTGCTCTAACACCGATGGGGATTTTTCAGGCGCCACTATCTTCGTCGGATTTGAAAGCATTGGAAATCTATTCTTAACCGTTTCTGTTTCTTCAAAATTGTTCAGATTTCATTTCTGTTTCTGTTCCTATTTGTACATATTTGTCAGATTAATAAATTTGAACTCTTGTTTTCTATTGCTCACGACTGATGGCGTTGAAACAATATGATACGTTTTGAAACGTCATTGAAACATTGAAACAGTTGTTGTAACAGTTTGATACATCTGAAAACGATGTAGAAATAGTATGATACAGTCTGAAATGATATTGCAACAATCTGAAATAATTGTTGAAACAGTCTGATACGGTCTGAAACGGAAGTTGATACAGTTTAAAACAGTATGATATAGTCTGAAACGGGACTTGATACAGTTTAAAACAGTCTGATGCAGTCTGAAATGGAATTGATACAGTCTGAAACGGGACTTGATACAGTTTAAAACAGTCTGATGCAGTCTGAAATGGAATTGATACAGTCTGAAACGAGAGTTGATACAGTTTAAAACAGTATGATACAGTATGAAATGAGTCTTGATACAGTTTATAACAGTTTGATACCGTCTGAAACGGGACTTGATATAGTTTAAAATAGTCTGATACAGTCTAAAACATAGTTGATACAGTCTGAAACGGGGAGTAAAAGTGAAATAGGAGGAGTAAAAGTGAAATTGTGGGAGGAAAAGTGAAATAGGAGGGAATAAGCGGAGAAAAAGTAATAGTGGGGGAAATAGGAGGAAGTATATAAGGGTTTGGTATGGTATGGGAAAATATTGCTATGTTGTTGCTATATTTGTAATTAACTTGTGTTTTCCTTTATATAGGATAATTTTTATAAAATGTTGCTATGTTTGGTAATTAAGTTGTAAAAATTGTACTTTACAAAAATCTCTAATTATAACACGATACCACTTTACAAAGAATATCACTACATTTTTTTACATATTATATATAAAATGCATTTAAAGTCATATAAATTAGTGTTTTACCTCTTCCTTCTCACTGCTACACTGATTTGTCGCCGATAGTCACCAGGAGTCGATCGCCGCAGGCTAGTCGTCAGTGATTGGAATTTTTGTTTTCTTAAATCTGAAAAAAATTGTAGATGCATAAACATACAAAAAAAATACTTACATACTTAAAAAAAATTGATCTATAAAAATGCATAAACATACATAAAAAAAAAAACTAAAAATATAAAAATATGCGCATATAAACACCACATACAAACACATGCTCCATCCCTTCCAGTTTATGTGACATCATTTCCTTATTAGTCTATTCCAAAAAGAATGGCAGCATTCTAAATTTGGTAAAAATTTAACTTCAAAATTACTACTTTGTCATAACTGAAATGATTTACAACCACACAAACATCTATGTCTTATTTTACACCACAAATTTCGAAAATCTTCATTTATTTCTTAAACTTCGTGCCGAGTCAAACTATGACACATATACACATACACACAAATACAAGTTTATACAAAAAAAAATCAATTAATTGACATACAAAAATATGTAGGTTGAAATACACATACACAAATATAAAAAAAAATTACAAAGACATACTACTAGACATTAAAAAAAGATTAATTGTATTTATACACCAAAACATACATATACACATACACACAAAAAAAAAAAAGGCAGAAGTGGATCGCCGGCAACGTCAGATCGTAGTAGATCTCTCTTTCTCTTTCCAACATCTTTAGCGACGTCAGATCCGTAGCAGCAGCAGCAGCTCCACTCCAGTGACGGAGCAGCAGCAGCGGGACAACGGAGGGAGTATAAAACGAGCAGTGACAAAGTCACTCTGCGGTGGTTCGTTGGAGGAAGAGATCGCCATCGGTGGGGTAGAACGGTGGGAGGGTAGGTAGTTGGGTGAAGGAGGAGAGAGAAAGAGAGAGGGAGAAATTAGAGTTTTAGGTTAGAGAGATGAATGAATTGAAAAATGGTATGTTTTGTAAAACTGTGGAAAGCATTATTATGTAGGATAAATATTTAAAAGTATTATTATATTGTGTAATTAAGCCGTTTATAATGTCTTTTAGGGTATTTTTTTCTAATATTATTATGGTTATTCATTTGTATCTCTCCAACATCTTACTGTACAGCAGCAACAACTCAGTCCAATTATTGGGGTAATTTTGATGAGTAGTCAGTTTTTGAACCATTCAAAAGAGAAGCAGCCAATAGTTACAAATTTTTTTAAAAGTAGTCATATTTTAAGACACGAGTTTTTGCTTTTGAAGACTAGTCAGAAGAAAAAACTCTGAGAATACTAAACCACAGCAAAATTTGCTGCAATTTAGTTATAAGTTACAGGGAATTTTACTGGAGCTTCATAGTTGAAGTCCCAGTAAATTTTCATGGGACTTTCGCGCTAAAATTTTCTGGGACTTTATATTAGCACTCCCTAAGAAAATTTTATTGGGACTTTGAAAATTATTGGTCAAAATCTTAGTAAAATTTTCATTTAGCTCGGTGTGAACGGACTACAGGGTCAAATTCTTACTAATTATTGTCTATCCAACCAAATACTAGGAATTGGGCTTAGTCCAACTTCTATGGAGGATAATGGAATTGGGAAGAGAGAAAGGCAAATGAGATAGTACGATAATGAAACTCATGTTAGAAATTCGTTTATGAAATTATTTATGTTAGTATTATTGAGTAGATATTCATGAACCCATATAAAGGATATAACTAAATACTTAATGTATTTTTTTTGCTCAATATTGTACAAGCTTAATATATTCAGCTAGTTGCTACATTATGAACCCATGTAACGGATATAACTAAATACTTAATGTATTTTCTTTGCTCAATATTGTACAAGCTAAATATATTCAACTAGTTGCTACTTTATATTTCGAAGGCAAGCTTTGCATCAACTGGTAAAGTTGTCTTCGTGTAACCTATAGGTCATGGATTCAAGTTTTGGAAATAACCACTGATACTTACATTATGTTAGACTGCGTACATCACACCTCTTGAGGTGGGGTCCTTCCCCGAATCATACATGAACGCGAGATACTTTGTACACCGGGCGACATGCTCGTATTTGCTAGTATTATAATTGACAATGCAATGTTTGTCAACAAGGACACCATCACTGGTTGCGTGTACATCTTTACCCGCAAAGTTGTGTTCTCTTGTCAAGCCTTTATTTTCCCTTTTGCAGTATGTTTACTAACTTATCGACCCTATCATCTAACGTTCAACTTTGCCACGAACAATTATGACGAATTAGAGTCCTATGGCTAAGATATCACCACTCAAACAAGGTTTCTTCTTTTTTTTATACCTGTCTTAACTAATTTATTTTCTGTAATGTTTCCTTCAAACAATATATGAGCTTAGATTCAATAGCTCCGTTGCAGCCTATGTGATAAGGAAAAGAGGCCTTAGTCTCATAATGAGAACTCGAAATTAAGTAAAATTTTCGTACACAGGCCATTTTGCGAGTAGTATTTTGGTTTGAGGCCACTTTTCTTAATGATTTTACATGAGATGCCACCTTTTACAACTTCAATCCTTGCGGCCTGAACTTCACACCTCAAGAGTTGAGGTTAAACTTCAGCCCACAAAGATTGAAGTTTATGCATTTATGCCTAAAAGGGCTGGCTGAAGTTAAACTTCATATCTTATTCATGAAGTTCAGACCACTGAACTTTAGCTCACAAGGATTGAAGTTACAAAAAATAGCATCTAATGTAAAACTAATAAAAAAAATGGCCTCAAACTAAAGACTCATGGCAAAATTGGCTATTCATGCACTTCTCCCAAATAGAGGTCTTAGTAACCGACTAAAAACTCATGGGAGGTTTAGGAAAATAACCATCAAAATTAAAATATTTACCCACCTCTATCTATAAGTTTCATAGTTACAAACCCTACCCATAAACTATTTACATATCCTACCCATCTAGACTTGTATACTAATATTATTTATGCAGTATACCTTGAAGGTATATATCTATAAAATATTACAAAGCTATGCAGTAATAAATGGGTACGTTAGGTAAATACTTTTAATTTTATGGATACTATAATTTTTAATGGGCTGGACTTGTAATACTTTAAATTTCTTGGCTATATAGTGTAAAAAATCCAAAACTTGGGGGCCCAAAAGCCTAAAATTGAAGAAGATACACATGTTAAGCCCTGGGGGACCATTTCCCAATTTAAGGTCTAATTAACTCGTCACCACATGAATCTGGTAAATTGTCGCTATCAATCACGTTGCAATAATACTTATATAATATATATATTTCATTATTCTCGCAAAACTTCGCCTGTCAATTTCCACGGTCATCCATTCAGGGGTCGTTTGGTTTGATGCACTAGTTATACATGGATTGTAATATATGGATTAATAATACAGGGATTAATATTGCAGGGATTAATAATACGGGATTAAATTTTATGCCGTGTTTGGTTCATTGGAGATAAAAGTTATCATTTAATATATTTGATTTATTTTTAAATTAAAAAGTAATGAATTTACAATTATATCCTTTAATGATTGACTTTTATTGGCTTCTAGGGAAATGAGAAGGATATTGTTGTCCTTTTGTTCCTTTATCCATGTATAATACATGTATTAGTTATACCACCTTGGTGGAGGGATAAAATAATGCACCAATTGGTGTATTATTTAATACATGTATTAGTTATACCTCTTTCAAAATACAAACCAAACAAGGGATTAAATTTAATACATGGATTAATATACCCAATCCCTCAAACCAAACGTCACCTCATTGATGTTAGTTGATTCTCGTTGAATCTTCTCTACTCTTCTTTTAGCCTTCTGCATTATGAATATTCCTTTTTCCAAACGAAAAAAGTCAACATATAAAACACACTGAAAGCTAGCTGTTTTCATGCTTTTCCATAAATATATATTCAAATAAATCATAGAGCTTGTTATTTCAAGAAACTACATTTGTTTATCTTTTCTTTTGATTTTTGTTCAAAAATATATACATAAAAAAAAAATTTGATTCCATTTGTATGGTATTATCATTAAGCGTGGTAATTTCACTCGAAAATTAGAGTTACTGTTTTACGAATGTGGGAAGCATTTTATCAAATGATCATGTACTGTACTGGTTATTAGTTAATTTACATTAGATTTGACTTTAATTTATACATCCTAATGTATTACAGCCACGTTATTTGTTTCTTTAAAAGATGAGTACATTCATCAATTACTATAAAATTTATGCCTTGAAGTAATATCTTAGGAATTACTAAAAGTTAGATTTAATATACAGTAATAATATATCCAGTATATCATATAAATGGGAAAAAGTTGATTTAATATGTCAAACTATTTAGTCAACATTGACTCCTGTCTTCTTTCTTCGAGTTGTGATTTCAATAATTTTTATGTTCTTATATCTGTTTATTAATCAGAATAATTTTTTTTAAAAAAAAATATGTTATGCGACCTTTTTGAGGCCCAGTGTTTAAATTGTAACCCCGATAGCAAATCATTACAAAAAATGGCTCTCAGCTATCTGCCAGATTCTATACCAGGATCCCAAAATTACGAGTTCACATATGACCAACCCTGATACTAATAATTTAACAGAGGTGTTAAAAGTATGTAGGAATACTAGTATTTAGGTTTAATGGGGAGATGTATAGCTCAAAAGTTGCATCTTAATCTTAAAATTAATTCCGACAAAAACAAATAAAAGAAATAAGAGAGGAGAACATGTTGCAGTTTGATGTGATAAAAGGAGAGAAGATGCATCAGGCCATCAACCAAATAGCAAGGACAAAAAATGTATTAAACTTGTTTGGATCATAGCAATATGGAATCTCTATCCTATCATTTTCCGGGCATAATAATCCAAGAAAAACTATTTGTGGGATTTTTTATTTTCTATTAGAGTTGCTTTCCTTATTTATATTTTACGAAAAGATCCGGTTTGTTGCTTACAACCAAGTGCACACAGGAGACGATATTTCTTTCTTTAAAAATGTTTTCTAGTTGATATGTGTGGCCCGCGTGTGTACATGAGTCGGTTTGGATCGGTTTTTTCATTAAAAAAACCAAACCAACTATATCGGTTTGTTAAATTAAAAAACCAAACCAAACCAATATAAAACTGATTTTTGCGGTTTCGGTTTTATTCGGTTTTTTTGGGTTTCTCAATTTTTCGGTTTGTTCCGGTTTATAAAAGAATGCAAAAAACAAGTAAACTTATACCAAGAAAATTGCATTATACAAGAATAAGACTCGCTTAAAATAACTGCAACACCCTATTATACTAAAAGACGTACTACTTAATTGCATAACTAAGGTGAACGAATACTCCATAAGCCTAAAACTCCAAAAACAAGTCTTTGGAGCAGACTGTACACAAATGAACAGAGAATTTGAAATGCATTTGTATGGGACAAGTAGAGTCCAACTCAAGGGAAATGCATTAGTAACAACACATGATGAGTTAAACGAAAAATTTCTAGATACAACTCAACGTACTAAAAGATAACTTAACATGTTATAAAATATATATTGATGAATGTAAACCAATGGCTAATTGCTTTTGTCAAGTGGGTCCTGCTCCTCACATTCAATAACTATGAATTCACTCCGGAATTGAAGGACAAATTTTGCAAATTAGAAAATAATTTATAAAATATTTATAATTAGATTATACTTAATGGATACTTGTTATGTATGATTTATACAACGTCGATTTGGTTCGGTTTGGTTTGACTTTATTTTTGTTAATACCAAACCAATCCTGTTTGATTTAGTTCGTCGGTTCGGTTTAACTTGACGGTTCGACTTGTACATCTCTATATGTGGGTTAGATTTTATTTGTCATAGGTGAAGAGGCTTCAACTGACTTCCTGACACATTCCAAAGAACGCTTCTTTTCAGTAGAACATGTTGTATATCAGAGAATTTTTGTATTCATCAGAGTTACTGAAATTAGGTGTGTCATGTAATGATGGTATCGCTTGTTGGCACATTTAAATATTTTATAGGAAAATCTTCTAATGAACAAGGCTACTTAACCCCTTCTAATACCCCAAGTAGTATTTCTTTGAATAATTTTTTAAGGTTGAGAGAAGTAAATGCTAGCCATATTTCTTATGTTTTGTGTTTGAGATAGTAATTTAGTACTTAATTCTTTAATTTATCCCAAGTTCTGGTTTATATTGACCATGAACGAATTTGATCTAAGATTAAATGATATCGGATAATTAAATTTGAGCAAAGATATTGAAACAAATGGACTGCTTATGTGATTTTTTTTAGCTGAAATTATGTTATATGAGTTACAACCATCATCCAAGTCTTTGCATTCCTTTCGTCCTTTTGTAATGTTCTTCTCACAAGTCTCACCTCTATCATCTTCCAGTTGCCAAAAGTTGCAATAAAACAAGTTGTTGGTACCCACTTCAAACCACTTGCACTTTCTTCCTTTTAAGAATTGAAGTTACTTATTTCTCTTAAGTTGTCAAAGCTCTAAAATGACTATGTTACACTATGTAAATAGTGCAAATGACCAACTTTAAATTATATAGTGCATTGATAAAGGGATTAAGAAATTACTTTACGCTCTAAGTTTAAATCTTAAGGAATCGTTAGGTACGCCGCATTAAAAATTAATACCTATACTAAATTTTTTATAAAGTTTATGTAGTGTTTGATTTATTTTGCAAGAAGGTATAAAAATCTGCACTAATAATGCAACATTTGATTTGGATTTAGAAAACATGCACTAATAATATCTGCATAAATTAATGAGGGAATCTATGTATTGTTTTATGCAGGATAGGAGGTGGAATAATGATGCGGGTGTTAGTTATGCAGGTATTAAAATATTAAAAGGACAAATATGTCATCACCTCTTTTTATCATTCAAACTAAATCTATTGAAGATTAAAAATTAAAACACATAATTTAAATAATAAAATATATAATAATTTTTTAATACAACAAATTATTCATTAACCAAAATATAATACATGCATAACTAATATCTGCATTAATAATACTTACATTAATAATACCTGTATAACGATCCATAATTGCGTTATCAGTAACATTTGATAACACCAGTCTAATATTAATATCCTTCGGTCGTACGTAGACCATAGATTTAAATGTGTGCGTCATTTTCCAAGACAAAATTCAAATCACCGAAAATCCCAATGTTTTCCTTACAGTGTTGTGTTTGTGTATACACTGCGTCTGTTTGCTGGTGCCTTTTTCCCAATGGGTTGGATCCCACTCCTAATTAAAACCACTTATTGATATGCCACCTCCCTCTATCTCTCATATCTCATCTCCTTTTATTCGGATGAAAGAAAGCTTTTTTTTTTTTTTTATTAAAAAAAATGTATCTACTCAATAATCTGTAAATCATTAGTCGGATTAATTTATATCTTCATTTTATATAGCTTCTTGATGGAAAAATCACTTTCAACTAAAGATTTTTCAATTTTCTGAACCCTCACAACTCAAACCTCTAAAAATTTCACATGTCATCATTCCACCGGCATCTTATGATAATACTAAAAATTACTTACGTCAAACAATAGAGAAGAGAAACATTATATATGCCTTTTGTAGATCTTTTACTCATTAAGTTTTTTTAAGTGACGGTATATCAATAGTCAACACTAGCAGAATATATTGCTTTACAACGAGCCAAAAGGACCATCCACAATTAAAAATTATGAATTCTGTACGATACATGGAAAAGAAAAAATATAGTCAAGCCATGATCGATGGAACAATAGAAACATTCCTCCCAAGAACAAGACAGAAGAAAATGCCAAAGCGCTATTAAATAAAAACTCCATACAAATGCTTCAACCGATAAAATATAATCTAAGGTACGGCTTGTTTTCATATGACCAAGCTAAAATATGACTTTAACAGTTTAGCCTTTGAAAACTTGGTCTCCTTAAATCTCTTAACCAACCAAAAGAGCAACTGACGTTGAAAAAAAAGTGGGTACAATATACTAAAAGAGAACAGTTTTAGGTAGATGGTAATTATTTCTCTCCTTAATAGCATCCTATGTCCAAGTTACATGGAGGATAAGGTTTAGTAATTAGAGAGATTCAGCTCGTTCTAGCTCATATATTGAATGAAGATTTAAGACCCTTTCTAGTTGAGGATGAAAAGAGAGTTCGTGGATGAACTAATTAATTAAATAGATTATGGACGAGCCATCACAAGTAGAGACAGATTTATGATTTAAATAAAGATTTGATAAAAGTTGAAAGTTTAAAATTAATTGGTATTCATGCAACTTTTCAGGATTTTTCACATTATTTATAAACTATACTAAAAATAATGCATTCAATTGAATTCAATATATGTCAATACTTTAGGTCTATCTTTACTTGCAATTGAGCTACTTGAAAAAAAAAGGTTAATTAGATAACTAGAAGCAAGTTCATAGATGACAAAAAACACGACGTAAAACAGGAGGTCATGAGCTATAGAGCTAGTATAATTGACAACTGGCTAATCACTAATGGCCTAATGAGAACGACCTGGATTAACAACTACTCCTATTAGACCAGTATTAACCCTTGACAAACTATATTTTATTAACACTACACAGCTACACTAGATATATTTGCTTTTAGAATTTCATAGTCTTCAATCAAATGGTCTATTATTAATAATATTCGAGAATTATAAATGCCCCGGGATTGCTTTCATTTTCCTCCGTAATTATTGATGTAATTAATTAACTATTTTAGAACAAGGTTCATTGTTTACCGTCTTACACATTCATTACTACTAAATATAAAGGAGCTGAATCATAACATATTTAAGAAAATATAAAAGAAATAGTCATCATTATTTAGAGACCACGTTAATTTAGTAATGAGACCTAGTCTGTAAAGAGAAAATTAAATGATGTTTACGTAGAAAATAGTTTCTATAAAATAAATTAAAAGTGACGTTACGTTGGAAAATATCCACATAGGACTGAGAATGGAAGTTTCCTTGTAAATTATTGAGAAGATAATGATATCAGGCAAAAGCAGTAAGCACAAAGTATATATAATTGCCAGCGTGACGCAGAATAATAATTCAAGTGACCCCAGGATCTTATAGTAAGGAGAAAAAATAATTTCAAAGTCGTTAAAAGGGTAAACAAAATCAATCAATTCAATTTTAAGTAGACCCTACCTTTCACAGCCAACTTATTAGTAGTAAACTCAGCCTTAAAATCCTCTTTTTCCTTATACAGTCTTTCTGTTTCCCTTTTTCCCAAAACTCCCTCCAACATTTTCCTTAAACCATTGCTTAAACCATTTGTTCACATTCTTCAACACCAAAAAAGGAAAACATAAAAACCTAAAGGAAAAAAAAAAAAATAACTTTCCTCTCTCTTTCATCATGGCTTTTCTTCAAAACCAATTTCAATTTCCACTTGTATTACTCTTGTTCTTCATGTTGTGTTGTTGTCAAGGGGATAATGCAAAGTCCATTCATGATTTACTTAAATCTAAAGGCTTACCAGGAGGTTTACTTCCTAAAGAAGTGATATCTTATAAGTTTTCAAATACTGGACTTCTTGAAGTGTATCTTGATGGGCCTTGTTTAGCCAAGTTTGATACTATGGCTTTTTATGATAGTGTTGTGAGGGCTAATCTCACTTATGGTTCACTTGCTGGAGTTGAAGGCTTTTCTCAACAAGAGCTTTTTGTTTGGTTACCAGTTAAAGGGATTATGGTTGATAATCCTTCATCTGGTCTTATACTTTTTGATATTGGTTTGGCTCATAAACAGCTTTCTCTTTCTCTTTTTGAAGATCCTCCCCATTGCAAACCTGATGGTAATTATATTTCCTTTTCTCCTTGAATTCATTTA
This sequence comes from Petunia secreta, assembly GCA_029990175.1. Classification (NCBI taxonomy): domain Eukaryota; kingdom Viridiplantae; phylum Streptophyta; class Magnoliopsida; order Solanales; family Solanaceae; genus Petunia; species Petunia secreta. The sequence goes on along the minus strand of JARKIP010000013.1, from coordinate 16,311,351 downwards.
TTGATTAACTATTCTGGTACCCGTGATTATCTTGCCCGACTAACCTGGAGTTGCATCGTGTAATCATGGGGTAGAAACTTTCCTTACTAAGAATTTCTTTACTTTATTAGCTCGAACGTAAAATATTTAATTTAGAGTGGAGAATTTCATCCGTCTCATTATACTCGATAGTCTATTTCCCCCTTAATTATTGTTGTTACTTTTCTATTTTATTATTCCTATGTCATAGAATTTGTTTTGCTATTGGCTGTGTCTTACTAACAATGTGAAATTTCACTTTTTTCGAGAAAAAGCCATATTTTCCTCTCTCTGAATTGGAGTTTGTGGTTGTGTCAGTAGTAGTATATAGTTCCCCATGTGTTTTCTGAATTGTGTTTCTGGAAATGAGTTGAAATATCATTCTCTGATGTTAAGCTTAAGGTACGTCCACTGAAAAGTTTTTACTAGTACCTACTAATGTCAAGTAGTTATCTTGGTTTTCATCTATAGTAGTATGTTTTTAATTGTTTAAGTTTCAAGAATTGAATATGCTTTTTGTGGAATATGCAGGCGTTTTGAAGAAGAATGGTCGGAAGGAGAAGGGATTTGAAGATCAAAGATAAGATCAGATGTACATTTGGAATTTTGAATTAAATATATATCCATAATAATAGGGTAGGGGGAGGGGTTAGTACAAATTACCAGGCTTGATTATAGGATCTTTTAGGCCAATGAGATTACGGGGTACGGTTTGTAAAGATTTTGGGTTATCAGATAATGTTTGCTATTTTGGCAAATGCTAATCTTTTAACTTTTTCTCATTCCTTTTGTGCGATTCTTTGTTTGTTTCAACCTTTTGTGGATAGATTAAGATAACAATAAAACAAGAGATCTCCTACTTCTACACTCCTAAATCCCTCAAATATCTCTCCCATAATCTTTCAAAAAGATTTTCTAGTCTTTTGTTTGGACTGACCAAGAGGTTTGTGCACTAAAAGTTTTTTGGTCACAAAGGGTAATTCCAGAATAATTTAATCACTTGAATCAAGTTTTGTTGCAAAAAAAGAAAAATAAATAAATAAAGGAGGTTTATATAATATCTCAAACAACAAAGGAAATTCGAAAACACTCATGAACTAACTATCATTAACATTCAGTTTGCCATATAATTCAATTTTTGATTTATCTTTCTCCTATTACTACTCCTATGATATGATTTATGACCAGAACATTTCATAGGATCCTTAGTTCTAACGTGGGAGAAATGGGCCCATCTAAAAGGAGATGAGAGTAACGGGCCCTCACGGACCTTTAAGCTTTAACTACTAGTACTACAGTATATACTTGATTTTCATGCATCAACTACTTGACTTATGGACCCTGTTAGATTTACATCCAATTCAATTGGGTGAATAGTAGCAGCTTCTATTAAGTAGTTATGTAATGTTATTCTATCCGTTTCATTTTATATGATGGAGTTTGACTTTATATAGATCTTGAAAGTATCAAAATTATCCTTATTAAATGAAAAAAATAGTTGAAAAGAATATTTGATTAACTAAACAGCTGCTATAGATTTGAAAGTATGTAGGCCAACAATGGTAGAAGAGACCGTGCTATTAAACAATCGTCAAAGTAATAAAGTGTGACATTTTTTAATTTTGAACGGATTTGGCAATCAAATTTACTACGTAATTAAGCTAAAATAAAGAAAGGGAAACTCTAAAATGTGTTAAAGGTAAGCTCAACTGCTTAAATACCATTCATGGTGTCTAGTCAACACAAAAGAAAAAAAAAATTATTTGTACCTATCATTACTATTTGATTAATACCCAATATTGACTTTGTACACTAAATTTATATTGAGTTTCTACTTTCTATGGACAGACAAAAATATCAGTAGTTTGAAGTGTGAGCAAGTAATAGTACTAACGATTGAATATGACTTTTGATCATTGAAATGGCCTACGAGAGTGAAGTTTGTACTTTAGTGGGCATTTTACTCGTGAACAAAGTGACGTTCTTTCTTTTTTTCACTTCATTGTTTGTTCTAACTTTTTTTCTACACATTAAGTTGGCTGATGGAAGTGGAAAGAGGAACAGAATAGGAAAAGGGTCGTAATCTTGCAGCAACGAATTTGCCCTATACTGTAACAAACCCCAATTTAATGAGACATGTAGCATCGTATTCTAGTGAACCTAGCTAGTAGTACATGCTAGCATGTGTGATTATGACATTATAAATAAAGGATTGATGGTTGTAATAAAGGTAATAATGGTTCAGCTACTCCTACTCAGTACTCACCATACATTGTATTATCAACTGTCCACTATATAAATATTCCTCATTGAAGCTCACCACTATTCAAAAAAATTCCTCTTTAGCTAGTTTTCTTAGCAATGTACTTGCTGGATGTGCATGGTTACTACATTAAAAAGGACGTAAAAATCTTTGGAACTGCGCCGTAATGATCCAAAAAAAATATATTTTTGGCCAATGCACACTTGAGGAAAATATATATATATATATATATATATATATATATAAAAGTATACAGGATTTTAGATTAATAAAAAAGGAGTGATAAACTTGTCGCACTCCGTGTTTAAACTAAACTAATGGAGTACATCATTGTATATGTCCATCCAGAGTATAAACTTTCTTTAATACTTAATCATGGTTAAGAGTTACGTTATGAAATGAAACATCGTTCAAACTAAGAAATAATTCACGGTCTAGGGGAACAAAAAAGTGAAAAACATTTAGTCACCTCAACTTTGGCTAATTAAGATCTTAAACTTAAACATTACCCCAAGAATAAAATCGGGGAAAACCATAATTAGCCAACCCCATAAATTAGCTTACATCATGTTGACCATATCAAATTATAGCCAAAATCTTATAAAGCATGAAGGTTAGAAAAATATAAAAGGAAAATAATAATTCAACATTCCATTAGCTAGAAGCAAGGGATTGTTAGTAAGATTAGGAGAAAAATATCCCTTAAACCTCTCTAACAACTCAATCAACATTATCCAAAAAAGATTCACATAATATATAGAAGAAAATTTTGGAAAACTTGAATACCCGGGAACAATGAAAATAACCAATTGAATACAAATATCATAATAAGTAAATAATATGAGAATAACAAATAAATACATATCGAATAATGTGAGAATAACTAATACACATTAAAGAATACAAATGATATAATAAGTGAATAATATGAGAATAACAAACACACATTGAAGAATGCATATAACATAATACGAGAATTACAAATAAATATATATTTAAATAATATGAGAATAATAAATACATATTGAATAATATGAGAATAATAAATACACATCAAATAATGTAAATAACATAATAAGTGAATAACATGAGAATAACAAATACACATTTATATATAATGCATAATATTGTTGATTAATAATTGAATACATGTTATATACCAATTAGTGCATCAATTGAACATGTCAAATATATGCCAAATATTGGCGTATGATTTGAATTTTGAAATATGCTAAAAGGGTAAAAAGAAGAAATTACAGGGAAACGGATATCTATATAAGAGAAAAAAACAATTCAACTTATAATAATTAACACTATAGTAAATCAATCATTAAAAATTAATGAAAGACTTACCAGATCCCTTAAAATAAGGGATATGCCTCGATTATTCCTTAATAAATAAATGGTTTAATATATCCACAACATAACATATTGGCTAGAATATATGTTTGCTAGAATATGAGATAAAATATTCTATTTGTTTATATTGTTATATTTAAGAAAATATGTTTAGAATTTGAAAAAAATATATTTGTATTGTTCACCTAGTATTATTTTTCCAAATAAAATCTTACATATCTACAGGCAGGCCTTAGAATTGTTTCACTGAAAATGAAGTCTCAACTAATGGAGCTATCCCCTCTTGGTTTTATCAGACAAGCAACACACAAGAATTAGGGCCTTCATATAACTTAACTGATGCCTGGGCAGTGCCCCTTCAATCTCTTCTTACATTCTCGCAAACAACGCTTCCTCTTTAATCTCCTCCTAAATTAGGAGGAAAGAGATATCATTTTACTAAAATTATCTTAAATTGGGATAGATAAGCAATATCAGTCAATTTTAAGGACGCTTGGTGATATTTTTTGCCACGAGATAACATGAAAAGATTATGGACTTAGAATGATAAAATATGGAGGCCCAAGTCATGGAAAGTGCACGACATCGATTCAAAAAATTTCACTGCGCGCCCTCAATAAGGAGTGAGTGTGCAAAATTGCCCGCGTTAACTAATGTTTTAGTATAATATCCTTATTTGACACGGAGACAAGACTTCAAGGAAAAAACTTGTAAGTATTGGCCCGGGACCAAGACTTCAAGGGCAAGTGTTGTTTTACCAATACTTCAAGGACAAGTATTGTTTTGCCAGAAAAGACTGGAAGGGGCAAGAAACTTACGACCAATTGCCAAGACTTACGACCAAGTACGGCAAGTGTTGCCTTTTGCCAACATCTGAAGGGCAAGTGTTGGCAAATAGAAAGGGCTCAAAGGCAAGTCTTGGCAATTGTCAGGACTTACGACCAAGTGCTGGCAAGTATTGCATTTTGCCAACACTTGAAGGGATAAGTGTTGAAATGCAGAGAGGAGTAAACGACAAGTCTTGGCCCAGATTTTTTTTTTTTTAAACTTAATGGGGTCATTTTTGCAAAATCACTGGTTGCACGGGTAAAAAGGCAAACAATTGCTTATGGTGTCATATTTGTGCAAATCTCCCCATCAATTGTGCTTGGGCCCTTATAAACTAACCTATTGGAGAAAATTTACAAAACTATTGCACCGGAGCAACTAATATGGCTCTTTGACCCTATAACAATTGTTTAGATAAAATGGCTCCATTTTGATTTAATGAAAATGGATTTAGGCTTCTTTTTTTTTTTTTTTATGGTATTTAATGAGACTCTGTATGTTCTCGGTCCATTAAGTGCATTTATTTAATTTTTTAAAAAAAGTACTTAACCCTTTTAATACCTATGCCCGAAACATATGTGTGGAACAATATGTATTCGTATTTTATTAAAGTACACCACATCTTCCTCGGAACTAGTACTATTATTAGTTTTTTCGGAACTAATTTTCCACTTCAAGCCTATCTTTCATATTGTTTCACAGAGCTTCTCTTGGATTATAAAAGGGTGTCATCAAATTAACGGAGAATGGGCAGTTTCCATTTGCACAAACTCCATGAATTTTTTTTCATTTTTAAAGCTTTACTTGACCATTATCATCATGATATTTTGATCCATGAGAAGTAAAATGACCATGGGTATTTATCGAATTGGGATTTTGCATTTGATTCAATTTTATTGAATATTGTATTGGTCGATTTCTGTTCGATCACAAGAAGGACGGATTTGGTTATATGACAAGGTATTAATTGATTTCGAAGACGTTGTGATCGGAAAGAAACAGCTTCATTCGACTGTGTGATCGGTTATGCGGTATTGTGATCGGATAATTTCGAAGGCAATGTTTTAACGGATAACTCAGCTTGTCCTCATCCCAAATTTATCGGAACAGATTTAGCGGATTCGCCGGAAGTGGATGAAGATAGGCAACTGCTGAAAGAGAAACGTGGGGAAATGAAGTTCTTCTAGGGTTGGGAATTCTTCATCACTTCAACCTATAAGTAGGACCTTATGCCTTCATTTGGGGACACGTTCATCAAACAATATTACTCTCATTCTTCAAGCTATCTACCCTCTCTCCACTCTGTTGTTATTCTCTCATCATTTATTGTCATTATCAAAGCGACCTTTGTATTAAATTGTCATTCGTGGCTTGGTTCAAACGTGGAAGAAGATCCATCTCTTTCATCGAAGCACCATACTCCGATTCTTCAATACAATAAGTCTTTATCGCTCTATTTACTTATTTGTTTATCTGCTTGTTGCTCCCAAACGCACACGCAAGTATACGTGGTCGACAAGTAATAAAGTGATAAATCGAGTATCGTTCCCACGAGGACTATTCAGACTGAATTCTAGCAAACAATTTATATAAACTATTCAGGGATCTTTTCCAATAGTGATGAGTTTATTAACTAAAGAACAGTAATTAAATGGTAAAAGTGAATTCAAGCAATGGAGCAAAAGTTGGTTGTTATCAGTAATAAGGAGACGGTCCAGGGTCAGAGTTACGAACAATCCAGTTGAGTTTTCCAATTGATTCCACTTCTTAAATCCCGGGTTACTAACTAACAGGTTAATTGTACCCGTGAAAACCTTTCGATTCTTCACGGTCTATGCAGGCTACTCCAATCCCTATATGTCTATGGGTTGAATCACGTGCACGCATTAACGAATTCTGTGATTGGTTAAGTTAGGCGAGCAAGTATATGTCTATCCTACTCACAAATTGATTCCCCGATGTCCAGGTTTACAATCAAGCCCTATTCTTTCTTATTTGCGTTTACAAGTTCCCTCTGTCGAGTTCAACTTGTAAACCGTAGATAGTGTTCAATTATCAGGCCTCAATAACCAAACAATTAGGCTCAAGAAAGAATAAACAATCCGTAATGGTAAATCAATATATAGAAATCAACTTTCAAACATCAACATTCATGTAATTGCTCTAACCCTAGAACGAACAAACTATAGAATTAAAGAGAAGAATAAGAGAAAGAGAGAAAGAACTTGTTTAGAAGACATCTAGGGCTCCTCCGCCCTCCTCCAAAACGCTCCCCAGTCTGAACTCCTCTCAAAAACTAAGTAAAAGAGTATTTATAGTGTTTACAAACACCTAGTAATAAGTTAGACCCAATCCTAGACGAAATAGGAAGTGAAAAACCGCACACGGGGCACTATAACGGGCGCCCTTGCCTCGGAAAACGTCCAAACAACTAGTAGCGTCAGATTTTGAGCGCCTTTGGCACGTGGCGCGCAAGGAATAGCGCTGGGGCACTGGGCGCGGTGGAGGGCGTGCCACGTGCCCTGCAGCGCCCAGCCATTTTCGTGCTTTCTTTCTCCTTTGCTCGCTTCGTGTTGTGCCTTCGTGTGCTCGATCCAATCCTCAATCACCCTTCAATCAATTCATGCTCAATCAAGCTCCAAAAGGCTCCTCATGCACTTCATAACAACCTACATACACACGACATCAAATCAGTGTAAAACCACATTCATAAACCATAAAACGAGCGAACAAGGTACTAAAACGTGAGGAAATATTAAGGAAATATAGGCATAAAATGCCAAACATCACTGCTCATCTATTGTTGCTTGTTTCGTTGTCTGCTTGCTACTTACGTTATTCATTACTTTGATTCACTACTTTTGATCTCGTTAACTTATTGTCGTTATTCTGATTGCATAAGATAATTTATCAACTTGCTCGTTAGTATTGATCACATCAAGTGAATTGCTAGTATTGTTTCTCGATCGCATTATCTGATTGAATACATTTCTATCATACTCATCCGTCATCGTATCTAACTTTGCCATCGAATCTGTTTAAAATTAAGCATTTGGTCTTGAACAAAATCAACCCGTAATTTGTCCTCGATAAGAAATTCGATAGAAACCACGTCATCGTAAAGTGCTAGTTCGTCGTTTGTTTCATTTTTCTCTGTTTATATTCTCCTTCGAATTGTTTATTCAGATCTGACATCGTATTTGCATCTTTGGGATCGATACTCGCATTATCTTCGAATTAAGCCCCTAAAAATCAACTGTTTGTCAACGTAAACTTCTTATCAATCGATCGAATTGAGATATAGAACGGTCGCCTTAGACTCAACTAAATATAAATTTAATTGTAAAACCTGATACATTTTTAGGAAATACAAATATTATTTTCAGTTTAAATCCAAGCATCTATGATTACTTCATTTGTAGTGGTAGTTCTTCTAACTGGAGTTTATACTTCTCGAATAGGACATTCTTCTCCACCAATTGTCTAAGTTGATAGTTTCTGCCATTGCTGGCTTTGGGCATCTTTGGAGGTTTCCCTCTTTTTCATGGAATAAATTAATGCATACATAAATTAGTAGATTACATTTTGGTACAAAAATTGTTCCAATTGATACATTTTTTTTCGTAGTTCATATATTCAAAAAAATTCAAATACAAAATATTCATTAATAAATTTAGATTTCTCTTGACACTTTTTTTTTATATAATATATAACTACTATTAATTGAAATATTATAGTTATTGAAGTTTTAACATGGATAAATGATAGACAATCAGATATTAAAAGAATAAATAGTCTTAATAGTTCAGTATTCAAATCTGTATACAATATCTTAAAATTCAGGTGTGCATTCAGATTCAAGCATCTTAATGTTAATAAAAAAATGGCCCCTTAGTCTTATAAATTATAAATGACACTCGTATTCCCGTCATTATTTCTTCGTAAGTACTGCCTAAGAGACAACACTTGCATTTGACCCCTCTTGATTAGGCAACCCTTGCCTTTTAACTCTTCCCACATTCTCCCATCTAACTTGAAATGTTGTCTAAGCAGCACTTACCGTTTATACTCTTGCATAGGCAATACTTGGCCATGCTATTTTTCCACGTTCTCCCATATAACTTGTTGTGTTTCCTGCGGAAGAAGTAGAAGTCATTTTACTAAAATAATCTTAAACGAGGACGAACTCTAGAACAAGTCAATTCTGCGTACAACGGATGAAATTTTTAGCCTCCTTTTGTCTCCCATCTTATCCGAGTCACAATTTTTTAAAATTTGCCTATATTGATGCTGCGTTTATCTAATTTTTATATATGTAAATTTTATTAGACTTGAGTAATTGTTTAAATTTGCATAGACAGATAAGTTATTTGATGTTTGTATTGTAAACCGCTTCATATAAAATAATATAAATATTGAGGGAGTAACTAATTTTCATATTACACACTTAATTGTATGTCTTTACAGAAAAACTTAATTATATATCTCTACCGGCCTTGTGTACATTTTAACTTCAAGGAAATGTCTAGATAGTGGACGAATAGATAAGAGAACCGGTTATCTATGCAAAACTATTGAACCAGCTGACCAATGACTACCAAAAGACTAAAAATCGCAATTTTATAGTTGTAAAAAAATATCAATTTTAAATTCTTTAGTAAAAATCTCTTTATTTTTTGAAAATAAGAACAATCAGCATATATACAAGATACTAACTTGAGAAGAATTAGCTAAAAGACCCCTCAAAGTGTTGAATAAAAAGTTTAACCTTTCCATTTCTTTTTGACTTATTTTTGGAGAGAGAAAAACTTAAGTGGGTTTAAGTGGGGACCAAGGACTGAATTAGTATTCTTAGAAATTTGTGGGTGCAAAACATAAAAAACTTGTGGGTGCAAAACATAAAAAACTTGTGAACTCTTTTGACATAAAAAAAAGTACCCGGGTAATTTAAACAATAACGGATACTACATCTACTCTATTTGGTTGATCATACACTACTGCGTTCCATTCCAATTTTCACTCTCAACTTCTCCTATTTTCTCTCTATCAACTGCCTGCACGACTTCAACTACTGTGAGTGTCTTTTTGGAGTTATTTAAAGGATCTCTGTGGGTTAAGCACATTATCGACGAACAGCATAAACAGGTACGCACTCGATTTTGTTAGGGTTTTTATTTGAAATTTAACTTTTTATTTTCTACGATTAATTGCTATTCTGCATCTTTACATCTTGATTTCGGGTAATGGGTTTTGTTATTTTACCGGTTTATACGCAATTTTTGGATTTGGTTTTCGGTTTAATTTTCGGGGGTTTTTCTTTAACTTTCGTATTAAAATGTGGTTTGTGTATGTGTAATTTTTGAGGGTTTTTCTTTAACTTTCGTATTAAAATGTGGTTTGTGTAGGTGTAATTATTGGGGATTGTTTCTTTAACTTTCGTTGTAAAAATGTGTTGTGTTTAGGTGATTAAATGCCTAGGTTAAAGCGCGTCGTTCCGAAAGGAAAAGGTCCGCGAACTTGGGAAGAGCGTAGAGCGGAGCTTTTAGAAGAAAAGAGAGCTAAGGAAAAAATATACGTACACGTAGGTGGTCCATGCGCAAATCAGCACAAGAAGCTTGGATGTCTTCGAACATCCCCACAGATTTTGTCAAATGAAAAAGAAGAAGGGTGGAGGAAGAAGATGATGACAGTGATGCCACATCCACTGATAAAGATGTGGGTGGTGGTCAAACAGAGGTTGGTGACAACTTGAGTTCAAAAGGTGCATCTGTTGATACCTTTGATCAGATAGACAGATTTCAAGCTGAAGATGGAGTTGGTAGTAGTGCTGCTGCTGCAGCAAAAAGAAAGGGAAAAACTGTTGTGATTGATGATGATGAGGATGAGGATGATTCTGGGGAGGCAAGTAGGAAGAGTGATGGAGAGGAGGATCAGGCTGGTGATAGGGATGATGGAATTGATAAAGGGGTTGATGGGGATCAGGCTGGTGAGAGGGATGATGGAGCAGGTGATGGAGTTGATAAAGAGGGAGATGAGGATGATGAAGAGGATGTGCATCCTCTTGACAGATTAAGCATACCACTGAAGGTGATTGACATTGATGTCAGTACCTTTAGGTTCAAAACCTGGTTGTCCAGGTTTGAATCATTTAATGCAAAGATCTCTGTGAGATCTTCAGTTAAAAAATTTTATGACTTCAAGACCAAGCTGGCAAAATTGGGTCTTGAAAAGATGTTTAGGAGATCAGTTTTTGGGGATTTCTTAAACCTTTCTGAGAACTGGACCTTCAATGGTCAGTTGGTGCACTCAGTGCTTTTGAGGACTGTCACGACCCTTTTTTAACACGCAAAAACTAAAATAAATAGAAATGGCGTATTTAAAAGGTTATGACGGGTGTTGCGAGGTACACGATTATTAAGAGAATTCGGAGTCGCCACTTGACAAGTTAAAGGTGTGCCAAGTCACCAAAGTGGTGTACCTGGAACACCCTTGACTCGTCTAATAGTCTGCGTCAGAGATTCGGGTAAGGTTCTCAGTTGACTCTCGGGAAGGTATTAGGCACCCTCGAGTCCTGTGCCGAGCACAGTTGCTTTATTGTCGTAATTTTAATTTATTAAATATGGTTGTTATATTAATGCCGTTAATTTGAATTTAAACTTTGATTCGGAAAAATTTAAAAGTAGTTAAATTTTTTCCAACCTCACAGAGGATTGGAAGAGTTTATACTTTGATTCAAAATAAAATAAAATGTATTGCGTATTTCCAACCTTACAAAGGACTGGTCTATTTTTAAAGAGAATTTAGTTAACTTCAAATATAATAATCAATTTACTTTTCATTTAGCTTAATAAGTAGATCACAAATTATATTTATAATATTGCCTAATCTTATAAGCCTTCACAATCCTATTATTTTTGCCTAATCGTATTATATTTTGTTGTTAAATAGTAATATTGGCTTTGAAATAAAATGACAAAAAGAAAAGAAATGATATGGGAGCCAACATAACTCTATAAACTTGGTGATTATATATCAAAATAATGGTCGTCTATTCAAGACTTGCTAATAATAGGCTGTTTTACAAAATATTAGGCCCAGAGGCTTTCTAAAAAAATGATACATTAAACATTGTGCAAAAACAACCCACTAATGTTATTTTCTTTAGATTTTGGCCAAAAACTCTGCAATTTATATTTTAAAGTTTACTTTGCACAAATAGGTTTTGATTTGCATTTCCATTTCTCAACAGTGGCTGTTTCTGCAAGTTGGTGCAGCAACAAAAAAACGTGGCTGTTTTTGCAATTTGTGCAGCAGGCGAAAAAAAACGTGGCTGCTTCTGCAAAAAACGTGGCTACTTCTGTAATTTTTGTTTTCGTGCTCGGTTTCTTTACGTTCAAGACTCAGTCCACTTTTCCTTCAATTATATCCTATAATTTGCCTAAGACCATGTTAACACACCTTGACACATACATACACTTGCTCCACTAATAATCATATATATAAGCTATTCGTACTTGCTCCACTAATAATCATATATAAGCTATAAAGGGTAAGTCGAATAATGCATACAATGACACTAGCATTTTTCTACTTTTTAAACACAACATTCAAAAGTTTAATAAACTGACTAAACACATTAAACTATAGTCTTTTAGAATATCAAACACATGATGATTTCATGTCATTTTAGAAACAAATAAATTCAAAGCAAATACAAGGTTCATTTGTGTTTACCTTGTGCCGAAAATTCCAAGCCAAAAAGCAAATGAAATAAAGCCAACTAGAACCAAATGAGACAGCCACTAAACAGCCCTTTATGACCCCCTTTTAACTCTTAAACTAGTAGATTTATACCCCAAAAGACACTTGAAGTAATGGCTTTTGGTTCTAAATCCTAACTCTCAAACTTACTATTTTTTTTAAAAGTCTTTTGCTCTCTTTTTTTTTGGTCAATTTTCAGCAGCTGTTGGTATTCAAATGAGGGCAATAAATGACCCTATTTATGGCTGAAATTGAAAGCCAAAAGGTGGGGCTAAAAGGTGGAGTGTGGACTTGTACAAAAGTACAAGCCCACACCCCTATACTTGAGTATATTTTGGCTATTTTCAACATAGTAGAGCTGCTGAAATATACTATTTCAGCAGCCAAAAACAGTTCTAAAAAAAGATGAAATATGTACAAGTAGGGTCCTCTAAAAGGACCCCCCATTACTCATTACATTACTAGAAGGAACTAGGATCAACTAGACAAATTAATCAGCCCCAAACTGAGTTGAAACTGAACCAGATTCTAACTAAAAGGAACAAACTAGACTTAGAGTTGAACTAACAAGTAACAAGACCTCAAATTGTAACTAAACTAAAACAAAACCAGATATTGAGAGCTTCTGGTAGACAGAAATAAGCTGCAACTAGACAAAACTCAAACTAAAACAAGAACAAGCAAACTACTGGCTTCTGGTAGACAGAAATAAGCTGCAACTAGACAAAACTCAAACTAAAACAAGAACAAGCAAACTACTAAGTTTCCTGGACAATTCACGCTAAAATAGATCAAGCAAAGCTCTCCAGACTAATGCTCAATCAAAAACTTCATACTTATTCAATGCAATTTCCACACTAGAAGCACTAAACTTAAACATTAGTAAGCAAAACCAAGCATACGAACTCTCATACTCAAATGGATCATTGAAAACAACAAACCTTCACAATTGCAACCATATGCCGGATTGCACAAGTCTGCCACACTTAAGTCTTTCTTATTAGCGCGATTAGTTTCATACTTATGTAAACATTAATAAAACAGATCCGCACTCAAACAAAGGCGAGCTAAACAAACAGCTCGCAATCAGATTTCACTAAACCATGCTTAGCTAAACTAGAATATATTCAAACTAACTAAAGCTAAACGAAAATACCTACACAAATACATACATAAACTGCATATTGTTTGGTTCAACGCCACCTTAAACATGCGGAGCTATGACTAATCAGGAAAAGAGAGTAAGCGAGCTCGGGCAGACAAAACATCATAAATACGACTTAAGCGTACATGACTTAAACAATATCCATTTATATTAATTCACAACTATACGATTCATGGACGCATTTGTATATACAATTACTATCCTAACAATACAAAGTAATTTAAACTCAAAGAAAAGAGACTAAAGTTCTAACCGCCAAGCTAATCACAGGCAGCCTCACCACTGTCACTGTTGCCAATGTCCGGATCTGCTACGTGGAGTTACCACCATGCCACCATCATCTTCTCATCGCAGCGCCTCCGTTTAGCTGAAACAAACCCGCCCCTCTACGCAATCGCTACACCAAACAAAACTGCCTCACTTCAGCCCCGAACCCCGCTTCCTCCCCTGTATCTATTTCAAATTCAATTAACATCACAGCCTCGCCCACGGATCAGCTGAGTCGCCATCACCAAAACCATACCCGAACAGTCCCTGCGACACCCTCGCTCAACCAAAACAGCCCGTCCATCACCTCGCCTTCACAGCCCCCTCCCGTGAAACTGCCTCACCTTGCCACAGTTCAACCAAAATAGAAACAACCCCCCCTCCCAACGTCAACACACAGCCACCAAGCCACCATCAATAAAAATCCCCACACTGAATCCATCACAGCTCTCGCATCACAAAACAGAAAAGAAAAAGAGAAAATAAGAAGAAGAACAATAGAAACAGAAAACGGGAAACCGAAACGGGCTAAAAAAAAAGAGACTGGGGACGGGTTATTTTGGAAAATGGGGTATGAGGGTGGAAGTGGGAGACAATAGAAAAAGAAAACTAACAAAAAAAAGTAAAACTTACCGGATTTGAAGTTTTGGCCGAATTTCAAAATCCGATCTACAAAAAACGGCTACGAATTTGCAGAAACCGAGTTGAGAAATGAAGAGAGGAGGCCGAAAGGAGTCGATACATGTATTTTTCATATTTTTCCGGTGGCGGTTGGTGGCGGTCAACGGTGGTTTGACCGGCGGAGGAGCGGCGGACCACGGCGGAACCACGGCGGAGCGATTTCCGGCGGGTGAGAGAAAAATTTGGCATGGCTTGGCCTATATTCTGATTTTTGGTGTAAATGGCAAGAAATTGGGAATTTAGGCTTATATATTTAGTGAGTATGGGCCGGGTTATGCATATGGGCTGATGGACTTGTTTCGGGCTATTATTTGTTTTACAAATGGCCATAAAAATAATTTATACACACCAACTAACTGAAATTAAACCACATATTTTACAATACTAACACAATTAAACTATAGAATCAAAAATTAAACACAGAATAAGTAGTTTAGGCCATTTTCATATTTCACATCCCAATTACAGACAAATTTAGTTAAGAATAAACATTAGAAATTCAGAAAAATTTGACGACACATCCTAAGAATCTAATACGACTATTCTGAGCAATTTTGAATTTGGTGCCAAAATTAGGTGATTACAGCTGCCCCTCTTTGTTCGGGAACACGAAGAGTTTTCGGACAAAGAAGTAATCAAGAACTAATTTTGGCTTTTCGGTTCTACCCGAGAGCATGCTTTTCAAAACGGTGACCGTACCTTGAATTTCGGTTCTAACCGAGAACAAAGTTACCTACATATCCCTGGACTAAGGAATCAGGTCAGTGTAGTTCCTTACGTGCGGTAGCTGGGACTACCGCATTCAAACAGACACTAGACACCTCTAGGCTCACTAAGACAAACCTAGACACTCTAGACCACTAAGATGACACTAGACACTCTAGACTACTATGACAAACAAGAGACTCTTCTAGACACACTTGGGGCTGATACAAGACACTCATAGGCACACAAGGGCTGTCGCTACTGGTCACTGGTTGCTTGCTGATTGGCGGTCATTGCTTTACAGAGAAAAATGAAAGTACAACATTGAAAATATAAAATTACAACTCTTATTCTAAGTCTTCATACTTCCCGAGATGAGCTTCTTGGTTCTTGCTCCCCTCACTTGTTGAAAATAAAACCACCGCTCTTGGTTCAGGTGGGTCTTGCTCTTTGTAGAAAAGATAAACCCCCGATCTTGGCTCAGGTGGGTCTTCCCTCTTTACAGAATGGATTCCCTCGTTCTTCAGGTGGGCGCCTGGACTTCTTCAAATGTATTCCCTCGTTCTTCAGGTGGGCGCCTGACTTTCTCTAAACTACTCCCTCATTCTCCAGGTGGGTGCCTCGACTTCTAAAAATAGAATCCCTCATTCTCCATGTGGGCTCCATGACTTTCTTTAAACTACTCCCTTATTCTCCAGGCGGGTTCCCTGACTTTTAAAATAAAATCCCTCATTCTCCAGGCGGGTTCCCTGACTTCTAAAATAAAATCCCTCATTCTCCAGGCGGGTTCCCTAACTTTCTCTAAACTACTCCCTCATTCTCCAGGCGGGTTCCCTGACTTTTTAAAACTACTCCCTTATTCTCCAGGCGGGTTCCCTGACTTCCAAAATAAAATCCCTTATTCTCCAGGCGGGTTCCCTGACTTTCTCTAAACTACTCCCTCATTCTCCAGGCGGGCTCCCTGACTTTTTAAAATAAAATCCCTCATTCTCCAGGCGGGTTCCCTGACTTTCTTTAAACTACTCCCTTATTCTCCAGGCGGGCTCCCTGACTTTCTCTAAACTACTCCCTCATTCTCCAGGCGGGTTCCCTGACTTTCTCTAAACTACTCTCTCATTCTTCATTCTTTTGCTTTCTTGTATTTCAATGGCCTTCGACACAGAACATCATGCGGCCAAGTGTTCCAACTAGTCATTAGTCAAACTTTGTTAGGAATGGTATATTTTCCTGATAGTCTCTTTTGTGGTGCAAACCTTGGCATGTCACTCCAGATGCCAAACTACCTCATAGGCATTCCATTATCCAGGCAGGTCCTGACTGTGCTCTGCTACAACTGCAAAACAGGTGAATAATTTTTTGCGAAACTTTCTTTTGCTCGTTTCAATGTTATTGTGAATGAAAGGCAGAAATGGAAGAAATTTCGGATAAAGGGCTCTGAATGAGAGATGCCCTTCAGGAAAGTAAAAGGACTTATCTGGAGGTGAAAGCGATGATCTCAATAACATGACGTGCATCTTGGCCTCGAACCCTGATCCATTCACAAAAGTTGTCCCTCGACTCTCTCCCCAATAGAAACATTCAAAGCAATACTCGTCAAGCCCTACTTGATGACAGTTACCAAAGCCCTCATTCGGTTAGCGGCGCCCCTTTCAGGGTTTTCACCGACTAACCTCTCTCTTTGTTCTTTTGCCTAACTGTTTGTCATGTGGCGCCCTTTCAGGTTTTCACCAACAAGACTTCATTCTTTTTTTTTTTCTTTTTTTTCCTTTTTTTTTTCTTCCTTTTTTTTTTCTTTCTCCTGTGGACCTCAACCCGTTTGATGATGATTTTTTTTTTTGAGCTAACTCTTGCTCGATTGACATTCTCAAAATTGGCCAAAATGGTCTATTAGACATTTATCTGAGCTTGGAAGCAATGTTTGGCCTGTAATAGGGTGCCTTAAGCATCTTCCCCCTTTTCAAGAATGAACGAATGGTACAACTAAATAGAAGTTTGTTTTTATTTTATTTTATTGATAAAATAAAAATAAAATAAAACAAACTTCTGCCCCAGTTTAGCAGAAACTGCGGATTGTAGATTTTCTTTGACTTTGGCTGCAAACTTGGAGGCAAGCTTTGCATCGATGTGAGATAAGGAAAATGAACTTTTTCCCTTATTTTGAAACTAGGGAACCTTTAGAACTTTCTTTGATGTGACCGCACCTTAATGGTTGCCTACGTATCCTTTTGAGAGGAATCAGGTCAGACGTAGCTCTAGCAACTTAATGCCAAATTTGTTTTAGATCTTTCTTTTCTTCATTTCATTGCAATTACAAAGATTCCCCATAAGGGTTTACAAAAGCAATACAAAGCCAAAGGCTAACAAGAGGGGTACATTATCTGGGTAAGGGAAACAAAGACTTTCGTTACTCCACCCAAGAACATCAAATGTAGTACCTCTTCACTGCATCAGCATTAACAATCATTTCAGCCATCGTGCCCTCGATGTCTGTCAGGAATAGAGCACCATTGGGCAACACCTTCTTCACCACATACGGTCCTTGCCAATTTGGAGCAAACTTTCCCTTTGCTTCTTCCTGATGCGGGAAGATGCGCTTCAAGACTAACTGGCCTTCACTGAACTTGCGTTGGCGCACTTTCTTGTTGTATGCTTTGGCCATTCTCTTCTGATATAGTTGACCATAACATACTGCGTTTAGCCTCTTTTCGTCAATCAAAGCCAATTGTTCCAAGCGGGATTTGACCCATTCAGTATCCTCGATCTCAGCTTCAACAATGATTCTCAAGGATGGTAGTTCGACTTCTGCCGGAATGACTGCTTCAGTCCCATACACCAATTCATATGGAGTTGTGCCTACTGAGGTGCGCACAGTTGTGCGATAACCCAGAAGAGCGAAGGGCAACTTGTCATGCCAATCTCGGGATCCTTCCACCATTTTTCGAAGAATCTTCTTGATGTTCTTATTTGCCGCTTCGACCGCGCCATTTGCTTTTGGTCGGTATGGTGTGGAATGCCTATGCACAATTTTGAATCTTTCACATACCTCATTCATCAAATGACTATTGAGGTTGGCCCCGTTGTCGGTGATAATGGTATTAGGGATACCAAATCGACAGATAATACTCGCATGGACAAAGTCGACCACAACTTTCTTGGTTACTGACTTGAATGTCGATGCTTCCACCCACTTGGTAAAATAATCAATGGCGACCAAGATGAATCTATGCCCGTTCGACGCCTTTGGTTCTATTGGGCCAATGACATCCATTCCCCATGCAGTAAAAGGCCAAGGAGCCGACATTGTGTGAAGCTCCAAGGGAGGCGAATGTATCAGATCGCCGTGCACTTAACATTGGTGGCATTTCCGCACGAACCCTATGCAATCTCGCTCCATGGTGAGCCAGAAATAACCTGCTCTTAAGATCTTCTTGGCTAGCACATAGCCATTCATGTGTGGCCCACAGATTCCTGAATGTACCTCGTTAAGAATTCTCGAGGCTTCTTGTGCGTCTACACATCTCAACAGTCCCAGATCTGGGGTTCTTTTGTACAGTATCCCTCCGCTCAGAAAGAAACCGTTTGCAAGACGATGGAGGGTTCTTTTCTGATTGCTTTCAGCTAGTGCCGGGTACTCCCCATTCTTGATGTAATTTTTTATGTCCAGGTACCATGGCTCACCGTCAAGTTCTTCTTCAACCATGTTGCAATAAGCATGTTGGTCCCGGACTTGAATCTCAAGTGGGTCAATGTGAGTTTGGTCAGGGTGGCTAAGCATGGATGCTAATGTAGCCAAAGCGTCAGCCAACTCATTGTGCATTCTTGGGATGTGCCTGAATTCAATAGAATCAAATCTCTGGCAAAGATCTTCCAGACACTGCTTATACATGATGAGTTTCCCATCTCGAGTTTCCCATTCACCCTTGATTTGGTGTACTAGAAGGTCAGAATCTCCGAGAACTAGTAGTTCTTTGATGTCCATGTCTATCGCCATGCGTAGACCCATGATGCAAGCTTCATATTCTGCCGTGTTGTTGGTACACCAGAAACGAAGTTGCGCAGCCGCCGGATAATAATGACCTGTCGGGGATATGAGAACGGCCCCGATACCATCACCTTTAGAGTTAGAGGCCCCATCAAAATAAAGCTTCCAATAATGATCATCTTCTGAAGTCAACTCCTCAATTGTGCCAACCTCTTCATCAGGAAAGTATGTCTTGAGAGGTTCATACTCATCGTCCACTGGATTCTCGGCCAAATGATCGGCCAAAGCCTGGGCTTTCATTGCAGTCCGGGTGACATAGACTATGTCAAACTCTGTGAGCAACATTTGCCACTTGGCGAGCCTTCCCGTTGGCATTGGCTTCTGGAAGATATACTTCAGTGGGTCCATCCGGGATATGAGGTAAGTAGTGTATGACAACAAATAATGCCTCAACTTTTGTGCTACCCAAGTGAGGGCACAACACGTTCTTTCCAACAAAGTGTACTTGACCTCATAATCCGTGAACTTCTTGCTCATGTAGTAAATCGCCTGCTCTTTCTTACCTGTGGCATCATGTTGCCCCAGTACACAACCAAATGAATTGTCCATCACCGACAGATAGAGGAACAAAGGTCGGCCTGGCTCCGGTGGGACCAACACAGGTGGATTTGACAAGTATTGCTTGATTTGGTCAAAAGCCGCTTGGCATTCCTCGGTCCACCTGACTGCAGCATCTTTCTTTAGCAGCTTAAAGATTGGTTCGCAAGTTGTAGTGAGTTAAGCGATGAACCTACTGATGTAGTTCAATCTTCCGAGGAAGCTCATGACTTCTTTCTTGTTCTTTGGCGGAGGCAACTCTTGTATAGCTTTGATCTTTGAAGGATCCAATTCAATGCCTCGCCTACTGACAATAAAACCCAACAACTTTCCAGCTGGAACGCCGAATGCACATTTAGCCGGATTCAACTTCAAATTGTACCTTCTGAGTCTTTCAAAGAATTTCCTGAGGTCTTTAACATGATCCTCTGCTGTTCTTGATTTGATTATCACATCATCCACATACACCTCGATTTCTTTGTGTATCATATCGTGAAAGACGGTTGTCATGGCTCTCATGTACGTTGCCCCAGCATTCTTCAAACCGAACGGCATGACTCTATAACAAAAGGTTCCCCAAGGCGTGGTGAATGCCGTCTTTTCTGCATCATCTTCATCCATCAGGATTTGGTGATATCCGGCATAGCAATCCACGAAAGACTGAATCTCGTGTTTGGCGCAATTGTCTATGAGTATGTGAATATTAGGCAAGGGAAAATTATCCTTGGGGCTGGCCTTGTTCAAATCTCGATAATCAACACAAATTCTTGTCTTCCCATCTTTCTTCGGCACCGGCACAACATTGGCCAACCAAGTGGAATATTGAAGAGATTGTATCACCTTCGCAGATAGCTGCTTCATGATTTCCTCATGGATTTTCTTGCTCATATCTGTCTTGAATTTCCTCCGAAGCTGCTTGACCGGAGGGAAACCAGGATTAATCGGCAACTTGTGAACCACCAAGTCTGTGCTCAAACCGGGCATGTCATCATACGACCAGGCAAACACGTCTCTATAGTCAAACAAGACTTGGACTATGTCGTCTTTCACTCTCGCTTCAGCGTGCATGCTTATCTTGGTTTCCTTAACATCATCGGCACTTCCCAGATTTATATTTTCTGTGTCATCCAGATTGGGCTTAGGCTTATTTTCAAATTGTTCTAACTCCCCATTTATTTCACTCTCAGCTCTTTCCTCATCATATTATTCCTCAAAGATTTCTTCTGTATCAGCCTCTTCCATGTCGTCTATCTCCTCAACTGTCATTTCATACTCACTCCGCCTCCCATCATTAATTTCCTTTAGTTCAGGTTGGTTCAATGAGACCAAGTTAAACTGTGTGTTTAGATCAGGGCGTGATTTCAGCATGCATGTCATGTTATTAAGGCCATCAGAAACATAGCTACAGAAAGAAATAAGAACAAAATCAGGAAAGTAAAGAGATAGAATAAGGAGACAAGAAGCAATGTCTTGCTTTTCATTGAATTTGAAAGATAAAAGGGTTTGACATCATAACGAGCAAAATAAATATACTTGGATTACAACCCTTAGAATAACCAAGTATACAGAAAGGATAACAAAACTTGCTACCAATAGCCCCTCCTAGTGGGGAGAGGCGTAGATTCCCAGTTGTTCAGCTTCACATCAGGGCCAATGTCCTGGATTTCTGCATTGCTAGGTCCTTCACCAGTTTGCACCATGTTGATGCCAAAGACGTGCCTCAAGTCTGGCAGTAGCTTCTTCTGTTCTTCAGTCTCCTCAGCATTTTTGGAAATATACTTGCCCCCGTTGGACCTCGTGAATGATTGAGCGAGGCAAGGGACAGGCTTCTCGAGAGACCATTCTTGTTTCTTCATCTTCCTAGCTCTTGCTCTGTCTGCAGCTGTGGGCTTGTATCCCAGACCCCAGGTACCTCGAATGCCAAGTGGACTAATTGGACGCGACATTCCTTGTAGCGCTGCCCCGATACCTTTCCCGGGCTGGAAACCGTGCTTCAACATTTCTGTAGCCATCATGACTGCGGCTTCTGATAATCTTGCTTGGGGTAAAGGCTTGCCTTCAGGAACCTCCTCCACCTGGACCACTTCAAATGCTTGATACATCAGAGTTGGGCTATCATTAGTGACCTCAATAACTGGAATGGATGGGTCCTTATAGATTGACAAATCTCCTTCCCCGTGTACCATGATCATCTCACGGTTCCACTCAAACTTCACAGTCTGGTGCAAAGTTGACGGTACTGCGCCCGCCATATGAATCCAGGGCCTTCCCAACAACAGGTTGTAAGACGAATCCATATCAAGAACTTGGAAATCGATAGAAAAATCCACGGGCCCGATTGTCAGTATCAATTCTATCTCACCAATCGATTGTCGTTTTTCTCCATCAAAAGCACGGATACTCATGGTGTTTGTCCGAATTTTGTCCATGTTGACTTTCAATCTCTTTAATGTAGACAATGGACAGATGTTCAGACCGGACCCACCATCAACCAGTACCCTTGTGACATAAGAATTGTCACACTTGACAGTCAGATGCAGTGCTTTATTGTGACCAGTGCCTTCCATTGGCAGTTCCTCGTCAGTGAAAGTGATCCTGTTTACCTCAAAGATACGACTTGCGACTTCTTCAAGATTGCTGACGGTCATCTTCTCGGAGACATGAGCCTCATTCAGTATTTTCAACAGAGCATGACGGTGTGCCTCAGAATGCATCAACAAGGACAACAAAGAGATTTGAGCAGGGGTCTTCCTCAGCTGCTCCACAATGGAGTAATCTTGCACTCTCATCTTCTTCAGGAATTCCTCTGCCTCTTTCTCGGTGACAGGCTCCTTGATGGGGCCTTGATTTTCTCTAGCCTGCTTTGATTTTCTCAACTCTTCCGGGGTAAAGCACCGCCCAGAACGAGTAAGACCGCCAACTTGTGTTGTTTCCGCCACAACCTCTTTTCCCTTGTATGTTACCAATGCCTTGTCATAATTCCATGGGACAGCATTAGTGTTTCTCACAGGAATCTGAGGTGCACTCTTTATAACAACAGGGTCACACAGCTTGTTTTGATCATCTTCACAGGGTGTACTTCTTATAACCAACTTTGGTTTGGCCACACAATCCGCCTCCTCTCCATTTTTGCTGATCCTTTGGATCACCAATTTTGGTTTTTCAGCCACATCTTACTTTTGCTCAACGGCTCTTCTCAATGTCAATACTGGCTTGTTTGGCTGGATAGGATGCCCCACTTTCCCCGGCACAACCGAAAGAATTGGTTGCATCCTTTCCACTCCAATTGTTATAGCATCGACCGACACTATTGGCCTTGCTGATTCGTCTTCGAATCCCCCTTCACATACACCCACCATGTGTACATCATGGACCGGCAAAGGATTGCGATTAATGTTTGGCGTTTCTGCATCTTCGATCACAATTCGGTTATTGTATCAGATCTTGCACCGCCTTCTTGAGGTAATAGCAATCTTCTGTATCATGTCCTGGTGCGCCCGAATGGTATTCACAATGCCGAGAGTGATCCACTTTCCCAATAGGCTGCATGTTTCCTTGAATTGGCTTTATCATATCCAAGGCTCTCAACTTTTCGAAGATACTGGTGTAAGATTCTCCGATTGGTGTAAATTCTCTCTTTTTCTCCTCTCGGGCTTTCCTGAATTCAGCTCTTGGACGGAAGCCTGCAGGACCTCTTGGTCGGTAGGTAGGGTTTGGCGGAGCCTGATAATTATTAGGTGGAGCTTGGTGAATGTGATATGCAGGCTGTGGGGCTGGGGCACGCCATTGCGGATAGGATGTTGGAGCATATGGTTGTGCTGCATGTACAGAGTATTGGGGTGGAGGCATGGAGTATTGTGCATTTTGTGGCGGGTAATAGTGTTGTAAAGGGGGTGTTTGTGGAGCTTGGTATGAATTATGTTGACTGTATCGCTCCTCGTTCCACTTTCGCGGACCTGACCCTACCATGGATACCTCATCTTTCTTCTTCTTACCAAACCCTGCTGCCCCGGTCTGCACAGCCTGTGTAGTCGCCTTTAGTGCAGTCTGGCTCACAATCTTACCATCTTTGACTCCTCTCTCAATCATTTCTCCCATCTTGACGACTTCACTGAACGGTTTCCCAAATGCGGCGATCAATGAACAATAGAACGCCTCATCCTGCGCCTCGATGAACAAACGAACCATGTCATCGTCTGGTATAGCGGGGCTCACTCGAGCGGCCTGCTCGCGCCATCTGAGGGCGTACTCCCTAAAGCTTTCACTCGGCTTCTTTTTTATCGCATCCAAGGAGGATCGATCTGGCAAAACTTCAATGTGGTACTTGTACTGGTCATAGAATGCCTGTGCCATATCCTCGAATGACAACCATTTAGTTAAATCCTGCCTCATGAACCATTCGGCAGCTGCGCCCCCCAAGCTTTCAGAAAAGTAGGCTATCAACAGTTTGTCTTTCTTGACCCCTCTCATTTTGTTGCAGTAGGTCTTCATATGAACCCTCGGATCTCCTTGCCCGGTGTATAGATCAAACTTCGGCACTATGAACCCATCTGGCAATTGCAATTCAGGGTATGGACAAAGATCCCTGAAAGAGATGTTAGCATGATCTCCATATCCTTGAATGGTCCTTACTGCTTGTTCTAGGCCCTTCATTTTTCTCAGAACCTCGCTCTCATCCAGCTTCCCCGATCGATCAACCTCAACCTGAGACTCACGATGGAACCCCTGATCATATGAGTCACTGTGTCGGAAATTGGGTTCATGGTATTGATCATAATGATGATCCCCAGCCTGGAGATGTGGTTCACTGTTGGATCTGGCCATGACAGGCTTAGCTGGGCCCCGAAAAACTGAAACCTGTGGGGGAGGTGGTCCATACTGTCCCTGTGGGTGAGGTGGCCCATACTGTCCCTGTGGTGGATGTTGTCCATACTGCCCTTGTGGTGGAGGTGGTGGTTGTGGCGCATGAGGGCGCACTTCAGCTTCTTTCGTTGCACCATGGTTAGGGCCGAAACCAGGGGGATAGGTCGGATCCTCGACCGCCGTAGATGTGCCTGGTGCTCGATGGCTAGCTGTTGGCACAAGCCCCTCCAGGAGGTTTGGCATGGGAGGAGGTGCCCGTCCCGTGGTTATCGCGTGATGCATGTCTACCAGGAATTGCTTCAGAGTTAGGGCCTCTTCTGTCGTCCTATCATTTTCTTCAGAACCGGCATCAGATTTGTCGCCTTCAGTGGCCATGTTACCAAATGGAATTTCAGATCTTTTTGAGAGTAGGGTAATGGCAGAGTGCTGCACCGAATCACGGGTAATCTATACTTGTCTGCAAACAAAACAGGTTAGGAAACACAATTTTTACAAGTTAATCGTGCCTACAAGCCTAAGGTCGTCATGCGTCATCCCGAAACGGTTTAGATTAGATTCCCAAGTGTATTGTTTGAGTCTTTTTTTTTCATTTTTCTTTTTTTTTTCAAAGAGAGGCCAGAAGGTGAAATAAATTGACACATAAAAAACAAACAAAAGATTTCCATTACAAAGGTAATGCAAGACATACAGTGCTCTAACGCACAACCTTAGAAACGTACAAATGACGGAAAAAATAGAAATAAATTACTACTACTAAAAGCAACATAAAATACAATATGCCGAGATGCTAAATGAGTGACAAAACAAAACAATAAGCTTCATCATCTCGGACTAATATATCTGGTAAGGCAACCCTGGCTCAGCGTCAACTGGCTACTCTAGGTCAGACTCGTGTGGCTCCTCGGGATCTTCTTCTGCTGGTGGCAAAGGCTGGCTCAAAACATCATGCAATACGTGCACTCGCTGAGATATATTCCTGGCATAATCAGGAGCCTCAATGAGGATAGTCCTGTTGGACGAGTTCCTATGATCTTGGCACATCCTAGCAACATAGTCGGCCAGTTGCCGCACGTGTTCCTGACCTTGATTAATGACTCTCTTTGACACGGCTATCTGCTGAAGCTGGCTCGTGGCTAACCTTAATGCATCATTTTTCAAAATCACTGTCTCATCAAGTCGTTTGTGAAGCCGATCGATGTTCCCCAGGCACTTATCTGCAAATCTATCGCTCTCAGTCTGGGCGGCTAGAGCGGTGTCCTTCTCAGTCAAAGCTTTACGATGCAAGTCATGCAATCGCCTGATAGTATCCGAGTATTGATGTGTCAAGTCCTCGCTTTCAGACTGAGCGGCTCTAGCAGCATCCCTCTCTGCAACTAAACCATGTATGGTAGCACGGTACTCCTGTTCAATCCCACGCCTGGCCATCCGAACCTGCATCTCCAATCGAGCCTCAAGGTCAACCACGCCTATACTCGACCTAGCTGGCATCTCCCTAGGTATGGGCTGGTGGCGATACCATGACTCGTACTCTTGAGTGACCTCCCCTACGAGTCCATTCTGAACCTGAGTCTCTTTCGTGAGGTGACGCCTAGTGTCCCACAAGTTCAAGATCTTTCCCCTGTGGGTAAACAGTCCTGGAGGATAGACTAAGACATAAGCACTCATATCCTCAACTATCGGAACCACCTGTCGTCGCCCCAACTGCCTGAGTACCCGCAGAGGGGCATAAGGCTGGGCTGCTTCAAGACCCATCAGAACTAAAAAGGGGCGCTCGATGCATCGGTGCACAACCTTCTCCATAGAAAGCCAGTTATACTGCCACAATATCTTATCTGCTGTAAGGGAGTCCAAGCACGACCTGCAAGCACGCTCGCCATCTGGAAACTTAAACTTCTCAAATTGTTCGAAGTGATAACCCAGATAGCCAAAGTCAAAGCAACCAGCAATGGGATGAGAAGGGCGGGGGCGTATGTGTTCCAAAAACCACACTTGCAATAGGAAGTTACACCCCTCGAAGAACTCACTTTCGCCTTTGCAACATCGAGTCAAGGCATGAAAGATACTTCCCAGAATTGTCGGAACGATCGTGGGATTTGGTGGGGCCACCATAATCCAACTAACTCTAATGGATATCCTTTTGTGCGGCAATGGAAAGACCAATAACCCTAGAAGAGCAAACACAAAAACCCTCGGACAAAGTTGCACCCATTCATTATATGTTAGCTTGTCATGAAACTCGAAGCTATACCGTTTGAAACCACTATCACATCCGAATCGAGCATAGAGGTAGTCAAATGAGACCCAACCATGACTGGTACTAGCAATAGAGGTATCTACTCGCATCCGGATGTTTTGAAAGAAATCATGGGCATTGACATTTTTTGGGGCAATCATTCTCTTTTCATGCAAATCTAGCTTAATGAGCCCGGCTATTTCCTCGAGTGTAGGCGTCATCTCAAAGCTTTTGAAACAGAAGGTATTACTGTTTGGATTCCAGAGTCCGACCAGTGCACTAACCAGATCTCGGTGTGGCACAATATCTTTAGTCACAAGGTCAGTCAGAAAGCCAATCTTCTTTTGGATAGAACCTTGCTGCATCTCGCTCATACTCTTCCACCAAGACCTTAACAATTAGGGCAGGCCGTCAGTCATCATGATAGATGGTGGGGTGGCATCAATAGGCTACTTTCTCTTGCTAGACCTAGAAGACGATGCAGCCATGGTACCTAAAACATATGTCACTTAATTTAGACAAAACAAAAAGTACCTCGAAACATTGACAGACAAAGCAAACTGATGTTTGAAATCTCCTCAAAATCTAACGTGTGTTTAACATTTGAGACTCAAATTTTTAACAAAGTTTGGCCATTACAACAGCATAAAATTGACCCAAAAAATACTTTCGGCTGACCGAGGCACTTGCTAACTGTTGGAAAAATTGCCATTTTAGAGACGCGAATAAATTGACTCAAAATACTGTCGCCAACACCAAACAGACTCTTGGACTTTCCATAAAATTGGGCAAATGGCGGTCGCCGCAATGGAACTCAAAAATTTACCATTATAACGGCATAAAATTGAACCCAAAGAATCCTTCAACCAACCAGGGCACTTGGAAACTTTAAAATATTTTGCCATTATAATGGTATCTGTTGACACCCAATTTCGTCCCGAAATTTAATTAGCAGCTAAATTATTTAAATGAGAATCAAATATGAAAATAAAATTAAAATGAGGTTTAGATAATTAAAATTATTTGAATTGAGTTAATTAATTAAATTTAATTAAAGTAAATTAATCATTTTCAAAAGAAGGTTAAAATTACAAAGCATATCCTAAATTCTACCCTACCCCGCGCAACCCTCCGTTTTCTTTAATTTATCATAAAAGAAGGCTAAAATCGCAAAACACAGCCTCATATACGACCCACCCTTGCAAACCCCTTTTAAAAAAACAAAACACGCGCATATCAGTTCTTCACAGCAATCACCTTCGACCCGTTTCCCCGCGACCCGTTTTCTCTCACGATTCAACCCGCGATTGATCTCCATCTCCTCCAAAATCGATCCGCTAGCAGCCAAAATCTCGTACCACTGGTCCCCATTCCTCTTCCCTCTCTCCAGTACAAGAACTCAACCAATCCTGTCCGTTCGTCTCAATTTGAGCTGCGATTTGAGCCGTAGATTGATCTTAACGGGAATATCCTTGATGACAAGGATGAATTCGGTACAATCCCTAAGGGATTTGACCAAATTCACCCTTGTTCTACAAGGGATACACAAAATAGGCAAGGATTCTTTGGGGTATTCAAGGGGATCCGAAACCCTAGCCTAGAGGTATTTAATCCCTCATTCTTTCATTTTTCAGGGTGGATTTTTTACATAACAAAACGGCAGCATTACATATTTTTTTACTCTCTCAGTTTTTTTTTTAAAAGATACACATAGCATTTTCAGTTTCGGTGTAAATTCAAAATATCGCTTTTGGTTTTGAGTCGCTTAGTCGAGTCGATTCTTTCGGACCCTCGCCCCATTCACTGCGCCGCAAAAGGTAAAATCTAAACCTTGTTATTATATTCGCAAGTATTACATTTTTTTTATGTATGAAAACATATGCTATATGTGTGATATTCAAGAAGAAAAAGAAACATGATGAAACTGTTTGAGGGAATAAAATGTAAAGGTTAACGCTTTATTAATTTCTGGTTTTATATTTTGTTAATGTTGAAAAACGTAAAGGGTAGTCACTATTTCTATGAACTTCATGTTGTATTTCCCTGTTTCAAGTTAAGCCTGCAGCATCATCACCTCTCTATTTCTATTCAGTTTGAGTAGTTAAGTTTAGCATATTAGTGTGTTTGGAAATCTGGAATAGGCTAAAGGTTCAACCCTTTTGATCTTTTAAAAGTCATGTCAAGGCATAAAATTTTGAACTTTTGCCTGTTAAACTGTCAAGGTGAAGTTTCTTTTCTTTAACATAAGTTCTGGATTATGTGATGATAAGCAAGGCCCCAAACTGATTCAGGGCCAAAGTTTAGTTATGAATGAGTTTGATTAAGTTCCTGGAAATCCATTTCCTCCTTAGGAATTCTGTTTTCATGTTTTAGTATATGATGCTGTTGTCTGTGGGCTGTTCTCTGGTGTGCTAGGTTTGTAGTAGGTCTGGGAAAGTGTGCCAGTATTAGGAGGGAAGTTCAAGGGTGTTAGGAGTTGGCTTAGAAGATGGGATGTTTGTCTGGTGTGAGTTCGATTGCTCTCTGGTTTAGGTAGTGAGGGAGTGCAGTGTGGGCTGTGTGTGTGAGAAGAGGGAGTAGCAGCTTGGTAGTTAGTTTTAGAATTATTCAGGAGTATGTTTTGTGGTTTCTGGTCTGTGAAATTCAGGGAGCATAGCAGTATGTTTGAAGTATTGTTTCTGGTTGGTTTAAAAGGGAGCCGGGCTGTGATCTTAACTGATTTTGGGGTCAGTTCAGGGCAGTGAGGTTCTTGGTTTAGTCTCAGGTATAGCAGGTTTTAGGTCTGTAGTATAGTTGTGATGGTATAGATGGTCTGTTTCTGTTCCTGTGAGTTGTATAGGGGCTGTTTGCATTGGTTTAGATGGCCTGGTGGTCAGGCAGGAGGAGGGTGCTGATGCCCTGTTTTGTCTATGAGGGAGCTGGGTGAGCATGCTCTATGTAAGTGCATCCTGCTGTTGCTTGTGTGGATGCAGTAGAGGGTTGTTGCAGTTAGTGTAGGTCCTGGTATAGTTTTGTAATGAGTGTAAAGGTTGTTTTCTAGTAGTTGGTGGCTTATAGGTGTTCAAAGAGTGAGTGAGAGGTCTGGTTTATGTGGGTTGATGGAAGGTTTTGGCTTATGATGATGCTGGTCAGGGGTATGTAAGAGGAGTTTGCGTCTTGGTCTTCAGGTGTTGGTTGTTGTAGGGGAAGAGATTGATCTGTGATGGTGTTGCATTTTAGGTGTCATGCCTAGGAGCATGAATTTGTTTCAGGTTTTCAAAGGGGTTCAAAGTAGTTTATGCTGTGAGTTTGTATGTGCAAGCTGTTCAAGGAAGAGTAGAAGGAATTCGCATGTGTCTGGTCTGATTAGAAAGAGAGGTAGCAGTTCATAAAGAGGCTGTTCTTGTAGAAGTCAGAGGTGTCTATGAAGTTTAGAGTAGAGGGGGAAATGTTTTGATCCTGTGTTTGTTCCCGTTAAGTGCTGCAGGTCCTGTCTCTGAATTGGTGCAGCAGCTTAGTGGTATTGTAAGGTCAAGCAGAGTTAATTTCAGCTTTCTTTTCAAGTCTTCTCCTTGTTTCTTTCTTCAGTTCAGGATATTGCCTTCTGTATTCCTTAATTCGTCGATTCTGTCCCCTCAAGTCTTAGTCGTTCTTTAAAGAGTTAGGTCTCAGTTTCTTTGATTATAGAATTGGGGCATGTGTCTTTTCCAAATTCTAATCTCTGATTATGCAAAAGGTTCAGTCCTAGGAGTGCATCTCCTTCTTTGTTGGTATTTTCTTCAAGTTACTAAATCTGCATCATCCTTGGTATCCTGCTATGCTCCTTAGATTCTCATATCTTTAGTCCAAGACCTGTTATGACCCTGTGAGGTTGCATAGTTCAGTCCTGGATATACCCTGTTCAGCCTCCATTTTTGTCGGATGCATTTGCTAATATGTAGATAAAACTCGTACTCTGTTATAGTTTCCTTCGAATTCAGCCTAGTAAGAATGGTGGGTGTGTGTCTTAACATCCTGGGATTTTGACTGCATAAATGAAGTTTCTTTAGTGGTTTTCCCCTTTGGGGTTTAATGTCATAGTTTCTGTCAAACTCTGCAAATATTGCTAATAGATTTCAAGTCATCGCTTAAAATTTCTTTAACCTGATTGCTATTGTAGTTGTAGTTAATTTTCTATATCCGAGCTATTGGTTACCAAAATACTAATTTCTTTTCTCTTTTCTTTCTTGACATGAACTTGGGATCGAGTTTGAGTTGCTCAACTCACAAATTGGGATTGGGCTATTTGCATTTGGAAGTTACTTGAATCGGTCCGCATTTTCGGGACTTGATATCCCCGAAAATGTAAAACAAAAAAAAGAAATGAATGAATGAAAAGTCTTGTGAAATACAGGGCTCGACTTAAGTTCGCTATCCCGGGTTCTATTTTCTGAAACTCCTTCTCTCCCGTCCCCTTTTAGAAAGCATGTTCTAGGACTTTTGTATGATTAGAAGCCTGGTAAATTAGTCGCTTTAACTGAATTGTTATCTTATTGTTTTGATTGTTTATAAATTGCATATCCCGTCTCTTTGGGACTCGCCGGTTAATTTAAGATAGTAGAAACCTTTAGTTAATTTTCGAGTGCAAAAGAAATAAAAATTAAAATTGTACCTATTTATTCATTATTTATATTTAGTCAATTATTTATCCATTTATTAATCAATTTATCTATTTCATTAATTAAATTAATTAAGTGGTATTTATTATTAATTCATTTGTTTAATTTTAAATTAATCGTTTATTTGCCTAATCAATTATAATTATTTATTTATTTATTTACTAAGTTATTTAAGTGGTATTTATTTATTCATTCTATTTATTTATTCAATTAATAATTCTAATTAATTATTTATTTCTTTAATTAATTATATTTATTTACTTAACTAGTCAAATTATTATTGCTTATCCCTCATCTAATTGAAATCATATAAATATTTATTTATCTAATTAAGTTATTTATCTATCTATTTATTTATCTAATTAATTAATTGATCAATTATTACTTCTTTATCTAATCATCTACTAATTTATTTATTTAGCCCTTATTTATTTAATCAATCAATCGACCCTTATCTCATTATTCATGTAATTAATCTTTGTTCAAATATTGTCATAAGCAATTTTTATCTTCTCTATATTAGTCATTACCTATTTATTTTATTTAAAATTTATCCCAAATTAAATTTCGATAAAATTCGTGAAAATCGCCGGATTAACCGCCTTTGGCGGATTTTCGAAAGTGCTCCCGTAATAAGGACCTTCTTTCGAATTTAACAGAACCACTTACCTAAGAATCTCTGAATTTAATTTAATTTCTTTTAAATAAAAGTTAAATTGCACTCCTTAGTTAACCTTAGGTTCCTAATAATCCTTAAATTAGGTGGCGACTCCAAAGAAACCCTTTGGAATCCCACTTTGTTGAAAATATACCCGAAACCTATCCTTTTCTCAAAGAAAGGGTAATTTTTGGGGTTCAACAGCGTGGCGACTCCGCTGGGGATTGCGCAAATGGTTCTAACCAAAAGATTTTCACGAATTTGCTTTATTTATACGTGTGTTGATTGTATGTATGCGTAGCTTAACTAATTATTGTTTGAATGCCTAAAACTAGTATGCATAGCTTAACTAAATGTTTGTTTGTATGATTAGATTGATTGTGTATAAAGCATGTTCTTATTTGTGCATAGTTCGCATTCCGTTCATATTTCCTCCCTCATGGAGCCTGTCAATTCTCTTTCACCTCCTCGATTTCATCACGGGGCACCCGCTTGACGGGTAGTTATGCAGGAAGGGCATTGCCCTTACCTCACCTTTGAAACTTCTTTCGTGTCACCAAAGTTAGTTCGGGATATTGAGATTGCCTGGTTTTGTCATGGCCAGTTCTAC
Organism: Petunia secreta; assembly: GCA_029990175.1. NCBI lineage: Eukaryota > Viridiplantae > Streptophyta > Magnoliopsida > Solanales > Solanaceae > Petunia > Petunia secreta. The sequence continues at coordinate 16,278,724 of JARKIP010000013.1, read as the reverse complement.
TGCGTTGTGAGGCCAGGTCTATCCCGCATAGGTCGAGTCAGCCTCAACCGTTAGCCCACTCTTAGAAGGAGATTAGGTCATGCATGCATATACACCTTAGTTTGGACCCGGTCCTTGGTACCGTTTCCAAGAATTAAGAAACCGCCTTTTTGTTGACGGGTTATTGCAGACCCAACGACGTTGCATCTTATGTGATCGTGTGGATATTATAATGAACTCCAAGCCCTTTGCCATGTCAAATCTGGGATCTCATGTCGTGTCTTTTGTTGTTTTATAGATATGAATGCAGACCACCTTTTTCCGAGTTTCTGGAACACTCAGATGATCCACACTTGTCCAAAAATTCTCAAAGACTGGTGGGATAACATCAGAAGAGATCATGGTTCCTTGGTCATAAGAAAAACAGGGAACCTAGTTTCATTAATGGATATCCAGGGAGACAAGGGTCTTATCGAGGCTTTAATAAGACTATGGGATCCTGAACAGGGCGTTTTCCGTTTTCCAGATTGTGAATTATGCCCTACTTTAGAGGAAATTTCTGGTTTTACCAATTTGGCCCTGGATGACCGTGAGTTGATTGTGCCCATGGAGAAGTGTGAGAAAAAGTTCTGCAAAATGTTTGAATTAAACTACTCTTCATCACTGATAACTAAAACCCAGGGCACAGTATCTTTGAAATATTTGTTTGACCGTTTCGGGAAAAAGGGATCTTATCGCGCCAATCCAAGGGCGTTCAAATGCACTGAACATAAATGGGAGAAGCTCAGACCCAAAGCTTTTGTAATGGCGTTGCTTGGCACTTTAGTATTTCCTTGTGGCTATGACGCAGTTGACATGCGACTTAGCACCGTGGTCCGATCTATATTTGAGGGCGTGAATGGGAGGCAGACTACTCTGGTTCCCATGATTTTGGCCGATATACTGGGCGCTTTGACTGAGTGTTCTAAAGGAGGGAATTGTCATTTTTCTGGTTGCAATCTTCTTTTGCAACTATGGGTTATTGAACATCTTTGCACTCGAGGCCCATTGGATGATTTGATTCCTCAAAATGGAAACCGAATCGCCACACACCATGCAAGAATGGGAGGTTTCAGACGTCATAAGACTGCTCAAGGTTGGTATGATGATATAAAGGGTTTGAGTGGCGCGGACATTCACTGGAATTATTCATGGATTGGCAATCATGAAGTTCGCTTAAGGAGTCCCGACCGGTATTATATCAGGTTGATCGGGTTCAGGAGCATCCAGCCTTACGCTCCGATCCGTGTGATGAGGCAGTTCGGGTTATTACAGTCCATCCCACTCATTGCTGGTATTCGGGAGTCTGAAATCAAATATGAAGCACCTAATTACACAGTTCCTGAAGCAACAAACATCTGTAATGACTGGGCTCGCTTAGAAAGAGAATTGATTCGTCAAGATCAAAACCCACCATGTTCTCCTGAGTATTACGCATGGGCAAGGTACATCTATGAAACTGGGGAGATAGAAACAAGTCCTTGGGAGCAGACTGGGTTTGTTGATAAAGAAGCTGAAAGGCATTCTCGCCTTCACATTCTGCCCATAACAACATTGGATGATTTGATGTTTGACCAAGTTCGCCATTACCCGGGATATTCAGGATATCTCTATGCCACAAACCGGTTGTATCTTGAAAGGCCACCTGCCTGATGATGTTGCTGAATGCTGATGATTATTGCTGATTCCTAAAGATTGAAGCAGAATTTAGCTCTTGTTTTCTAAAATTCCCTTCTTTTGTCCCGATGTAAAGCTTGATGCTTCTTCCCCTTTTAATATTTGGATATTATTATCCCAACTCTATCACGATGTAACGTTTTGAGACCGGTTTATTACTAATGGCAATTACTAATGTTTATTTACATCCCAATTTTGTATTGGCAAACGGTTTGTATCATTATAATATCCACATGTGTATGCATTTTGCGCGATTAGGCTTACATCTAGCACAAAGAGGCACTCTACAGGGTAGGACGCGTCCGCATTTTATTTTACGCACATTATTTGTGGTTGCCACATGCCTAATTTATCGCCCGTTTAAAATGCAAAAGCGCTACGTGACGCGCGCTATGTGCTTACGTGCGAATTTTACCAACAACATGCAAACTAACACAGTTACCTTTTGAATTTTTCTTTTGTTTATTCCTAAACAGAGGTTTGATTTGTGCTGATCGAGCTGATCCAAAGGCCTTCCTCTGCACATTGATATACACTTCAGAATTTCGACAAAATGTCCGGTAATGATGATCAGCCTCCCGTCCTCAATGATAAGACTCTCGAAACTCCTGGATCTTCGAGGGGAAACATCCTCCTTGCTCAGGATGACCTTATTTTGAACCTGACCAAACAGATACAAATGCTGAGCGATGAGCTAGCAGCCATTAAAGGGCAAGCCCCTCAAAACATACCTTTAAATGCCAATCCTGTTCACAATATACCCACATACCAAAACAACCCACTTAATCAAACACCACCACCACAAAATCGCCCACAAGTTAGTCAAAATACCCCGCCCGCTCAGCAAAATGCCCAACCCGCTGGTTATCCTTCATATTATCCATATCCTAACGACCCCACTCCTCCTCACTACCAATATTTGCCTGCTAAAGACACTCCCCGTCCTCCACAATCTCAAGCGCCCATTCCTGTAGCCGTTGCTCCTCCAAACGCCAATGATCCAAGGCAGGGATATCCCGAGGCGTTATATTATGAGCATGACCCTAATGGGAAGAATGCGGACTTCACAGATTATCCGCCACAGAATGAAATGCCCACAGCCGTGGAAAAACAGGGAAGGACAAGCGAACAAGATGAGATAATCCAGGCAATGAAAGTCATGCAACAATCTATTAAGGACTTGCAGGTGACTAAGAAACGGCAAAGCACTTCATACCGCAGTCTTTATCTATTCCCGGACATTACTCCTCCTCCCGGTTTTAAAGTGCCGAAGTTTGACATGTATGATGGTCATGGTGACCCATTTGCTCATTTAACCAAGTACCTCAACAGAATGAGGGCGGCGGGAGGCAAAGAAGAACTTCTGATGGCTTACTTTAGCCACAGTCTGGAAGGTATTGCCGCTGAATGGTTTGCCAGACAAGACATAAGCAAATGGCACGAATTTGATGATATAGCTGGTGATTTCACAAAGCAGTTTGAATACAATGTGGCTATGGTCCCTGACCTCATAACCTTGGCCAATTTGAAGAAGAAACCAACAGAATCTTTTAGGGAATACGCCTTGAGGTGGCGTGAACAGGCTGCACGGGTGCAACCCCCGATGACTGAGAGAGATATGGTGAAGTACTTTATTCGTGCTCAAGACGACTCATATTATATGCATATGCTTCCTATGATGGGTGCACCTTATGCTGAACTTCTCACAATGGGGGAGATGGTGGAAGAAGGCATCAAATCCGGTCGGATTGTGAGCTTTGCTGAAATGAAGTCAAGTGCTCAAAATGCTCAGGCCAGCTCAAACAATGCTAGAAGAAGAGAGAAGAGGGAAGAAGTCACAGCTGTTGCCGCAGATATTGACCGCCGCCCGGCTAGGAGGTTGAACTTTGATAATCCACCAACCTACCCTACATACCCAAATGCACCTCCTCATTACCCAAATGCACCTCCTCATTATCCAAATATTCCTTCTCCTTACCCAAATGCACCACCACCAAATTACCCTAGTCACTATCAAATTCCTCCCACTCCATATCCTGTCTATCAAGCGCAACCTAGTTATTATCCACCACGAGCACCAGCACCACAACAATACCCTCCTCGCCCACAAAATTACCAACCCCGTACTCCTGTCCGTCCAAATATGCAAGGACCTAACCAAAGCTATGAGAGGAGAGCACCCAAAACCTATACTCCTATAGCTGAATCTTATGGTCAATTGTTTGAAAGATTAAGAAGCGCCGGAGTTGTGCAGCCTGTTCCTGACAATACTCCAAATCCTCCTCCAAGGTGGTATGATGTTAATAAGCATTGTGTTTATCATTCTGGGGCTGCGGGCCATGATGTAGAAAGGTGTTATGCCTTCAAGGATAGAGTGGAAGCTTTGATCAAATCGGGCACTATCCAGCTTACTGGAACTCAGCCTAATGTGCAAGATAATCCTCTTCCCGCCTATGGAAACAATGCTGTCAATGTCATTTCCCTTGAGGAGGGAGTCGATTTGAAAGGGACCATTGTTCCCGTTAGCAATGTGAGGGTTGCTAACGAGGCCAAAGTATCTGTGCAAGTTAGAGCTCCCATTCTGGTGCAAGCGGGTATCCCGAGGCCAACTGTCACCGTCATGCTTGCCTCACCCCTTCAATATGATAGCAAGAGGGTTCCTTGGAACTATTCTGAAGTGCCTATCGGAAGTGGAAAGGTAACTGTTGCTGTTGCTGCTGCGCAAGGCATGACCAGATCTGGTAGATTCTACACGCCTGAGGAATTGGGTCGAGGCCTTAGGGAGAAGGAGGGCGTTGTAAGAAGAGTGACTGACACCGAAGCTGAGGACTTTTGGAGGAAAATGCAGTCAAAGGAATACTCTATTCTGGAGCACCTAAAGAATACTCCTTCCCGCATATCCATTATGGCTTTGCTGATGAGCTCTGAAACGCATAGAAATGCATTGCTAAAAGTGCTCAAGGAAGCAGAGGTGCCCGCTGAAACCACGGGTGAGAGCTTAGCTGTCTTGGTTGGCCAAATCTTAGAACCTCACAAGGTGTCCTTCTTCAAAGAAGAGCTTCTACCGGAGGGTCTTGGACACAACAAAGCCTTGCACATTGTTGTCAAATGTAGGGACAAATTTGTTGGACGGGTACTGATCGACGGTGGTTCCGGGCTCAATATATGCCCGTTGGCAACTCTGAAGGAGCTTGGAATTGACGCTGGCAAAATTAGACAGAGCAATGTGAAAGCAAGGGCTTTTGATGGGGCTCAAAGGTGCACCTTTGGAGAGATTGATCTTGATCTGCAGATAGGTCCTGTGAACTTCTCTGTGGAGTTTCAGGTATTCGACATCCCGTCTACCTATAACATGCTGTTAGGAAGACCCTGGATTCACATGGCCGGAGCCGTCCCTTCCACTTTGCATCAAAGTGTGAAATTTATATGGAACAATGAAGAAGTAGTGGTCAAGGGCGAGGGAAACAGCCCCACGCATGCCAGCACCACGATTCCCATGGTGGACAACGCCGCAGAACTTGATGGGACTACTTTCCACACGGTTGAGCTGATGAATGTGACCCGAGCATCAAATGAGGATTCAAAGAAAGGTATCCTACCCAGAGTCCCCAAGATGATTGCTGTGGAGATGTTGAAAAATGGTTTCAAACCTGGTTCGGGATTGGGAGCAAATCTGAACGGCATAACCGAACCCATCTGCTTGCCCAAGAATCTGGGTACCTTTGGCTTGGGTTACTGTCCTACCAAAAAAGAGATTGAAAAGGCTAAAAGGAAACCAGCCATTGCCATGCCAGAACCCCTTCCTTCCTTGTACCAGTCATTCGTCAAGGCACCGGAAGTCAATATACCGGATCTGATAGAGGGAGTTGGCGATTTGTTTCTGAGTGATGATTTGGAATGCGATGTTATTATTGAAGAATGTGCTGAGGAGTCACCTGTGCGAAATGTTGAGGCCAAGGATCCGATGGCCAATTGGACCTGTGTCCCAATAGAAGAGACCTGGTGAATGAACTCAACAGTTATTTTGGCGTCACAGTCAGATTGAGGCCCTGAACTGTGTTTTGCTTTTTGGTTTATGTTTATGTCTTTTCAAAATAATCTGTTTACATTCTGCATGTTTTGCTTTAATGTATGCCTCCCTAAACTAGATTTTGAAACAAATAAAATGCATTGCATTCTCCCTACTATTATTTTGATATGCTTCAATTATTTACTTTATTTTACGCTTTTGATTAATGTTTGTTTCTGTTTCAGCTTTCCACTTAACAAAACTGCCGAAACTTTGCTTGTGACATATAATGAAACAACTGAACAAACTGGCACTGATGCATTGAGTATTGGGGAGTTTGATGAAGATTTCGTTCCTGATGAAATAACAAGAGAAGTGGATCAATTTGAGAACAAACCAAAACCTAACTTGGAAGAAACCGAGTCAATCAACTTGGGGACTTCAGAAGATGTTAGAGAAACCAGAATCAGTGTTCATTTGACATCGGAAGAAAGAAGAGCCTATATTGAACTATTGAACGAGTATCGGGACATCTTTGCTTGGTCTTATGATGATATGCCCGGTTTGAGTACTGATCTTGTCACTCACAAATTGCCAACTGATCCTTCATTTCCGCCTGTTAAGCAAAAGAAGAGAAACTTCAAAACTTCCACAAGTAAACAAATATTGGAAGAAGTGCAAAAGCAATTGACCGCCAAGGTGATTCGATCTCTCAAATATCCCACTTGGTTAGCGAATATTGTGCCGGTGCCCAAGAAAGACGGCAAAGTTAGAGTTTGTGTTGATTATCGTGATCTCAACAAAGCAAGTCCAAAGGATGATTTTCCATTGCCAAATATTCATATCCTTATTGATAGCTGTGCAAAACATGAGCTTCAGTCTTTTGTCGATTGTTTTGCCGGCTATCACCAGATCCTGATGGATGAAGATGATGCTGAAAAGACCGCTTTCATCACGCCTTGGGGTGTGTTCTGTTATAGAGTTATGCCTTTCGGTTTGAAGAATGCCGGGGCAACATATATGAGAGCAATGACAACTCTTTTCCATGATATGATTCACAAAGAGATTGAAGTCTACGTAGATGATGTTGTTATCAAATCCAAGAAGAAAGAAGAGCATTTGACTGATTTGAGAAAATTCTTCAACCGCCTTCGACGGTATAACTTGAAGCTTAATCCTGCAAAATGTGCGTTTGGTGTTCCTGCTGGTAAGATGTTGGGTTTTATTGTAAGCCGGAGGGGTATAGAATTGGATCCGTCTAAAATCAAGACCATCCAAGACTTGCCTCCTCCAAAGAGCCGGAAGGATGTGATGAGCTTTCTTGGCCGCTTGAACTACATAAGCCGCTTCATTGCACAATCCACGGTTATTTGTGAACCAATAATCAAGTTGTTGAAGAAAGATGCTGTTATTGAGTGGACGGAAGATTGTCAAAAGGCTTTTGATAGGATCAAGGAGTATCTATCTAATCCGCCTGTGTTAGTTCCTCCTGAACCTGGAAGACCATTGATCTTATATTTGTCTGTCTCGGAAAATGCATTTGGATGTGTCTTGGGGCAACATGACAAGACCGGGAAGAAAGAACAAGCCATTTATTATCTAAGCAAGAAGTTCACTCCTTATGAAGCCAGGTACACTCTCTTGGAGCGAACTTGTTGCGCCTTGACTTGGACTGCACAAAGGTTAAGGCACTATCTTTCATCATATACAACTTATCTTATCTCGAGGATGGATCCTTTGAAATATATCTTTCAAAAGCCGATGCCCACGGGAAAATTAGCAAAATGGCAGATTTTGTTAAGTGAATTTGACATAGTTTATGTCACCCAAAAGGCGGTAAAGGCACAAGCATTGGCGGATCATTTAGCTGAAAATCCTGTTGATGACAACTATGAGCCATTGAGAACTTACTTTCCCGATGAAGAGGTCTTGTTTCTAGGTGAAGACATCTCTTCTGAATATGATGGTTGGCGTCTTTTCTTTGACGGAGCAGCAAATTTCAAAGGTGTTGGTATTGGAGCTGTCTTAATTTCTGAAACGGGTCAGCATTACCCTGTTTCGGCCAAGCTCAGATTTCCATGCACTAACAATATGGCTGAATATGAAGCATGCATTTTGGGTCTTCGATTGGCAGTTGATATGAATATTCAAGAACTTTTAGTGATTGGGGATTCCGACTTGCTGATTCACCAAGTACAGGGCGAGTGGAACACCAAGAATGCAAAGATTCTTCCTTATTTGCGTTGTGTCAAGGAATTGTGCAAAAGGTTCGCAAAGATCGAGTTCAAGCATGTTCCAAGACTTCAGAATGAATTTGCCGATGCTTTGGCAACTTTATCTTCTATGATCCAACATCCTGACAAGAATTATATTGATCCTATCGAAATTGAATTGCATGATAGGCCAGCTTATTGTTTTCAAGTTGAGGAAGAGCGAGATGGCCATCCTTGGTATTTTGATATCAAGAATTATCTCAAGGTCGGGAGTTATCCCGAAAATGCAACAAGTGTCCAAAGGAAGAGCATTCGGAGGTTAGCAAATCAATTCTTTCTAAGCGGTGAAATCCTATATAGGAGGACCCCAGACTTAGGACTCTTAAGATGTGTTGATGCAGCTGAAGCAAATAAATTGCTTACGGAAGTGCATGCGGGAGTTTGTGGGCCGCATATGAATGGTTTTGTTTTGGCAAAGAAGATCTTGAGAGCCGGTTATTTTTGGTTAACTATGGAAACTGATTGTGTTCAGTTTGTGCGAAAATGCCATCAATGTCAAATTCACGGAGATATGATCAAAAGACCTCCTTCTGAACTTCATGCAATGAGTTCTCCCTGGCCTTTTGTTGCTTGGGGAATGGATGTTATTGGTCCTATTGAGCCGGCCGCTTCAAATGGACATCGCTTCATTTTAGTGGCTATTGATTACTTTACCAAGTGGGTGGAAGCAACTTCTCACAAGTCTGTAACCAAGAAAGTGGTGTCAGATTTCGTACGCAACAATATCATTTGTAGATTCGGAGTTCCTGAATCAATCATCACTGATAATGGTGCAAACTTGAATAGTGATTTAATGAGAGCGACTTGTGAAAGTTTCAAGATTACTCATCGCAACTCTACTGCATACCGCCCTCAAATGAATGGAGCTGTTGAGGCGGCAAATAAGAACATCAAGCGTATTCTTCGCAAGATGATTGATAATTATAGAGATTGGCATGAAAAGTTGCCATTTGCACTTCTTGGGTACCGCACCACCACTAGAACTTCAACTGGGGCAACTCCCTATCTTTTGGTGTATGGCACAGAAGCAGTCTTACCCGCGGAGGTAGAAATTCCTTCCTTGAGAATCATTCAAGAAGCTGAATTGGAAAACGCTGAATGGGTGAAGATCAGATGTGAACAATTGATGCTTATTGATGAGAAAAGAATGAATGCAATTTGTCATGGGCAACTTTACCAAAATCGCATGATCAAGTCTTTTGGCAAGAAAGTGAGAGTGAGAGACTTTAAACCGGGGCAATTGGTGTTAAAGAAGATCTTTCCTAATCAAGAAGAAGCAAGGGGCAAATTTGCACCGAATTGGCAAGGTCCATATGTGGTTCATCGGGTTTTATCCGGAGGAGCACTGATTCTGGCAGAAATGGATGGTCAAGTTTGGCCAAAAGCAATCAACGCAGATGCCGTCAAAAGATACTATGTTTGAGGCGATCGCAAGTTAGCATTGGTTTTGAATGTAATCTTTGATGTAATGCGAACTACGCGTGACCTGAGTCCCAAGGTGGGATACGTAGTAACTCACATAGAGTTTGGTTGCATTGATATAAGAATTTCCCCTATTTCCTCTTTTATGTAAGTTTGAACTACTTCTGACCTGATTCCTGGAATGGCAACAGGATAAGTAGGCAATCCCCGTCGGATTCGGTCAAAATATTGTAACACTTTAGGCTTGTTTATCTTTTATGATGTAATGCCGAACTATGCATCTAGGCAGATGTGTGGATTTTCCAATTCGGATACGGCTTCGTACTTAGATTGCCATATCTTCCCAAAATCTTATGTAAGCAGAACTACGCACGGTCTGATTCCCGTGGGGGGATACGTAGGCGCTCTTAACGGGCTCGACTCTATAATATTAAAATTTTCAGTCTCCTTAAGGCAAGCAACTGGGGCAATTTTTGCAAAGATAATTTGAAGATATGGAAGATAGAAACTGGGGCAATTTTGCAAGACAATTTGAAGATTTGAAAGATATCAACTGGGGCAAATTTTGCAAAATGAGTTGAAGATTTGGAAGTTCATAACTGGGGCAGATCTTTGCAAGAATTGGTTTGCTTATCAAAGGATGGAACAACAAAGTTCTGAAAGTATTCAAGATTAGCACAAGTTGCAAAGGATGTTCAGTTTGTTTCGAGATATGTCATGAGTTTGAGTTAAAGCAGGAATTTTACATGCATTATAAACTTTTCACTTGCATATCAATGATTGCTTGCTTACTATTTTATCAAATTATTTTATTTTGCCTCTATATTAAAATGAGTCGTACCATTGAGTTCATAAACCAAGTTTCCGAGGATGGTGTTCAAAGCCCGAGTTTCACGAAGAAGAGGAAGCGATAGCAGCGAATTCAAGATGAATCAGCACAAATCAAACACCCCTCCCCAAAACTAACAAATTTTTCTTTGAGAGCAGGAACCGGAAAGCTTGCAATGGGAGGTTCATTCGCACTATGGATGAACAATTTATTGAACGCGCATTCAAAGAATTGAACATCAGATTCAATATGAACTGAAGAGATCATTCAAAACTTTACACCACTATCCATGCAAGCAACACCAATCAAGTTGATAATGCAAATGATTTGGCTGGCTTGACATCTAAGCATTACATTGGATTATTGCCGAAAAGGCGGCGCTCTTCTTTTCTTGAATCTTGACATTGCGATAGAATTTATCTCGCGATACTGATAGACAAGTCGGCTGAAGCACCGCTTTCGGAGTGTTTCGCGATGTCGGTTGTCTTGCAAAATATTGGCATTTTATATTTAAAATTTATTGATAATTTAAGACAAGTCGGCTGGAACACCACTTTCGGAGTGTTTCGCGATGTCGGTTGTCCTGCAATATTGGCATGTTATGTTTCAAATTTATTGATAATTTAAGACAAGTCGGCTGGAACACCACTTTCGGAGTGTTTCGCGATGTCGGTTGTCCTGCAATATTGGCATGTTATGTTTCAAATTTATTGATAATTTAAGACAAGTCGGCTGGAACACCGCTTTCGGAGTGTTTCGCGATGTCGATTGTCTTGCAATGTTGGCATTTATTAATAATTTAAGACAAGTCGGCTGGAACACCGCTTTCGGAGTGTTTCGCGATGTCGGTTGTCTTGCAATATTGGCATTTTATATCTGATATTTATTAATAGTTTAAGACAAGTCGGCTGGAACACCACTTTCGGAGTGTTTCGCGATGTCGGTTGTCCTGCAATATTGGCATTTATTAATAATCTAAGACAAGTCGGCTGGAACACCGCTTTCGGAGTGTTTCGCGATGTCGGTTGTCTTGCAATATTGGCATTTTATATCTGATATTTATTAATAGTTTAAGACAAGTCGGCTGGAACACCGCTTTCGGAGTGTTTCGCAATGTCGGTTGTCTTGCAATATCGACACATTGTATTTGAAATACATGATTCGGCTTGAGACATTACGTCTCGTTAGTCAACTTATCTTATGAAGGCCTTGCATTTTTTACAATTCATTTTCGCATTACTTATTGTCTTACTTTACTGTTTCAGAATAATGATCAGCCTAAAGGTTCTCCGGGCGGAGCATCTCGTCAGTTGATCGAGAGAAGAACTTATTGAGCATCACGACCAGCATTTACAATTTTATATTATACTTTTATTTATTTCTTATTCCAAATATTATTATAGTTTATTGGCAGTTGCTCGCTTACCGTTTGTTAAGTCTTTACAGAATTTTGGCAATACCGCAGTAGCATTTGGAGCATAACGTGGAACTTTTCCTTAGCAGTGAACTAGGGCAATCGTTGATATGAGCTAGGCTCGTCAACGAGGATCTGAAGAATCGCACTCGAACAAGCAATTTTTACCTAATCTTTCATTTCAGATTAGGCGTCAGTTTGAATTCTTTCCTTTTCGTGCGTCAATCGTGCGAGTTTTCATGTCTAAGTGTTGTCGAACTACATATGGCCTGATTCTCTTTCAGCCCGAGATATGTAGGCAACTCAGGAACCGGAGTTCGGCCATGTCCATAAGCCTCGTCCTTTGATCCTTGGAAATCAAAAGTCTCGGTTTTATCGGGACAAAATTGGTTTCTAGTCAACTTCTTTACCCTAAAAACTCTTTCATCCTTTTCCGGGTAAAGAGGGGCAGCTGTTGACACCCAATTTCGTCCCGAAATTTAATTAGCAGCTAAATTATTTAAATGAGAATCAAATATGAAAATAAAATTAAAATGAGGTTTAGATAATTAAAATTATTTGAATTGAGTTAATTAATTAAATTTAATTAAAGTAAATTAATCATTTTCAAAAGAAGGTTAAAATTACAAAGCATATCCTAAATTCTACCCTACCCCGCGCAACCCTCCGTTTTCTTTAATTTATCATAAAAGAAGGCTAAAATCGCAAAACACAGCCTCATATACGACCCACCCTTGCAAACCCCTTTTAAAAAAACAAAACACGCGCATATCAGTTCTTCACAGCAATCACCTTCGACCCGTTTCCCCGCGACCCGTTTTCTCTCACGATTCAACCCGCGATTGATCTCCATCTCCTCCAAAATCGATCCGCTAGCAGCCAAAATCTCGTACCACTGGTCCCCATTCCTCTTCCCTCTCTCCAGTACAAGAACTCAACCAATCCTGTCCGTTCGTCTCAATTTGAGCTGCGATTTGAGCCGTAGATTGATCTTAACGGGAATATCCTTGATGACAAGGATGAATTCGGTACAATCCCTAAGGGATTTGACCAAATTCACCCTTGTTCTACAAGGGATACACAAAATAGGCAAGGATTCTTTGGGGTATTCAAGGGGATCCGAAACCCTAGCCTAGAGGTATTTAATCCCTCATTCTTTCATTTTTCAGGGTGGATTTTTTACATAACAAAACGGCAGCATTACATATTTTTTTACTCTCTCAGTTTTTTTTTTAAAAGATACACATAGCATTTTCAGTTTCGGTGTAAATTCAAAATATCGCTTTTGGTTTTGAGTCGCTTAGTCGAGTCGATTCTTTCGGACCCTCGCCCCATTCACTGCGCCGCAAAAGGTAAAATCTAAACCTTGTTATTATATTCGCAAGTATTACATTTTTTTTATGTATGAAAACATATGCTATATGTGTGATATTCAAGAAGAAAAAGAAACATGATGAAACTGTTTGAGGGAATAAAATGTAAAGGTTAACGCTTTATTAATTTCTGGTTTTATATTTTGTTAATGTTGAAAAACGTAAAGGGTAGTCACTATTTCTATGAACTTCATGTTGTATTTCCCTGTTTCAAGTTAAGCCTGCAGCATCATCACCTCTCTATTTCTATTCAGTTTGAGTAGTTAAGTTTAGCATATTAGTGTGTTTGGAAATCTGGAATAGGCTAAAGGTTCAACCCTTTTGATCTTTTAAAAGTCATGTCAAGGCATAAAATTTTGAACTTTTGCCTGTTAAACTGTCAAGGTGAAGTTTCTTTTCTTTAACATAAGTTCTGGATTATGTGATGATAAGCAAGGCCCCAAACTGATTCAGGGCCAAAGTTTAGTTATGAATGAGTTTGATTAAGTTCCTGGAAATCCATTTCCTCCTTAGGAATTCTGTTTTCATGTTTTAGTATATGATGCTGTTGTCTGTGGGCTGTTCTCTGGTGTGCTAGGTTTGTAGTAGGTCTGGGAAAGTGTGCCAGTATTAGGAGGGAAGTTCAAGGGTGTTAGGAGTTGGCTTAGAAGATGGGATGTTTGTCTGGTGTGAGTTCGATTGCTCTCTGGTTTAGGTAGTGAGGGAGTGCAGTGTGGGCTGTGTGTGTGAGAAGAGGGAGTAGCAGCTTGGTAGTTAGTTTTAGAATTATTCAGGAGTATGTTTTGTGGTTTCTGGTCTGTGAAATTCAGGGAGCATAGCAGTATGTTTGAAGTATTGTTTCTGGTTGGTTTAAAAGGGAGCCGGGCTGTGATCTTAACTGATTTTGGGGTCAGTTCAGGGCAGTGAGGTTCTTGGTTTAGTCTCAGGTATAGCAGGTTTTAGGTCTGTAGTATAGTTGTGATGGTATAGATGGTCTGTTTCTGTTCCTGTGAGTTGTATAGGGGCTGTTTGCATTGGTTTAGATGGCCTGGTGGTCAGGCAGGAGGAGGGTGCTGATGCCCTGTTTTGTCTATGAGGGAGCTGGGTGAGCATGCTCTATGTAAGTGCATCCTGCTGTTGCTTGTGTGGATGCAGTAGAGGGTTGTTGCAGTTAGTGTAGGTCCTGGTATAGTTTTGTAATGAGTGTAAAGGTTGTTTTCTAGTAGTTGGTGGCTTATAGGTGTTCAAAGAGTGAGTGAGAGGTCTGGTTTATGTGGGTTGATGGAAGGTTTTGGCTTATGATGATGCTGGTCAGGGGTATGTAAGAGGAGTTTGCGTCTTGGTCTTCAGGTGTTGGTTGTTGTAGGGGAAGAGATTGATCTGTGATGGTGTTGCATTTTAGGTGTCATGCCTAGGAGCATGAATTTGTTTCAGGTTTTCAAAGGGGTTCAAAGTAGTTTATGCTGTGAGTTTGTATGTGCAAGCTGTTCAAGGAAGAGTAGAAGGAATTCGCATGTGTCTGGTCTGATTAGAAAGAGAGGTAGCAGTTCATAAAGAGGCTGTTCTTGTAGAAGTCAGAGGTGTCTATGAAGTTTAGAGTAGAGGGGGAAATGTTTTGATCCTGTGTTTGTTCCCGTTAAGTGCTGCAGGTCCTGTCTCTGAATTGGTGCAGCAGCTTAGTGGTATTGTAAGGTCAAGCAGAGTTAATTTCAGCTTTCTTTTCAAGTCTTCTCCTTGTTTCTTTCTTCAGTTCAGGATATTGCCTTCTGTATTCCTTAATTCGTCGATTCTGTCCCCTCAAGTCTTAGTCGTTCTTTAAAGAGTTAGGTCTCAGTTTCTTTGATTATAGAATTGGGGCATGTGTCTTTTCCAAATTCTAATCTCTGATTATGCAAAAGGTTCAGTCCTAGGAGTGCATCTCCTTCTTTGTTGGTATTTTCTTCAAGTTACTAAATCTGCATCATCCTTGGTATCCTGCTATGCTCCTTAGATTCTCATATCTTTAGTCCAAGACCTGTTATGACCCTGTGAGGTTGCATAGTTCAGTCCTGGATATACCCTGTTCAGCCTCCATTTTTGTCGGATGCATTTGCTAATATGTAGATAAAACTCGTACTCTGTTATAGTTTCCTTCGAATTCAGCCTAGTAAGAATGGTGGGTGTGTGTCTTAACATCCTGGGATTTTGACTGCATAAATGAAGTTTCTTTAGTGGTTTTCCCCTTTGGGGTTTAATGTCATAGTTTCTGTCAAACTCTGCAAATATTGCTAATAGATTTCAAGTCATCGCTTAAAATTTCTTTAACCTGATTGCTATTGTAGTTGTAGTTAATTTTCTATATCCGAGCTATTGGTTACCAAAATACTAATTTCTTTTCTCTTTTCTTTCTTGACATGAACTTGGGATCGAGTTTGAGTTGCTCAACTCACAAATTGGGATTGGGCTATTTGCATTTGGAAGTTACTTGAATCGGTCCGCATTTTCGGGACTTGATATCCCCGAAAATGTAAAACAAAAAAAAGAAATGAATGAATGAAAAGTCTTGTGAAATACAGGGCTCGACTTAAGTTCGCTATCCCGGGTTCTATTTTCTGAAACTCCTTCTCTCCCGTCCCCTTTTAGAAAGCATGTTCTAGGACTTTTGTATGATTAGAAGCCTGGTAAATTAGACGCTTTAACTGAATTGTTATCTTATTGTTTTGATTGTTTATAAATTGCATATCCCGTCTCTTTGGGACTCGCCGGTTAATTTAAGATAGTAGAAACCTTTAGTTAATTTTCGAGTGCAAAAGAAATAAAAATTAAAATTGTACCTATTTATTCATTATTTATATTTAGTCAATTATTTATCCATTTATTAATCAATTTATCTATTTCATTAATTAAATTAATTAAGTGGTATTTATTATTAATTCATTTGTTTAATTTTAAATTAATCGTTTATTTGCCTAATCAATTATAATTATTTATTTATTTATTTACTAAGTTATTTAAGTGGTATTTATTTATTCATTCTATTTATTTATTCAATTAATAATTCTAATTAATTATTTATTTCTTTAATTAATTATATTTATTTACTTAACTAGTCAAATTATTATTGCTTATCCCTCATCTAATTGAAATCATATAAATATTTATTTATCTAATTAAGTTATTTATCTATCTATTTATTTATCTAATTAATTAATTGATCAATTATTACTTCTTTATCTAATCATCTACTAATTTATTTATTTAGCCCTTATTTATTTAATCAATCAATCGACCCTTATCTCATTATTCATGTAATTAATCTTTGTTCAAATATTGTCATAAGCAATTTTTATCTTCTCTATATTAGTCATTACCTATTTATTTTATTTAAAATTTATCCCAAATTAAATTTCGATAAAATTCGTGAAAATCGCCGGATTAACCGCCTTTGGCGGATTTTCGAAAGTGCTCCCGTAATAAGGACCTTCTTTCGAATTTAACAGAACCACTTACCTAAGAATCTCTGAATTTAATTTAATTTCTTTTAAATAAAAGTTAAATTGCACTCCTTAGTTAACCTTAGGTTCCTAATAATCCTTAAATTAGGTGGCGACTCCAAAGAAACCCTTTGGAATCCCACTTTGTTGAAAATATACCCGAAACCTATCCTTTTCTCAAAGAAAGGGTAATTTTTGGGGTTCAACAGTATCAAGACTATCTCCAAAAGTTGACAACTTCAGTATGAAAATTCTTTCTTTTTCTTTCACTTTTTTTTTTTTTTTTTTTTTTTTGAAAAATTTCGCCATTATGACAACGTAAAAATATACTCAAAATTTTCCGACACATAAATCTTTGCAAAATTTCTTTTTCGACAGCATGACCCCAAACAGAAAAATGTATTAAAACAACAAAATCTACAAACTGAAATTCACCCTACTTCCTCTCTTTCTTTCATTTTTTTTTTCCTTTTTTTTTCTTCTTTTTCTTTTGAAATCCGCTCTTTCCCGATTCGGTCAGCATGACGACCCTTCCTTCTAAATGCAACACAGAAAATGCTTCGGACGTATCTCGACGTCAGGGAGTCATCCTAGACAAGTGCGGTACCGGTGTGCCGCACCTCACTAAGTCAAATATGATGCAGATAATTGGGCCTAAAGGTCTAACTCTAGGTGACACAACTGACTCGGTGTCTAGACTGGCTCATAACCCGGTGGACAAACCGGGCGGAAAGCGCATCAGGGCCGTCCGGAAACAGTGTGTCCGGCCAAAAACCCTGTCACGCCTTCCTCCTAAATCATGGGTAATTTTAGTAAGAAGGCCCAGATGCCACAAGCAATCTGGTAAGTGTACGTGTGCAAGTGTTCCAGAGACTCAGAGGTGTAAGTGGAGAAGACAGTTTATATACAATTCAACAAAATCAAAGCGGTAACATTCAACTTTCATGTGATAACGGCAAGAATATAACAACCAAATATTTAATAAATTAAAAATGCGACAATTTTATCAAAGCCGGAGATTCTAGTTTTCACCAATTTTCCCCAGCGGAGTCGCCAAGCTGTCACGACCCTTTTTTGACACACAAAAACTAAAATAAATAGAAATTGCGTATTTAAAAGGTTATGACGAGTGTTAAAGGTACACAGTTATTTAAGAGAAAATCAGAGTCGCCACTTGACAAGTTAAAGGTGTGCCAAGTCACCAAAGTGGTGTACCTGGAACACCCTTGACTCGTCTAATAGTCTGCGTCAGAGATTCGGGTAAGGTTCTCAGTTGACTCTCGGGAAGGTATTAGGCACCCTCGAGTCCTGTGCCGAGCACAGTTGATTTATTGTCGTAATTTTAATTTATTAAATATGGTTGTTATATTAATGCCGTTAATTTGAATTTAAACTTTGATTCGGAAAAATTTAAAAGTAGTTAAATTTTTTCCAACCTCACAGAGGATTGGAAGAGTTTATACTTTGATTCAAAATAAAATAAAATGTATTGCGTATTTCCAACCTTACAAAGGACTGGTCTATTTTTAAAGAGAATTTAGTTAACTTCAAAAATAATAATCAATTTAGTTTTCATTTAGCTTAACAAGTAGATCACAAATTATATTTATAATATTGCCTAATTTATAAGCCTTCACAATCCTATTATTTTTGCCTAATCGTATTATATTTTGTTGTTAAATAGTAATATTGGCTTTGAAATAAAATGACAAAAAGAAAAGAAATGATATGGGAGCCAACATAACTCTATAAACTTGGTGATTATATATCAAAATAATGGTCGTCTATTCAAGACTTGCTAATAATAGGCTGTTTTACAAAATATTAGGCCCAGAGGCTTTCTAAAAAAATGATACATTAAACATTGTGCAAAAACAACCCACTAATGTTATTTTCTTTAGATTTTGGCCAAAAACTCTGCAATTTATATTTTAAAGTTTACTTTGCACAAATAGGTTTTGTTTTGCATTTCCATTTCTCAACAGTGGCTGTTTCTGCAAGTTGGTGCAGCAGCAAAAAAACGTGGTTGTTTCTGCAATTTGTGCAGCAGGCGAAAAAAAAAACGTGGCTGCTTCTGCAAAAAAGGTGGCTACTTCTGTAATTTTTGTTTTCGTGCTCGGTTTCTTTACGTACAAGACTCAGTCCACTTTTCCTTCAATTATATCCTATAATTTGCCTAAGACCATGTTAACACACCTTGACACATACATACACTTGCTCCACTAATAATCATATATATAAGCTATTCGTATTTGCTCCACTAATAATCATATATAAGCTATAAAGGGTAAGTCGAATCATGCATACAATGACACTAGCATTTTTCTACTTTTTAAACACAACATTCAAAAGTTTAATAAACTGACTAAACACATTAAACTATAGTCTTTTAGAATATCAAACACATGATGATTTCATGTCATTTTAGAAACAAATAAATTCAAAGCAAATACAAGGTTCATTTGTGTTTACCTTGTGCCGAAAATTCCAAGCCAAAAAGCAAATGAAATAAAGCCAACTAGAACCAAATGAGACAGCCACTAAACAGCCCTTTATGACCCCCTTTTAACTCTTAAACTAGTAGATTTATACCCCAAAAGACACTTGAAGTAATGGCTTTTGGTTCTAAATCCTAACTCTCAAACTTACTATTTTTTTTAAAAGTCTTTTGCTCTCTTTTTTTTTGTCAATTTTCTGCAGCTGTTGGTATTCAAATGACGGCAATAAATGACCCTATTTATGGCTGAAATTGAAAGCCAAAAGGTGGGGCTAAAAGGTGGAGTGTGGACTTGTACAAAAGTACAAGCCCACACCCCTATACTTGAGTATATTTTGGCTATTTTCAGCATAGTAGAGCTGCTGAAATATACTATTTCAGCAGCCAAAAACAGCTCTAAAAAAAGCTGAAATATGTACAAGTAGGGTCCTCTAAAAGGACCCCCCCATTACTCATTACATTACTAGAAGGAACTAGGATCAACTAGACAAATTAATCAGCCCCAAACTGAGTTGAAACTGAACCAGATTCTAACTAAAAGGAACAAACTAGACTTAGAGTTGAACTAACAAGTAACAAGACCTCAAATTGTAACTAAACTAAAACAAAACCAGATATTGAGAGCTTCTGGTAGACAGAAATAAGCTGCAACTAGACAAAACTCAAACTAAAACAAGAACAAGCAAACTACTAAGTTTCCTGGACAATTCACGCTAAAATAGATCAAGCAAAGCTCTCCAGACTAATGCTCAATCAAAAAACTTCATACTTATTCAATGCAATTTCCACACTAGAAGCACTAAACTTAAACATTAGTAAGCAAAACCAAGCATACGAACTCTCATACTCAAATGGATCATTGAAAACAACAAACCTTCACAATTGCAACCATATGCCGGATTGCACAAGTCTGCCACACTTAAGTCTTTCTTATTAGCGCGATTAGTTTCATACTTATGTAAACATTAATAAAACAGATCCGCACTCAAACAAAGGCGAGCTAAACAAACAGCTCGCAATCAGATTTCACTAAACCATGCTTAGCTAAACTAGAATATATTCAAACTAACTAAAGCTAAACGAAAATACCTACACAAATACATACATAAACTGCATATTGTTTGGTTCAACGCCACCTTAAACATGCGGAGCTATGACTAATCAGGAAAATAGAGTAAGCGAGCTCGGGCAGACAAAACATCATAAATACGACTTAAGCGTACATGACTTAAACAATATCCATTTATATTAATTCACAACTATACGATTCATGGACGCATTTGTATATACAATTACTATCCTAACAATACAAAGTAATTTAAACTCAAAGAAAAGAGACTAAAGTTCTAACCGCCAAGCTAATCACAGGCAGCCTCACCACTGTCACTGTTGCCAATGTCCGGATCTGCTACGTGGAGTTACCACCATGCCACCATCGTCTTCTCATCGCAGCGCCTCCGTTTAGCTGAAACAAACCCGCCCCTCTACGCCATCGCTACACCAAACAAAACTGCCTCACTTCAGCCCCGAACCCCGCTGCCTCCCCTGTATCTATTTCAAATTCAATTAACATCACAGCCTCGCCCACGGATCAGCTGAGTCGCCATCACCAAAACCATACCCGAACAGTCCCTGCGACACCCTCGCTCAACCAAAACAGCCCGTCCATCACCTCGCCTTCACAGCCCCCTCCCGTGAAACTGCCTCACCTTGCCGCAGTTCAACCAAAATAGAAACAACCCCCCCTCCCAACGTCAACACACAGCCACCAAGCCACCATCAATAAAAATCCCCACACTGAATCCATCACAGCCCTCGCATCACAAAACAGAAAAGAAAAAGAGAAAATAAGAAGAAGAACAATAGAAACAGAAAACGGGAAACCGAAATGGGCTTAAAAAAAAAGGGACTGGGGACGGGTTATTTTGGAAAATGGGGTATGAGGGTGGAAGAGGGAGACAATAGAAAAAGAAAACTAACAAAAAAAAGTAAAACTTACCGGATTTGAAGTTTTGGCCGAATTTTAAAATCCGATCTACAAAAAACGGCTACGAATTTGCAGAAACCGAGTTGAGAAATGAAGAGAGGAGGCCGAAAGGAGTCGATACATGTATTTTTCATATTTTTCCGGTGGCGGTTGGTGGCGGTCAATGGTGGTTTGACCGGCGGAGGAGCGGTGGACCACGGCGGAGCGATTTCCGGCGGGTGAGAGAAAAATTTGGCATGGCTTGGCCTATATTCTGATTTTTGGTGTAAATGGCAAGAAATTGGGAATTTAGGCTTATATATTTAGTGAGTATGGGCCGGGTTATGCATATGGGCTGATGGACTTGTTTCGGGCTATTATTTGTTTTACAAATGGCCATAAAAATAATTTATACACACCAACTAACTGAAATTAAACCACATATTTTACAATACTAACACAATTAAACTATAGAATCAAAAATTAAACACAGAATAAGTAGTTTAGGCCATTTTCATATTTCACATCCCAATTACAGACAAATTTAGTTAAGAATAAACACTAGAAATTCAAAAAAATTTGACGACACATCCTAAGAATCTAATACGACTATTCTGAGCAATTTTGAATTTGGTGCCAAAATTAGGTGATTACAAGGACTATTAGACAGTCCAAGAAAAAGCATGAGATGTGGTTCTTAATTGATAGTAAGCCAGTCTGTTTTGGCTTGAGGGAGTTCTACCTAATGACTGGCTTAAACTGTTGTGAAGAGCCAGATACCAAATTGAAGGCCAAGTTCTTGGCAAATGGTGAAGGATTTCTATAGAAGGTCTGTGGTGGTGGGGATGTGAGGGCAGAAAATCTACTGTACTTGATGGAGCAGAGACAGTTCTCTAAGGAAGAGAAGCTAAATTGGCTCTCCTGTGGTTCCTCCATACTGTCCTGATGGCCAGGGACAAAACTAAAAATGTTGAGAAATGGTGGATCCAATGTGTGGATAACCTGGACTTTTTCAGCAAGTACCCCTGGGGCAGGCTTTGTTATGACTTGACAGTGGACTACCTCTACAATAAAGTGGATTTTGCGAAGACCCATCGACAGCATGTAGAGGGTAAAACTGTTGGTTATGCACTGTTTGGATTCCCATGGGCCTTCCTTGTAAGTATTATTATTTTATTTTCCAGTTTTATTAAGAATGATTGTGTGAAAACATAAGTAATGTGACTGTGGCATTCATGGCAGGCATGGATATATGAGGCTGTACCCTTAGTTGGCCGTAATGCTGGGAAATCTGAACAGTCCCCCTTGCCAATCCCAAGGATGCTGAGGTGGCAGCATACAAGAAGAAATGTGGGAGATGTTGATGCAGGCCATCAAGGAGCTAGACAGGTATGTGCCAATTCAATTTATTAATTATGTTATCATTTAATGATTAATTAATTTATTAATTATTTTATCATTTGATGACAGGTTTTGCACCCTTTCTTGATCCCAACAGTGCAAGAAGTTGAGGGTTGCAAAAAATTTGTCTCTCCTCATGCTGATGAGGTCGAGGATCCTGCATTGGACAAGGTAAGGGCTATGCTGGAGGGGGTCACTGGGATTAAGTACATTGTGGAGGAGTATGCTGATGAAATGCACAAAACTGAAAGCCAGGAAGATAGGGTTGATGATGTTGATGATGGTGATGATGCTGTTGCTGGTGATGGTGTTGATGGTGGTAGCAGGGGAACTTGCAGGCACTGTGGGCATGTGCAAGGTGTTCTGACAAGAATGTTGGAGGTGAGTGAGGAGATTTTAAAATTGTTGAAAGAGAAGAAGGTGAAAAGTGAAAGGAAAACAAAGTCCAGGAACTTGATGAAGAGGAAGCTGTTCAAGCAAAGGAAGCTTGTGAAGAGGAAAAAGAAAGGTATCTATATTCATTTTAATGATAATTTGATTATTTTTGTCAGTTTCTAAGTATTTCCTTTTAGTTGAAGTGAATGAAGGGAATAATGATGAAGAGAAGAATGAAGATGTGAGATAAAAAATGCGGCAGTCGATGAAGAAGAAGAGGTTTTCCATGATGCTCAAGTTCATGGAGCAGATGAAGAGATGACTGCAGATGCTGCAGATGCAGAAGATGCCAGAAATGAAGCTCAAGTTGATGGAGTAGATGAAGAGAAGTCTGAAGAAGGAGACAATGCAGAGATTGTTGAAGAAGCTAGAAATGAAGAGATTGTTGAAGAAAATCGCGAGACACAAGCGGCATTGCATGTGGATGAAGCTAATGTTGCTGTGAATGAAGTTCTTGCAAGTCTGAATGTTCAGTTTCCTTCAGAGAATATTGGAACAGATAATGTTTGATGGGTTCAGTATTAATGATTGGTTTCCTGGTTTTGTATAAGTTGAATGTTGAACTAGTAGTTTATAACAGTAGTTGATGGTTAACTTTAAACTTGTTAAGGTATATTCTATTGATGACAGTCTAGTATATTCTATTCTAGTCATAGACAAGTGTATGGTGGCTGACCTTGTTTTTGGACATGCACTGTGGGTTTATTAATGCAGGGTACTTGTTATGAGAGAACTCATTTTATTCATTGTTCAATGTTTCAATTATGGTTTGCAACTAATAACATGTTTCTCTCCTTATGTGCTCGCAACTCAAACAATAACGAAGATTTTATAACAAAAACAAAACAGAGCTTTCCCGACTACATTACAATATCGATGCTTTCATACAAAAACAGCCAAATTATTGGCCTTAAGTTTATACAATAACAACCAAGTTATTGGCCTTTATACAAAAACGGCCAAACGATTGACCTTATGTTTACACTGCGTCAAAAGAATAATACACATATCCGAATTATGAACAAAATGTACACAGTGTCAAAATACTACACATACTAAAAGAAGCGAACTACTAGGAGATCCATTTAAAAACGGCGCAGATAACACAACCAGCTACCATCGACCTAATCAACACCTTAAGTCGATGACTCTTCTGCTCAGCTTCTTCCCTCTTCTTCTCAGCTTCTTTCAACTTCATTTCACCATCCCTCAGCATGATTTTCAGAAAACTATTCTGCTCTTTACATTCACTCAGTAGTTGTCTCAGTAAAACACAATTGTCTTCGGTATCCTTAAGCTTTCTAACCAGATTCCCAATCACACTCGATGCTGCTGCAGGCAGTGGTCCACCATCAAACCACCGAAAGTAGTCGCACCCACCACTTGACTGCATTATTTAACAAAACCCAAGAAAAAATCAATACATTAACAAATAATCAAAAACAAAAACGAAAATAGTCGCACCCACCACTTGACTGCATTATTTAACAAAACCCAAGAAAAAATCACTACACTAACAAATAATCAAAAACAAAAACGAAAATAATCGCACCCACCACTTGACTGCATTATTTATCAAAACCCAAGAAAAAATCACTACATTAACAAATAATCAAAAACAAAAACAGAACTATAATGTATGAGTAACACACCTTTGGAGTTTTACAACTCCAAAATCTGCGTCCAGGGTTTGTATTAGTGCGAGATGTCCTCAACTTCGTACTTTTGCCGCAGAAACAGATATCGGCTTCTACGTTGGAGCTGGATGAATCTTCACTCATGATTGTCTTTGAGTTGTTTGATTTTTCAGCTGGTGAAAGAGGGGTCGTAAAAGAGAAGGTATTGAAGAATTGGGTGGGTTAGGTTAGAAATTGGGGGTTCTCTAGAAATTGTTTGGGGAATCGTTAAACCAGCTTTTATATATTTGGGGATTTGTTTCCAAATATTAAAGTTAATGTTTAATAAGTGAGGCGGGAAATTTGGGCTCCATTTTCCGCTCAAATTTTTTGACTTTTACCTAAGCCACGTGACCTGGGGCGTGACGTGTTCCGTGTTTGGGTTCGGAATTTGGGGATTT
The DNA here is from genome assembly GCA_029990175.1 of Petunia secreta. Taxonomy (NCBI): domain Eukaryota; kingdom Viridiplantae; phylum Streptophyta; class Magnoliopsida; order Solanales; family Solanaceae; genus Petunia; species Petunia secreta. The sequence goes on along the minus strand of JARKIP010000013.1, from coordinate 16,253,881 downwards.
GGGGTTAGGGTTAGGATTAGCGATAATCGACATATGGTAGTCGATAATCAACTTTGTATCTTGAAAATTAACATATGGAATTATTCTCGAATCCAAGAATAGAAATTAGTAGGCTTAACAAGAATAGACATAGTAGGCTTATATATACAAGAGATTTTCCCTTGTAGGCATCAATGGGTTGTTATAATGTATTAAAGTGGTCAATAATACTCAAATGGGGTCCATATACCATCACATATGGTGTAACAAGACATATGAGTCATGACACTAAGGCATTGCTTAACAAGAATAGACATAGTAGGCTTATATATACATGGGATTTTCCCTTGTAGGCATCAATGAGTTGTTATAATGTATTAAAGTGGTCAATAATACTCAAATGGGGTCCATATACCATCACATATAGTGTAACAAGACATATGAGTCATGACACTAAGGAATTGCTTAACAAGAATAGACATAGTAGGCTTATATATACATGAGATTTTCCCTTGTAGGCATCAATGAGTTGTTATAATGTATTAAAGTGGTCAATAATACTCAAATGAGGTCCATATACCATCACATATGGTGTAACAACACATATGAGTCATGATTTTTTTGATTTTATTTGAAATTACACTAGGTCGATAATCAACCCTTTCGGGGTTGATTTGGTTAATAGTCGATTACCTTTTCCAGTAAATATTACTATTATCGTAATTTATTATTTTACTTTTATCTTTTTCTATTTATATTTTTGTTTTTGGTCATTTTCTGATTATTTCCATTTTTGCGAACCTATCTATCGATTTATCTACTTGGTGTTGGTTGATTATACACCAAAATGGAGTACGGACATTTGGTTAATAGTCGATTATATTTGTCCAGTCAAGTCCCGACTTTTTATTTTTCTGCAACGTTTCCCCTTTTCAGAAAATTCTCCCATTACTTAAAATATTTTTCGTATTACTTAATATTTATTTTATTTAAATTTTCCGGTAAATATTATTATCGTAATTTATTATTTTACTTTTATCTTTTTCTATTTATATTTTTGTTTTTGGTCATTTTCTGATTATTTCCATTTTTTCGAACCTATCTATCGATTTATCTACTTGGTGTTGGTTGATTATACACCAAAATGGAGTATGGACAGTTCATCAAGCATAGACAAAAAAGGGGAGCGGGAAATTGAACGAGAAATTAAATGAACAATCAGATATAGTAATAATAATAATGCCAGGGGGCTTTTCATTTATAATAATTTTAAAGAAAAGAGCAATCACAATGAAATCCTTTTCTTTTTACATTTAAAAATTAAAAAAAAAACTAATTATTACGAGGGGAGGGGGGAGGGGTGATGTAGTTGTCCAGATCCTCCCCTGCTCGTTCCATGAGCACCCTCAACATCCTAGCAGTACGGCGGATGTTCATCTCCTGCCTCCTACGATCATCAGACAGGAGGCGGATAAGCCTGTCTATGTCAGCGCGAATCAGCAGCACCTCTGGGTTGTTGTTCCTGAGATTGGGAATTCCTCCATTGCCATTCTTGCTGTTGTCGTTTCTGGTGGCACTTCCACTTCTACTTGCAGTGCCTGGAGCTCTTGCCATTATAAGATGTGAGTGATTCTTGAGTTGTGTTGTGGATTGTTGGATCTTATGACTCTATTTATAGGCTCCAAATCAATGCAACCTTTGGTGTTCCCAGAAAAGTCTCATCGTTTCAAGTGGCAATTATGAACAGCCACTTCGTCTAACCCAATTCCGGCTGCTTTCAATGACGGGGCGCACGAGTGTATTAAATGCGTTCAATCACTTTATCAACTGCATTGGGTCAATTAATCTACGTTATTTTTTTTCAATAATCAACCCATATAGTGTCTATTAATCGAAAATGTAAATACTCAACTAGTTGTAAACATGTCCACCATTTGGTGAACTCAAATAATAGTCATTTTTATAAAAGACACTTAAAATAGAAATAAAATACATTAACGAAACTATTACAATCAGTTCAAATTGTTCCAACAAATAACACAATACCAAATTAAGACAACCACATCTAACACTACTTAAACACACCAAATTATCACAACTTAAGCTAATACACCAAATCAGAATTGCAAGGTTGATTATCAACCTCGTACCAAAGCAGGGCAGGTTGTCTTCTTATGGCCACTTCTCTTGCAGTTTGAACATCTATTTTGCCTCTTCCTTGAGAAAAAAGTTTTACCAACTGAGGGAAAACGATTAATTCTCCTTCTACCCTTTTTGGGATCGACCATCGGCGGAAGAATTCTTCTATGAACTACCTCTGGAGGAACCATCCATTCTTGCTCCGGTGGCATTGGATAAACATTTTCTTCATACGCACACATGTAAGTCTGAAGCCTATAAAATGGACAACTGTAATGGTACGCGCTAGCACCATATTCATCTCCATACCTAATCCTTAACACTGCAAACGCATGCTTGCATGGTATCTTGTCCAGGTCAAACTCCCGGCATGTACACGTTCTGAAATGAAGACTGAAAGTGTGGGATAGGCCATCTCCAACCACAGTGTACTTCAGTACTTCCACGTTCCCGCCTGCATGATAAGCAATCAATTTGTTTCCTTCAAGCATATTCTGATTCAATTTTGTTTCAGCACTGGGCACCAAAATGGTGTTGTGTTTCTTCATCTCCTCACGCCTCACAATGAACTTGTCAGTAAACCTGCGAGTAATAGCATTGCACAGTCCCAGGATGGGGTATTCTCTCTCGTCCTTGAACATTGCGTTGAGGGACTCGGAAAGGTTTGTGGTCATTACATCGTACCTGTTTCCTGGAAAATATGCTCTCGTCCACCTATGGAAGCCCACTTCATCCTTAAGACAAGCAGCTGCAGCAGGGCATTTTGACGCGAGCTGGTTAAAAGCATCGCTGAACACTTCAAATCGGTACGCCTTCGCAGCGGTGTAATAATCCTTCAAAACTGATCCACACTTGAACCTTACGCGCATGTTCTCAGCAAGGTGCTTGGTGCAACAGCCATGAGATTCTAAGGTATACACCCTTCTAATCCCATTTGCTATGGCCTTGGCGCGATCGGAAATTATGCACAGGTCCGGTGTATTGGGGACTACGTGAGCCAGCTGTTCAAAAAAGAATTGCCATGAGCTATCGCACTCCTTGTATACCACACAGAAAGCCAATGGATAAATGTGGTTCTCCGTGTCCTGCGCGACAGCCGTCAACAAAACACCGCCGTAAGTTGACGATAAATGTGTCCCATCGACTGATATCACCTTCCTCATATATGTAAACCCTCTAACCCAAGCTCCGTAAGCTACAAAAAAATACTTGAACCTCCCCTGTTCATCAACCCTTAACCCAGTCTTGCTGCCAGGATTTAGGCTTTCCAACACAAAACTGTACGCATCTAAAATTGCGTAACTGTGCTCCGGACTGCCCCTAACTAAAGCCTTTGCAATTTCTCTTCCTTTCCAGCACTTCCAATAACTTACCTTACTATTCAGTTGTTGATCCAAAGCGCTCTTGATATCTTTTGTCGTCAACCCTTTGCCTTCAATAAACCTGTTCTTGAAATATTCTCCGATGACATCCGCTGAAGCATGTGGATGATGGCTTGGTAGATGTTGCACCCCACATGTGTGCTATTTAAAGTATTTGGTGATCACAAACCTGTTGGAATTAACATACTTCATGGCGCGCACCATCCACCTGCAGCGCGCTTCTACACACGCCACGACATACAGGGATTTAGTACTCTTCTTTGTTTTGAATGTGAATGGCTTCTTCATTGAACCCATCTTCAAAGCCACAACCAGGCTCTTCTTGGTATCGAAGGTTTTCCCAGTATGAAAACCTGTGCAATCATCAACCACATCACCCAAGTTGCTGCCTTGAGTGGGAGCAGATTCGCAATACAGTTGCTCCCATTTACAGCGGGTTCTCCAATCTCTGGATCTTCAATAGCATTTTCTTCTTCACTATCCATATCACCAGCAGTATCACCAACTCCAGCATCACTGCCATGATCACCCGTACTCTCATTGAATAGTGGTGGTCGTGGTGGTCTTGCAGAATCAGCTGCACCATTAGCGGCAGCATTTGAGCCTGCTTGAGAGCTCTCGCCAACAAATATCTTTAAAATAGGCTTGCTACCATTATTTCCAACATCGAGCATATAGATATGCAAATCATTATCATTCCTTATAAAAGAAGGAGCCACCTTACCCCTCGTAGGAGCAGCACTAAAAACATAGCTAATTGAAACCTCGCTGCGATGGCACGTTAAGTTGCCGCGATCGATTAATTGGTCAATTAACTGATCGTAGGTACATTCCAAATTTAATGCAATAGGGATTGTTGTCTTTGTCCTAGATTGCCAATTCCAGCATTTTGGGGTCTCAATCCATTCACCCATAAAGTCAGCACCTACTACTACGAAACCCCCCATCTACTTCAACGAAGTCGATGCTCAACCAAATGTGGTCGATGGTCGATGAAATAATGCAGTAGTTCTGCAACAATGGCGAACGAATAAAAAACAGCTTGAACTTCTTACCAGTTGAAGAAATGAAAGGATGTATGTGCAAAGACGGAAGCCCAGACCAATTCACCTCAGATTTCTATCCACATTAATCACATCGAGACGTTACAGCCGCAACAAGAAATTTCAAGAAAAACGGGTTCCAAAAGATAAAAAAGTTATAGATCGAGATGAGTGAGTTCTTGATGAGTGAAATTGAGCAAAAAACGAAGCTCAAATAGCCATTGAAGGCGCAGGTGGTTCTGGGCGGGAAAGCTTGGAGGGAAGAAGAAGGCAACTGAGGGTCTAGGGGTTTTGGTGGGAAGATTTAATTATTTTTTTGCTATTTTAGGTAAATAATAATTGTTTATATAGTAGACCAAAGTGTAGTTTTTGTAACTTGGGGGCTGGCGGTTTGAGCCTAGAGAACTTGGGTAAGTTCATTAGTGTTAAATGGCCATTAAGCAATTAAAGGGTTATACACCCAATTTTTAAGACTTGAGGGTTATTCCCTCTATTTCCTTCATTGCAGAGGTCTTTTAGCCAATGCACCCTACTAACTTTTACACCTGTTACAATCACATGCGCTCTAAGTCATGAACTTGAAAAATAATAAATTTGTTTCTTTTATGGGAATCTTTTCAATTTTCGACAGTCAAATTATATAATTTTTTATCAATATTTTAAAATTATAATTTTTTATTATATTGATATAAAAAGTTCGAGTTGCTAACTTATATAATTTTTTATATAGCTTTTGAATATTATATTTTTACTTTAAAATATTAACTTAATGTAGATCAATATAGCTTTAAAGATTAGTCAAATTCTCGAAAATGAAAAATCTTCCAGAAATAAAAAATGGGAGTATAGTGTAACTTTCTCATATGACTAGGTAAGGAAACTTTAGGTTTCAATCCTTTTATCTACACGATTAGGATACTTGTAAGGAAATTAAAACTCTAATGTAGTAAACATATCTTTTCAAATAACGCAATTATATCCAATCTTTTCAAGCAAATCAGCGATCATATATTAATTAAGTACTAAAAATATATTGAACATTATCCGCACAAAAATATCTTGCTAACTAAGAAAGCTACGAAGCTATGATTCATTGACACGTGTCATGTCATTAGACTCCTAACATTCCACGAGTCCTACACGCAATAACACTCTTGTTTCTTAAGATAAAAATATCATCATTTTTTATTCTTCGTAAAATTCGAAGAGACAAAAATTACGTAAAAACCATGGGTGGCGGAGCAGCATTTAGAGCAGCGGCGAAGGTCGCCGGAGCCACGGTAGCAAACAGCGGATTCCGTTCCGTTACGGCGGAGCATCCGGTTTACTCAGCCGCACGTAACGTCGTCCGTCCAGTTTCTGTCTCGGCGATATCGTCATCGTCGGAGGATGTTAAGTCCGGCGCTGTTACGGCGGCGTCTCACGGTGGTTCAGATGATGTGTTGCATAAGGTGACGTCGTCTTTGGAGTTTGATGATTGGGAGATCATGAACGGCGGAGAGGAGGAGTTGATGGTTAAGTCCGGTGAGCCGTTGCCGAGAGTTGTATTTGGTGGAGCGCCTTCAATTGAAGAAGCTACTGAGGCTACTTCTGATCTTAAAGAAGCTCTTGAAAAGTACACTTCAACTTACTTACTTATCATGCTAAGAGTATTTTACTATTACTTCCTCCGTCCCAGTTTATGTGAAGGATTAGTTTAAATATAGAAATGTGTCATTTGTTTTTTGGACGGGTGAAAAAAGAAAGATTTGATTTTTTCTGCCTGCAATTTCTGTTTGCGTATTTTTGCGTTATCCCTTGTTGTGCTTAAAATTTTGCAGTATTGCTTTTGCTGCATCTATGTGTGTTTTATTATCATAAAGTTCAAGTCATTTCTTTTGTAAGTCACACATGTTCATGTAGCTGCCATTAATCATGTCATTTTGCCATAGAACATTAATCTCCGTTAACTAAAAGCTATTTTTGGTGGTTTCTTAGATATGTCCAAGTTGTTTTATAAAGTCAGACTTTTTAATGAGTGTGCTTTCTGAATTATTTGTTCAAATCCATTTTTGCTCGGAAGAATAAAATGTGACATGCTGTTGTGGTGTTCGTTCCGATGTTGCTTCATTTCCATGTAGCCTGAGATTACCCCAATTGAAGTAAAAATTTGAAAAGGAGGAACCTTTTTTTGAAGAACTAATGGTCAAGTAAGCACTACTGCTATTTGTATTGCCATGCCATAGTAAACAAGGGAAGTTAACTACGGACTCTATTCTGTTAAGGCCTTTTGGATTCATGCAAAATTTAGCCTTTTTCATTGGTTCCTGAGCTACACATTCTCGTAAGGACTACAGTTGGATGATACTGCCAGTTTTCAGATGAACTCTTGTATGTGAGACAGTGACTGGATAAGTGAGGAGATATACCTTAGTATTTGACCTGGAATAGATGAAGGAAAAAGGAAGGGAGATGAATTTCATGCTGAATGCTTGCTTGGACAGAATACAAAACGGAAAATGGACTTGTCAGTTAGGCGCTCGCTATGCCAAATAGTAGTGACATTAGACTTTTCATCATACTCACATCCACCATGATCCTTTGGTCCGTAGAAGGTCTATTCTGGGATTTGAATGCAACTTGGTTGTGAATTTATTTTCTGAATGTCATTCTGTTGTTATATTTGCCTGAAAGATGTTTGCTCTGATGGGTATTGGGAACAACTATTGGCAATTCACAACTTCTCTTAAATTGCAGGGTTTATCTGTCCCAACCTGCTAGTGAATATGGCGGTTCTTTTATATCTGGCTCAGGCTTATTGCCCTTCTCCAAAGCCTGTGTTGTCAGCGAGGCTGTGGTCTCTCCGTCAGCACCAAAACATGCTATACAGGCATTTAGGTTTCTAAATGAAAGTCCTGCTGCGCAGGTTTGTGCTTTATCATTTTTTGTGTTTACAAGTTCTCGGAGTTCCTATCTTATCTACAAAACTGTATTGATTGATTATGTTGATAACATAGACATTGGATGCAGCAATTTTCTCTTTTATAACTTTAGTATAGCCGTTTCGAAGACGGTGAACAAATATTATATATATTTTAATTTGATCAAATAAGAAGACCTGGTCAATAGAAATTGAATCATGTGTTAGTTAACATGCAAGTGAAACTGTGTACGTTGGCACTAATTTTGCTCATGAAATATCCTTGGCTATTTTCTTTGAGGTGTGAGTGACTAGAGAAATTAGTACTCTTCATCCTTGTGAATGCGCAGTATGATTGAGCTCATCTGGTTTTCATTTAACAGTCCGATATGGTTTTGTATGATATATCCTTTAAATTATTAGAAAGCAGCAGGCTTGTAAGTTGACTCCTAGAATTGCAATGTAGTGTGAGATAACGTCCCATCCCCTGCAGCTCACCTGCTAGAGATTTCTGTGGACACTTATTTTATTTTCTGAAAATTTCGGATATTTGTAATTTTCTGTTATGTTAGTTCTGTGGGCTTGAGAAATACTGGTCTTATAACTGTTCGCCATTCACATTTTAACTTGAAGCATGAGGCATGAAGTTTCTTAGAAGTTTTGCTCTGTAGATTTAGAAGTAGAATCCCTGAAGTCCTTTTTATGCATATATTGGTGTTACTCATGTTGACATGTGAGTGCACACTTAAAACAACTTGAAGCTCCTAGGAGAGTGGAGGTGACGAGTATTCGAGGTTTGCTAATGTTGATTTCTTTTCCTGCATCTTAGACTGTTGTTGCTTCAATTGCTTGTGACCCAAATGTGTGGACTGCGGTACTGCAAAACCCAGCCCTTCAAGAATTCCTGGAGTCCCAGAAAACTAGTGAGAAATTTACATCCTCTATTTTCTTCAAATCGTTCCTCATGGTCCAAGCTGCTTAATACATTCACATTATTGCAGGTGCGTCCTTCCCTGGCACAGATGTAAAAATAGAGGAATCTGTTGCTGATACTGATCTCTTTTCTCAGTCATCTCCAAGGAGTGCAGATGCCAAATCGCCGGGGGAAGACTCTAATTCGAGGAATATTTTTACAGGCTTTTTGCAGGATGTTAAAAAGACAGTGATTGATATGATGAACAACTTGTCGGATTACTTTAACAATCTCTTCGGAGGCAACAAGGTTTTTATTGATGGGGATGGTACTGCTAAATTCGGCGCTGTGGAGACATTGGGAGCATCTTTCATGGGCTTGGCGGTCATGGTTATTATGGTGGTTGTCTTGAAACGCAGTTAACCATCATGTCTCCAAAGTTATTTGAATTCGCCGAAGTTACATGACTGAGTGTTACAGGTTTGTTTTGGGAGAGGTATTTGAGGGTCTTGGTTGAATAGGACAAAGGGTTAGGAGTCACTTACAGGCTTGTAAATTTAAATAAAGCCGTTGTTGGTGTGTTATGTCTCAATTTCTTCGCTCAGTTGTCTATAGAGCGATAAAGTTAGATTCTCATTCAGCAGTCACTGGCTGCGACTACACACTTCATTTGAAAGGATTTTGAAAGGACATATAGTATGTATGTGTTTTGCAGGAAGTAATCTCAAAGTGCATTGTTCGTCTTGTGTCCAGTTTTTTCTTTTGTTCATCTTCCTGTTTTCTTGTGTGAACGGTATGCTTTACAGTAGCTCATGTCAACCCAATTAACCCATCAATCAAATTATTATGATGCACAAAGTATCCCAGCTTTCTACTTGCTCTATCTAGTTGCTGCACTCAAAAGCTGTGATGCCGATTGTACCACTATGAATTTTGTTTTTACTATTAAATATTTTTGACTGGTCGAATTGGAGCTCATGTTCCACTCCAAACATCAGCAAGCGCAAAGAGTAGGGACGGTCTATCTCATTCAAAGATGATCCTTGTCTGAAAACGCAGCTTCTCCAAGGACGTGTCTGTTACATTTGGCCTCCCAACGTAGTTTCAAGCAGTCAAAATTCGAAAGGCACAGAGATACCATAGTAAGTAACGTAAAAAAGGAGGACCATTGAAAGTGGTCCCCACTATTGTGTTGATCCTGTTCATAATATTAGCATTACATTCACTAACAATAATACTGACCAAAAGTATATGCAAGGAAAACGGTTTCGATGACTGTTCATAATACAAAATTTTCTAATAATGTGTCGCTGGTTGGAATGGAGAGGCTCACCTGCATTTTGACATAAAAGGAAGAGACAGTGATCTAGATGTTGGTCTTCCAGGCGCTGTATTCACCCTTGATCAAGGGACAAACTTGTGCATTCTAGGCAATACAGGGTACATGAACTTGTAGCCTTTGGCATCCACCTATGATTCCGAAATGAGTAGATAAACCATTTGCCAGCCACCATCCGATTAGGATTTTAAACATTGAGAATCTTAGCATCCAGAGTGTTATGTGTGTGTGTACCAATTCCAAAACCTTTCTCGCATAGAGTAGTGAGTGCAGTGATCCTTCCCTGAGCATGCAAAAATATGCATCAAAGCGTACCTCAGAAAAACTGGAGATGCAACGACTGGAGCATGAAGTCTTTTATTTCGTGATGTCCGCAAAAGAACTTGAATGGAATTTTATATACAATTGTCAGTGGATAGTTTGAAGTATCACAATGATGGCTTTAATTAATAATTTATGAGATTAACCTATTATTTGCTTCTGGAAATATACATGTTTCTCTTTTTCTTCTTCCTTGATCCCAATATACAAGTTCTTCTGAAGGCGAGAATTAGAATTAGACTAATGTGATCATCAAGAATTTGCGTTTCTTGCAATATCTTAGGTATCTTACATCTACTTGAAGAAATTATGCTCTTTAATCTGCAGAAGTCAGAGCTAACCAACGAATGTTTCAAGAAAAATCTACTTTCAACCCTAGGATGCGTTTTAGTTGTATGGCATGAATACAAGTAAGATTAAGCGGACTGACGCTCATTTGCTTCAATTGTGACTTAATTAGATCCTATCGTCATTGTCCATACGTTTTGCAATTCTGTTTAAGCTACAGAATGCGATATTTTAGTTCTTTTAGTGCTCTAGTTTTGCTTGGTTGATGTTTCAATACTGTTTTAATCTAGTGTAAGTGAAAATAGAAAAGACATCAAATGCTTCATCTTGCTCTGAATATATTGAATTCGATCCGACAATTGCTTTCAACTGTGTTCTGTATTGTTTGTTTATGGTACAAAATTTACAAGCGGCTATGAAGTTGATGTACTCCATATACTTCCAATTTTACACTATTTCATGGCTAAAAAATGTACAAGCTATTAAGCTAAATAACTAATGTACATAGATCAACTCACAGTAATTGTGCACTGGCATCATCAACTCCAAACAAAAAGCATATTTCATTACTGTGTGTCCAGGTTTTTCTTCGACGCCAGCATGGTTTTGAACCACTTAGCAGATGACTTGGGTATCCTTGTGAGGTTATTCTTGAAGTCTACATAGTATAGTCCGAACCGCACAGTATAACCTGAGTTCCATTCCCAGTTATCAAGTAGGGACCAAACAAAGTAACCTTTGATATTGCACTTGTCTTCCCTGCGTTAGTTTGATATCTTGTTAAAGTTTATTCAAGAACAGGCAGCAGACAGTAAAGAGTTATTCCAAAGTAGACTCATCGAAACATATTGAATCAAAATTTGAGAATAGGGAAGCCAACTGACTAATGAGTACCTTATTGCAGCAGAGAGATTTGAGAGATAGTCTCTGTGGTAAGTTATTCTTCCGTCATCTTGTAAAGCATCATTTAACGCTATATGGGCTTTGTTAGGTTCGTCAATACCTGCAATCAGGAAATTCAATTATGCTTTCTTTTCACTCGTGTTCTGTTTCCTACTTATGAAGGATGATAGTTCTTACCATTTTCGGTAATCATCACTAATGGATTTCCGTATTTATCTTTGATGTAGTTCATTAACTTCCGAATGCCCCATGGGACAATGCGCAGCCAACCAGAAGCAGCCTGGAAGAGAACATGTTCTTGGATAAAAATTAACTCTAGGCGAATATAACAGCCCACAAGAAAGTGGTTAGGCATACCTTTTCTCCAATAGCAACTCCATGTCTGAAAGCTGAAGTAACATAGGGTTATCAGTTGATACTCTTGATTTTTCATCCAATTGAAATTGTACTTTTGATATCTTACCAGTAGTTATCACCGCAGAGTCAGCGTAAGCATCATTCATCATGAACTTCATAATCCTTGCTCTATCATTCCGAGCATATAATGTTGTATAGTGATTTATGCCAAGAAAATCCAAAGATCCCTTCAGCAGTTTTGACTCCTTAGGACTGATCTCAATCAGTCTGTCTGCCACCATCTTCTGCATTGAAAGAGGATAATTCCCAAGGAGAAGTGGATCAAGGAACCTGAGTCACTTTATTTTTGTTATATTGGTGGTATGTAACACTCAATTTTCTTCAAACCTCATTCAAACTATTAGAAGTACAATATTAAATTTACCAGCCAAGGTTAAAATCCATTGCTCGACTTGCAGCAGTTCTGTCCTCTTCGCAGTCTGAAAGTGGCTCGTACCATTTTGCATCTAATGCTATCCCAACTTTGCCTCCTTGACTTGCCTGGAATTCTGGATGAATAAGAACAAAAGGTCCAAATACTGTTTCTCTCCCCTTTCATATCTTAACTAGGTAATCATCAACATTTTCGACAAAAAACTCATTTTCATTTGAACTGATATACCTTGAACTTTTTGTGGTAAGCATGATAAGCAGCAGCATGGGACAGAAGAATGTTATGTGCTACAATATATGGCTCAACAGATGATTTTCCTTTCCCGCAGAAAACATGGAAAAGAATAGAGCATCTTCCTGGAGCTTGAACACCCAAGTCATAACCTTGAATTGAAAAACCGTGTGGCTCGTTAAAGGTGATCCAATGCTTCACTCTATCCCCAAATGCTTTGAAACAAGTGATAGCATAGCGTTCAAATTCCTTTCTACAATAAAATACTAGAATTATTTCAGTTGGAAACATGTACTTATCACTTATGAAAAACTGTATGCTTGTTAACATACATTATTCGATTGCTCAAAAATCCCTCGTACGAATCTTCAAGCATCTGTGGTAGATCCCAGTGAAACAAAGTTGCATAGGGTTGAATTCCTGATGTTACAACAAAAACTTAGCTTCATGTAAAGTTTAAGTTTTCAGATAGCATGCATGTTATTTATAAATGAGACCTTTTTCAAGTAATGCATCTATGAGACTGTTGTAGTATTTGATTCCTTCTGGATTTGGTTTCCCTGTTCCATCTGTGACATGTGATACATGTAATGTAAGCTAGGAAGCAAAATATAAGAAAAACAGTTTTAATTATAACCAGTGGAAAAAACAAAAAGAAAAAAAAAATCTTACTTGGGAATATTCTTGTCCAAGATATTGAGAATCTATATGCATCCATGCCTATATTCTTCATTAACTCAATGTCACTCTGTCATGTCAAACATTCAAAGTCATCTCGTACTAGTTAGTTAAATAACGACAAAACTGACACTTTTGACACGAGGCTTTTTTTTTTTTTTTTTGTATGTCCTAGAGAATACTCTGATGTGGAAGCAACTGTCATTTCTTATCTAATGAAGTAGATAAGCGCTACACGTTCTCTTTTTGTTTAAAAAAGAAATAATCGGTGCATTACTATGAAATGATTAGGTGACCTTGCTTATCCATAAAGTACATTTTTATATTTTCATTTCTTTCTAAATATCCTGCAAATTAAGGATAAGCCTTAGTCTAAAGCATTCGGCGCTCAGTTTGTTTCAAATAAAATATACTCCTTTCGTTCCATTTTCCATTCCATTTTATGTGAATTAGTTTAACTTGACATTGAATTTAAGAAATATGGAAGACTTTTGAAACTTGTGATTTAAAATAAATTATAGAAATTTGTGTGATTGAATTGTTACTAAATACGTATAAAAATATGTCTTTTTTTTTTTGAGCTATTAAAAAAAATGTGTCACGTAAATTGAAACTGAGGAAGAAATTGGAAAAGAAGTGAAGAAACCGATAAACCAAGAAAAGAATAACTTTAGAGTAAAAAAAACTTCACTTGACAGTTGACAGTCAATCAATGTAGCTTACGATCCATGGTTTTACCTGAAAGCGATGATATTGATCAACTGCAGTGTTGGCATTGCTGAAGTCACGTATTCTTCCTATGGAATCAGAAACCTTGTTGGATTAGCTTTCTTCTAACAAAGTCTTTAATATATTCCACAGAAGAAAAGGTGGAAACAAACCTGGTCTCTTGATGAACGTATCCCATATGCTAATTCCCTTGTTTCCTTCATCTACAGCACCTTCAAACTACAAGAACACAATAAACATTTTAAGTGCTTAAAATGGGCAACAAAAGAAAGGAGGAAACTAAAAAGAAAGTAATAGTACCTGATAAGCTGAAGAAGCAGTTCCAAAAATGAACCCCTCTGGAAAATCAGCACGGCTGATGGACTCTGAGTTCACAAAGAGACATGTCAAGTAGATGGTGAAGAGAGAAAAGATAATTGTCATGGGGGGTTGAGGAGTCTTTTTTAGTGTAACTAGCCGAGCAACTAAATGTCAAGGGGTTGGTTTAGGTGTTGATATTAAAAAAAAGGTGACAAAATGGCAGACTTAATATAGAGAATCTTTTTGTTCAACGAGGAGCAAAACATTTGGATTAGTTCAATAGTTTTGGTACAGTGTGTTAATTAAACTTGGTTGGATAGAGTAAGACGCTATTATTAGTATTAAGTTTAAGCAAAAGAAAGAATGCGTTGGAGGCAAGAAAGAATTGGACGGGGGAGACACTCGTCCTCTCTTGCGCCACGAATATAGGGAGAATATAGTAGTTGCGGGAGGAGGTGATGTAAGGAAATTTGTGTACTAAATCAAGTAATCTTATCATGAGAGTTACAATTAAGGCAATAATACAAATTATTAATCATATTTTGGTCATATTATGTCTTTCGGTGCCAAAAAGTTTTTTTATTCCTTCTAAACATAAGGGAGAATTGCATTTATAAGCCATGTTTGAACTTTTGCTTACGCGTTATGTTCTCAGCTCGACAAGTATAGAACCCGCCGATTGGATTACTGCGCCTTAGCCTTCACGACTACTATTCCTCCAACTAGTCTCATCTCTCAACATCCATACTAATCTTTAAGGTTTCGACTTTAATTTGGTGATGATAGTTACTCTTAAGAAGTGTGTCAACAAATATAAAATATCTAGTGCTTATATTATCATAATGGTATATCATCAAATGGGAGAATTTTATTGGAAGAGTTTGGCCGGTTCAATTTTATACTTTTGACTTTTGTTAAGTTTCTTTTTGTTTTCTTTTGATAGAATTGAACATTTGAGCCTGTGAATATTATGAAAGAGAGGACTTTTAGTAGATTAAACTCTACACATAACGCATAAGTATGCGAGGGTGGATCTAAGTGTGTAGTATATGGGTCCGTCTGAACCCATAATGTTAAAATTATTTCCACCTCTAAAATAAGTACGATAAGAGATGCAATCCTTATACCTCAATTATTGTAATTTTCAGGTAGGTGAAATTGCATTCGCTATACGACAGTTTCAATACATTTTTTCTTTAACTTTTTTCTTATCTTTTCAAGACTAGAAAGCGAAAATTTTGTAAAGAAAAAGCTCAAACATTTGTAACTCTTCAAGTCTTGAAAAGTGGATCTATTGACCTGCCATACAACTTGTTAATTATCAACTATAATCTTCTTATACTCTCTCCCCAGAAAAGTTCTGAACCAAATTATTTTTACTCCACTAGTACTTAATTGTCTATACAATAATCTTCTTATGAGGAAATTTTCTTTTATACAACAATTGTTCCGTATTTAAACCCAAGGATCAATCATTTAAAAGATTAATGTAATACTTTCATGTGACCTTCAACATCATTTTAGGTTGATGATAGGATGCCTGAATAATTCCTACACATTCTACTGGGAAATGATGAAGGCAATGTGATGTTAGAACTTAGAAGAGCAGTAGAGCAAGAAAAGCACCATAGGGTCATCTCCAATATTTTTATTAGCGAAAGATAAGTAATACAAATTTGATTCTTGTATGATGGTAATATACAAGTTCACCACCATGATGTTCTCCTTGAATGATGATCAATTTTTTTTTTATTGAACATTGAATATAATAAAGGTAAAATGACCAACATGTCTTAAGTTCAATTCCTACCATAATGTATGTCTGACTAATTTCTTTTTTTCTTTTTCGATATTTTAAAACAAGTTGTCAATTTGCACCTATTATCTAAGTAGTGTAAACACTTCCCTATTTTATGCCATAGATCTTTTAATAAAAATATTTATGTTTTTATTTAAATTATATTTTAGGTGAGCCATTTAAATTCTAGTCAATATTTAAAATTATTTGGTTTTAATCACTCATTGAACTTCAAAATTTGGGGTCTAATCTTAAAACCTTCAAATTGAACTTCAGACATTCTGATCTTAACTTCAAACTTCAAACTTCATGTATCTAACTTCAAACTTGAAAGTCTTGAAGTTAGGTTAGGCATGATAGGTTTGAGTTCAATATAATGGCTAAAATAAATAGTTTTTGAAAATTGGTTAGTACTTAAATGGAATATATAAAGTGGCCTAAAGAGAAATTTTTACAGTTGCGGAGTAAAAATTTTGCCTACAGGCCACTTTTGCCACTGATATTTAGTTTGAAGTCACTTTTTTTATTGGTCTTATATGAGAGGCCACTTTTTGGAACTTCAATCTTTTTGAGCTGAAGTTCAAACCTTGTGGGTTGAACTTCATACCTAAATTATAAAGTTTCAACTTCAATCCGTAAGTGCTGAACTTTTAGGCATAGATGCGTAAACTTCAACCCTTGTGGACTGAAGTTGAACTTCAACGGTTGTGGTGGGCTGAAGTTGAACTTCAACCCTTGTAGGCTGAACTTGTGTGAAGTTCAACCTAAAAAGATTGAAGTTCTAAAAAGTTGTCTCTCATGTAAAACCAATAAAAAAATGGTCTCAAACCAAAGACTAACCAAAAGTGGCCTTTGGTGTACTTTGTCCGGTCACGAATGAGATTGATTATACGCTCTTTTTAGCATACTGTTTAAATATTGTCTCCATCTTTTTAATTTATGCCAAGA
Organism: Petunia secreta; assembly: GCA_029990175.1. Taxonomy (NCBI): domain Eukaryota; kingdom Viridiplantae; phylum Streptophyta; class Magnoliopsida; order Solanales; family Solanaceae; genus Petunia; species Petunia secreta. Next base: position 16,237,201 of record JARKIP010000013.1, on the reverse strand, counting down.
AGCACTAATTCTTCAATGATCCTTAAAATGTTTTGCCAGCTCATTGAAACGGCATTTTACATAACTTTACAAAGAAACATTTTTTTTTACACAAAAATGTTAATACTATCTCATTTTCAAAACATGACAATATTGTTTTAATATATAGCACACATATGAAACGGTGATAAAAATATAAATCCCCCTCCTACATTATCATACCACCCTCAGTCGCCACCCCATGACTGCAACTTGAAGACCGCTGCCTTTGTCCAGGAGCCGTTCATCGGTTACTGAAATTTTATATTTTTTTGTATGTGTTGTGTTTCATTGTATGCATAATGATACATTATGCATACAATAAAAATAAAAGTAGGCATACATAAATATGATTGTGGTGTGTTGTTGGTATATTCCTTGTTTCGCTAGTGTATGTACAGTATATGCATGCACATACATATGCAATACACAACATATACAATGAATACTCATGGCATACACTTTCGTCGCCTCCAGCCACCACCAACAGCCACCAATCACCGTAGTCACCAGAGAAGACAAAATAAAAAAATATAAAAAGAGAGAGAAAAAGAGAAACTAGATCTGTCGGCGCCAGAAAAGGTTCAACGCCGACGATGAAAGTGTGTGGGATCTGGTACAACCTGCATCAAGTGATGACGACGGAGTTGTCGGAGTTCTGTCGCCGGCCCCTTATAGCATCAATAGAAAACACAGCAATTATAGCAGCAACAACCACAACAACAACAACGATGATGGGGAATGGTTGATGGGACGTCGGCGACGGGGAAGGGTGAGGGGGCAGTGACTGAATAACATTAGGGTGGTGTGGGGGGAAGAGAAGAGAGAGAGACAAGGAAAGCTAGGGTTTTTCTAATTATGTTATGTTTGGTAGCATTTCAAAAATAAAGCTACTCTTGCACGAATTTTAAAACAGCGGTACAAAACTTAATCAACACTAGACCTAAGAGCTAAATAACAAAACTTAAACAACATTTGTAGCCCAACAAAAAGCTAGGCTAAGCCCATCTCTTAGGTCTAGGTCTCTTTTCAGTAAAACCCTAACATCATTTACTTCATATACCATTTCCTCAAACCCAGCCTCGCTATTGAGAGTGTGAGAGAGAGACGGCGAAATGGGTCGTGTAATCAGAGCACAACGTAAGGGAGCAGGGTCCGTTTTCAAATCCCATACCCACCACCGTAAAGGCCCAGCCCGATTCCGTTCACTGGACTTCGGGGAACGGAACGGTTATTTGAAAGGTGTTATAACGGAAGTGATTCATGACCCAGGTAGGGGTGCACCATTAGCACGTGTGACATTCCGTCACCCGTTCCGTTACAAGCATCAAAAGGAGTTGATGGTTGCTGCTGAAGGGATGTACACTGGTCAGTTTATTTACTGTGGTAAAAAAGCAACACTTATGGTTGGGAATGTGTTGCCACTTAGATCTATTCCTGAAGGAGCTGTTGTTTGTAATGTGGAACATAAAGTTGGTGACCGTGGTGTTTTCGCTAGGTGTTCTGGTGATTATGCTATTGTTATTAGTCATAACCCTGATAATGGAACCACTAGGTATGTCTACTTTTTTAAATATGTTTTGCCTTTTGTTTGTATTTTTTGTTACTTCTTGTAATCTAGTGGTAAATATTTATTTCGACACAATTGATTGGTTATGTAATAAAAGCATGTGTAGAATAATTAGTCTTATGTTTATTCACAATTGAGTTATGTGAACGTCTTGAGCCTTGTTACAGAACACTCTAGTTGTTAGTCTAATCTTCACATTTGTTGAACGAATTTGATTGCCCTAGCATTATCGACTTAAGAAGGAAGCTCGTCTGTTTAAAGGATTGTTTTGCCAGCTTATATCCATTAGAGACTAGAGTCTGTGTGATATATTAGTTGGTGGTTTGTCTTATGGATTTCGAGAACCTGTAGGTACATATATTTTCGACCTTTGATTGGATGCGTGCAAAAATTACGAATCTATATATGTTTCATCTTTTTGATGAACTAAATGTATGTGTGTTTTCATCTTTTTGATGGACTGACAGTATACTTTTATCGTGTTAATACACAATTCACGTTTTGTTTAACCGTCTGTGTTGAACTAGTTTGAGCACATTCAACTTTCCTTATGCAAATGTTATTGTCTTTTAGTTGAGAAAGTTTTTGTGTTTTCTTGAAACTCTTTTACACTTTCAGCAAGTATATAGGGATGTTTCTGGATATTTTCCTGACTCAGTTTTACTTTTGATAGGATTAAGCTACCATCAGGATCCAAGAAGATTGTGCCAAGTGGGTGTCGTGCTATGATTGGTCAAGTAGCTGGAGGAGGACGTACTGAGAAACCAATGCTAAAGGCTGGTAATGCATACCACAAGTACAGAGTCAAGAGGAACTGCTGGCCTAAGGTCCGTGGTGTTGCTATGAATCCTGTGGAGCATCCTCATGGTGGTGGTAACCATCAACATATTGGTCATGCTAGTACAGTCCGTCGTGATGCACCACCTGGGCAAAAGGTTGGTCTTATTGCTGCAAGGAGGACTGGTCGTCTCCGTGGTCAAGCTGCTGCTACAGCTGCCAAGGCTGACAAAGCTTAGTTTATTACTGTTTTCATTCCTGATTAGACTTTTCAATATTTTGGTGCTGAAATTATACTAGATTTTGTTGGGATATTGAGTAGCAAGTTTTGTATTAGAAACCCTTATCTGGACAAGTTTGCTGTTTATTTAATGTCGTGCATTACTCTGATACCATATTGCAGCCTAAAACTTTGATTGATGGTGGTTGTATTTGGTGCTCAAGTAGGAATTTGTGGCAGTGAATGTTGTTCAATGAACTAGTTAGATGCCTTTTAATTACAATCGTACAAAAACCAAGCATGTCTTGTTTGATGACTTCTCGCAATTCCTTTTTTAAGGTCGTGATAAGTTAAACCTCTAAATATATGTCTATTTCTGACCATCTATATAGAAATTAGCTGGTAAAATACCATCCTTGAAGTGAAGATTGAAGAAATTTTGCTCCTGATTGTTTGTTTGCCTTGGACTTCACTATTTCAATGGGAAGAATTAGTTCTTTTTATTTTCAACTAATGAGAAAAAGTCTACATTAAAACTCCACTAATGAGTAAAAGTTTTTACTAACAAGAACGTCGAAAGCCGTCTCAATGTGAATGGGATCAATTGCATCACCAAGCATCTTTCTCTTCCAAACTGCTAGACATAGGCAAATGCAGTCGATGAACAAAGAGCACGAACATCTATTGTCTTTGAATCGACCTATATGCTTATACTCCTTCCGTCCCAATTTATGTGACATCATTTCCTATTTTGTTTGTCACAAAAAAAAAAAAAAAATAACATTTTCTTATTTGACAACTATTTAATACATTATCTCTATTTTAATTTTGTTGGGCCCTACATACTTTTAAAGTGACCAACAACTTTTTTATTGCTCAAATCTTCTTTTTCTCACTTTTTTAAAGATAAAATTGAAACTTTACAATATCGACCTATAATTTCATAAACTCCGTTCCCGATCAAATGGTGCCACATAAAATGAGATGGAGAGAGTAATTGTTATTTGGGATAATTTCATAAACTTCCCCTGAGGTTTGGGCTCATAAGTCATAACATTGACCTCCCTCGTGGTTTAAGATATTATGCTTACATTCCTTATTTTTATTTTTTGTAACAATTCTTTTAATTTATTTACTTTTAGTTGTAAAACTTATGATTGGACTAATTTGTCCTTTATTTGCTTAATTAATTTTCCAATCATATTTTCTATATATAATCTTAATCCTCATTCTGAACGTTTTTTAATTCCAGTCTACATTAAGCTAACTTCAATCATTTTTGTGCTGAATTTGAAATGTGATATTTTTTTTCTCAACTTCAAACCCGTTTGAGCAAAACTTCACTCCAATATGATTTTGGCTCATTTTCAGAGCAAAAGAATTAAGGTTTGGCGAACTTCACATCATATTTTGAAGCTGTATACTTAACTTCAACCTTCATGGTGGTTGCAAATAGTAAAATTTTTGCCATGTAGCCTGTTTGCACCGCATTAAATAAAAATTAGTCAGCAGTGCAAAATTCTTTGAATGCTAATCAGGTCCGAAAATTTTTAAATATTTTATACTGAAATTTATGAACAAAATTTTAAAATCTCAGTATTTTATAATAGGATCACTTAAATATGAATTCAATACAAAATACTGGAACTTTATATATGAAGCTCCGGGACTTTGAACATAAATCCCAGTAAAAATACTGAGACTAGTCTGGGTGTTTATCAACGCTAATGGACTGCAAGTATGCGTGCAGAAATTTGATTATTTCTCAATTAATTTTGAAACAATGGATAAAACTCATTTTATTTCTCATCGAGAGGTTATGATACTGGTAAGGAGTCCTATTCTTCTCCTTGGATTATGAAATAATTCAACAACTCGAATATTGGCTAGCTATCAATTTTTCACTTGCAGATAGGCTGCGTAACTATTTTTTTTTGGCTTTTTACACAAATATACAAATTTTCACCCTTAATTACAAAAAAGTAGCAATATTTTTTAAATTACAATATATATCATTATTTTTTCTAACACATATCATAACAATCAAGCATTTCATTTGCATTTTCCCAAATTATATTTCTTACTTACTCTCTCTTTCTCTCATAGCTAAGATACAACCACCCCCCAACGCCGCCCATCCACCCCTACCCTCACCCACCCCCCAAACCTAATAGTTTCTCACCGTAGCAGTATGGAAACCCCCACCCCTAGTCCAATAATTCCTCACTCTAGCAGTACGAAAATTGCCACCCTAAATCCAATAATTCCTCACCGTAGCAGTACGGAAATCCTCACCCCAGATCCAAAATTGGAGCATACACTTACAAGTCAATTCTTTTGTTAGCTGTTATTATTAATAATGTTAATTGTCGGTTTGTTTCTATAGGAATTGCTGTTCCATTTGTTTTCACTTACACGCTAATGGGAGGAACTTGAAATCACTTGGGTATACGTGTGGGTAGCAGTTGATGCTGCTATGTTCATTTAGATTCCATGATTGGCAAATAGACTGGGAAAAGAGAATGAGCTGCTTAGAGCTAGCATGTCATTTGATAATGGCAAAATGAGGATTATGCTAGCATGAGAGACTAGTTACTGCTCTAGTTATGATGTAGTATGCCTTTGTGTTTCTTTATTTCAAATTTGTAGGGTGGTAGTGATGCCGCTAGACTGTTTCTAATTTAATGGTAATGATTCAAGCACCCAATGTTCTTATTCTCCCGTTTCTTTAATATTGTTAAGCCAATTTCTTCATTTTTTAACTTTTGCGGTGATACAGTACTGCACACAACCTGAAACGGTGCAGAAACAGTTAGATACAATGTTGCAAAAACAGTTGAAACGATGCAGAAACAGTTAGAAACAGTTGAAACGGTGCGGAAACAGTTAGATACGGTGCTGCAGAAACAAATGAAACGGTGCAGAAACAGTAGAGATACGGTGCTGCAGAAACAGTTGAAACGGTGCAGAAACAGTTTAGCTACGGTGAGATACAACGAGATACATCGAGGATGAGATGGAAAAAAGTGAAATTGGGGGAAATGATAGGAATAAAAGTGAAATTGAGGGAAATTGTAGGAGGACTAGTGAAATAGGGAGAAATGGGAGGAGCAAAAGTGATAGTGGGGGAAATAGGAGGAATAATGTAAGGGTTTGGTATGTTATGGAAAAATATTGATATGTTTTTGCTATATTTGTAATTAACTTGTATTTTCCTCTATATAGGGTTATTTTGCTAAAATGTTGCTATATTTGGTAATTAAGGTCTAAAACTTGTACTTTTATGTAAATTTTTTTTTTTTTTTTCAAGTTTGGCCCATTAGACTGTTAGGTCCACTACCAGATAAGCCGACATACGAGGACTCGCATTTTAGAAAGAAAAAATCAACCAAAAAAACATATTCTCGTCTAGAAATCTCTGTGTAAAACCCTGGTTGCTTAAACCCCTAATACTAATAATAATGGCGTTGAGAGCGGTGACAGCTGCAGCCAGGGCTACAACAGCAGCAGCGGCACCAGCGGTTGGTGTAAGGGCTTTATTATCAACTCTTTCCTCTAACTTCCCTTTCAATCTGCCACCTAAGCAAGTCGACAAGCAGCCTCCAGCTGAACCTTCCACCAATCTCTTCGTTTCCGGTACGTTTTTATTTTAGTCCGTTCCAAAAAGAATGACACAATTTACTTATTACTCCGTTTAAAAGAGAAACATCACATTTGAACTTCCCATTTGCTTTATTTTTATGTTTCATGAACCTTTTACTAATAAGTTGTAGTAACAATTTATAGAGACGATAAATTAAAGATGTATTTGTTGTTTTGAATCTACATGCTTATTAGTATTATTAATGTATTTGTGATCGTTGATTAGTATCATCATTTCCACTCTATTTCGTCGTTTGGAAAAAAAAAAAAGGAGTTTATATCTGTGACTTGAAAGTTGAAAGAAGCTATTCTTACTTTTTATGTAACCGTTTTTTGACATAATATGTTTGTCCAATACGTATATGCTAAGCTGTTTAAGGTTAACTGCAGTCCTTTTAGGGGAAAGGAGCAGATAGGAAAAAAATTATCATCTTTTGCGATTAATAGATTACAAGTAGTATGTATAGTTCTCAATGTTGGAGCTGAATGAAATCGACTTTGGTAGAAAAGCTAAACTTCTTGTATACCAATTTTTCTCAGCCTATGATTTTTCCTGTAAATGGTCAGCGTTGAGTAGCAGGCAGTGTCGCAAACCATTAGAATTGGGTGGTCAGGGTTTGACTCTACAATAAGTTGTATCACATTGATTTTAAGAATAAGAGATTGGCATAAACCGTATCCTCTGGGTCCTATAATTTTACAAGGTTACTTGTTTCTTTTTTAGAAATGTCCAGGTATCTATCAGACATTTTGTCATTAGTATCATATGTTTGTATGCAAGTTGCCTGTTATTTTATTCAGCTTGGAATGGAACTTTTGGAAAATTTGAACCTATTCTGTGAAATTGGTTCTTTTTAATATCTGGTATTCTTTTTTGTTGTCCTATATCCAGGTCTTAACAAACGGACTACCTCAGAAGCGCTTCAGGAGGCCTTTGCAAAACATGGTGAAGTGGTCCATGGTATTTTTTTAAATCTTCTTGCTCAAAAGACTATGATAAATATGTTGTAAATATGGTGAGTGGTCCTTGGTGAAAGTATATGAACTGTATTAAATTTTTGTTCTTGCAGCCAGAGTGGTGACTGATCGAGTTTCTGGTTATTCAAAAGGTTATGGTTTCGTTAGATATGCAACCTTGGAAGGGGCTGAAGCTGGCATAAAGGGCATGGATGGTCAGGTGAGTTGTGTGTGAACACCTGCCATGAATGAAAAAAAATTACTTTTAACCCTAATTCTGCTGCCAAAAAGATAAGGTTATTGATTCTATACAAATTGACTAATGTACTTTAGAGGTCCTTTCTATCTAACAAAGATTGCAAAACTGGATTATTGATTCTCTACAAATTGACTTGATCTTTAAAAGTAAATAACAATGGCCGCATTATTGGATGTGTTTGGGATTACCTTCTCTTCACTAATTTTGTGCACCAACCATTCTTCTGTGCAATGAGGAACTCAAATTTATACCATAGAAAATGTGATAAGCCTAAATAAACTACAGATAAACATAGTAGTAATTTTTTTGTTTTGAAGAAGGTAACAGTAAACATAGTAGTAATTTTGAAAGGCAACAAAGATTGAAATGATCAGAACATATTTTTACAAGCCCACTGCACAGTGAATAAACAATGCCCTTGCATTTAAAAGAATTAAAAATGATTTACCATAACATTTTCCGACTTAAGTCTGCATTACTAACCTATGTCCACATTAGATAGTGGAGGACCCAAGAACTTTTTATGCCCTTAAAGAGGTGATCATGGAATTTCAGGTTTTCCTCTATTTATTGTACCTTATCTCTGTTTTATCAAAAGCGAAAAGTGCAAAAAAGCGCCAAGGTCTGTTTTGGGCTTTAAGCGCAAAGTGCGAGCTTCAATGAAGAAAGCCGCAATGGAAGAAACTATAAACAAATATATTTGTATCCAAAGACTAATAATTACAAGCATGAATGACAAATATATGGATAAAGAACTGGAAAAAACTTAAGATAAAGTAAAATATCAATTGTTTTTTGTCGCCTCTTCATGATAACACTTATTGGCAAATAGAAGTGCTTAAGCGTCTACATGAAGACACTAAAGCGCCCATTAAGCGAGGCGAAGCGCTGAGCATGTTTTGCGCCTCACTTCAGGGCTTAAGCGCGCCTTTGACAACACTACCTTATCTTATAGTAACGTCTCTCTCATTTGTGTTGTTTGTGTTATTTTCATAAAGATAATGTATTTATTAAGTGGAAGGGAGCAATCGTGCAATGTAAATGCAGTATAAGAATTACATGGAAAGATGTTTATCTAGAACCACCTTTGAATCCTCTATAAAAATTTGAATGTCATGTATATCCATCTTTAACACAAAACAAAAGGATTCCCAAAATATTTACCTTAACATTTTCAACGTCCTCAATTATCCTTTATTTTATCATTCCAAATATTCCACGAGTGCGAAACTTAAAAGTGATAGGAGAAAGAGTAATTTATTGTTGATAGAGGTACCTTATTATAAAGCCATGCAATAGAATTATTTTGGCTTGTGCCTTCCGTTTCCGAAAAAGAACTTCCAATGAAGACTACTCACTGAACTTAAATAATGTCTGGTGCACAAAGTCAACGAGAATTGGTAATTCTAAATACAACCAAGATGTGCTGTATTTTCACCGGGCAAGCCCGTTACCATTTTGCAGTCTTACCGTCTTATTTTGATAAATTGGAAGTCAAGTCTTACACAGAACATTGCACTCTTAATGATAAGTGATAACAATTACACTTAAAATGAAACACAATATGTTGGCTGGATGCCAAGAATTTGTATTTGTATGTTTCTTCAAACTCAAAGCATTCAAATATACTATTACTCTCTGTATCACTGTGCATCATCGTCACTCTAGTTTTTCAACCTAGTAGTGTATTGGATGAGCGTTAGTTTTATCTAGTTTTATCTTCCTCTCTAGCATTGTATTGTTCTGATTTTTAGAATTGTCGAAAATATCTTTATTTTTCCTAGCCAAGGGTCTATCTGAAACAGTCTCTCCACCTCAGTGGGGGTAAAGGTCTGAGTACATCTCACCCTCCTCAGACCTCACTTGTGAGATAAACTGGGTATGTTGTTGGTGTTGTTGTATCTGATAGTTGAATTTCCTCATTTTGCTTTTTAGCTGGATCCGCTGTTTTATATGGTTTACTAAAGAGAAAAGAGATCCACTATCAGATCATGTAATTCACATATAAATCCACTTGCAATAGAGAAGGAGAGAGTTAACAGTTCCTAGTTCCGATAGCTGCTGTTGGTCTTAAGGCTGAACTTTGTGATGAAAGATTATCATAATGGCTGAATTTTGTGAGGAGTTCATCATAATGCTTATTTTTCTATTGGTAATTTGATTCTCAAGCTGCGAAAGGATGACTAATAATATGCTTAAGTGCTCTCTTGAAGATATTTGGTATTTAATAGGATTAAGGTTTTAATGATTCTTGTGTGCTTTGTTATCTGTTTTGTAGTTTCTTGATGGATGGGTTATCTTTGCCGAGTATGCAAGACCAAGACCACCACCTCCCTCAATGCAGAACAATAATGCAATGCCTGGATATGGCAATTACAATTCATCTACATATGGCAGGCAATAAGATGCTAATTTGGAGCAGTGCACCACGAGTGGAATCTATCTCACTAGAAACTATTCTGAATCATGACACCTCAATCGTGTAAAAGTATTAAACTTTTTCTCATTTTTTGGACGTCATTGCTGACCACACGCAAGAGCTGACAAGTGAATTTATATCAGCGATTAGACTTGATTGGATATTATATGTGTGAATTTTCTTTTCAATTTGTTTGGTTCTAGAAGTTTTAATCTGAAAAAGAAGAACTTATCACTACTCGGCAGTGGTTATGTTTCCGTTTTCATTCGGCTTTTGCTACTTTTTCTTTAGCACACAAATATAATATATCCCCTATAGGTTAAAGTTATTGAGTGCGGAGAAGCTCTGATTTTGACACAGAGCCTGGGCAAGATGTAACTTTCCTATAGCATCCCATCTATAAATATCAGTGGAGAAGGAGAACACGGATGTTTTTCAATTTAATGTCATCTCTTTCAAAATTTCTATGATTAGTCATGGAAATTAATGTTATCTTATTTGCGCAACTTGGTTCAGGCTGCTCTTCTTCCCTATTCATTCGTTGCCATCAGTACCATAACTGGATTGCTGATTGATCCTTCTCATGTGTGTGTAGTTGTCTGTTGATGTTGCACTACTGATCTTTAATCAATATTAGTATAACTATTGGTCACAGGTGGCTAACAATGAACCATTTTCTCCCAACGTATGATGTAGGATGTTTGCCTTCATTCTCAAGTAATTTGATATGTACCACTGAGAGTATGTAGTCACGCTAAGTTGATTCCAACCAAAACGTTTCTGGATCTCATTGATCAAAACAAGTGGCATTGCTCAATTTCATCCTTGTGGCACTTGTAACAAGTAATCTCATCTCTCATCGTGTGTCATAGTGATTGGTAGGCATGGGTGTTCAGTAAATTTTCACACTTTCAATTTGATAAGTATGTATTAGGCAGTAAAACCAACTCCAAGTAGTATATGTCGATACCCTAGTCTTGTTATCACAGATTTAACTTTCTATGTGTACCACTTATTATGTCGTTGCTATCATTTGTAGGACCAAGTGCATGGGGTGGAACGTGCTGAAACTAATACTACTACTTAAAAGAGCCGTGTTGACACAATGGAAGCGTAGGGCATATTCATTTATTTTTGAAACATTGTTATTACTTACATCTACGGGAACTTGGAGCAAGGCCTGGCGATTGGATGATGTTGATTTTAACAATATTTCTGTTGGACCAATATCTAATTTATTACTAGTTTCTTTATTTTGTTCAAGTATGTACCTAAAACTTTAGAAGTGTTGGCGGAATCATTTTGACATTCTTGGATAGAGATTCAACCATATAGTATTTATTTTGGACGTCTGCGCAATAACGTGGATATCCACTCTCTAACACTTGCTTTGGAGACTTCCACATTAAATTATATGCAACGAAGAGTACTAAACGAGTCTTGTATACGAAATGTAGTGGCTTCATCCTACTTTTAGCTCTAAATAATTGGAATTCAAGTATGACATGAATATATCAACCATATATGGTGTGATTGGCTATTAATTGGACTGACTTTTTTCTTCTTGTTGTGGTTTATGTTGTGTTAAATGATGGTTGTGAATCATAATTTTTCTACTCAAATCATGTTCGAATGTTATGTATTCAAATATTCTCTTGGCTGGAGATATATAATGTCCAAGTTGAGTATGCAATAGTATTCAAAAGATTTTGTAGAGTCTATAACACTCGACCCCAAATATCAACTATGTCTCATAGATCTTTGCAACATCTTTACATTCTTTATGTAAATCATCTTAATGTAGGGCAAAAGAAATTAAAGAAAACATAATACAATAGGAGGATAAGATTTAGTGGAAGTTGACAAATGACAAAAATAGAAGGGAGACAAGGACAATAACCACCAACTACCTTTGGGTCCCTGTTATAACTCCTGATTCCATACTGCTGGCAATCTTTTGGGCCAAAGCAAGAATTAACAGAGAGATACGCAGAGAGAAACAGGAACACAGCTTTAAATACAAGCTCAATCTGATATTCCTGACTCTCTCTGTGTTACTCAAAATATGAAGTTCCTTTTGGAACTAATGGCCTACTGTGGCTGTTCTTCTCGTTTGCCTCCACCTGAGGACATTGGACCTCTTGTTCCTGCGGTCGTGGCGCCCACCAACTGCAAGACCAGAAGGCGGAGGAGAGGGAGAGGTGCACCGCCGCGGTGTGGTGGTTCTGATGCTAATTGGAGGCCTTCCCTTTCGGCCATTTCCGAACACAACGCTCTGCCACCAAGGAATGTGAAGAGAAAGGTCTCAACTGCTTCCCCACCAGCCACTCAACCCCGTCATCGTTGTGATGACACTAGGTATGTTGTTGAGACATAATATAATTAACTAAAAGTCTTATCTTTGCTCACTCTGGAAAATTAAGATTTTAAATTAATCCGTCACACATTTGAACTTTGAAGATGATTAACCTTTTGCTTCTTCCTTGCAATGTTTTCTTCTTTATTACTAGTATTTCTTTTGCTCTTTGGCAATTCAAGATCTTTTAGAGCAGTGTGCTTCTTTTTTCGTTCCGAAAGTAGTTGTCCATATATGTTAATGAAATACATATTAGTTTGGTCTTCAAGACTCGAGTTATCTGGGTAGAAGAGAAACAGTTTCTTAATATATAGCATGCGGATGTGCGTGTAGTTGCATTGTATAAATGCTTTTCAAGTCTAGATGAAGTTAGATATCTCTAGCACACTAAGATGAACACGTCGAATGGAACCAACCTGAATATATAGCATGCGGAGTTCGTTATTTCATTGTATCTGCTTAACAAAAATGCTGTTATGCAAATGAGTAGTTTATACTTGAAAATTCTGTGCTACTACAACTTATCATTTTCTACTTTCATAGCTTTGTTACAGTTTCTTTTACACTATTTTCCAGGAGAGTTCCCGTTTCAGCGTTGGCGCCAGCTTTCTCCCCAACTCCTTTCTTGTTTTAGTTTAAGATTGCCAACTAGTATATCCTTTAGTTTCCTCTGTAACCTACGGGGCTCTTTTAGTTGTGTAAATTAAATGTAATTTCTGTATGGTGAGAAATGTTACCTCTATCTGTCTCCCATCTAGTTTTCCTTTCAGTTTGCTGTATTGCAAAGAGAGTAGTATTTGCAAATAATCCACTAAACTTACTGATGACTTCTGATAAACCAGGAAATTCAATTGAGTTGTTTAACCAAATGAGCCTTAAATAATTTGTTAACAAAATTCAGAAACTCAGACAATCCGAGTTTGGATAAAGGCGATGGAGGTTTTCATAAGATGAATAGTTCTTTCCACAACATTGTATTAGCAGAAATTGCAAGCTAAGAATGCATTGGACATGAAGAAATTAATTAAATCCAAAAGGCGTCGTCACTCACAATGTCTAAAGATGAACAAAACTTCTAGTAAATGTTATTCCTTTCTGTAATAAAAATTGATTCTTGGAAGCTAAGTCAACATAATTGTTCTTATAAAATGATACTATCTGATTACCCTAATATTAAGCTGAGCTATGAGCTACTATGAATTACGAGATGGTCGTCTATATACATTTTAGAATGCTATTAGTCAATTGTTATAGAACAGAGAAGTATAATTTTGGCATCATAAAAACTAGATGGAGGGAAGAAGCTCATTTGGCTTCTTTGTTAGTTTTTCCTTTATCAGACATAACAAAGTGGTTACATCATTACAAAACTAGTAGTAACAAGATAAAAGGGGGACTGGCTCATTTGGAACAAAACACAATAACCATAAGCAAAATAAAGCACAAATTGGAGCTCGCAGTGTTACAAATTTCCAATATAAGACGTATAATTACAATACAAAATTAGTTCTCCAAAATCAAGTACAAACAGTCGCAAACTGAAAAAGTAAACTCAGTTTTTCTATAACCAGCAACTTAGGCTAGCAATGGTTTTTCTGCTTCTGCTTCTTCCATTCCAGCCATTGTGTCATATAATGGCCTATTTAAGGTCTCTGGCAAGTACATTACAAGTATCCCTCCAGCTATTCCACATACTCCAAACACAGCAAATGGTATACCACCCCCTAAAACAACCACAAACGGTGCCAAAATTGCACCCATTTGTGACGCTTGAGTAGCACATCCTAATGCTGCATTTCTCACCACAGTTGGAAACAACTCCATTGAATACACAAACAACAAATTATACGTCCCAGCCATACCAAATATTCCTAGAACTCCACACACCATTCGCACAATCTTCCATGGTCCATAACCTTTCATCAAACTTCCTGCTAAGCAGAAAACTCCACTAAACCACATTGTCCATATTGCCAGTGGCTTTCTACCAAGCCTATCTAACAGTATTGCGGTTAAAAGATAGGCAGGCATTTCAGCCACTGCGTTTAAGGCAACGTTAAGGTAAAGATTGGTTCCAAGATTGACAGCATTTAAGCTGAGCCCATAATAGACAACTGAACAAAAGAAGTTAATGACCACAGCTAAGAACAACCGAAATCGCGTTAAAGGAAGCCTTAGTACATCTAAAAGGGATCCTTCTAACGCTTTTTTAGTATTGGGTTCAAGAACAACCTCGGGTTGAGAATTATTAGCATCATTCACTTCACTATCGAGGGCAAGAAGAATACCATCAGGAAGATGTTTGCCATTTGATGTAGCAATTTTCTGCATGATCTTCATTGCTTCGTCTACTTTTCCTCTAACAAGGCACCAACGAGGAGACTCGCTAAGAAAAGGAAGTATTAAGATAGCGAAAAAAACAGATGGGATTGATGAAGCAATGTATAGAGAGCGCCATGATTGGAAGAAATAAGCAATGGCAGATAAGGCGGCTATTCCAGCAGAGAAAAAATAGAATGTGGACATTCCTGCTACGCCACGCCAGGATTGGCCAATGGGTTCAGTGGCAAGAACAAAAGCACAAAGGCCAGTGCCACCGGTGCTAAAACCGGAGAGAAAACGGAATAAAGTATAGGTCCAGTAGTCAGGAGATAGAGCTGTTAGACAACCAAAGACAGCGTTTAAGATGCAAACAATGGTGATCGAACCTTTCCTTCCCAATTTGGAGTCTGATAGATGTCCAAATACTCCAGCACCTGATCAAAAACCATTTTGAAAGTATTACAAAATATTCTTAACATCTCAAAGTATTTCCAAATCAAAGTGAAGGCATCTTGCTTGTTTCTCCTTTAAATTTCAAATTTGAGCAGTAATTATAGACACATCAACGTCAACCAATCTACATTAGCATTCTGTAATGTGCCACACTTGAAAGGTCTTAAAAGGAGACTTATTTACTAGCTAAATTTCATTTTTAATCTGCTAAAGAAAGAATCAGTACTTTTTAAATTTGGAAGAATATAGTAACATAAACTTCTCATTCTACTACTCCAATTGAAACTCAAACAAATGTTATTTAATGTTTAAGAGTACAAGTTTTATAAATTTTATAACACCACAACTGTTATTACATTCTTATGATAACACATTCAAAAGCCATAATTTCTTTCTTAAACTCGATGCCTATTTAAAAAAAAAAAAATCCACCTAATTGAAACAAAGGGAATAGTCGGGCTAAGTGCACGAAAGGCCACTTTTACCACTGGTCTTTGGGCACAGGCCACTAATACCAAAACATTTAGTTTGTGGCCACTTTTGCTTAAAGAGATAGAACTTCAGTCCAGAGGCCGGATTGAAGTTCAGTCCTTAAAGATTGAACTTCAATCCAAAGCCATATGGACTGAAATTCAGTCCAGTCCTTAAGATGGAACTTCAGTCCATGGCCATGGACTGAAGTTCAGTCCATGGCCATACCATGGACTGAAGTTCAGTCCATGGCCATATGGACTGAAAGTTCAGTCCTTAAGAGATGGAACTTCAGTCCAGGGGCCGTATGGACTGAACTTCAGTCAACTATCAGAACTTAAGTCAACATTTATTTAGTAAAGGCCCAAAAGTGGCCTCTAGTGTAAGACCAAAAAAAATAGTGGCCTCAAACTAAATACCAGTGTTAAAAATGGCTGCTGGGCGAAATTTTTACGGAATAGTCTACAGGAATAAAACAGTACTTAGGCCCCATTTGGGTGGACTTAAATAAGTACTTAAAAGCACTTTTACTTATTTTAAAAATAAGCAGTTACATGTTTGGATATAAGTGCTTAAGCTGGAAAAAAAATTGTTGAAGTGTTTGGTAAAAAGTATTGATAAGCATACTTTTTCTATTAAAATGACGGAAATATCCCTAAAACTGTTAACACAATAAATAAGCTCATTATTTAACACAAAAGTATTAGGGCTTTGGTTTGGAGGGTATTTTTGGAATTATAAATAAATATTAGGAATAGATAAGTAAAAAAACATGGTCAAAACCATATAGATTTTTAAGTAAAAAGTCATTTCCCAACTTATGACTTTTTACTTATTTGGCTTAAAATAAGTTGACTTTTTAACCATAACCAAACACCTAAACAAGCTAAAAGGGCTTGAAAGTAGGTTTGACCTACTACCTACTTTTAAGCCCACCCAAACAGGCCCTTAATTTGATTTAGGCTATTCCTATCTTTTCTTTGAATCTATTGTAAAATGTCCTTAACAAGAACTGCTAAAACCTACTCACTCTATTTTAATTTATATTATATACTTTGACTGAGCACATATACTTTGAGAAAAAAATAAAGATTATTGTATTTATAATCTTAATTAGTACTTCATCCGTCCCATTTTATGTGGCACCATTTGACCGGGTACAGAGTTTAAGAAAATAGAGGTCGACCTTGTAAAATTTCAAGATTTGAATAGTAAAAAAGTTGTTGTTAGCTTTAAAAGTATATAGGGCTCAACAAAGATAAAACAAAGATAGTGCATTAAATAGTTGTTAAATAAGAAAAAGTGTCATTCTTTATGGGGCAAATAAAAAAAGAAATGGTGCCACATATTGGGACAGAGGGAGTAATATCATTATATGATAATTGAACTTTTACAATTGTAATTTTATACATTATAATATATGTAAACTGATAAAAAATTGTTACTAAGGGCAAATAAAAAAATTGTTTCAATATTTAAGAAATACAAGTACTAATTTTTTAAATATATCAAAGATTCAGAATAATAATTGCTGCACATGGAAAAATATGCAAACGTGTCATCTGAGCAGAGGAAAGTTTTTCATAAATGGACAGGTCAAAAGAAGAAGCTGATGATCATGATAAGGATCCTCTGGGGTGGAGGTCTCACAAATAAGTACTATACTCATACTCGGCAGTACTCTTATGATTATTGTTGGAGGTTGTGGGTTGGGATTAGATCGTAGAGCATAATTACACATGAATTGTATACACTTGTTGGATGTTTGATTAATCGGAATTAAAATGATTTTGAAGATCATGAGGGTGATTTACGTCACTTAATTTATGTATTGCTAATATACTTAGATTCTTCCCACAAAATAATAGTAAGAATATGAATTGTCACCAAACTTATATCTATACAACGCATAAGATAGTTCTGAATTTTATACAAGCTTATTTCCTCGACCGCAATCAAACTTTATCTCTAGTCAAATTATGATTTATAAATTGAAACAATAAATACATAACAATAATAATTCCTCCTAACAGATAAAGCGATCTTGGCCATGAGAAACGTGAGAAGACTAACCTATCTGGTCCACACCTACTTTATAGTACTCCTAAACAATTCTAGAACTAGATAACCCTACCCATTGCTCCAGAGTTGACATTTCTTTTTCGAAAATAAAGCAGCGTCTTCATGTACACACGAGGAAGGCTGAATATCCGAATAGGAGCAAGCATATTCTTAAATTTCTATTTTGGTGGCTGGGATTCTCTAATACTGTACTTGACCTTAAAGTATATACCATTGTATCCAGTTAGGAGTCGTTCGGTAGAAAATTGAGTTATACATAGATTAACAATACATGAAATAGTAATACATGAATTAATAATGCATGAATTATTTTTAGTCATGTGTTTTGTTGATTGTATCAAAATATGGATAAACATTGTATAAGGTTTTATTTTCAATTATGCCCTTAAATTCTTATCCATATATTAAAAACAAGGGTTTGAGGGTAGGTATTTTAGTCATTTTATTATTTATCCATATATTAGTAAACATGATATTGCTAATACCATGGTGAGCTAGTATTAGATAGATAGTATCTTTTACTTGTTGTCATGTCTATCCTGACTTTGTAATTTTTAATCAATTTGCCCCAAAACACGAGCTTGGTTCAGTTCACGTCCTTATCTTTTATTTTATCTTCATCATTTATGTTCCACTTTAATTAAGCTAACAATTCGTTGGCCAGTTTGACAAACTGGCCGCAATCTTTTCCTACTTCTGTTTTGGATATTTGACCAAAAAAATAAATAAAGACGAAATAAGAATGGACAACACATTTTCGTCAACTTTGTACAAATTGATAACAAAAACAAAATAACAATAGGATAGAGAATACAGATGCTTGCGAAGAGATACGCAAAAGTTTTTAAGCCAAGAGAAACGGGTCATCTCTGTGAAAGATACACGCGTACTGGAAAAATCTGACAATCTTTGTCCAAAAGTTGAATGGCATATATGCTTCACCTTCTAGGATATCCTTTAATTTACTTTTTTATACGTTTTGAAGATTAGTAGTACTAGCTAGTTTCATTTTTCAAGTTCAATGATTTTCATTTACTAAGAGATATAATTTGTGATTATGTTTAGGTGGTACAATCTTTTGAGTTAACACCGTCAATGCAAAAATTGAACTCTATAATAAAACATTAATCTCTATGAATAACCTTCTATATTCAATAGAATCAACATCCTAAAAAAAAAAAAATTGAACAAGGTATGAATGTATATACTACTAACTATTCATAATTAAGTTAAAGATGTATATGTTCAATCCCAATGCATAATTTATCAATTTAATGTAGACACAGCCGAATAAGATTTTAGCAAGTAAGCATAACAATGAAAACAACACGTGAAACATACCAATCATGCAGCCAGCAAAAAACAAGGACTGAACGAGACCGATCTTATACTTGTGTCCACAAATTAATCCAAACTCAGAAACCGTAGAACTTCCAACTCCACCTAGCCATGACCAAGACCCTGGCTCAAGCTCACACACACTTTTAGCCATGGAAGTGCACCCACTCGTTGAACACCGCCACTCTGGTTCACGATCAGAAAAAATCATGACCATGGTGTGTAAACCTTCTAAAGCCCAAGCCAAACTTGTTAACACAAAATGTCTCAATTGCCACCACCCAAATTCTCCGCAGTATTTTTCCAACATTTCATCCATTGTTACTTTCTTAGGTTTTGAATATCCGTCCACCGCCGGAGGAGTTACAAGTGGTGACCGGAGATCACCGTCTTGTAGATTTGACATGTTATTTTATTTGTCCTAATGAGAGTTTGGCGGCTATGTGTGTGTGTGTTTCTTTTCTTCACTTGAAGACTTGTGTTAGTGAGAAGCGAAAAGAGTGGCTACTGTTTTATAGTGTTGTAATTGTAATATACTTGGGATTTCGCAATTTATGACTATTGTAGATTGTCTCAAACATGGATACCTGTGTTTTAAGATGTTTCGTGAAAACATGTTTATTTATTTAATTTATGGAAAATGCGCTGATTTGTTTACTAATAAATATTTTACTTAAAACAAGATTTAGGCTTTTGAGAGATAACTAAAATAAACAAAACCTATTTTAGTTGAACTTTGAACCATATCTAAACAAAACGAAATATATTTCAGCAACAGCTCACAAAGATGTTGTCACGCCAATTCTTTTTGACATGAGATTAATATTTCTTCCTTAATGACACCGTCCTAGTTTTATGTAATTTATAAAATTACTAAATTCTATTTTTATCAATTTTATATTACGTGACAAACTTACTAGTAGGGATAAAGTTAAAAGTATCCCATCATTCTTTAACCTTCACTTGTGAAATCATACTTATACTATGTTGTTGTATATTGTAGGTGGGTTTGTAATTTTATAAAGTAAAGAATCGCAATTTGTAATATTATCACAAAAACATCTTATTTACACAGTTCTTTAGAAGAAAATAAGGTTTTATCTAATAAAAACTATATTAAAAAAAGCTGTCAAAATCGATTTTTAGTCTTTCACATACCCAACTACCAACTCCACTGAATTAGTTTTCTGTCCACGTTTTTTGATACATATCCAACCACTGATTAAGGTAGGCAGCAAGACATGCACAATTCTTTCCGTTTGGGCATGTAACTTTTTTCCTTATTTTCATGAATATTTCAGAACATTGTTGATTTGGTTATTGTTTATGCCTAAAATAGGTAGAATGATTAAATTTGTAAGAATGTCACATGCAATAATAAAATATCAGCAGGCGAATAAATAGTAGGAGTTATATTCGTTGAATTAAGAAGAAAGATTTTAGTTGAATTTCATAAGAGGCGAGAACTGACTCTTTCAAGTCAAAATCGGATAGACTAAAATTACTCTTTTTCGAGTGAAATGCATGTCGATACAACTTCAACTTCAACTTCAAAAATTCATTTTTTTTTTTTTTCAAATTTCACCAAATCAATGTTAAAGATCAACAGTGTAATCTTAATATGCCGGAATTCAGAGTGTGGATGAAGTGTTTTCATCAAAGTTAAAAATAAGACACGGCAGGAACTCAAGCTTTAACTGTCATTGGATTGCTTTAATGAGAATAAATTCATTGTAACCCTATTTTTGCTCTCAACCTATTCATTTTTGGTTTCTATTAAAAGAACTACACTTATGCTTCATCTTGTCTTTTTGTTAAGGAATTAACCCGTTTAGGTAAGCTTAATTTTGGAATAGCCTTCAATATAGCATATTAACAAGTCACCTATCACTAACTTAATCTAGCCACAATATTTATATTTAAAATTTGATTTATAATTAAAATATGATATATAATTAGATTAATATTTTTTATATATAGCTTCTATACACATATATATACACATATATTTGTCTTATATTTTTTTAAATATTTTTATAATCAAATTATATTTAATAAATATGCTAGAAAAATAAATAAAAGATAAAATATGGTTACAAAAAGTGGATAAGGGTTGGAAATGGTCATGTAGGGTAATAATCCCCTTAATTTTCACCAGGTGCCCTTCACAAGAAGTGGTTTAGCAAGTTTGCTCCCGTTTAACAATGTTTTAGCAAAATATGCTTATGTTGGCACCGGGCCAAGACTTCAAGGCACAAATTTGTAAGTGTTGGCATGGGGCCAGGACTTCAAGGACAAGTATTGTCTTTCCAACACTTCAAGTTATATTCCGGGAATACAGAAAGAGATTGGAAAGGACAAGTATTGTCTTCTCCCAACAGTCACGACCAAGTGCTGGCAAGTATTGCCTTCTGCCAACACTTCAAGGGGCAACTGTTGGCAATTGACATGGCCGTTTCCGCCAAAAAAATTTCATTAAACTCAACAGGAGGATTTATGCTAAACTCTATTAAGCACGGGCAAAAAGGCAAACCATTGCTTATGGTGTCATATTTCTGCAAAAAGGTCCTTAAAAGTACCTTTGTGCTTATAAACCCATTAATGAGTATTTAATAACTCTTAAAGTCATGGACTTATAAGCCCTTATATTTTTAAAAGGGACTTTTGTCCCACATGAACACTCATAATAGCTTTCAACCTTTGTTAAACATACTTTTAGTTACTTTTCTTTTACTAGCCAAACAGTATATATTTAAAAATATTTTTACTTAATTTAAGTCTTTAAGGTTCCTTTACTTAAGCCTAAATAGTAGGAGTATGTGGTATCCATTTTTAATATTATTACGCTAGTCGCTACAATTTCCTTATTTAATTTTTCTTTTAGTAAAAGTCAGTCATTTAGTATTTAGTTGAGCCTATTTTCAAGCCTCTCCGGGCTCTCCCCATATCCACGCTATTATCCATATAAAGAACCCATTGAATTCAATAATTTTGAGTAACTCAAATAATTTTGAGTAACTCATTTGTCGCTTAACTCAAATACATACCTATGTTGCATATGCATAACTTATTAATATTTTTATTGTATAACATACAATGTATGATGATTGAAATATGTACCAAATATCTTTTTATGTATGCATTGAATATCCATTCAATATTTGCGTTGTATTCATTTTGTATTTATAAGCTACCAAATGAACTTGTGAATATTCTATAGATATATATTGTGTATTCACCAAATATTTTAGCATATAATATCCTATTATATTCATCATGTATCCGTCATATGTCCTATTCAACATATTACTATGTTATGTAGCATGTATTCATTTAGTATTTTGTGTAAAAATAATATTCATTAATTATTTACCTAAATATTTCAGCATACATTTGCTTATTATTTGTCATGTATTCATATTATATTTTTGTATGTGATATGAATTTATTTGCGGAAAACTTTAAATGTGGTACTAAATGATAAGAGAAAAAGAGATAATGATAGAAGCGTCAATGCTGGCTCACAGATCTGTTGAGATTACGTGAATAATTATTTAGATTAATTAGTGAAACTCCATAATAAATATGATGGTCTTGATAATGGGATTCTATTGGTTATCTTGCCTAAAATAACGGCTAATATATATATTAAAGAGGCAGGTATATATCCTTCATTATAGGCAGCAAATATTCATTACTCTTTTCTTTTAGTATTTATTTCCACACTATAATTAACAAAAGCTATGGCTAGTTTTAGTTAAGGCTAATAGAAAGTAAGATACTATATATGGACGTCTATTTATGTTCTTTCCCCTTTTTAAAATAAGGAGTAAATACATAAGTAGGTAGATTAAAATTGCATATTCCATTTTGTTAGACATATCAAATTCTAACCAAATTTTTTTTTTTTTTACCTAAGGACCTAAGGTACAAAACAAAGAGATGAAGAGAAGAAAATGTCACTTAAAATATAGGATTTTAAAATGGGTATGCACATCGTAACATTCACCCACCATTTTTACTTAATATAGGATTTGAAGGTGAGAATATTTCTTTTTTTTTTTTTTTTGGCTAAAGAAGGTGAGAATATTTCCCTTATTTATGCTTGCTTCATTTTTTTCTCTAATAATATTAAATCTTGATAGAAACACTAATGGAGTACATAAAAAATCATACCAACAACATACGATATCAGGTGCATACAGGTGAATATTGTCAGATAACTATAATTTATGCATACCAAGTGAATTATATATGTATACCAAGTGAATATGTCATGTATACATAGTGAATAATGTATGCATATCAAGCGCATACGTAATAAATACATAGTGAATAATATGCATACCAAATGCATACTTAATGAATAAAAAGTGAATGTATGCATATTGAGTGCATACTTAATGAATAAATCGTGAATAGTGTATGCTACAAATATTAATGAATAAAAATTATATAATCTATACCTACATAATTATCTTTTCCTTATCTTTTGCTAGGGAAATTTATTACCATAAATGGGGGTAAAGTCTTCATAATCATCGTCTTCATCTCTCAATATCAAACTAGATATTGATATAAGTTTGATCCGAATCAAACCAGTGAGATGGTAAGAAATCGTGATAAATAATGAATATGTAGTGAACAGAGTTAATAAAGAATATAAATCGTGTAAAAGAAGGATAGAATCGAGAGAAATGGAGGAGAAAGCACAATATGAAAAGTATTTGACTTCTAATGACTTAAAATAACAACTGATTCTAATCCCTTAAATTAAGGCACCTACATCACCTATATCACCTGTAAAAAAAAATATTGGCTAGAACATAAGATAAAAAAATCTATTTGCTTATATAGCTATATTTAAGAAAAATGTATTTAGAATTTGAGAAAAAAAATTATAGATGTTCATTTGTTGTCATTTTCCCTTAAAAGAAGTCAAAAGTGAGAAGTTAGAAAATTTTAACTTATCAAAGTGACTTTGAGCCCATTTGAGTGAGCTTATTTTAAGTAGTTTAAAAGTTAAACATTGCTTATAAGCCACTTTTGAGAAGTTAGGAAATCATAATTTCTCACTTTTGGCTTAGTTTAAGTACACAAGTGCTTAAAAGACCATGACTTTTTGAGTTACCAAACACCCATTAATTAATTTTGTTTAAGCTATTTTTAAACTCACCCAAACAAGTTTTAAAAGCTAACTTATGACTTATTAGTTACTTATAATAAGCTCACCCAAACGGCAAACGGGCTGTACGGGTGGTTTGGTTTGTTACGGAAAAATAAGCTTCAGGTTTGTTTTAGGTAACATGATAGTGTTTTTCTTCCTTTTTTTTTTTCCAAAGAAATGTACTTTTATTAAAGCCAGTACTTTGCCAGTTGCCACCAGTGCAACAGTACTATATATTTTGTTAAGTCATTATCTGTAGTACTCCTATTATTTCTCTAAAAAGTGGAAATTTTGATACCAGAAAAAAAGCGAGTGGACCATACATAGTTGTGGAAAGGTGAAAATTATCATAGAGGGGCCAGTTGAAGGCGCCCTTGAGATCACCGTCTCCGTTTCTTTTGACCTTTTACACTAAAGTTCTTTTTATGTTCAACAACCTCATTTCTCCTTTTCAATATGAGATGGATTTTACTTCAGTTTGATTTAATTTACTTACCTAAATTTTACTTGCGAGGGATATGGTCTTAGAAAGAATTCTGTCATATAAACACACATTGAGTATTGCTCTAATAGAAATCAGGCAACACAACTTATTAATACGAATGTTACTTTTTTCTTGCTTCCTTATTTGTTTTTCCTTTTTGTTTTTCATCCTACTAGACATTACCAGTTGCACGGGACTACTTCATAAGTAAATTGTCTTTATTAATTCCCATTTTAGTTGACTACGTGTCAATTTAGAAAATCAGTAAAATCAATAAATAAGAAAATATGTTATTTTAGTCGTCAAACCTGATTGACGTTAAAACTTCACTGCGCAAATGTGAACATGGCTATTGCATCCTCTTATTTACTGGGTTTAAACTACGAAAAACAGAATGATAAAAAATGTGGACCTCTTACTCCATTGCATTTCAATTCTTCCTCCATTCCACATGATATACATGAAATATGTATGAAATATATAAAAAATAATTATTTTTTATTTAAATAGTCTAGTCATTATTAAGTCAGCGTAAATTTCTCCACTATTGCTCTTTTTAAGCTATACCCTTCTGTAATTCTGTTTTTCATTTACTCTCACTTCCACTTCATTCTAGAGGATCGACTATCGGCACTGGTTCATCACTAATTCGTCGGGGGCCATGTTTCTTCATGCTATTTAGTTTTTAGCTAATTTTTTAAAATTATTTAATTTTTAGCCAAACCACTCATGCCTAACTTCAAACCTATAAGTATGAAACTGAACGTCACACCTTCAAAGTTTGAAGTTAGGCATAGAAGGTCTGAACTTAGTTCAACCTAAAAAGTGCAAATTTGAAGTTTAAACCATAAGGTTTGAAGATCAAACCCATAAGGTCTGAAGTTCAAAAAATGGCAAAAAGTAATTTTTAAAAATTGGCTTAAACTGTAATAGCGGGCCAAAATATGGCTAATTCTGCACATCCCCCTTGAAAGTTAAAGGTGCCTTACCAATTGGGCCAACACCTCTTTAAAGTGGAGAAAATTTTATAACTAGCCTAATATATAGCATAGACTTACAATTAATTAGACACATTTACCATATCCAAGTGGCTAGCCAACAATAACCAACATAATAGGTTTACATTAATCTAAAAACCTTAAAAAACTGCGTGTAAATAGGATAACTAAATATTTAAAAACTGCAGTTAAATCACATAGCTATAATTAAGGATAAGTAGTCACGTTTCCATGACCTTTCCCATGTTGTCATCAGTTTCTGAACCTTATAAATAGCTAATCTCAACCGAATATAAACCATAAGGCCTGTTTTTCCTGAATACACCAGACAAAAACGCGGAGAACTAGTTCAAACACAATTAGATAGATACTTGTCATTGAATATTTATCAAATATGTCCCCAGTTAAAGTATTACTTCAATATGGGGGAGAGTGGATTGAAGGCTTCAAATTTATAAACTACAAAGCTGATGGAATTCTCCTGCAACAAGACTGTTCTTATACGACGTTCATGACCACAATTGTTGCTCAACTGTCAATAGATACAAGAAAGTATAACCTTGAAGTCGCATATCAAATTGAAGACAGTTTCCAGCCAATCACAATTAAAAATGATATGAGCGTTCATCTCTACATTGAGCAGAAAAAAAAAATACAAAGATGGCTGAATACCCAATTTGCATCACTATTAAGGAAAAAAATCAAGAATGTGGCTCAATCTCAGACGCAGTACTTACAAATATGAGTATATTCCAAATACATGATGCAAGCCACAGTATAAACATCACTGAAGTGGTCGAGAATATTTTTTCAGGTAACACAGACAATATTGATGGTGTACATATTGATGACATCAAAATTATAGACAATCCAGATCATGACTTCATTGAAGAAAACCAAGTATATAAAGACAAAGGAACATTGCAAAGTGTTGTCAAAAATTACTGTCTGAAGGAAAAATTCGAAGCAAAAGTGGATAGGTCATCAACAAAAAGGTAATCAGTTTAAAGTGTTGTTGTATTTTATTAAATATTGCTTGAATATTGTATTAATATTCATTGCATATTGATTATGTTGAAAATGCACAGGTTCTCAGTTATATGTACTAACGGTCAATGTAAGTGGATGCTACGCTCATCAAGCTTAAATGGATCAAGTGTATTTATGATCAGAAAATTCAACAATATACATACATGTCCATTAGAAGAAAGATTGAATTCTCAGCGACGTGTGAGTACTGAGGTTATTGGAAACATACTTAAGGACAGATTATCGGATCCAAAAACAGTGTACACTCCAAAGGACATCATCAAGGAATTGAAAAAAACATATGGACTTACGCTGAACTACATGAGAGCTTGGAGATGCAAAGAAAAAGCTATAGAATTGCTAAGAGGAGATCCAAAACAAGCATATGGGAAGATCCCAAGCTATTTGTATGAATTGAATAAGGCAAAACCTGGATCATTAACGAAACTGAAGAAAGCTTAAGACGACTCATTTTTGTATGTTTTCATTGCACTGCAATCATTTATGAATAGATGGAATCACTGTAGGCCTGTTATGGTTGTAGATGGCAGTTTCCTGAGTGGGGTGTTTGGAGGTACTATGCTGATTGCCTGCACATTGGATGGTTCAGGTAACTTTGATGGCATTACATAATGAAATACTAATTGAATATATACTGTATATTAAGATCTATATATACAAAATTTCATGCAGAGAAGGATGATGTAATTATATAACTAAAATATTTAATGCATATTTTTATTATATTACATACTTCATCCTGATTAAAGTTACAGACAAGCAATAGTTTAATTATTTGTCAAATTGACAGAAAGATTAAATATGCAGGTCACATACTCCCCTTAGCGTATGCAGTTGTTGATTCGGAAAATGATGCATCGTGGGAATGGTTTTTTAATTGTCTGAAAGAAGCATATGGGGAAAAAAATGAAATGTGTGTAGTATCTGACAGACACGAGAGTATAGCACGGGCTGTTAGATCAGTATATCCAACTATACCTCACTGTGTTTGTGTGTTCCATTTATGGAATAATATCAAGGTCAGATTCAAGAAAAGCCAAAAAAAACTAAAAGCGGCATTTTTTAGCCTAGTTATGGCATACACTGTAGCGGAATTTGACAAAGCAATGGCCGATGTTGAGGAAATTGACAGTAAAGTAAAAGAGTATCTATACAATATTGGGTATGAAAGATGGTCTATAGCACATGCAACTTGCAAGAGAACATTTTTCATGACATCAAATATAGCAGAATCAGTGAATGCAGCAAATATGCACGCTAGGAAACTGCCAATACTAGCCATACTTGAATACATGACAGATATGTTCCAAATGTGGACAGCAAAGAATAGACAGTGTGCAATGGAAACATTCACACCCCTGGGAGAAAAGTTTCAAGATGTACTGAATGCCAGCACAATTGATTCCAAAATATGGAGTGTAAGTTTTATTTTTATACACTGTTTAACATCAATATATTCTGCATATCATTTAAAAGTAAACAAAAAATT
Organism: Petunia secreta; assembly: GCA_029990175.1. Lineage (NCBI taxonomy): Eukaryota > Viridiplantae > Streptophyta > Magnoliopsida > Solanales > Solanaceae > Petunia > Petunia secreta. The sequence goes on along the minus strand of JARKIP010000013.1, from coordinate 16,209,129 downwards.
GCAATAACTATAGCGTACGATGCACAAAAACACAGAGTTTCACAGTTAATATAAGCTTCTCATTTACATTGTAACAATTTTTACTGCTAATAAATTAATCTGTGCAGGTAATCCCATCAACAAATCAACTGCACAAAGTAGTTTATGGAGAACTGAAGCATATTGTGGATCTACAAGCAAAAACATGCACATGCAGAAGATTTCAATTAGATGAAATACCATGTCAGCACACAATAGCAGTCTTGGATCTAGTACACATAAAGGCTGATGAATATTGTTCTAAGTACTACAAAAAGGAAAAAATTGTGAATGCATATGATATTCCAGTGTATCCCATTCAAGGTGACTGTTTCTGGAACGTACCAGCTGAAATATCCAGTGAAAATGTTTCGGCTCCACACAGTCGAAAGCCGCCAGGCAGACCCAAAACAAGCAGAATCAAATCTGCATGGGAAAGGCCCTTCAAACGAGCCCATATAGCATGTGGCCGATGTGGTCAACAAGGACACAACCGCCAAACCTGTAAAAATCCTCCTATTAGAATTTAGATAGCATGTTAGTTTACAGAAAGTTGTAAGGACAAATACTAGTTTTTTCTATGAATGGATGTTGAAGTTGGTTCAAATTATATTTGTTAGAAGCTAATGAAATTTGAATTCATTTATCACTACTTATGTTAAATGAAGAAGTATAAACCAAAAAACCTGTTTATACACTAACATCACAAAAAGAAACAGAAAGTGTTAGATAATGTTCAGTATATTACTGGGATAGTTTACTTAAATAAAGAGTATCCAAGACTAGCAAAATTCATAGAATATTTATCTATATTTAGCAGTTATATAACTAATATAACAATTAAAATAAACTGTGGTATTAAAAAGACAAATAATCATAACATAGACATAATAAATGATTGATCAATGATTTAACAAAATATTGTAAAATACACAAATTATGTCAGTTACGTATAAGCAAACTCAGAACAACATTAAGATAAATTTAAAAAATATGCGAGAAATATTGGTTTTACACAGAATTATTTAGTAGTTCCTAAGAAGATAAAGACTACTTATGTTGAATGAACAAGTATAAACCAAAAAAGCTGTATATACACTAACAACACAAAAGAAACAAAAAGTGTTTAATAACATTCAGTATATTACTGGTATATTTTACTTAAATAAACAATATCGAACACTAGCAATATTCATAGAATATTAATCTATATTTAGCAGTTATTTAACTAATATAACACTTAAAATAAAATGTGGTATTAAACACAACTTATCATAACATACACGTAATAAATGATTGAGTAATGATTTAACAAATATTGTAAAATAAACAAATTATATCAGTTACATATAAGCAAACTCAGAACGGCATTATGTTAAATTAAAAAAATATGCGAGCAATATTGGTTATAAACAAAATTAATTAGTAGTTCCTAAGAACATAAAGACAGAGAAATATAATTATAAACATCAATTTATTAAACTTCTGTAAGGAAAAACAAAAACATAAAACCAAAATGCAATATAACTTCAAACTACCTACGATACACAAAGAATATCAAAGCTATACATAATATATAAGTTAAGAAGCTCAATATAATCTTGAACATGAGATAGTTATGCAAATAATATTAACCAAAACTACACTTACACAGATGCGTAATTTCTCAAAAATTGCAGACAAAACGCATTTTTACAGAAGTATATTTCATAAACAGATAATACCAGAACAATACATACAATAAGAGAAATATAAAAAGTGATAAGCTTGAATAAGTTAAAACAAAGGAATCAATTTTGATATCATTAACCATAATAAATACCAAAATCAATTCATAACAGTGCAACAACTGTAGATCTTGCAAATAAAAACATCTTAAGTTCAAAATAAAACTAACATACTAAACAAAACATAGTTCAACTAACAAACTATCCAGACTAAACAGCAACTACTCATCAGATATCATCATCGCTAACAGCACAATCAATCTGCTTGTTCTTGCCATAATTCCACAGATACATTGCATAACGACTGCGTACAAGTGATAAATCATCTGTCACTGAAGGCATGGACTGAAACTGGATGAAGTACTCCGCGAAAGCAGCAGCAAACACTCCATAATCACTGAAACAAAATAAAAAAATAAATATATAATATTGAAATAATAAAAAAAAATATTAAACGTACCGTTTGATCAACGATAAAGGCCTGCCCAGAAAACGCAAGATAAAAGGATCAGCCATCGAAATGCCCTCATAGGGAGAACCCTTGTAAAACAAGTCAGTTCTTGATTGGATAATTTTTGCAGCATATAAAAAGAGAGGCAACATTGTTGCATAAGGCTCTAATGCGCATATGAGTTCTTCATTATACTCAGCTGAAGTGGGGTCAGAGTCATACACATAAATTGTCCTATCCTTGAAAGACAACCTTGCCAATATCCAATGCCAATCATTTACCACCTTGACTGGAAAAAATACATCATCAAGCAAAACCCAAGAGCAATTGCACCGCAAGCCACCACCTGAAATGTATTGCATAATCTCTGTACTAGAATCTACTACCCTGATGTCTCTGCCAGCCCTTAAGAACTCAGCATGCACAGCTCTAAGCATTCGGTCAAATTGACAGTCAGTAGTCGATACTTTTACAGAAATATCTCGGTCAAACTTAGCCTTTTTCCGAAAATAATAAAACAAGACATCTAAGTGCTGCAAAACAATTTAAAAGTATTTTCAGACCAATGCCTATATTACCTATATATTTACTGTATAACAGTTTTAATAATTTCTAAACACACATGTATCACGAATATTATATGAATACAGCATGCATATGTAAAGAAAATTTATAAAAAAACAAAATACAGAGTTGAAGAAATGTAACTTACCGAGGTGCTGAGTTCTTTTGAACCATAGTTTAGCACATGGAACCACTCCTTCTTGTCAACAACATGGACTCCAAAATTAAACACTGGATGCAGATTATTTTCCCTAACAGGATAAATATTGCCCACCCTAGAAAACAAAAAATGTTACAGGAGATCAAGAAATATAAAGCAATAAAATGAAAAAAAATAAAGGTTAAACATACTTTGATTTTGCTATAACTTTGCGATCTATCCATGAACACCAATCAGTAATAAGTTGGTATCCGGCTCAGTCCGTATATCTGCCAAGAGGGGATGAGTCAAACAGAAAATACGCCTCTTCGTCAGTTCAGCAGATGCTCCCGAAGAACCAAATTCAGTGGTAAAGGGTGAGTTATTGAATTTAGAGGTCTTTCTTTCCCGAACTGAAATAAAAGGAGTCACATCATCAATAACTTCTGAAGGACCTTTGTTAACAGGAGCTTCTTCATATTCATTCATTAGCCCCTCTTCTTGGCCATCAACATTACTAGGGATAGCAAGACCAGCTTCTGCTTCTTTTCCCCTCATTTGAACCCTTTCTTTCACAACATCTGCAGCCCTAGCTGTTAACTCATGCCACTGCGATGCACTCAGTTGAGATAACGGATCAACATTGCCTAACTCATTTCCCATATCATCAACTGCAACTACAAAATCATTTAATCACAAATCTTCTACAATCAAATTCAATATGTCTAAGGAACAAATTGCTTTACTGTAATTGAAATATTAATAATACAAATAACAGAAAATAATATCAAAATCAGTAAATGGGTTTACCCTTATTAACAACTGTATCAGCAACAGTGGGCATGGGTGCATGACCAGGCTCTGCATTCCCCAAGTCCTTCTCAACAGCATCAGTTGGAACAACATGAATATTGATACTCTGACCTACAATAATTAAATTGAAATGAATAAATTTAACACAGCTCAATAAAAAGAATTAAAAATATAATTGTAAGCTATAATTGAGCAAACCAATTTCCTTTATGATAAACATTTGCATCTACTAAAACAGGTTTTGCATTAAGTGTTTCAACATTAATCATTTGATAACCAACTGAAACAACAACAGGATATAAATACTATTCCACTCATCTAAAGTTAGAGTTATTTTGTAAAAAAAAAAAAAAGATACTAGTTTAATAATAGCAATTATGCATATACTTACAAGATACAAATAATATGCAGACTAAAATTATTTTTTATGGAATGACAATGGAAGTTACATGCATATTACGTGAATATATATATTGTATACCCTTAAATACATAATATATATCCACTAATTCAAGTAAAAGCAACAAAGTAAATAATTGTATATGTACCACTAATTGAAAAAATCCACAAATAAAACAGTAAATTGAGTTTCATTCCTGAAAAAATCATAGTAACATCACAAATAATTCTAACACTGCATTAAAAAAGTAGTATATTCAGAACATAAAATCACAAGCGTACTATAACACAAAAGGTCTTTAGAAAGAACTGTTAATTCAATTTAATAGAAATAAATCATTAATATAGAAAGATAATTAACATAAATGCACAAATATTTAAAAAATACCTTGAATATTTACTTCTTCCATGACATTTGAGTTAACATCCTTGTCAACCTGTAATTCCACAAGCACTTCTACAAAACAAAAAAACTATGAAAGGTTGCAAAAAAAACATAAATGGAAAAAAAAAAAAATCCAGGACGTATAAGAAAAACATCAACTATTATAACATTATTACATGAGATAGAATTCATTTTAAAAACATAAAGCAAGGATTGATATACTGAATACCTTCAGATATAACTGCCTCATTAGTATGACTTCTAACATTCTCTTCAGCTAACTCTGAAATACACAAAACAACATCAGCCAAAAGTACTAAAACATTTACATAAGAGAAGAATATCAGGATGATATTAAATGAATACTCGTTAAGTATGCAGTGAATACCTGCTGTCTGAGATGTATCATTTCCTTCAGTTTTATTCTCACCTTGACCACAAATGTTCTGATCATCTAAATCAGCTTCTAAACAAACAAATTTATGAAATTACAAACCCAAGAAAAACTAATAAACATAGTATAAATAAAATAATTAATTAAAATTTTTAAAAGTTAAAGTAATTACAAAATTTTATATAGTTTATAGGTAATATAACATATTACATATCTAAATATGCAACATATATATAAATATTCCATACATAATTATTGCATACCTGTTGCATCAGACAAAACAACACCATCTAAACCTCCATCAAAGTCCATATCCATACCGTGTGGATCTTCACTAACTTCTACCCAACCAAATTAACAATTCCAAAGAAGAAAAATATATAAGAACAGTTACTATCTTAGCAAAAAATATAAACAACACCTACAACAGGTACAACAGATTTAACTCAGTAGAATTATAAAACAATTAAAAATCAAATAACTATACCTTCCATATTATCACAATCATTAACCCCATCAGTGTCTTTTGGATTAGGAGAAACAACCGGTTGCTTTTCAGAGGGTCCTGTTTTAAGATAAACAAAATAATAAACAATTACATATCTCAAATTAACCAGAATAAATGAATACAAACATTTACCATAACATTGATAAGCAAAAGTCTTTTGCTGATGATGTTCTTGTTGACGATCCAGCGGCTCAGAAGTTTGGTTAATATTTTCATGACTGCGTTCATCAGTCTGCACACGATCATTTCCAGAAACCTAATGATAATAGTAGAAAACAGTTAGAACTAAAAATATTCTACAAATACACAGCAAAAAAAAAAAAAAAAACGTAAAAACAACTTACCCCTTTGCACACATTGCTGTCTCCATTATCATCCAGATCAATATCTAGCTTCTTGTAAATTTTATCAAAACACTTAGCCAAATAAGCCTTTAACCCAGTTAATTCTTCTCGCAACAACTTTTGCTGTCCATACAACAGCTGCAACTCAGGCGAGAGCCTATGCTTATCAAAATTAGAAGATGACTGCTGAACTTTTTGAGCCCTAGCTCGATGAATCCCCTCCCCACTAGATTCCTCAGAAACAGGATCCACACTTACATTTGGAACAATATTGTACGGCTTATACTCAGGCAGTTCAAAACTCGCAACTTCTAACTCAGATGGTTCAATCTTGGTAAAACACACCTTAAAAAACAAAACAAAAAAATAAATATGTACAATGATTAGTTGAATATAGTTAAATTAAAAAAAACATAAAAAAATAAAAAACAGATCAAGCAAAAGCAATACCTCACTTTTCTTTAAACTAAAAAACCCTTTCTGCAACTCATCAAAATTATGGGTTCTCTTAACATGCCAATTCAGAATACGAGGTGATTTATGTGCTACTCTGAACGCAATCTTCTCATTCACAGTAGGGCAACTTTCATAAAACCACACCTGCAACGCATATGGCAGACCGGCAAAATGATAACACTGTAGAAAAGGTCGCAACTTGTCATGCATTGAAGTAACAGTTGCTAAAAACACCTTTGTACCCCATGGAAACGTCTGCCACTCACCACACTCAACAAGATTGAATTCAGGCTCAGCAATGGTAGTATCATTAGTAGCAGAATTTTTCGTAGAAAATAAAAAAGTGTGAATGAAATACAAAGCAGCAAGCTTAATAGCATCTTCATCAGATTTCCACTTCTTCTCCACAAAACAATCGACTAATTCTTTCTTTGTTACTTTAGACGCACCCCCAAAATACAATTGCAACAGTCTATTAGGTTCATCAGAATGGTACTCCTTCAAATGATTACCAACACATTTCAACCCCGTTATCAACCCAAACTCTACAAGGCCAAATCTCAACTTATTCCCATAAAAGTCAAACCACAAAGCATCTGCATCATCAGTTGGCGGACAGACCTCACGTAACAACAGGGAATTCAACAATTTGTTACATGTTACAAAAACGGGCATATCAATAAAATGGCCAAAGCACGACTGTCTAAAAATTCCCAACAGCCTATCATCTAGCACTTTCTTAATGGTCGCAACATCATCAACATTAGTATGCGTGGATATCCTACGACTTCTAAACTGGACCGGCCGAAAATACGATTTCATTGGCTGAAAAAAGTAAAGGAAATATTAACAAAAAAGTTTTTACTTAATAAAAAAAATCATAAATATGCCATTAATATGTCGTTCACAGAAATAGATATAATCTACAAGACATTTCATTTAAATAATATATACACAATAAATATAACCAAAATTAATATATACGACATAAATATATATCATATTTTAGACAATATCTCAATACTATCCCATAGACACATAAAATTTATTGAATTAAACAAAAGAAAAAGCATGCATAATCTATGAATATATGCAGTATATAAGGAAAGTACAATATTAAACACATACTTATTAGGTTGACATACACAAGTGATTAAAATTGTATATGTATCATTTATTCTACAAAAACACACTTCATATAAATATTCTACTAAATACCCATATATTCAAAGATATACAGGTATATTCAACAAAGACAAATAGGTACTACAACCTATGAAACAGATAATAATCAAATTTATACATATATAAAATTCAAAATAATATACATAACAAAACAAGTAGACTACTAAAGGAAAAATTCAGATTATAAATCAAAACCCATCAACAAAACGTGCATAATCTAGGAATATATGCAGTATATATGCATAATCTATGAATATATGCAGTATATATGCAGTATATATGCATAATCTAGGAATATATGCAGTATAATTTATGAATATATGCAGTTTATATGCATAATCTATGAATACTTACTACGTTTACATAAACAACTAATTAATCAGTGTATATATAACATTGACTCTTCAGTTTCACTCTTCATATGAATTATTCAATTACATACCTATAGATTCAAAAAATATACAAATAATTTCAACAAAACACAAGTACGTACTACAAACTATACTACCAGTTAAATATCACCTTAATACAACTAAAATATTCAAAATAATATACTTAACAATGTAGTAGAATAATAAAAGAAATATTCAAAATAAATTTCAATGTCATCAATAAAACAGTAAACTAATCATGACTATTCTATGAATATATGAATAATATATAGCAAATACTGTAGAACATATGCACTCAACAATGGACATAGACTGATTAAAAACCAGAATATATGTAAATTAATTCAATAATTACACAAATCAATGCGTAAATAAGTTGGATATGCCAATATTCATATGAAATAACTACAAAACACAGCTGAATATAACATACCTCAACATCAATCAATGGAAAATCATCAATCCTTTCCGTTTTAACTGATCTCTTTCTCTTCCCTTGAAATAACTTCTTCTTCATCATCTGGGAATGAGCACAGAGACCTTTCTTCTTTTTTGCCAAAACAGGAGGCTCACCATCAGAATCATCAGTAGACGAAACAATACGCACACTTTTACCCCCAGAAACATAAGCAACTTTAGGACTTTTACGCTTGACATTTACGCCCTGCCGACTTCTCTTTCTAGTATTCAACTTAGTAGTTGACCTTGTAACACGACTTGGCGTTTGAACAGAATTTTTGGTCGGAGAACCCAAATCAAAATCATCAAAGTCGTCATCATCCAATACATGCAAAGATTGCTCCACCTTCTTATCACCTCTCCTAGACATTACTACTAATCAAAAATTAAAAAAAAAAAAAAACAGTTTCAGCCAAAATTATAACATAAATCGATACACTGTAAAACAAGAAAGACTTAAAACGACTAAAAATTGAAAAAGTTACCAATAAATTAAATCAACGGTCAAAGAGAATGTAAACAGACAAGGAAAAGACATAAATTTATGCGTTTAAAATCAGTAAAAGAAGATGTATCTGCTGAGAAAGAAGATTAAGAGTTACACGCTTTAATATAAACTCCTCGTTAACCGTTGTTTTAATTACCTAAAAAACAGGAAATAGTAGGCATGTGGGTAAGTAGTTAATAGGGATTAATGATTTCAGACTAAAGATACACTCTTCCACTCACGCTTTTCCCGAAAAAATATGGATTGATTACACTAACGGATGAGTTTTAAATTTGGCTATAAATTTATAATGACAATAAATAAAGGTCTATAAACTATAAAAAAGTTAAAATATATCTATTTAAAAAAAATAACACTTTAAAGTGTCTATATTCCATAAAATTTTCTTTAAAGTGCAAGAGTAGCCATTCCTAAATTAGTGCATGTATTTACGCTTTAATAAGCAGTTATTTGTCCTAAGATTTTGAACTAAAAAACTTAATATTACTGACATAATGTACTGATGTTTTTAAACCAAGAAACTGAATTTCAGGATATAGTGACTAAAATCGTGAAACGTGACCCTTTGGGAAGCAAACAATACTTTTTTTCTTGAAAAAATCATTTTTTGAGAAAATTTAAGGTATTTAGCCAAAACAAAAGAAAAAATTTATTACAGTAGGTGTCATTGTAAGGAACTTATTTTAAGAATATAAAGATATCTTACCCTTTTGCCTAACGTAACAACATTTTCAATTATGCTACCAAACATAGCAAAACCCTAATCTCCTGCCTTCTTTTCTCTTTATTCTCTCTCTTCCCTCTCCTCTCTCATCCCACTAGTAAGCCTGCTCCAGTGCCCTTCTAGCTCTTGTGTCCCTTCCAACTTCGATCAGTTCATCGCCATTGTCCCTTCCATCTCCGATATGTTCTCTGTCATTTTTGCTCGCTGCTTGACAGACATGGACGATGTCACCATTTCTCAGTCCTAGCGCTGCTACTGCACTTATCTACTTAATTTTTTTTGGGTTCTCCGGTGGCTAGGGCGGTTATACGGTGGTTACAGTGGTTGCTGTTAGTGGTGGGAGATAGAAGAAAGTGCATGTCACTAGTATACCCATTTTATGTCTGGTGTATGTTTGCATGATTGCGTATAAACCGCATTATACGACAGATATACAATGGATATACAACTTACATACAATAAACGTATTAAATGTATATTTAGCTTAACCATTGTATATACTATGTATGTCCTATGTATGAACATGCATATATTGTACATACACTAGCCAAACAAAGAATATACAACGTATAATAATTGTATAGGTGCATTGTATTTTCATTGTATGCAAAATGTATGCATGCATATATATATATATATATATATATATATATATATATATATATATATATATATATATATATATATATATATATATATATATATATATATATATATATATATATATATATATATATATATATAAATGTTAGTTTGTATAGTTATATAAGAAGCCAACAAAAAAATGCTTTTGGAATCAGCAGAAGCAATTTTCTGATGTTGTGGAGAATATAAAAATTTATGCTTCTTAACTATTTTAACTAATATATCTCTCAAATATAAATAAAGTTTTGTTCTCCACTTCTCTCTTTTTTTTTTTCTTTTTTTTTTTTAACTTTACTATTGTTGATAAAAAACATTAATATATATTTTTTACTTTACGTTTTACATTTAAGCTAATTGAAAAGAAAAAAAATTAAATTAAGTCTTTCATTTAAAAAAAATCTATGTTTATATAAAATTAGTCACAAAATACTACATCCTTTTTTGTAATTTGACACACACAAAAAAATATTTTTTATAAAAATTATTCAAACACAATTTATCTAAAAAAATACTTCTTAAACGAGTTGGTCAAACACAAATTGCTTATATTAAGAGTATTTTTAACAAATATACTTTTTAAAATAATCAGTTTTTAAAGGTATGGCCAAACAGACTATAAGCTTTCATTTAAACCAGAAACTATTAGGTTTGACGAACTTGTAGCCTACATGCTAACTATGCGTATATGTTTATTATTTATTTTTACACCTTGATAGGGTTATAGACTTATGTCCTTCCTAATATTTGGTTTAGGTAAGGGGTAATATTATCATTTCAAACATTAATGTCCCTGTAAAGAGCTTAAAATACCGGGAAAATCAACTACTCCCCCTTTTGAAAGTGTCAGCAAGAGAACCCCTTAAACCAAATCCAAAAAGGAAACCTTTCCTTCAACAAACAATGCTCAAAATAACCACCAAGTGATGGGGTGTAGCGGATGTGGCTACTCCTCCCTTAACCAGAGGTCTCGGGTTCAACTCCTGAGTAGTGAAAAATCACTGGTAGGGAACGCTTCCCCCCGAATGGGGCCCTACGCGGCGCGAATCCGAATTAGTCGGGGCTCCAATGACGATATCGGACACCGGGTGGGAAACCCAAAAAAAAAAACAATGCCCAAAATAAGGCAAAACATAGCTCTTTCTCAATTTCATACTCTCTTCAATACTTCCATCAAAACTAAAACATGGTTTCCAAAAATCTTCTTCAGTTTTCACTAATTATCCCCATTGGTCTGTCTGCTCTGATTGCCTTAGCTTTCTCACAATCCACCAAGCTCTTAAACAAGTGAATATTACCTTTCATCTATTCTGATTTCTTAATAATCCTCTTTCCCTCTTTTATGATTTGATACATTGCTATGAAGAAACATGGTATTCCATTCATGAACTCAAGAATTGCAAGTCATTAAACTATTAATAATCATAAATGCAGAAAATTAAAAGTGAAAATGTGTCTTAGGCATCTTCTATTTCCAGAGTCCTCGATCTTGAGTTTGTTCGCCCCTCAAAAAGTTAATGTTTTAAACTATTCGACTATAAAATTCGATATGGCTGTCGATTCACAAGAAAAGAAAAAAAAAAATCGTAACTCAGGCACAAGCTGATGAACAAATGAAATATGACTATAGACAATACTACTTTGTTACATGATTTCTTATCGCTTTCCACAGCACTGGAACTTGACACAAGTAATAATAGTTGCGTTATTTTTATGGTTTGATCAATACTAGAAAGCCTATTTTATCTGCTTAGTACCAGATAAACAACAAACTCGTTAATGCTAGAGTTACGTCTTCCTTTGCTTTCCATTATTTTTTTATCATTCAGTGCCAAGCAGATGCTGAGATTAGGTTCCTCTCCTTCCAGCCCAGCAACATAGCCCCATCTTTCTCTACCAGTGTATAGTGCTCTGAGTAGCACCTCAATAGGCTCTTAATTACTGAATTCACGTAAGAGCTAAGAGGATACTGCCGGAACCCGGCCATTGCAAACCTCAATTTCCATTTGCCTAAGAGCTCGTGACGCTCCACCCTTTCCTTGCCCTCACATGCTATGACGTTAACTATATCCCTAGCCAAACAATGTTGCTCCACGTTGATTCGCTCCTTCCTGTCCCTTTCTAGGGTCACATCTATAGACTCGAACATGGCAGAGTAGTAGTCTAGAGCTTCTAAAAATCTTGGGAAAAAAGGAGCTGTATTTGTATTCGATTCTTGTTCCACCAAAGTGACCACCTTGGGAGAAAGCGATTTAATCATCCTAAGAAGCTCATCCCTTGGGTTAGTCACGTCAACGCTCTCATCAGGTGTGTGGTGAAGTACCAAAGGAAAGTTTACTGCAAGAGCCTCACCAGACCTTACGTCAAGCATTTCCCTGGTGACTTCTGGAGCATAAACTGGCACTGCATGAAACTCAACTTGAATATTGAATTTCTGCGAAATTGCTGCAAGCCGTTTCCCCACTAGTGCTAACCCATCTCCCCGGGCATATTTTGAAACTGGATCATCAATCCCTGTAATACGTACATAGGGGGCACCGCTAGGCCTAGCAGCAAGAGCTTGTAGAAGAGTCATCCACTGAGTCCCTTGTGCAATTTGGAAGTCGATAATGTGAATGCGATCTTCGTTTCTGCATGCTTCTGCTATTGCACCATTTGCAGCCATGTAACCAAACTTTAGATAAGGACATATCTCATATAGGATATGCATATAGGAAAGCAAGTCCTTGCCAGCTGGTTCTTTACACCTTAGAGCCCTGTAAATGTTGTTTCCAGATGCTTCTTTTCTTGCTACTAGCCCTTCTACAATGTAAGCACCAAGACGCTGGATTGGATCTCCAGTAATAGACACAGCACCTCTAGTCTTGGAAATCAGTTTTTCAAAATCATCTAACTTGTTCTCAGCAAGAGCTCTGCCACAAGCAATAAGTAGCTGCTTTAGGTTACCAGAAGGAATTCCGTGCATTGGAAAATCCTCTGTTGCTTTGTGCCGCTTCTCACTTTGGATTCTACTGCCTGCTATGCCAAAGACAGAAACTTGTGACGGCTCAATTCGACGCGAAACCTGGCTTTCTTGGTTCCACGTACCGGACATCTGACCTGATGTTTGTGATTGCTTAATTTCTCCTACAGAGGGACTGGATGTTGTGGCTTCTTCTTCTGGACCCATTAATGCAGTCTCCAATTGCAGAAGAGCATGTTTCATGTTGTGATTGTGATTTGCATTCTGGAGTAAAGAAGACCCACCAGAACAAACCAAGAGTCCGTCAGGGCGGAAGTCTGAAGAGGGGCTAGGCCGATGAAAATAATGATTATGATCCAGTGAGGAATTACTGGAAGGACTAGTACTGGAAATATTTTCAGTAGAGCTGTGCTGCTCTAGGCTATCACTTAATGTTGTAGGGGTATCAGGATCAAAATAATTTGCAAATGGAGATTTTGGAGAATTTCTAGTATCGAATTTCAATGTTCCCAATAGCCTATTAGGTAATGAGGGAGTAGTAGTCTTAGTGTAAGAGTACGACAAATTCGCACCAGTCACACCATATCCATACAAATGGTGTGAGTCCATGCTATATAGCTACCATTGGCTGCTCGACGCACAAATTGTTCCCAATAGAAACACTTTAACAGTTAGTAATCTCTGGTATAAAATTGACCTGCGAAAGATACACAAACAAGTATAGATCAGTTTTGATTGGAAAACAGATTGTGCATGTTTTTACAAGGCAAGACATGATACCACATCATGTGAAACTAGCAACAGTACGTAATAGTTGGAGCAAAATAGACGCGATCCCATTGACAGGTGAAAAACTGTTAAGGCTAGCAACATTTAAATTGAAACAACAAGTAGACAACTATTCACTAAAAAGTAATATGGATAAACATGCCCCTTAGAATGTTCTTAACATAACTTAAATGCAAGAAACACTTAAAGTTGTCTAATAAAATGAAGAATGTATCTACTGTCAACTCTCACATTAGTCCCAACAGTTTCTAACAAAGGCAACTCCTCATGTCCAGAGAAGACATAAATAACACAATTTCTACTCTATCTACAACCTTCCTCCCAAAAAACCCTTAAAAGCTATGTCAAATCAACTATTTTCTCCGTTCCAAAAAGAATTATACAATTTATTTATCAGTTCATTGCAAAATGAATGACACGGTTTTAAACTAAGAAACAATTTAACTTTAAATTTCTCATTTACATGATTTACAGACACACAAATATCTATGACTTATTTTACCATAAATCACAGAACTATTTGTTTCTTTTTAAAACTTTGCGTCAAATAAAACTATAACATATAATTTGGAACGGAGGAATTACTTAATACACATACTTCTTTAAACTAGCTGAAATTTGAAATTATGACTTTATATAATAAACCAAGAAAAGACCTTAGCAGCAGGAAACCTCATTAAGCTACAATAGTTACTATGGTTTTCATAGGTCATTGGTAATCATAGTCAGGTTATAACAGAAGTCAGCTAGTCATTCAACAATTACCAAAAAAAAAAAAAAAAAAACTTTTTCAACAAAACAGAGTTGAGAGTTGCAATTGAGGATGAGAATTACCTGGTAAAATCTGCAAATGAAAAGGTGAAACTCAAAATTGTTCAGTTTGGGTCTCAAGAAATTAATCTGCTTCCTTCCTTTAATTGGTATGAATTTTAGAGAAATATTTGTTGGAGTGACAGATTTGAAAGAAGAATTGACCAGCAAATGTGAACTTAGGATGTATTTATAAAAGAAGAATTTGAGCTTGGCTTCAAAGTACTGTTTGAATGAAAGTATTGAGAAAGAGTTGAATTTTTGACGGAAGCACTGACGGAATAATTAATCAACACTTGGTTTTACCGACCACTATTAGATTCCACTTTGCAAGAATGTTCTTTCAACGCTTTATAAACGACTTCACGCGCTCTTTTACGGTCAAAACTCAAAACTTACCACTTTTTACAAAATATTAATTTCGGGTTTGTTTATTGATAATATTTCATTTTTAGTATATTATATGCATTCCCATTATATCATGCTTATCCTATCAAATGTTTATATTAAATAAAATATGTCGTGTGTTTGCACACATATAATTAGTATATTAGATTCTAATCTTATTAAACCAATTAACTATGTTGAGTAAACATATATAGTAGTTTAGTGTCAACACCTAATATTAAAAATTTGTATGACTTTGATGTAACCACTTAATGTAAATAAATTTTTACGGTATTTTATCATGCATATAGAACAAGATATCTGTATTTACTACTTAGATCCCCAATTGGTGATTATTACTTCGTCCTGAAGTGAAAGATAACAGGTTGTCAAGTAGCGAACAATTGAAAGCTCAATTGTAAGTAATAAATTATTTATTACATTAAAATCTATTTTGTATAATATAAGTAACATATTGAGTAAAATGTTCTCTATGCATAACTATCTATAATGGTCATCTATTTTCTGATTAATATTATGTTATATCTACTATTAAACTTTCGAACTTTAATGTTGTAAGTTGGGTGCTAAAAAATGCATTTTTAAACTAAACAAATTTACATTTTAAAGTAAACTAAAACTTCGTATTGCAAAAAGATTGCACCTTGTAATCGAATTATTACGGCCTTTTTCTTGGCCTTGCATACTCATAGATACATAGATCTTATACTTAAAGTATATACTCCATCCGTTTTAGTTTATATAACTCCAGTTCAACCTAAAGTTTTCCGCGATATTGATCGCACGCGCTGTAAGGAATCCAAAATTGGGATTGATGTAAGTGGTGACAACACAGAAAAGGCGTTATTTGAAGGTACAAGAACAGGTGAAATCACGTGTGTGTGTATCACCAGAACCACAATATGTGTGTGCCACTCTGTTCTATGTATCATCTAAGAAGCTCTTGAAGTGAGTATTTTGACAATATTTGGATTTTGGACCCACATTTCTTTGTTTTTGATGACTACTTTGACCTGACGACTCTACGCGGTTTAGCTGACTTTTATATTTTGGGGGGTTTAGAATTCATCAAATACTAAGGTCACGCAGGGGTTAAAGTTGTTCTTAGGACTGCCGGGACCTGAAAGGCCACTGGTTTTATCAACCACACATGACATTTCTACCGTGTTTCGTAGAATGTGCCTTAGAATCTAGTACTACTACTTTCATTCGTTCTAATCCATGTGATAAAAAGAAGAACCACATTGGATTCGGTAAAGAATCTACTCCCTCTGTTTAAGTTTACTTGTCCAAATTCAACTTTGCACTACAACTAAGACAAAATAAAAAAAATTAAACTTGACAAATCTACCCTTATTTATTATACTTTGTTGTAGTTTCCAATTAATTGGAAAGGGATTTTGAAGAATTTGACCATTTAATGTCAAGGGTAAATTAGGAAGAACATAGCTAATTTTATCTTGAATTGCTAAAAGGACAAGTAAATTAAAAATTTGACTTTGCTAAATTTGGACAAGTAAACTTAAACGGAGGGAGTAAAATAGAAATGAGAAATGAAGACTTTTGATCAATATATCTTAAATTTTTCATAATATTTGTATAATAATAAGGTTTTCAAAACTTCTGAATTAAATATGTAATACCATTTGTAAGTCCACTATAGCCTCTCATGATAAATGTTATGAATAAGCTGGACGGGTTAGACCAAGTTAAAGTACTTGAGCCCTGGAGTAGTTTACGCTTGGGTCGAGGGATTAAATGGGCTAACAAAATAATATTGGGCTACAATTGGGACCCAGGTTGAGGTACAAGGAAATTAGTATAAGTATCAGCTTGTAGAAGTGAAATAGGATTAGAATTATGAAGTATGCTTAGGCAAAGTCTATTCCCCTCATCCCCAATTCTTCTAGTCTCCTCATCCCTATTTCTTCTTATTCCTCTCATCTCCCTTCTTGGATATCCTTCCAATTCCTCATCCCCTTCTTATGTATCCCTTAGTTTACATTGAGTTTCTTTGTAATTTCAGCTGAGTTCCATCATCAATATATTATGCTTTCTATTATCATTGTTCTGCTGAACCTTCAATAGTACTACTTGTTACAATAAATAGGGACACTTATAAAAATACTCACAAAATTTAAAATAATTACAATCACTATACACTACTTTCAAATATTACCCGATCTACCCACTAAACTATTTACTCATTCTACCCATCCAGATTGTATACCATAAAGGTATATGCATATAAGGTATAACAAAGGTATACAACAATAAATGACCCTCCAGACTTTTATATCATAATTTATGCAGTATACCTTAAAGCCTAAAGATATACACCTATAAGGCATAACAAAGGTACACAATAATAAATTGGTAGATTGGGTAAATACTTTTAGTTTTATGGGTAGTGTAATTTTTAGTGGGTATAACTTTATATTTCCTAAAAATGTACTTCAGGTATTACAATTAAATTTATATTTAGTTGAGTCTAAGGCGACCGTTTTATATCTCAATTCGATCGATTGACAGGCAATTTACGTTGACAAGCAGTCGATTTTTAGGGCCTCAATTCTAAGACAGTACAAATATCGATTTCGAAGATGCAAATACGATGTCAAGTCCGAATGAACGATTCGAAGGCAAATGTAAACAGACAAACTAGAAAAAATGACGAACTAACAATTTACGATGCCGTGATTTCAATCGAATTTCTTATCGAGGACAAATTACGGGTTAATTCCGTTCAAGGCTGAATGCTTAATTTAACCAGATTCGATGACAAAGTTAGATACGATGATGAATAAATGCGATCGATAGAAGTTTATTCAGTCAGGTAATACGATCACAAAGCAATACTGACAATTTACTCGATATGATCAGTACTAACAAGCAAGTTGAACGATAGATTATCTTATGCAATCAAAGTAACGATAATAAATTAACGAGATCGAATACAGTGAATCAAAGTACTGAATAATGTGAATAACAAGCAGACAACCAAACAAGCAACGATAGATAAGTGAATAAATAAGTAAATAAAGCGATTAAAGCTTATTGTATTGAAGAATCGGAGGATGGTGCTTCGATGAAAGAGATGAATCTTCTTCCACGCTTAAACCAAGCCACGACTGAAGTTTAAATACAATGATTGCTTTGAACAATAATAAATTGATGGTGGTATGATGAGAAAGTAACAATAATGTAGTGAGAAAATGTATAGCTTGGAGATTTAGAGAATAGTGTTCAGATGAACGTGCCTCCAAATGAAGGAATAAGGTCCTATTTATAGGTTGAAAATGACAAGAATTCCCAACCCTAGAAGAACTTCACTTCTTCACGTCTCACTTTCAGCAGTTGCTTGTCTTCATCCACTTCCGCCGAATCCGCTAAGTTTGTTCCGATAAATTTGGGATGAGGACAAGCCAAGTCCGTTAGAACATTGCCTTCGAAATTATCCGATCACAATATCGCATAATCGATCACACAGTCGAACGAAACTGCTTCTTTTCGATCACAATGTCTTCGAAATCAATTAATGCCTTGCCCTATAAACGAGTCCGTCCTTCTTGTGATCGAACAGAAATCGACCAATATAAACTTATAGATACTTTAAATTTCATAGGTATAAAGTGTAAAAATACTTTTGTAATATATTGAGAGTTAAGATTAAATTATTACCAAAATAAAAAATGAGTAATGGGTTTTTAAACGAACTAATAATGAATAGCATATATTGGAATGAATGTAGTACAACTAACGTTTGATAATACAACTAACATTGTTAACATACATTAAATTATTACTATAATGTGGAGAACAACATTACAAGAGCATTGAGGGTTGTGGATTTATTTTAACCTGAAACGAGTGGAAAAGAGAGACGCCAAGAAACGCCTTGTAAGATGCTAGAGTGATACCCTGTAAAGGACGAAGTTGTGATCTCATCAATTTTCTCGACTCTTTCAAAGAAATGCAATGCTAAATGCAATCGAAATCCAGTAGTATTATGGCACAATTTGATTTATAATTTCAAAAGTCTAATAAATTTAACTTTAAAAAACTTTTAAAGATCGAATTCAATAGGTTGAATTCTTTAATTTGCCTTTGTTGATAGCAGCATGTCTGTATTTATGCACTTAAAATCAGTGAACATCAAATGTCTAAAAGAAATTAACGAAAGAAAGCAAAGAGTTTGACTGTCATCCATTCCATAAGTTCGAGCAGAAGTTGAAATAGCATTTGGATATATTTGTGTAATAACGATAATTAATCGGCCGTTTAAACATAGTTACACTATATTACTGAAGGAAACAATGGATGTATTTGGGAATCAACACATTAGTGAATGATGATTAATTTCCACTCAGAAAAAGGAAAAGGAAAAGGATGATGGGATGTTGATTCCTCCTTAAAAATATAAAAAACCTAGATGATCAACTTTCTGTCATGTGATGTAATATCCAAGATGAGACCCTTTAAGGAGTATGGGGAGAGAATGAAATCTGATTCTCTTAGAAAAGCTACACTAGCAGGCAGCTTCCTTCCCTTTATCCATATAATCTCTTCCCTTTATCTGTTCTTTTACTGAAATTTAATGACCTTATACATATCTTTAATTATTCCCAATGTCGATCTAATAATGTACTGCTCGATTCCCTGCACATCCAGATGTCTTTATTAACTAGTCATCACGGAGTATAAAGTACTATGTGACATAGGCGAATAACTTTTCTAAAATAAGTATACTATTCAACTACTTGCGATCAACCTTGCGAGTACTATCTTTATACAGCATAGATTAAGATCTCTATGAATTACACGGGGCTATATGTCAATATTATGCCACGCCTAACGTATTATTCTGTTTAGTCATATCTTTTTTTCTTTTTCTTTTTTTTGAGTTCTAAAGGTGGGAGTCGGACCTATCTTCTTGCATTAATGGTCACAAAAACTTAGAATATAGCCGTTTTTCTGAGTTCTTTCTCTAGATTTACTATCTTTCTGTTGAAAAGGAAAGCTCATGAACAATGATTTGGTCTATCTAGTCTAACCTTGATAAGCCTTGATGTCCTTATCCATTCAAAGAAAGTTGTGAATGAATCTTTGATGGGTCGCTTTCTAGATCTTATGTACATGGTAATGAAGCCAAAAGTCTAATACGACTTTTCATTCAAAACTTGAGATTACTGGAAATTCTGCAAAATAACCCAGCTGGTTGGTATTCTTCATGTGGTGCACACTATAAATTTAGGCGGATGAAACCTTTGTTTAGTGAGTTTAGCTTAACTCAGTAGATTTTAACAAGAAATAAATTTAAATACTGTAATTAAATTATGAACTCGTTAGAGTTTTGTGCTAAAATCTTTAAAGATCAAACATATGGAATTTTAATTAGATTCGTCTGTATTGTCATTAATTTGTTCATCAACGTATATAAAGTAAGAGAAAAAGTGGGTGTTGACTGTTTACCAAACTAAGGCCAGGCATTTGAAGCTAGCCAAAGATGACATTTTCATAAATAAAGGTGCTTAGGGATACTGTTATCGTGGAGGCTTGAGGAGTGTGGTATTTGGCGAATTGCTAGTCGATAAAACATGATAGAGACGCAAGTGGTATACGCGTTATTGATTAAACAATATGCTAGTAACATTTTGGTTTAGGACAAAGTATCATTATATATTATATGTTGTTTTAAAACCCAAAAGAAATTAAATCATGTGCCTTTTTGGTTAAAATAATTCATAATCATGACAACTACTGATTACTCCTAAGAAACTAGGAAAAGGCCATATACTACACGTGGGAAACGAGATGACGGTACATAACTCCAAGTAGCAGCATGTGTTCTCACTTTGTATCATTCTGAGAATTTTAGTTCATGATTTTATAGTGTCCCTACTTTATGTTCTCACCTACATGCGTGAACTAAATTGGCTTTCATACACAAATGTTCATGAATCTCACAGCTAAAAACTCATAGAAATAACTTTTGCCCTGCATATAGTGAATCTTACAAGCTAAGTCTTCTGTCATTCAAGAAAAAAGTACATTTTATTTATATTAAAAATTGGGGCAAGAATAAAATTAACATTGTTCAATGGAATAATTCCTACAATCTGATTATTCAGTGCTAGACATATAAAAACTGTATATTGATCATGTAACCTCCACTCTAGTTTTCTCTCAGTTTCATCACTAAAACGAGAACTAAGAATAGTATTTCAATAGATTGCATTCGAATTTATTTTCTGTTCTATTATTTTGATAATACCTATAATATTATTAACTTTGCTCAGATGGTAGTATTGATTTTGCACATTATCTCAGCTAGTTAAAAAATAAATAAACAGTTTTTTTATCCCCATCTTAAGTCTTTGCGGTCTTTTCATCCAAAATCCATGCTTGGGCTGGTATTTTGTTATTTGTGGTCAATAAGTTTACATGTAATGTAGGTATTAGCTATGTATGTATTATAACGTAGGGATAATATATTATAAATTAATATACGATATTATAATTTAAAATATTTAGTTACTACTTAAATATAATTTTAAAACATCCTTATTAATTATTATGCGGGTTAGTTTTGCCATTTTAAAATTTAATATATGCATTGTTAATATCCACAGTACTTATTCCACCTACCCTACATAAAATAATACGTAAATTATCACATAACTTTTGTGGGTATTAGCTATGTGGAATATACAAAAGCTCAACCAAATATTGCACTAATTTTATACCAAGCATTAAAATTCTCCAAACGAACCGAACATGATACTAAATTTGTGTGATATTGTGCGAATATTACTCCCATACAGATACAATTGAACGACCCCTTAGGGTGCGCTTTACAATTTCTACCAACAATTAGGCCCAGATAACTTAGTAAAAGTTTGGGCTTCGTAGCCTGTTTTCTCCGAGCTAATTGAATACTAGCCTGCGCTACAAAACTGTTTGAAAACTAGCCAGCTCCGGACAAGTCCCAATATTTTATGTTGGGACTTTGAACGAACATATTCAAAGTCTCAATATTTTATATTGGAACCACTTAAATACTATTTCCAGTATAAAATATTGGTACTTTATATATAAAGCTCCGGGGACTTTGAATATGAAATACAGTATAAAATAATAAGACTTTGAATATGCTAGTTCAAAGTCCCAGTATTTTAGACAGGAGTGTTTGCCAATACAAATGGAGTGTAAGTGTGTGCGCAAATTTTTAGCTATATTTCAATTAATTTTTAAATGATGGATAAAATTCATTTAGGGTGTGCAAAATTGGCTAGTTACCATAATTTAACGATAAAGCGTTAAGGCCTGTCTAAGAATTAAGACCCAACAACACCACTGGCCTAACCCAAATATTAGACCACATAGTTCAAACTAGCCCATTTGCAGAATATGACACCATAACCAATTATTTGCTTTTTTGCCTGCGCTGACAATGGTTTTGCAAAAATGCCCTAGTTAAATTAAATTAAAAAAAAATTGGACGAAAATACCTCAGTCAAACTCTTAGCACGACGCCGAGGCCTACCTTTGATATCTCTCTATTTGCCAACACTTGCCCCTTCAAGTGTTGGCAAAAGATAATATATATCAGCACTTGGTCGTAAGTATTGGCAAAAGACCAAGGTCAGGGGCGAATCCACCCGCATACTATCGGTGTCACCCGCCACCACTGGATCGAAATTTTTTGCTAGATATATGTATATTATATTAATTAGAAAAAACAAAAAATGTTCCTATAAAATAATAAAATGACACCAGTGAAACAAAACGCACCACAGGTAAGTTGGTTCGTGGGCGAGTTACTTGACACCGGTGTACATGCATCGAATCCCACTAGCAATGCTGAATTTCATATTTTTTATATAGTTAATAAACGGCTGGCAGCTGAAATATGTTATTATAATACTTTATTAATTTGTCTGCTTCTTTGTATAATAAAAAAAATTCTGCATACGCTACTGCTTGCCTTTGACCCCTTTCTATTTGCCAACACTTGCCCTTCATGTGTTGGCAAAAGACAACACTTGCCGTCATAAATATTGACAAAAGCCAAGACTTGCCCTTCCAATCTCTTCTTGCATTCTCGCGATATAACATGAAATGTTGGTAAGACAACACTTGTCATTGAAGTCTTGGGCCTATACTAATACTTACAATTTTTGTCTTGAAGTCTTGGCTCCATGCCAACATAAGGGCATTTGCTAAAATATTATTAAACGGGTGAAATTTTTTAATTCAAATTTGTGAAAATCCACTTGGATGGATAGTTCGAAGATATATTCTCAGCATAGAGTGTTTATTAGAAGTAGACTAGGAACAAAAAAGAAAGTTAAAGATTTATATATTGAAGTGAAAGGATTATTGCAAAACCAAAGCATAAAATTGAAATACAAGTTTTGCTATTTCGTTGTCCATTGTGAGTGGGAGTGGATAATAGGTGACCCCTTTAAATTATCACCCTTAGTTTTAAGTAGGATATATTCAGAGAGTAATGCAACCGAGGACCTTTCCTTTTTTTTCGTTTTTTTTTTTTGTTGCAGGTAACACATGAAAAGAAAAGGAACAGTTAAATCAGTCTAAGCAAAGCACAACTGAAAAAAGGGAGAAAGGAGGGGCAGGAGAAGGATTAATTAGCAGAGAAAATTAAGCTAGAAGTGGCAATGGGGCGGGGCGGGGCGGGTTGAGCCCTTCCCCTTGCCAAAGTTTTGCCCTGCCCCGCCCCGTTTTATTTGGTCTTTGTCAAGTTTCAGCCCTGTCCCGTTTGACCCGCCCTGTCCTACCCCACTTAAATTACTTTTTAAGTCACGTTTTGATCCGCCCCGCCCCGCCCACTTAAATTACCTTTTAAGTCATTATTTTTTATTTTTTATCATCAAAATTGAACTTTTCTTTTAACTTTTAATCCATTTAATATATCTCTAACTTTTTTTCTATTGAAATTTTCAAATTTGATGATTTTGTAGTTACTTGAAGAAATTGAAACTTTTAAAAAATTTGTAGTATTTCAAAAGCATTACATATTTACTATATTAATTGCTTAAATAGCCAATAGTGGAACAATATTTCCATTATTTCCTCAACTTAATCATGAAATAAGAAAATAGTGGAAAAAGAACAAGTAAAATTATTGGGCCTCTATGTTGCCCCGCCTGCCCCGCCAAAAAAATTTTAAAACAAAATTTTGCCCCGCCCCACCCGTCTAACAGTTGTTCCGCCCTGTCTCGGTTAGTATTTTGCCCCGTCCCGCCCTGCTCCATCCCAATTGCCACCCCTAAATTCAGCAGAAAATAGAGCAAAAACTGTAAGGAAGAAAAAGAGAAAAGAACAAGAAGGAATTGCACGTGTTTGCATGTGTGCATCACATGTTTCTTGGATCAGCAGCCCCAGATTACATAGTTCTGTTTCCGTGAAATGGGAGCATCTTTGCTTCCAAGGATCCCTGGAAAATTAAGCTCCCGTTTGGACATAGTTTTTGGGCTAAAAAGTGTTTATTTATGTTTTTTGAGCAAAATTTGTTTAAAAAACTCCCAAAAACTCAAAAAGTGGCATTGACCAGTTTTTTAGCCAAAAACTAATATTTACACATCAAATTTCATTTTCATAAGAGCTCAAAGGCTCTTTTGAGCAAAAAAATTTGTTCCCAAAAAATATGTCCAAGCACTTTTTCATTTTCATATCAAACTTCACCCAAAAAGTATTTCCCAAAAATTATTTGAGAATCTATGTCCAAACGCTAGCTAAGCCTAGCCTAGTTGTGCTAAAACATTACTATCTTCTCCTTTTAATTTTCAATTCTTTTGCAAGAAAAAATCAAGGAGGCATTTGGACAATTTTGGGTGAGATTGAAAGAAACAAAGTATTTAAAGTTGAAGTTAGAGAGAGTATCTAGAAGTAGCTTTATAATTAGAAATGAATTTCTTGATTTTTTTTTAAATGAAAACCACTATTCGACTTGAACAAGTATTTCACGCACTAAAGTCTAGAAAGTATTGCACATACTAATTGTCAAATCAGTATTTGTCAAATGTTTACCTTTACCCCTCATATCCCGCGTGGTGGAATTAAAAAACAAAATTATCGAAACAATTCTTGTAATGAAAATTTGTAAAACTGGTTCTGCTCAAATTAATTTGAATTACTATATAGCAAGTAGATTTTAGCTTAATTAAGTTAATACACTAAAAATCTATTCTAACCAAGCTAATTAGCCTTTTCTTTGTGTCCACTTGTTTAAAAGTGCAACAATCCGCGTTACGGCTTTTAAGGGTATGGAATTTGGTCCCCTCTTTATGAAACAGTAGTGACACCTTCCATAATTTTCTGCTTTCGTTGCTTTAATCAATTATTATGGATACATGGACATATCCCGTCAAAACATTCTGCTGCTCTCTAGCATTTGGGCATATTAATGCTACCCCATTTCCATCCTTAATATTGACCAGATTCCTTTTACCTAGTTGACACTTACTAATTTATCCTCAGTGACGGATTTAACATTTTTGACACAAATATATCTACTAAAATTTAAACAAATATCATATCTAAACTCATAATTTTAAAAGTACAACGAATTCTATATAAAATGTTAAAGATGCAACTTATTCTCCTTATCTTTTTTTTTAATACAGAAAATATACAATTTTGTACTTAGACATCTCTTTAGATCTATAGATACCGAATTCTTGAATCATGATGAATGGTGTATATGACTTTCCTTCACGTCCTTAGATCCGATATTGGATGATCATCATCATTATAAGAAAAGCGTAGCTGCACGTTATCTTCCGTTCTAGAAATGTTGAAGGGATTAAAAAAAGGTTTCCTATCGAGATTCTTACATAGTATTACGTACTCAGATATCCATGCGTTATACCTCTTCTATTTTCAGCGATTACATTCAGTACATGAACATGCAACTTAGCTCTCTAGTCATCCTATGTCTTAAAAGTTTAAAACCAAAGTTGAAAGTACCCTTCTCATTTGTTGTTCGTATTTATATGTTATCTTATTGATAAATTTAAGATCTATATGTATTAATCTTTCCCACCTCAGATAGAGTATCTAGCAGCTTCTTTTTTTTTTTTTTTTTTGGGAAATATTTCACGTGGTGAGGTGATAATTTTCTTTTCTAAGGTAATGCTTCTTTTCTGAAAGTTACTTGTCACAATTACATATACTCCTACCTCTTAGAGCCCATTTAGGTGAGCTAAAAAGTGGTTTATACGTATATGTACTTATAAGTTCATTAATAAATATTTGATAACTTAAAATTTATGGACTTATAAATTTATAGAATGTGCTTAAAATAAGTCAAAAATCATAAATTAGAAAATACTAACTTATCATAAGCACTAGTAAACAACTTATGGTTTATAAGACACTTATGATAACCTCACCCAAATGGTCTCTTAGTAAACAATACATATCACAACGTATTGAAGGCTGCATAGTTTCTTGAGATACACAAAAACCTAAAAGCAACCCTATAAGAGTATCGGTGATCATGAGAGACACATTGCAAAGGAAGTTTGTTTTGTACATTTAAATCGATAAAAGCCATGTGTCGTTATAAATGAATTACGAATGAACGATGTATAATCATTTTCCTCGATCGGTATCTAGATCTTGGATTAGTTCTAGGTCTTTTGGTTTCTTTTCTAGGTTAAAACTATCATAGTCAACAACTAAGTTGAGAAAATTAGGATTAATATAGATTAGAGAAGGAAATTAGGAAAACAACCAACTAGTAAAAACACTCATATGACGTAGTAGTAGATTCATGAGCTGGAAGAGAATAGTAAACTAAGCCTTTCACATTCAAGACATATAAAGTCGACAAATTTTTCTTAGTTTATTTTTCTTTGAGGAGATGACGGAGATAAAAGTCGCACTCAAACATGGTCCAACGTGGGGGCTGTCCTATGGTTGCCATATCTTGTCGTGTTTGAAAATAGTGGCTTTGATTTTATTTGTTTTATCAAACTTGGTTGGGTTAGGTTGACAGTTGATTACTGCCATAAGCTATTTCTTCCAAACACTTAACCGCCAGTATATCTACCATTAATTTTGATTTTCCTATTTCAATCATTTTCAAAGTACTTTTAAAAGAATAAATCAATTGCAGTGGCAGAGTTAGGGTCACAATAAGTCAGACCAAACACCCTTATCACTCCTAAAACCATTAGGTTGTTTTAATCAAATATCGAGTAATGAATTTGTGTTTAATGAATTTGTGTTTAATTCTATGTTGTGGGATGATGCTAAAGTGCTAGAGAAAACTTTATTTGAGTATTATGAATTTGTAAATGAGGCAAGGTGTGCTAATGTTGCTCATAATGGTAGATCTAGGTTAAGTACACTAACTTTTACTCCAGAAAATATTTTGCTCTATGGGTGTGTTTGGTATGAAAAATATTTTCTTATTTTCTCATGTTTGGTTGACATATAAGGTTTGGAAAATATTTTCTTGAGACTACCAATTTTCCTCAAAATGAGGAAAATGTTTTCCCTAAAAATAGTTGGGAAAACATTTTCCTTTTCTGCAAAAAAACACGCGCGTGCTCATCCACTTCCCAAATCATAACATTTTCCCACACTTCTTTCTCTCTCTACAACAAGCTCCTCTCTCTCTCTCTCTCTTTCTCTCTCTAGCTTAGGGTTTGCTCTACTCCGCTGCTTCTTCGCCGTGAACTTCTCTATTCTCCACCGCAAACTTCTTTATTCTCCTTCGCGAACTGTGTTTTCCGGCAACCTTGGAGAGGTATTTTTCGTTCATTTTTCTAGGGTTAAATATTGGTAATTTTTCGTTTGTTTTAGCAATATATTTTTCGTTTCAGATCTATTAATTATTAGCATCATAAAAATCCTAATTTTTACTTCTATTCAAGCATTTGATTTGCTGCTATTTTAGCGTTGAATTACCTTTCTATGTTTAAATTGAATGAGTAGGAGAAATATTCAAATAAGAAAACCCTAGGCTCTTCATTTGTTGCTAGTTTCTTGTGAGGTGATGATGGCTTGTGAGGCAGTGGTTAATACAAAAAGGGACCAATTGTGATGACAATGGATGTAAGGGATGTTGATGCAGCTATGGCTGGTGTTGTTGATTTGGCTTTGGATCGGTTAGAGACAAAACCTCAGTTTCTTTTCTCTCTGTCTTTTGATTTCTGTTGCTATTAATGTTTAGATGGAGTTGATTAGCAAGAATCATGTATGTACGGCTGTAATAGTATGTGGGTTATTGTTTCACCCTTGATGTTCTCCACTACTGTTCAGCTGCTGTCCGAAAAGAAAAGTGGTAATGATGAAAATCTCAAGAAATATAAGCGAGGCGAATGAATAATGGTTTAGTATCTTGGCGAGGCGACCTTTAGATGGCCAAAGATTTTGAGCAACCGGTCTGCAGCCATGGCGACACCGCTATTCTTTCGTCTTGAAGATATCTGAGCCTCCAACCAGCCTGCACCATTGTTGCTGCCTCGATTTGCATTTCCAGGTTACTCTTTTCCTTGTATTTATGGTGCATTTGCTGTGATTCGCCTCATTGGCATCGTTAAGCTTATTCTTGGCTGAAAATTAAGATGATGGTTTCACCATCTATTTGTGTTGTGATGATGCTGGTTATGTTACTAAAATGTTGCAATTTCGTTTAATAAATCATGGTTGTTTCTGCTTAGCTAATTTTTAATCAATATTACGCATTGGCCTATTCGGAATTCAGTCCTTTTAAGCCTTACAAATGTATATATATCTTACTGTGGACTGATTTGAACTACTAGGTTAAGGACACCATTTTTTGTGAGAACTATACTATACTTGGTTCTGCTGTTGGCCATAACAGTTTGGCCTATGATCTTGTTGATTTCGTGAGAATCCTAAAATGGAAACATTACAGTACCTCAAACTTCGGATGACCTAAACTTTTTCAAAGTTTTATGCTATGTATAGAACTTTGTTGAATGAATTGTGGCATAATAGTTTTCTTTTTTTCTTATTTTACATCAGTTTATGTTTACCTTAGCTAGTTATCCAATAGAATTATTTTCTCGGTCAGCTTCTGATGATATCATGTATGCTAATATGTTGGAGAACTTATATACTTTACATTTCCTGAAGAAACTTCTCTTACGAGGATGGTGACCTTACTTCAAGCCATTGCCGCTGTTGTTATGCAAAAAGAATATCTGTTGTTATGCTTGTTTCTAATATTATATTTGTCATGTGTTATAGGCCCATCCCGAACACGAGAAATTCATCAACAAGAAGATTGATATGTTTGAGGAAATGTCTCTGGTTTGTGGTAATGATCGAGCTAGGGGTGATTGTGCCAAGTTTTTTGACAATATTAGCTTGGAATCTTGTTCCGAGAAAAGTAACAACGATGACATTCAAGGACCATCAAAGGAAAATGAGGTGGAAGACGTAGTTAGTGAAACTCCTCAAGCCAAGACAAGTCGCAAACGAAGTCGTTCTGATATGCAAGACATGTTTATTGATGTATCATCAAAGCTCGGAGAAGTAGCAACTGCAATCAGTAGAATAGTCGGCACTCGATTAGATGTGAAGAAGTTGCATGAAAAAGTTATGTCAACTGAAGGTTATGAGGAAGCTTTCTTATCTGAAGCTGTTGATTTTTTGGTGGAAAGAGACCCGTTAGCTAAGGCGTTCATGGTAAAAAGTCAGGCTCTCCGCAAGTTGTGGTTGGATAAATTCAAGCGAGAACACTATGATACACAATAGATTTGCAGAATAGCTAGATAGAGTTTGTTGCTTGTCTAAGTAATTTGTCATGTATAGTTATTTTTGTGTTGAAATGAACAATTTATTGCGGTTTATTATACTGTAATATTTAGCAAGTCGGATAACTTTTGATTTCTCACTCAATGTTATGCACTTACGGTGTACTTATTAGTTTTAGTACAAGTATTAGAAAAATATTTTTTTTTGTTTATATAGTTATAGTAGGGTGGTAAGTACATTCCATTAAAAAATTTAATGTCTCGGAGGCTAAGAATATAATTTTTTTTTGGGGATTTATCCCATCAAATTTTGAATTAGCCGAGCCTTGAAATAAATATTGGACGAGTGAGAAACCAACAAAAATTAGGTATGTATTTACTATTCATAGAAGTACATATTCCAAGTATCATTAATTATATTTTGGAGGTGGGGGTGGGTATGAAGTTGCTAGGAGAAGTATATGTAATTATTTTCTAGAAAATATTTTCTACTTTTAACTAAATACTAGAAAATATTTTCTGAAAAATATTTTCCACTCACCAACCAAACATGGGAAAACATTTTCTAGGAAAATATTTTCCAAGAAAACATTTTCTATGGAAAAGGTTTTCCATGGAAAATATTTTCCTTCATACCAAACACACCCTATGTCGATGCAGGACTTGATCAAAAACAACAAAAGGCGAGTATTGGAGCTATAGCTATGAAAGCTAATGGTGACGTGCTTCATGCCTATGGTAGTCCAATTAATTTTGTTGGAAAAACCATGATTGTTGAAGCTTTGACAATTAGAAAAGTTGTACAAATGGCTGTGGAGAACGGTTGGAAGCATATTCTTATATTCTCAGATTCGCAAACTATGGTTCGAATGCTTAATAGAAAGATTGGTCTTTTGTGGGAAGTGATGACTGTTTGTGAAGATATTTGGCATCTTTGTCATTATCTAGATGATGTGGTGTTTATGCATATAAGTAGGCGATATAACGCTTGTAGCCATAAATTAGCTAAGTTTGCTTTATCTCTTTTTAGTGAAGTCTCGTGGTTTGACACCTTTCCAATATGGGTTGTCAATATGGCTTCTTTATGCTATGTACAAATGACTGCTGATGGTGTTTGATTAATGCACACGTTTATCTTGGATGAAAAAAAAAGAAGATGTGTTTATTTTCATCGAATTCAGTCAAAAAAGAAAAAAAAAATAAAGCTGCCTTTAATTTCTCTAATTCAAATCTGTACATTCTTTTGAATTCCATTAGCGCCTTAAAGTGTTCCTTTAATTTAGCTTTTCCCTTCCTGATTCATTTGTTTATTCTTCTAGGGCCAAAAGATGTCATGTCAAATTTTATGGGAGTTCAAAAAAGTAAGTTGCAACACTATCAAGGAAAAAGGAAATATGTCATAAAATTATTGTTAATTATGTTATAATTTGGCAATATTTGTTTCATTAAACAGAAAATAACATTCATATGGAATTTGGATGACATTTACTCGTGGACAATGATCATAAGGGAAGTTCTGTACTTCGTAAAAGTTAAAAGGCTATGCTTAGCTCTAGTAATAAATTCAAATAAAGGCCAGCGTGGGTTCACTTTATTATGAAATAATGATTGCTTCTAATGAATTCCAGTGTTAGATTGTCTTATATATGCTGCTTGAAGCAACTCTGGATCAAATTTTTAACGTGATGTAAATTGACATTGAAATAGTGATCACAAAAGTTTTGTTTACATAGTTAGTAAAGGAAAGAGAAAAAGCTTAACCAAACTTTGAACAAGAGTGATATAGGTGACATGGACTTATATTTTATAATGGTTAAGACTTTATCAATGTTTTCATTATATTAACGATAGTATACTTAAAATAGTTAAGACCTTATCATGAGAAAATCATCAAATCCAATTTGCCTCGCCCTGCAATTTCTAAATGATTCGGCAGACATATGGTCAACCAACAGAGGTCATGAAGTCGAAGCCTTTAATCCTTCATGGTTTAGAAAAAATTAGTTGTTAAGATGGTGATCGACTGGACCTGTTGTTGTTGTTAAGATGGTTGATAAAATTAATATGATTAATCT
The DNA here is from genome assembly GCA_029990175.1 of Petunia secreta. Classification (NCBI taxonomy): domain Eukaryota; kingdom Viridiplantae; phylum Streptophyta; class Magnoliopsida; order Solanales; family Solanaceae; genus Petunia; species Petunia secreta. Next base: position 16,177,218 of record JARKIP010000013.1, on the reverse strand, counting down.
ATTTTAATTAGAGGTAACAGATTAATCTACAAGTAAATTACATACACTCGTCGAACAACTTAGTCCTTTTTCCTTGCAACACACGAAAAATAATGCAAATTTTCTATGGTCCCAAAAGTGGCAAGATGACCATCATTTAAAATTATTTAATTGCATTCACAATAAAAGCGAAAAACAAAAGAAAAAGACGTATGAATATCTAAAAGGGTATTATAGGAATATAAAAACAATCATCATTCGTCACGCGCGTTTAAGTCTCAAGTCTCAACAACGTAATGTTCGACCCAGTCCCATTTGCCAAAACAACACTCTGCTCTTGTATATTTTTTCTGAATTTTCCACTTTCTTTCGCCAATTTCCTCAGTTCCAAACACGGTCTTCAGCCAAAATTCCTTGGTTAACAACGTGGCTAGATCCTTCTTTGTAACTGCTTCTTCACTCAAGGTACAATGGATCAATGCACGTTACACTTTGTCCCCCCCCTGAAAAATGGCTCTTTTTTCAAATTTTCCTTTTTTGCATTTGGTTACTTGTTTCACTACTCTTTGATCTGTATTATTCTACTTTCTCATAATTTAGCTTTGTATGTACTGCTAAATATGATTTATATTTTCATTTGATCTGGTGGAGTAATAAGCTTAGTTGTTTTTTAATAGTTGTAAGCTCACTCATCTTTTTTATACTTTTTCTTGTTTTCTGAAGCTTTGACCGATTGTTAGATTTACAACTTTGCTTACGCACTTCTGTTTGGAGACTAGATTCGTGAAAACTTAAAATCTCGTATTACTTTGTAGCAGGTAACGTGCCTTATTTTCACGATTTCAAATCCACTTTTCTATGGAGGATTACCTGTAAATATCTCATGGATAACCTGATAGTATATGTAACCATTTACATTGACTGCGTACAAAACTTAAACTCATTTCTAAATGGAACTAAATGAATTGAGGATTCATATAGCCGATGTCGGATTATTTTGCGGTTGAGACAAAGTCGTTGTTATAGTACTTTTTTATTTTGTTTTATTTTATTTTATACTATTGGCTGTAGGGTGCATAAATGCTTTTATGAGCTACCAAGTGCAGAAGTTAACTACTTTTAATTTCTTACAGCTTTTTTCGCGATGGGATCAAGGCGTAGATAGCTGAAAATCAAAGTGTACGGGAAGAGATGGAGAAGGAGTCACATGGATTAATTGTAGGCATCTCAATTGGAGTGGTGATAGGAGTGCTTTTAGCTATACTTGCATTTGTCTGCTTTAGGTACCATAGGAGACGTCCTCAGATAGGGAATAGCAGTTCTAGGAGAGCTGCCACTATTCCTATTCGTGCAAATGGCGCTGATACTTGTACAGTATTATCAGACTCTTCCATTGGCACTGAGTCACCGAAGTCGACTATACAACAAAATGGCATGTCATTGTGGCTTGGAGGCCTTAGGAAGGCAAATGTGGTCTCTGCATCTGGTATACTCGAGTACTCCTACAAGTATGTATCTATTGAGTAAATGCAAGGACTGGTGCAACTTTTTAGTTTGATTTTCAATCTACATCTCTCTCATGTTTTGAGCAAAGCGAAGATGAGATTCAGCAGTTTTGCTATGATTATTTATTTTATTATTGCACGGTTTGTTTAACATCAGTACTTATACTATTCTAGTTGTTCCGATCACCAGAAGTGCAATAAACAGAAGGATCAGCAATTCAAAATACCCCTTTCATAGTAATTCTTGACATTACAATACTTGCCATAGCAGAAACAAAGCATCGTTTCTTATTTTCTCTTTGTCACAGACACTATTGTTGAATGTAGGAAAATTTAGTTCAAATGTCGTATATCCTAATGTCAGACTTCTTTCAAAATTTCCCATTTCTGAATTCCAAACAATGTACTGTTCGGATGTCGTACAAACTAGGAACATTCTCCAGTAGGAAGACTTTGCATCTTTCGGTCATAGAAATATCCTATTAGTGCCTCTGATCAAGACCAGTAGCAGCCCACTTTTTTATCAAGACCAGTAGCAGCCCATTTTTTTTTTATTAAGACCAGTAGCAGCCCATTTTTTTTATCAAGACCAGTAGCAGCCCCTGAGAGATAAGTTTCTATAATTAATTTTTCCTTCGGAAAGCACAAAGCAACAACCTCAACCAGGCTCTTTGCTAAATAATGACAATAGAAAGGCTTAGAATGAAGCTGCTGAGCTGTTTAACTCACAGCAATTATGTCTCAGTAGCCTCTCCACCCCGTAATAGTCTGTCTATGTCTACATTTGATATTCTGACTCCTGATGAAAGTTTGTTGTCAAAGACTCCCATAAAGCAAAAAATAAACCTTCACCTTTTTTTCCGAATGGTAAAATTGCCCTTTCACATATGCTAACAAGTGTCGCACTTCTTTCCCAGCACTCTAGCTTGTACATTTGCCCCTTGGATTTGCTTGCCTAATGAAGCCTCTTCTTTAGGTTTTGGTGCTGCAATTGGAGATGTTACCCGAAAATCAAAGACCTAACTTTCAAAATTAATATTAATGCCTATTTTCTGCTTTAACATGGTCAATATTTTTGAATGAAGACGTTTGAATGTTGTCCTTTGTGTGTATGTGTACTTCAATATTTTTATCATATCTAGAGTTATCCAAAAAGTTTACCTTTTCTAGAACCATTTGTTGTCGGACTTCAGAATGCAACAGAACAACTAGAAATCAGTGAGCAGGGTTGAAACCTTAGATTTGTATCTTTTATGATCCTTTGTATTTTGTACAAGTCTTATCCTTATATATGCTTAAAACATTTTGTTAACGGGGTTTTTCTTGTGACATGGGCAGGGATTTGCAGAGAGCAACTTACAACTTCACCACATTGATTGGTCAAGGGGCCTATGGTCCTGTTTATAAAGCTCAGATGTCCACTGGTGAAACGGTTGCTGTCAAAGTGCTTGCAACTGACTCTAAACAAGGGGAGAAAGAATTCCAAACAGAGGTACTATAAACATTACAGAAGAATACTTTCAAGGTGGTTTTACCATGTCTTTGATGAGCCACTTTGCTCAAACATTTGTTGTAAAGTTTGACAACCTTTGACACTGTTCAACTACCATATTGAGTAAGCTCTGAGTCAACATATGGAAATCCAGTTCAGTAAAAAACCAGTCGATAAGATCTGGTGTAGTCGTGGAAAAATCTAAACAAATTTACCTTTTTTTGTACCTCATAAATCTGTTTCTATCATGAGAAATCACTTTGAGAACATGAGCAGTGATCAGCATCCAGTTTACAGAGAAAAAGAAAAGGGGATATTTACTTCAGCTCCCCTCACATTTTGGTTGAGTAGGTGGTGAAGTGTTTGCGACAGATCCTAAACAAATGGAGATTGAAAATTGTGAACCCTCCTATCATGTACAGTGTTTTTTTTTTTTCCTTCTAAATTCCACAGCTTACTTGAGAAGTTTAGGCAAATCCTAGCTTCTTTAAGTTGACAAAAGCTTCCATCCAATAGGGTTCTAGATATCCCCTGAGAGTCATTCTTTCATTCGTATTTTGTGCTAAACCATATGTGTTATGCTGTGATAGCTGATATACAATTTATATTCTATTATTTTGACACTAATTTGACTTTCACCTTCTTTACTTTGCACAGGTCATGTTACTGGGGAGGCTACATCATAGAAACCTGGTGAATTTAGTTGGTTACTGTGCAGAGAAGGGTCAGCATATGCTCATCTACGTTTACATGAGCAGAGGCAATTTGGCTTCTCACTTGTATGGTATGCTATGGAGAACTCTGTCTGTCTAACGAATTAGTGGCAAGAGAAAGAATCCTTGCGAGGCAGTTGTTAACAAAGCATTTTCCTGCAAAACATTCCTGATTGGTTGATGCTGAGATTACCAAATATGGCATGCCTGGACGTCGTTTTCATCTATATTTCGTGCATTGAGTGGCGCATATTGGTCATCCTTTGATGAGGCAATTATTAACTGTGCATATTACATTTAGCTACTTAACACATCTAGATAAATACAGGAAATAGGGCCTTTTATATAATGGTACTCTCTACTTTGGATCTCGCTCAAATCACCCAAATCGCAAGAAGTTAGTTTGCTGTAAATGGAACTATAGTTATTATGTGGGTAAACTATAATAGTCTGTTTGGCAGTTTACTTCCAGCAAAAGTAAGTTTTGGGTGCAGCCAGTCTTGTGCTTACCCACATTATGTCCAGTAGTCTATAATTGAGCTCCTTTTCCAACAATATTTTCTCCTATTCGTGATCTACTCCATCTGTGTGCCTTCAGCGGCTACTATTTAATCAGTTTATACCAAGTCTCTCTAATGCCCAGTTTTGGGGCTCCTGGTTCATGGCACTTGTGGGTACACATACGCTGACTAGTATAGATTGTTTAAGTGACTATTAGGCAGATATTCCACTGCCTCAAATTGGAAATTCTCCATTGCATTCTGTGATATTCATGGTACACTGACTTTTGTCACTTGACTAGAATATTATGTACTCATATAATATGCTAGATACTTTCTTCCAGGACAACCCCTCACATGCATATTAATATGTTAGTACTCCATTGACAGATGAAAAGCTTGAACCACTGTGCTGGGATTTGAGAGTTCAAATTGCTCTGGATGTGGCTAGGGGCTTAGAGTATCTTCATGACGGGGTAATCTTTTCCCACAACTGAGCCAACACGTGATTGACCAATCTTCTGTAATCCTCTAAATAAGAACAAATAGCATTCACATTCATATACATTTTGAGGGATCATGCATGTCCTAGTGGCAACTGGCAACTCTCCTGCTACCATAATGTGCTGATTCACTCTCCTCTTTCTTCTTTGTTATTTCCTTTTTCAGGCAGTTCCTCCAGTTATACACCGGGATATCAAATCATCCAATATTTTGTTGGATCAGTCAATGAGAGCTAGGGTATGCAGTTGTTAAATATATTTCTATTTATCTCCAAAAGTAAGCGGCATAGATCTCTTTGGCTTTGATAATAGCGAAATGTCTGAGTTCGAGGCTGTCATACTGAAGATAACCATTCTGAGTTTTTCATATTGAAAATGTAAAAGCCATTCTAGTTTATAATGACCTGCAATGCTAATCATAATCCCAATCTTGGGTTTAATACATAGGTTGCTGATTTTGGGCTTTCAAGGGAAGAAATGGTCAATAAGCACGTATCCAACATCCGTGGAACATTTGGATATCTTGATCCTGAATATATATCAACTAGATCCTTCACAAAGAAAAGCGATGTTTACAGCTTTGGGGTCTTACTATTTGAACTTATTGCTGGTAGAAACCCTCTTCAGGGGCTTATAGAGTATATTGAACTAGTAAGATCTCTCTCTCTCTCTCTCTCTCTCTCCTCATCATAATATGAAACTTTTTTTGTTATTGTTATTATTATAAATTTTGACGATGATAAGGGTCCATGATTTCTTGAGCACATCTATGAGATTCCGTATGGGTTTCTTTTCTCTTACAGTAGTTTTTTGTCTTACTTTTCGTTATATCTTTGTTTGCTTTTATCATATGTTTATTTTACTTAACAATGACTCAAATAAGTCTATATTTCTACAACGAAAAGTAAGTTTGTATTTCTGCATTGGATCTGCTGTAGTACTACTTGCAAAAGATTGTTACTTCTAGTAGATGTTCCTCTCTTTGCTCTTGTACTGCACAACATCTGTGAGTACTATATTTATGGATGCACAAGTTTTTGGTGGAAAAGATTGCAAGGGCCTCGTTACACAATTAGTAATACTCTGGTGGTGGTTTGTTAGGGAAATGAGACCAAAATTTCACAGGTCATTTCATTCTACAGATGAGAGAAATTAGTGAAAGAATGCAATTTATCAAGCAGGCCCTAGCAAATTATACTGGGGCCGAGTCTTCAAAGTTCCTGCATCCTCTAGTCAATGTTTGTAGTTGGATTATCAGTAGTCCTAGCTTTAGGGACAGATGTAATAGTAAGCACTGATTGTTAAGCAATTTTTGAAATCATGTGCTAATAGATTATACAGAGCATCTCAACCCCCCCCCCCCCACCCCCACCCCCTACAACCTCTTTTATTGTCCATGTTCTTTAAAGCTATTTCATAATAAAGAAGCTTATCCAAATGACTCATGATTGTAGGCAGCCATGACTACTGATGGAAAAGGTGGATGGGAGGAAATTGCAGATTCCCGATTTGATGGGAAGTATGATCTGCAAGAACTTAATGATGTAGCCGCACTTGCATACAAATGTGTGAATCGTTCCCCCAAGAAACGGCCTTCCATGAGGGATGTTGTGCAAGTTCTCTCAAGGATACTCAAGTCTAGACACGACAGAAAGCGTCACAAGCGTTCTTCATCTGCAACAGCAGAAGATGTTATCATCAACGTCGACCAACTAGATCATCGGAGTCCAATCTCTGGACTGCGACGAGCAGAATCTATGGACAGCACAGCTGACTCATGTGATGTTTAACTGCGCTCTTCATTTGTTTATTTTTTGTTTGATTCTTCTTTTCTCATCTTGTAAAGTAAGTTATTAGGTTCTTTGTTTTCAACATACTTTAGTCTTCGTGAGTTCGATTGGGATACTTAGGCTCTGTTGAAAATCGAGTGTTAGATAGGTTTTTTTTTTTTTTTTTCAATCTCTCAATTTTGTTAAGCTTTTGTAAATTGACGTGTAAAAAAGTAAATGAATGGCAGAAAGAAAGAGGGGGAAAACCCCAGACCAGCCTTTTCCACTTGTTAGAAAGTTCATCTTCAATAGCCAAATGGACATCTGATGTTCAAAGATTCCTGAAATTTGATGTTGTTATTAATAATTGATCTTCACGAGCTAGAACTACCTCAATGACGCAATAGAAGTTAATACTGTTCCCTAATTACTATGGATAATATGGAAGAAAAAAATTAGATTACTACCAAAGGTCGATGGAGTTACCTGTGTTCAAATGCGGCTAGTATTTATAAAAGAGAATTACAATCAAACAACTCCATAATGTCAGTTATAGAGAATATACAACATTACATAGTAAATAAATCAATCTGAAGAAAATTTGATTGTCTTAATGAAATATATTATTATAAAGATGATGATTGTAACCTCTTTCGTTTGGCTTGTTATAAAATATTACATGATTACTATTTTATCCAATGCAACTTTCAAAACTTTCATGATTTAAATACGTTAAATTCACTAAATATTCCAAAGGCATTGATGAACTATATATTGGTCTACATCCAACCTGCCTAGTCAAATAGATAACTTTTTAACAGCTCTCACGTTTGAAAACTCAAATGGATTGAATCAGAAAATGTTTCAATTGTTTCTTATTTAAACTAATTTCAGGAAAAATAGGGTCGTTATATGGTTTGTTTGTGGGGAAAGGTTAAAGGTAGGAGATAGGATTAAAGTGATTCCCAAAAAATCCAAATTATGAAAAGGGAGGTTTACGAAAGTACTTATCAAAATCAAAATATTTATCCACCTCTACCCATAAGTTTCATATTTATAAGTCATACCTATAAACTATTTACATGTCATACCCATCTAGACTTGCATATTATTATTTGTGCAGTACACCTTAAAGGTATATACCCATAAGGTATAATAAAGGAATACAGTAATAAATTACATGTACTACCCATCTAGACTTGTATACTATTATTTATTAATTATATCTTAAAGGTATACAGTAATAAATGAGTATATTGGAAAAATACTTTTAATTTTATATGTGTAGTGTAATTTTTAATGGGTTGGATTTATAAATACTTTGAATTTCACAGTAAATAATGCGTAAAAAAAGGGCTCTTTACATATATATCCGCCCATCAAGAAATAATTATTTTAGGTGTCCATAACTTTTTGTATCCAAAAATTTAATACATATTAAATATATTTCTTAATATTAATATTAATATTTAATAGTATGATATTCAACTCCCTTAATTAAAGGAAACAATCAATGGTAAAAAAAAAAATTACCATTAAATATGGTAGTTGCACGATTTTAGGCTTAATGATAGAGTCTTATCAACATAATAATATTTAAAATATTAAATATATATATATATATATATATATATATATATATATATATATATATATATATATATATATATATATATATATATTTTAAATATTAATTATATTTAAAATATTAAATATATATATTTCAAATATATAATATATATTTTAATTAAAATATTAAATATATTAAATATATATATTTATGAAATATCAATAATATTAAATATATTAAATATCAATAAGATTAATATATTCAATATATATTTAAAATATGAAATATCAATAATATTAATATATTAAATATATATTAAAAATATTAAATATATATCAATAATATTTAAAATATTAAATACATATTTAAAATATATTTAAAAAAGGTAAAATGTATATGGAAAGAAAGAAACAAAAAAAGGTGTACAGAAAAAGTAATTATTTTTGGTCAACGTTGCGTAAATTTCCAAAAAAAAAACCACATGAAAATTGCTGGGAGATTTGCACAAATAGGAGACTTCAGGCGTCCCATCATAGTTTGTCCTCTGTAAGAAAAGTCTTAGTACTATATATTTTACCCTCCTAAGGAAAAGCTCCTAACTATTGCCAAATCTTACCAGCAGCTTGACCAAGCGATCACTAAGAACTATCCCCTAGTGACTTTTGCCGATCACCAAGAGTTTTTCCTGATAGGATTCGTAACTTTTCTTGTGGAGGACAAAATTGTGATAACAGCGCCAAATTTGCTCATTCTTTTGCAAAAACTTGAATTGTCAAACATGGGGAGATTTACAGAACTATTGCATCGGAGGTAATGGTTTTCCTTTTTGACCCGATTAAACAAAAAATGACCATTCGCTAATAAATACTCTTCAACACATAATTACTTATGCGTGTTCTCCCCCCCCCCCCCCCCCCTCCCTCTTTCTCTAGCTAAATTATTTTGAAGTCATGGCAGGGTAATACTTGACATCAATCACGTTATCTGTGTCAAACTAAATTGCCTTGAAGTCTTGCCAATTAACAACCCTTGAAATCTTGAGAGGAGAATACTTGCCCTCGACCCCTTCCCTCTGTCTTCAACAAAATTGGATTGAAATTGTAGAAATTAAAATTTAAATAGACAATACTTACACTGGACCCTTTTGCCCCGTTTTTCCAATTAAATTGCCTCTCGGCCCTTGCCTTGAAATCTTGAAAAATAAGCAATACCTACCTCGACTCCTTCACTCTCTTCCCATCTAAATTTTGGTGAAATATTGGTATGGCAACACTTGTCTAGAGGTCATTTACTTAAAACTATTACTATAAATTATTATAAACCCTCAAAAGCAGTCAAATTTTGGGGTGAAATTTTCTGCCAAACATGCTCTATTAATTGGGCCGTGCTCGACCCGTCAAAAGCCCAATCACCTTGTATGGACTGTCTGGACACGGAGGGGGAGAGAGAAAATTTGCAAGTTTATTATCCTATCCTGAACTATCAACTCTTCTTCCTTTCTTTACTTCCAAACGGATTTAGCAGCACGCAAATAAGCAATGGCAGCTCTGTCGGGCTCCTTTACTGGGCTTTCCATTTCCTCCAGCTCTTTCTTCGGCCAACGCTTCTCCCCTCCTCTCTCTCCCCCTCTGGTACTAATATTTTACTTTTCTTTTACCCAATTATCACTGTATTTATGTTTGAATAATTTGTGGTTATAAATCATTTCATTAAATGTAAAATGGAAATTTAAAAGGTAAATTGTGTCTAAATATCGGAATGTGACCTTTTTTTAGACAAACTAAGAAGGAAAGTCTTGTCATATAAATTGGACAGCCGGAATATGATTTTAAGTTACCGTTTGGACATCCCAAATAATTTTTGGGAAACATTTTTTGGGTGAAATTTGATATGAAAATGAAAAAGTGTTTGGACATACTTTTTGGGAACAAATTTTTTGGCATTGCCACGGCCTTTGAGCTCTTATGCAAAGCTAGTTTGTACAGTTTTTAGTTCAAAAATAGCTCAAGACCACTTTTTGAGTTTTTGGGAGTTTTTGGGGGAAATTTTGCTCAAATAGCATAAACAAAAACTTTTTCAACCAAAAACTCCCCCCCAAAAAACTGTCCAAACGGGAGCTAAGTGTTGTCTAGCAGCATTGAATAAGTAACTTGAGATATAAGGACATCTAGACTTCCCTGCAATGATTTCTGAACAAGTTTTCGAAAAGTCAAGTCAATTAAGTAGTATCTGCTTTCCTGCAATGATTCCTCAAAAAACCTTCGGAAGGTCAAGTGTGTTAAGCATATTATGCTAATTCATAAACTAAAACTTACGTCCCTCTTTCAATTTACTATATGAGACACTCTTGACTCCATCTTATTTCTGAACGGCTATCGCAATATTAATGAATTTGAATATATTTAAGTATTTAACTATTTAACTGTTTAAACTTATGATGTGAATTTTTGCGCAAGGTAAACTTTGATGTGATGTTTTAAATTAACTTTGCAGTCATTACACTGATAATTATTGTCCATCTTCACTAGTATAATGTGCAAGTCAAACTAATATCCTAATCTCCGTGCCTGGTCAAATATGGGATGCACATAATCCACCATTCTCGTTGTATTACTTTTTGATCCAGTGTGCACTTAGTTGACAAAGTTGCCAGTAGATGTTTCAAAGCTTATCATGCTAAGATGCTATACTGCGGATAAATTTTTCTGCACCATTTATGATTATTTCTACACGAGACTATTAAGGAACATTTCTGTAATTCCCGTGTATTATTTCAATCATATAGCTTATACTGTCTTTCGGACGTATTTACCTTGAGGGATCACAACAGTGATGAATTTGTTGCATAGATGTTCATGAAATCACTAGCAACAACAAGCAAAATACAGAATGAGTTCTGTCTCCTGAAAATGCACCTTTTGTTATTGGGTTAACACTCTTCATTGCAATTGTTTACCCAGTCCTCGTTGGATATCGTGATTTACAAAATTTGCCAATCTTTGGTGCATCGAACTACAAAATTGAATAATCTTTTGCTACTTTAATGACAATCTCCTTATGACTCTATGCAGGTTACATCAACAGAAGGTCCATGTTTGATTACAGCTAAGGTTAGTATCTTGATTCATTTTCTGGTCCTCTAATGTGTGTGTTTGAGACTACCTTTGCTACAACTACTTTTATAGTGTCACTGCCAAGTGGTCACGCACTTCTATTTTAAAATCATGAGCTAATGATAGAAGTGCTTAAACTAAATCAATAACATAATTTAGCAATTGCAAACTAATCTTGTCTACTGCTTATCTCCCCGCCAAATTGTTACTACTTGTTAGGAAACTGATATATCACTTGCAAGGGAAGTATGATGTTCTTGTAGCTGAAATACCAGATTCTGCTATTAGAGTTTGCTTTATCATTAATAAGAACAAGATTCATTGATTTCTCTTTTGCAGCTTAAGCGATGGGAGCGGAAAGAGTGTAAGCCCAACAGCCTTCCCGTTCTACACAAAATGCATGTGAAATTGGGAGATACAGTAAAGGTGATATCCGGCCATGATAAAGGAAAGATTGGAGAGATCACCGAGATCATCAAGCACAACAGCAAAGTAGTAGTAAAAGAAGTGAACTTGAAAACCAAGCATGTGAAGAGTAGGAGTGAGGATGAACCAGGCCAGATAGTCAAGGTTCAATTTCTATTTCTCTCATTCTAACTTTCCTGGAGACTTTTTGTCTTGATCTTTTCTTTGGGTTGTGGCTCGTATTGAATAAATCATTATCCTACCAAAAAAGTAAATATATGTGTTAATGTTTTCAGATTGAAGCACCTATTCACAGCTCAAATGTGATGCTTTACTCAAAAGAGCAGAAGGTAGCCAGTCGAGTGGGTCATAAAACACTTGACAATGGAAAAAGGGTCCGCTACCTCATAAAAACTGGGGAAATCATCGATAGTGCAGAGAACTGGAAGAAAGTCGTCAAGGAGAAGGAGAAAACAACAGAAGCAGTAGCTGCTGCTTCCTAGGAGTTTGGCCTGTAAATTTTAGTTGATTTTGCTCATTTTGAACCTTCTTTCATTGTAACAGGGAATTTATATTTATGAGTAAAAACCAGCATTAAGATATTGATGGGCGATTGGAAGAGCTGTGCCAAGTGAGCTGTATTGAGGCTAGGACGTCCGTCAGATTGTCTACTTTGTAAACATCCTTGCATCACGTAGCTAGTTGGAAGAATATCCACTTCATAAACACTCTCTAAATTGCATCACATAGCTAGTTGGTATTAGCACCTCTTGTTCAGATTATACAAACTCAGCCTACATAGGACCATGGCTGGTTAAGTCTCTCCTTCAAACGAGCTGCCCATCCAGACCACTCTTTGGTTTAACTTGCCTTCTCAGTTGATTTATTCTTTTTCCTCATGCCACTAACGCAATGTCTGCGGCTTTACAAGTTCTGAAACACACCAATAGTAACCGGCAGTTTCAGAATTACTTGAATATGTAATATCTTTTTCATTCATGGTTATTTGATCGCCCAACCTATTTAATGTCTAGCTCCTAATTAAATCCAGGTTCAACTTTTTATTTCCTTCTTGCTTTGTGGTGGTAACGCTTAAATTTAAGGAATTTGCTGCAACTTAGTGAACCAATACAATCTTGTTCTTTTAAATCTAATAATAAGTGATTGATTCGGGTAAAACTTAGGATACTAGAGTAAATTTTAGCTACCTATTAGTAGGTACTTTCTAGTGCAATAAAAGTCAATTATAGTCAGAGACGAATACAGAATTTTGAGTGAGTTCTAGAAACTAAAGCTAGCCGACCCGTAGGCAAGCCTCTAGATCCACCCTGGATTATAACAAACGTCTTAAGAGCCAAGGTTGGTAATTTGATGTTTGAAGCGCAAGCACATGCGCTCGTAACATGTTTGAATCTTGGCTTAGTTATGTTCTAATTTGTTAGGATTTTAAGTTTCCCCTGTCCTTTATTTTCTGTAATGTCCCATCGAGCTCCCTAATTTCTGATTATGCCTCTTATCGATAGGCTGTTTGCTGGTTTCCAAAATACATTCACTCAAATTCTGCTAAACTTGCTTCAAAGTGTATGATTTATATATATTTCTATATTAATTATACTGATAGTGAAAAAAAAAATTAAATATAGTCAAGAGATTAGATTGGTAATAAAATTTATATAAAAATTGAATTGTGGCATGTAAGTTCTTTGTTTTTCTTTTATCTTTTTTTGCTGGCATATAAGTACCAAAGAAGCAGATCTGGCTTCAGCGTCTGATTTGTTTCTTATTTCGTTGTTATGTTTTGGTGGGAGGGAGACAGTTTACATTAATTTCGATATTATAGCTTTTGTTGTGTTTACCTACTACTCTATTCACATTTTTTAGCAGGTAGTAACCCTCATTAATAAGTGGACCTTCTAGTTGTAATGGATTGCGTGATCAGCGGTAGTGAGCTGCTTAGGCCTGTTCTTCTATACTCATGTCATTTTGGGACATATAATTGAAAAAAGAATAACAAAAGTTAGGTATCAATATGACTGTTAGTTAAGAAGTGTAAGAAGACTGTTCGTTCTTGAATTCATTAATCAACTTATTGAAGCACTTGCACCAACCTATAAATGGATTTTCCGGACAAGTTTAAATAATTAAGTTATATGTTCATTATCCGTGTCTATCGAAAACAACATTTCCATCTTGGTGGAGTAAAGCCCATACATCCCACTCAAAATTTAGATGATGAGTGTCTTCTCCTCGACCTTATTGGTCCCTCTCGAGAGAGCTATCTCTATCTTAGTCATGTGTTTGCCTTTTTTACCCCATTCGTAATACTACCGCTATTCCTATTTGGGGAATTAAGGCAATGGCTTGACGAACCAACAGTAAACATCATGTGAGCCTAGAAAGAATGACAGTTCCAGAAAAGAGGAACTGTCTGAATCAGCATTAATGAAAACCGAATATATTCAACATCTCCCTAACTTCTCAAATCGTTGCATCCAGTTTTCTGAGTTCAGAAAATGGTTCTATCAAAATCAGATGCATACATATGAGTTGGCATAGCCATGCAACATTTATTAAGACTACTTAATTCACAACCAAACCAGCAATGAAATGATCACTCCCAACTACTAGTAATATTAGCAAATTAATTTGTTTCCAAGTGTAAGAAGAACAATAAGTTGTTTATTCATTTCTTCTGCTCTTGCATTATTATTCCAATTAGTGAAGTGTCAATCAAGTAACATGTCTACAGTTAGACAAATATTCTTATGATTAAGATTTAAGGCTATAAAAATGTCTTTCTTAAAAGGTTGTTGAAGAAATTATGGACTGGAGGACTGAGGACACCACTTTCAAGTCATATCTCCTAACTTGTCCATAATCGATTTCTTTCCTTTTAGCACATAAGAATAAAACGGGCAGAGAATATGAAAAGGAGGATCACCGTATTTTGTTTTGTTTTACTATCCAATTACTCGCTGCCCCGATGAATCACTCTCTGCCAAGAATTTCTCGTTCCGAAGTATCGAGACCAATATCTCGAGTTAAGGCTGAAGTGATCCATTCATCTAACCACATCCCTAAGTGGGAGATGAGATTATTTTGAGACAATATTAATAGCTATAGTGAGACACAGATAATATTGCCTGCGAGAGAGAACAAGACAGTGACTTGTTATCTTCTTCATTCTGTCCTTTAGTGTTTAGATTGCTCTTTTGAAGCATATAAATGACAGTATCAATTAGGACCACATGCCTAAAATTTTGGTTGCTGCAAGTGGGCAATTTTTTATCAATGAGTTTGAGATACATAACCGTAATATTCTAAAGTTCAGATTAAGTGCTTGAAGCTAGTTTATTAACTTCTAGATTGTTAAAAGGTTTAAGTTGTAGTCTTACTACTAGTTAAGAAGTAAACTGCAGCAGTGACCACTTTTGATAAGATAAAAGATCATCTCTAAATCTCTATAGCCTTTGCAACAATTGTTATAGCAGACACAAAAATCTAGTCCAAAACTACTCAGCTTTGTGAAAATGGATTTATTGTTAAAGCTGAGAACTTGTCCCAAACTATAGTTGTCCATATTATTATGTACAACTGCCTTCAGTTACCCTACACATGTACGAACTCAAACAACACCTATCAGCCATGGAGAAAAAGTTGCCACTCCTCACAAAGAGAACAAAAACCTATCAATGAAACTTGGATCATCTAATTTTTCCAAATTTTGGTAATAACAGATACAAGGAATTGCAGGAAGCAAGAATTTGGACTTCAAAAAAGCAAAAATTCCTGCAGAACATGTTGAAAAGCATATCTGTGGAGCAAAATTCACTGATACTATCTTATTTTTTCCTACGCTTTGCATATCACCACAAAACAAGGAAGAAGAGCCCTAGAATTAAGTAAGTAAAGCTCTTCTATGTTTGAGTAAACACCAACTTTCCCTGCCAGAGAATCAAATCCGGTTTGGCCAGCCATTTCTTGAATGTTCTCCAATGGCCTATGCACTCGACCTGCAACTACTCTGCAGACGATCAAGGCTTTTCTCAAGGATGAATCATCTTGAGGCATCTCAATACATTCAAAAGCTCTTGCACTAGTTGAAGTCGTGAAGACACCGATCCCACCTTTGAGTTCCTTCTTTGTGGAGAACCCATTTCTGATGATTCGACAAACGCAGCATTTATCTGATACACATAGACTGCACGATCCATTCATACCAAGGCCGCATGCCAAAGTAGTGCCATAGAACCTCAAAAGCTCATTGCCATCGGCTATGCACCGAGGATGTTTTTTAGGGAGCTTACTTGCTTTCATCTTAACCATCTCCCTATATTCTTCAAACCGAGCCAGAGTTTTTTGTGTATTGTGAACTTTCAAGACCCTTTCAATTCGACCACAATGGTTCTCTGATTTTAACCAGCTTGAACGACAGATTATTTCAACAATCTTCCTTGAAGAATCACCCTCCAAAAGTTCACTCACTGTCCATTTGAGCAAAAAGCAATAAGCTAAGAAACTTTTCAGAACCATTAAACCAACAAGCAGAGACAAAACATAGGAAGCAAAATTCTATTGTTAACCTGCAGTGCAGTTTACATATATCTAGAGTCTAATGCACATAAAATTTTACATTTGAAAATTTCATGGTTTCTTACCCCTGAACTTAACCTGAATGCTAAACAATTTCAGCAGAAATTATTGATACTAAGTTGAAGTACATTTCAAACAAACAGAGATGAAAAAGGCCAATGTTTCTATTATCAAAGACACACCAAGAACTTTCAATTCCTAAGGGTTGAGTTATGAAGCTCAAATGTACAATTATGATATGTAGAGTACAGAGGGGGGTGGGGAGGGGGGGATAAGAGAAAGCAAAATCACATGAGACTCAAAAGGTTGTACTTTTTCCAGACAATACCATAAGCAACAAAGGAAAAGGAATGCTGAAAAAGCAAAAAAGCAAGATTTTTACCAGCATGCTTAGAAAGATGATGTGCTTCAAGAGCTTCCCATTTTCCAAATTGCTCTCCACACTTATGACAGGTGACACCAGAAGATCCATTGATATCATTGTCAAGTGAATGCCTAGTTTTAGAAGGAAAACTATGGACTCCACCAAAAATACCAGTGCCCCCAACTGCAGCACCTTCTTTATCAACAAGAAAAGATGCACTCCTCCTTGTTGGAGTTGCCACTGGATTGTTCCTATAACCAGAATTAAAATAGTGCATTGTAGGGTGACCTCCTGGACCAGGTGTACCAGGTCTTAAAGTACCAACAAAAGTTGAGCTACCATTAGTCCCATCACTACTAGCATTTTCTTGAAAACCATTAAAACTAGTGATTTTCAACTCACACCTAGAATTACTTAAAATAACTTCATGAGTAATTGGATTAAGAAACTCACTACTACCAATGGATCTTGGACTACAACTTGGTGGTCTTTCCAAGTGTCTTTTGCTTCCATGAATTACATCTTTAAGATTAGCTATAGACCTTGAACAACCAGACCTTCCTCCACCTCCTTTTCTAGTCAAAATTGTACTCAACTGTTTCTTTGTTTTTGGATCATGAACATCACCTGGCTCTGATTTACAATGCAAAGATCTTTTCAAAGAAAACCAAACTGCTGGCATATTCTTTTTCTCTCCCATTGACAACAATTTCAGTGCTTCAAAGCCTTTAATATCCTAAAAATTGTAACTTTATCTCTTTTTATACTCAAAACAACTTTTTTTCAAGAACTAACCTTTTTAAAAAAACACTATCTTTTTCTACCTCCATGTAGCTCAAAAAAGGAAAGTACTCAACAAGATTTTCTTTTCTTGACTGACATTATTCCTTTGAAAATACCCCTTTTTAGCTCTCATGAAAAAGCAAAAGTAAGTAACCCAGTAACCCCAAAACCCTCAAGAACACAACCCACAAAGGATTCTTCAAAATACCAAGAAAAAATTTCAACTTTACAAAAATTAAAGACAACCAAAAAAGTAACTAAAAGTGCAAGAAAAAGAGTAAGAAACAAATAGAAGGAAGAGGATATGGCTATTAAATGAAAGCAAGAAACTAATGGGGCTTAATAAAGGAACAAGACAAGAAACATTTGAAGCCTCAAAGATTGGTTCGGTGATATTAATGAATGACAGTAACTAAGCAAAGATGCATACAGTAAACAATTCAGAAAAAAAAAAAAAAAAAAAAAAACAGGCTAAAAATTGAAATTCATTCTGACACTTCGAAATGTCACAGTCTTACCACACCTCTATTTGAATTGAATACTTTACGAAACTTAGAATTTGAATTGAATGGTGTCACAGCTAGGTGGTAAATATAATGTATTTTGAAATAATATAAACAAGTAGGCTAGTTAAAGAAATCACAAGTTTCAATAATTATTTTTCCTATTTAAATCTATTACTATATGGTAAAGCACTTCTGTTATTTCCATTGTTGCATGTTAAAGGTAACTTGTAAGACCAACATTGTTTAAAGTTTGAACACTTTGTTTCTTTTTTTGTGTGCGCGCGTGAATGATTAGTTTCACAAAATTAATAATTTATGTACTATAATTGAATTCATCAGTTACTACAATGGATGTGATCGTGTGGACAATACTGGACATACCCCATCCGTTAAAGGTTTATGTTTCTCACCCTTTTCTTATCTGTTCTAAAAAATTCCACTATATCTCTTTTTCTTTCATGTATAATTAGATCACTTTATAACGACGTCGTTTGTTTGAACAATCATTAGATGTTAAAGATTAAGCAATGTGTTATCATAGAGAATATAAAAAATCGATTCAAAGAAAATTTAGACTGTTAAATGATGACAGTTATAGGAAGTAAGATTGTGGTATGCCTTACATTTCAAACTCTTATTTAATTTATAATAACACTACTTATACATATGACATCACATGTCAAACTTACATGATTCATAAAATATTTTTGGTATGTTACATTTTTAGTTTGAAACCATAAGATTTCAAAGGGTTTTTTACGGTCTTGGATTTTGTGTCCAGTTAAATTAAAGCATATAAAATGAAATTTGAATTCATTTTATTACATATAATTATTTGAAAACTCTTGCAGTATTATATTTAACTTCACAAAGAAATGATTGTTTTTCTTCTGCTTTAGCCTTCTATACTCGCAAGCGCAGTAATCATATTCAATGATATTTCACAAATGAAGTTTAGGGAGATTGAAATGTTTGTTGACCTTACCTCCATTAAAGTGAAGACTGTTTTCAATAGATCCTCGGTAAAAGACACACACAACTCTGGAAAAATTAATGAATTTTCTCTTTAGGTGCAAATTGGAATACTAAATTTCCTTTGGCTTTAACCTCTCCACACGCCATTAAATTGCGGGACGAGGGAGAGCATTAGCAATAATGAGCTCCGAACTCCAAAGACAAATGGAATTAAAAGAAGAGACTATCATTACATTTGAACGCCATTTACTATGCAGACTTCTCATTTAGGCCCTTGTTTGCAAGAAAATGACAGAAGTTACCACCAGATAGTAGAGACAGCGCAATTAATGATTCTAATTTCTAAGTAAATGCATAAAAAGTTGATTCTAATTCTTAATCCTATCAGATACTCAGATTTGATTCAAATCTGCGGGCTAGGAGCCCAATCTATTGTGGCTATTAATGCCAGGTGCAACGTAAAAATGTCACGCAGTAGTCCTTGCGGGAGTCAGGGTTAATTGTTAATCCCGGCAAAAGAGTATATAACTATTAGCCTCATATGGCAAATCAACAAGACCCTTCAAGAATTTCTGGGTTAAATTCATGGCGATTCTTCAGAAAGTGTGCTCTAAGTTTTGACGTTGACGATTATAAGTTAATTTTTTTAAGGGGGTCAAAAGTGTAACAATAAAAGGTATTTAAAGTTTAGCCTCATATAGCAATCCGCAAAGTCCCTTGAAGAAGATTTGGAGTAAATTTTTGGTGATTTTCAAGAGATTGAAGATTAGAAGTTAAACAATAGGAGAAGTGCACGAAAGGCCACTTTTGGCACTGATTTTTTAGCACGGATCACTAATGCCAAAATATTTAGTTTATAGCCATTTTTTACACCCACCAAAAATAGAAAAATAAAAAAGACTAAATTAACCCCCCCCCCTCCCCCCCCTCCCCCCCCCCCCCTTCCAAAAAATATATATATATCATGTTGATGTCCATAAGAGTAGAGAAGTTCAATTCATGTGGATGGAACTTCAGTCCACAATAGTAGAGAAGTTCAATCCATGTGGATGGAACTTCAATCCATACAATCCCTGTTGATGGAACTTCAATCCATAAGGGTAGATAAGTAAGTTTAATCCCCTTGGATGGAACTTCAATCCATAAGGATAGATAAGTTCAATCCCTATGGATGTAACTTCAATCCATAAGAGTATATAAGTTCAATCCCTGTGGATAGAACTTTAGTACACAGGGCAGAGAAGTTCAATCCATGTGGATAGAACTTAGTAGAACCAAAAGTAGTGAGTGTAAGACCAAAAAAATTAGTGGTTAAAAAGCTAATGCCAGTGTCAAAATTGGTTACTGGGGGAAAATTTTACTTTTAAGAGGGTCAAAAGTGTACCAGTAGTGTTGAAATATCCTATTTTTGTAATCTTTGAATGTCCAACAGAGATTTCAGTAGTTGGGCCTAAAATAAAATTTGACTAATTGAGTGCTAAATGACAGCAAGTGGCCACTCTGAGGGCTGCTGATTAGGTTTTAGCCGGTGTATCTTGATGTTCAGTTTTTTCCGTCCAAAACTTCAGAGCACTGTGTATTGCAAATTAATCTTTTTAGTTCAAAACCTCATGAAAATATTAGTATTGGTTGATTCATAAATAACAACTCCATGAATGGTCGTTCGTGCACTTTTGCCTAAAATTGACAACAAAACCAAGCCCTACCATACAGAATTAAAGGAATATGCAAAGGTCAAAAGGGAGAATTGTAGAACTGCGACACAATAGGCAGTTGTTTGTGTCACGACCCTTTTTTCACGCAAAAACTAAAATAAATAGAAATTGCGTATTTAAAAGGTTATGACGAGTGTTAAAGGTACACAATTATTTAAGAGAAAATCAGAGTCGCCACTTGACAAGTTAAAGGTGTGCCAAGTCACCAAAGTGGTGTACCTGGAACACCCTTGACTCGTCTAATAGTCTGCGTCAGAGATTTAGGTAAGGTTCTCAGTTGACTCTCGGGAAGGTATTAGGCACCCTCGAGTCCTGTGCCAAGCACAGTTGCTTTATTGTCGCAATTTTAATTTATTAAATATGATTGTTATATTAAAGCCGTTAATTGGAATTTATACTTTGATTTAAGAAAATTTAAGAAACGTTATTCTTATCCAACCTCACAGAGGACTAGTTAAATTTTATATTTTTAATTCAGAAAATTAAAGTGTATCATTTTTTTCCAACCTTACAAAGGACTGGACGAATTTACACTTGATTTATAATAAATAAAACGTATTGCGTATTTCCAACCTCGCAAAGAAAACTGGCCTATTTTTAAAAGAATTTAATTAACTTCAAAAATAATTAATTTAGAATTGGCTTATTTTATTTTAGTTTGCATTTAGCTTAACAAGTAGATCACAAATCATACTTATAATATTGCCTAATCTTTCTCAACATGATTTCTTGTCTAAAAGTAGATTACAAATCATACTTATTAATGCCTAATCGTATAAGTCTTCACAATCCTATTATTTTGCCTAATCGTGTGAGTCATCTCACTCCCATTAGAATTGCCTAATCGTGTCGTCTTTTTTATTATATATATACTATTAGTTCGAAATATGTACAATTTCTTTGCCTTTGTTGTTGGCCTAAACGAGAAAACGTTGTGCGGATGCAATACTTTCATAACTGCTGGACTATCCAAAAGAAACTCATATTCAAAACCAAATCGAATTAAATCATTTTAAATGAGCAGCCCATGATGAGTTTCCAAGTAATTAAATCTGTTTCTCGTTGTGCTAGAATTGAAGTTGTACCCATTAATGGGTTTTTACATAACATTTTCAGATTTAAAGAAGCTGCAATGTGCTAACATTTTTCTACTTTTTATATAACAAAGAAGACACAAAAATAATTGAAAATATACAAGACATACATAATGTAAAAAAAAAAACTCATCAAGCCTGGTTTGAAACTCGGGTCCAAATTTGGACAAAAAAACCTGTAAGAAGTCATTTGTTTTAAGCAGACATATGGTAGTTGCATTTTTCCCTTTTTTACAAAAGAAAACATTTCTAGGCCTTTAACATTTACCCCTTTAGACTGAATCTCATATGCAGAACTTAACATTTATTAAGTAACATAAACTTGTAAAAATGTACACATATAAGATTGTAGCTATTGAGTAAAATAAACTTGCACAAAAACTGTACACACAAGATTGCAACGTGTCAGGTAAAGTTTCTTTTCATTTTTTATGAGTCTTTCCATAGGCTAATGATATACATATGAAATAAGTAGAACCTTGATACAAAAAAACTAAAGGGAGTTTACCTCGTGCTAAACTTCTTAGGCTACAACAGTAACACAGCATTAACCAAAGTAATCAGCCAACATAACCAGCACCAGAAACCTCTAAAATCAGTGACAAATCCCTTTGAAACAACTCTATTAAACTCACTAAACTCTCTAGTTTTTTTTTTCTTTTTCTCAACGTTTTCTCACTCTTGCTTTCTACAAAAAACTAATATTTTTTGCTCCCTTTCAGATCTGTTTTTTCTTTGTTTTTAGCAAGTTCCAGATCTGATTTTTTGTTCCAGACCCCTTCTCAAAAGGAAGAAAACAAAGAGCTTTAAATAGACAAAAGGTGGAGTGTAGGGTGAGTCACAAGTACAACACCCATGTGCTCTTTTATTTACTTTTCAGAAAATAGTACAAGGACCCATGTGACTCTTGTACCTTATATTTGACTTTTTGACACTCTTTTTTTCTAACAAAATATCTGAAATTTTTGAACTTAAAACAACTCTTAACGGGACTCTTGATCCAAATCTAGCATGCTTAATGCCAAATATAAACTAACCGACAAGCCTAGACCAAACAACAACTACTACAAACTGTACATTATTTTCATACATTAATCTAACACGACAAGAAGAACATCCTACTATCTTACACAAATGAGACCAGAACAATACAATTTACGCTTAAACCAAACTTAACTAAGAGGTCTAGTCAAATTCCATTATTTGGGACAAATAACAATTCAACACTTAAGCATGCTTATTCGTCCAACTTGAGATCATTTCCCATACAAATTGACTAAGGTATTTATGACCAAAATATAACCAGACACCCACCAAGACCATTTTTCTTGCTAAAGCACAAACAAATCCAAGAACGATTTCATCTTAGCACTAGGCCAGCATAAATTGGAACACAAGAGTGGTTTGAAAAACGTAATAGCTTGAAGCATTGAAAAAAAATACACACTATTGGATAAAATCTACACATGTAAACATGGTCAAACATACACGGCAATTCCCTATCAATTGAATTCAAAAAAAAACATGAACAAATGAACTATGACTAACAAACCGAACAACGATTCATAGGAAGAAAATAAAGGACACAGAGGGATTAAATTCTGCTCCACTAACCCGTTGCCAACCAAAATGCAAAACAGAGGCGTGTCTTCTGACTCAGTACCAACGCCATCATCGCAGCGTCACTGCTTGCCTCGGCTTTGTTCGTCGCTGCCTCGCTTCAGCGTCACAGCACTGCCAAGCTCCCTCCAACTCAAAAACCATAGAACCAGCTCCCCATCGCTCTTACAACAACCTCTTCAAACAGCGCCTCCCCGCAACCAACATCAACAACTCCAATCATCATCGTTATACCACCCAAACAGCCAAAAAATCACGTCCTCACCTCAAACGTCCCTGCTGCCCAGTTTTGTTATTATCTTTGCAACCCCCAAATAACAACCACCACTCTCGTTACCACGTGAAAACAGAGCAGCGACACACGGAAAAGTCAAGGATACGCCGGAGTTAAGCTTTAACCGAAACTTTAAGCTCTGATCTGTGAAAAACGGCTGCGATTTTGGATAAAATAGCTGCAGAAATGGATAGAGGATCTCAAGAGCTTTCCGAAAAGGTATAATTTTGTATTTTTTGACCACCGGAAGGCGGTGGTCCGGTGGTTTGACTGGCGGTCAAAGGCGGAGGAGAGGTGGTAGAGCAGTGGGGAACGGTGGCTCAGGTTTTATGGTGGGAGAGGCAAAATTTTGGCAAAGTTCCATTAGTCATATGAGACTCAAGGTGTATGTGGGGAAAAATGAGGAAAATTAAGTATATATACTCACAAAGAGAAGAGATGAGAACCATTGGATCAAGAGGAGATCAATGGATAAGATTGAATCTCCTTTGGACTGGGTCAAATAAAGAGTGGGCTGATGGGTCTAGGCATTGGGCCACATATTTTTGCACTTATGGCCACTAAAGATATACTTATTAAAACATACTAAATTGAGTAAAATAAAAATCACATCATTTGTATTAACATCACAATTAAGACATAGAATCACAATTAAGTACATAACAAGCAATTTTTTTTTATTAATTTCTATATTTTACTTCCTAATTAAATGACAAACTTAGTTAAAATAAAAGACTAATTTTAGGAAAACTCTGACAAAATTGTATGAAATTAGCAAGGCTATTTTGAGCAAATTTTAAAAATTTGGTGCCAAAATTAGGTGATTACAGCTGCCCCTCTTTGTTCGGGAACGCGAAGAGTTTTCGAACAAAGAAGTAATCAACAACTAATTTTGGCTTTTTGGTTCTAGCCAAGAGCTTGCAAAATGGCGACCGAACCTTGATTCTTCGGTTCCAACCAAGAACAAGGCTACCTACGTATCCCCGGACTAAGGAATCATGTCAGTGTAGTTCCTCACGTGCGGTAGTTGGGGCTACCGCATTCAAACAGACGCTAGACTCTTCTAGACTCACTAAGATAATACTAGACACTCTAGACTACTAAGACAGACTAGAGAATCTTCTAGACACACTTGGGGCTGATACTAGACACTCTTAGGCACACAAGGGCTGTCGTTGCTGGTCACTGGTTGCTTGCTGATTGGCGGTCATTGCTTTACAGAGAAAATGAAAGTACAACATTGAAAATGTAAAGTTACAACTCCTATTCTAAATCTTCATGCTTCCCGAGATGAGCTTCTTGGTTCTTGCTCCCCTCACTTGTTGAAAATAAAACCACCGCTCTTGGTTCAGGTGGGTCTTGCTCTTGCAAAAAATAAAAACCACCGATTTTGGTTCAGGTGGGTCTTCCCTCTTTACAGAAATGAATTCTCTCGTTCTTCAGGTGGGCGCATAGCCTTCTTTGAATGTATTCCCTCGTTCTTCAGGTGGTTGCTTCGACTTCTCCAAACTACTCTCTCATTCTCCAGGTGGGTGCCTCGGCTTTCTCTAAACTACTCCCTCATTCTCCAGGTGGGTGCCTCGACTTTCTCTAAACTACTCCCTCATTCTCCAGGTGGGTGCCTCGACTTTCTCTAAACTACTCCCTCATTCTCCAGGTGGCTGCCTCGACTTTCTCTACTACTCCCTCATTCTCCAGGTGGGTGCCGCGACTTCTTCTAAACTACTCCTTCATTCTCCAGGAGTCCAGGTGGGTGCCTCGACTTTCTCTAAACTACTCCCTCATTCTCCAGGTGGGTGCCTCGACTTTCTCTAAACTACTCCCTCATTCTCCAGGTGGGTGCATCGACTTCTTCTAAACTACTCCCTCATTCTCCAGGTGGGTGCCTTGACCTCCTTTAAACTACTCCCTCATTCTCCAGGTGGGTGCCTCGACTTTCTCTAAACTACTCCCTCAATCTCCAGGTGGGTGCCTCGACTTCTTCTAAACTACTCCCTCATTCTCCAGGTGGGTGCCTCGACTTCTTCTAAACTACTCCCTCATTCTCCAGGTGGGTGCCTCGACTTTCTCTAAACTACTCCCTCATTCTCCAGGTGGGTGCCTCGACTTCTCCAAATTACTCCCTCATTCTCTAGGTGGGTGCCTCGACTTTTTCTAAACTACTCCCTCATTCTCCAGGTGGGTGCCTCGACTTTCTCTAAACTACTCCCTCATTCTCCAGGTGGGTGCCTCGACTTTCTCTAAACTACTCCCTCATTCTCCAGGTGGGTGCCTCGACTTCTCCGAATTACTCCCTCATTCTCCAGGTGGGTGCCTCGACTTTCTCTAAACTACTCCCTCATTCTCCAGGTGGGTGCCTCAACTTCTCCAAATTACTCCCTCCTTCTCCAGGTGGGTGCCTCGACTTTCTCTAACTACTCCCTCATTCTCCAGGTGGGTGACTCGACTTCTCCAAATTACTCCCTCCTTCTCCAGGTGGGTGCCTCGACTTTCTCTAACTACTCCCTCATTCTCCAGGTAAGTGCCTCGGCTTCTTGAAATGATTTTTCTTGTAAAGGTTGCTTCTGACATGAAAGTTGAAACTGTTGCTCTTGAAATTGCTGCTTGGGCTGGCTTTGACTTGAAATTTGAAACTTCTGAAACTTGAAATTGCCGCTCAGGCAGGCTTTGACTTGAAAATGAAATGTCCGCTTATAGTTGTGCGGATTTTGACTTTAAGACTGGAAACTGCATCTTGAATCTGCTTATTCTTGGACGATCTCTTTCACGGTACATTCTTTGGACCGTCATTCTTTATACTAATATGCAATATTTGGACTCCAATTATCTAGGTTGGTCCTGACTTGCTCTAGTACGACTATGAAACTTGTAAACGAGCTTTGCGAAGCTTTCTATTGCTCGAAAAGAAATGAGAAGAAAATAAAATAAAAGAATTTCAAGAGGAGACATTGAATGAAAGATGTCTCCAGAAAAAGAAGGAGTTATCCGGAGGTGAAATGACGACCTTATTAAGCATGACATGCATTTTGGAATCAACTTTTCATCCGTTCACACGATCTATCCCTGATTTTGCTCCCATTCTTCCAATCTTGCATGATGGCAAATCTAACGACCCTCATTCGACTAGTAGTGCCCTTTCGGGTTTTCACCGACTAGCCTCTCTCTTTGTTCTTTTAACTCACTATTGTCTGGCAGCGCCTTTTCAGGTTTTCACCGACAAGACTTCATTTTTCCTCTTCTCTTTTTTTTTCCATCAATCTCCTATCTTTCCTAGCTGATCGACCCCATCTTTTCTTTCTTTCTTCCATTTTCGCCCTTTATCTTTATTCTTCAGAGAATTTCTCCTTTAATGACCTCGGTGCTCCCAGCTCCTAAATGCGATTGTCGACTCATAAGAAATGCAACTTTTCAGTGTGAAAATTGTCCCTTGATACCCCACTCGGCTTGACATTCTCAATGATCGGTCAGAAGGGTTTTTATTTGGACTGTAACATTGGATTGGGTTAGGCTAAGAAGAAAAGGATTCGACATAAAAGCTCAAAAATATCTCATGAGACGACTAGAATGAGCATTACAAGATTTGAAATCACCGCTTTTGAAAAATAAACCAAACCTTTCCCCAGTTTAGGCAAATTGGGGATTCCTTTTTTTTTCACTTTTTTTTTTGTTTGAACAGCGGTATGAAAGCATCTCATGAAACGACTTGGTAAAATATTACAACCTTTGGAATCATTTCTTTTAAAATAATAACTAAATGAGGCCCCAACTATTGAAAAAATGAGGAATTATCTTTTGAATTTTCTGATATGCAAACATAAGGGATATTGAGACTTTCCTCCGAGATGAACACAAAAAGCAAAAGGAATTGACTTTCTCCTTTTCTTTTAAAAAAAAACTTAAACTTCTGCCCCAGTTTAGGATAAATTGGGGGCACTTTGAGTTTCTTCCTTGGTTTCAAGACTAATATCTCATGAAACATATGAATAGATGGTACAACAACATAGAAGTTTGTTTTTATTTTATTTTATTTTTTAAAAATAAAATAAAAACAAACTTCTGCCCCAGTTTAGCATAGAATGGGGAACAAAATTTCTTTTTATGTTGGCCGCAAACTTGGAGGCAAGTTTTGCGTCAATATGAACAGGGAAAAAGAATGAACTTTCCCCTGTTATGACCGCACCCGAATGGTTGCCTACGTATCCTTGTGAGAGGAATCAGGTCAGACGTAGCTCTACACTGAGGTAGAATTTTTGTTGCTTTTCTTTTCCTCTTTTTTTTTTTTTTTTGCTTTTTTTTTCTTTAATCACATCAAATTGATTCCAAGGGAGGGTAGGCCAAAGAAAACACAGAATAAGACTAAAAAAGGGTTGACAAAGAATATAGTGTTTGGGTAGAAGAAACGAAAGCCGTTCTTCATCCCGACCAGAGAATGCCTCGCACAAATGATGATTCAATCAATTGACCTGGATTAATCCACACGTGTCCTCGACTTCTACTTCAATGATATTTCTCAAAACTGGTATTACAAATTCGGCCGAAGCGACCAAACACGATTTGAACTTCTCACCGATCTCCCTTATCAGATGGCTATTGATTAATTCCCAACTTATTTCACTCTCTTTTCCTCACAATTCTGATGGTTCATTGAGACAAAATGCCGGACCGCGTGTTTAAATCTAGAAGTAAACCCCGTATGCATGTCATGTTATTAAGGCCGACAAAACATAAAAACAGAATACTAAGGAAACAAGACCAAGAAGAAAAATAAGAGACATAATGTTGAGACGAGAAAAGGATCCCGCTTTTCATTGAATTAAAGATAGAAGGGTTTGAACATCAAAATAAGCAAAATAGTGTACTTGGATTACAACCCTTAAATAACCAAGTACACAGAAAGATTAGCAAAACAAGCTACAACATTTCATAGCCACTCAATTGCAAGTCAGGGCTAGTTTTCTTGTGTTAGGCATTGTTGAGCCTTTCACCAATATGTACCATACTGATACCAAAGAAATTCTCTGAGTCTGGCAACATCTTCTGCTTTTCCTAATTTTCTCCAACTCCCATCAGCGTAGACTTCACCTCTTTGGGATTGATGACTGACTGGGCAAGATATGGAATTGGCTTCTCGGGAGACATATTCGTCTTCTTCATTTCTTCACCCTTTACTCTGTCTACTACCCCAAACACTATTTCAGGAACACAGTTCACTGTCACAAGCATTTGGTTAGCCCCAATTAACACATCACCAACAGGTACTATCGGCATTGCAGATTCAGCTTTCAAATCTTCTCCACATACCATACCCACCATATGCACATCATCACAGACGGGCAATGAGTTCTGGTTGATATTTGTTGTATCTAAGCCCTCGACTTGAATCTGACCATTATCTATCAGAGCTTGGATCGCCTTCTTGAGATGACGACAATCATTCGTGTCATGTCCTAGCGTGCCCGAGTGATAAGCACATTGACGAGTACGGTCTACTTTTGTCCTTGGATGCACATTTCCGGCAATTGGCTTCAACATACCCATATTTTGCAGTTTCTGGAAAATACCGGAGTAAGATTCCCCAATTGGCGTGAGCTCCTTCTTTTTCTGCATTCGTAACATCTTGTGATATGGACAAGGGCGGAAGGCTTTCTTTGATCGGTGAATGGGGTGGCTTGCTGCGCGCCATTGTGGCTGCGAAGGTGCTGGAACATATGCACGCGCTGTATAAAGTGGAGTATTGGAATATTTTGAAATTTTTGGAGGGTGGTGTTCCGGATTATGCTTTTGTTGTGCCAGGGGGTATGAGTGAGGTTGTTTGTACTCTTTCTCATTCCTGCTTCCTTGACATCGCTCCCTTTTATCTTTCCTCCCAAGATTCTCCCTCCTAATAGGACCCGTGAATGGTGGGACAGAGGCTCGGGGCGAAGTATGCCCCATTTGAGATGGATGTGGTGCCCAAGGATGCATTTTAGACGATCCCCCATCACTTGCATCGTTCTGGTAGTAAGGAAAGTCAGGAGAATACTGTGGGTCCTCAAATTTAGTAGGTGAGCCACGTGCCTGATGTGCAGAGAATGAAGCAGCCCCTAAAAGATTGGTTGGCATAAGAGGAGATACTTTTCCCGTGGCAATGGCAATATACAAGTCAGCAACCAATTGTTTCAAATTTTTGACCTCTTCAGACAACCTCTTGTTTTCCAGCACCAGAAGTTCATGGGCGCTGATCTCAGAACTTCCCTTATCAAACGACATGGTAACAGGTCCCTTTGATCCTATTGCGTACGGGCGCGAGATAATGCCAAAATTCCGTAGCAACTTCCAAACTCCAAGGCTCGGCAAACAAATCAGATTAGCACAAAAGAGTCACAAATTGCAAGCCTAGGGTTGTTATGCGTCATCCCGAAATGGTTCTCGGTGCAAGCCGAGTGTACCGACCGTATCCCTTAAAGATTGCTTACGTGCCTTGAGAAAAATCAGAACAAAATTGTAACTGACACGTAATTAGAACAAGGACAAACTTGGATGATTTTTTTTATTTTTCTTTCTTTACCTCTTTTTCTGACTCAAAAACATAATTTAGACAAACGACACGAGACAGACTCAAAATAAACTGCTTAACGTGATACACGAATCAAAAGATATATACAAACTGACACATTAAATGGGTACACCCGGACGGTGAAACTAATGAGACTCGACATTTTAGCGGAGTCAAATTATTCCACGAGGATCGACACAAAATACAACTTAGTTAATTGCAATTTATCGTTTGTACCCTGTCTTGACCTTGAAAAGTACAGTAAAAGAAGAGTGGGACCCTAAAAATAATATTTTTTTTTGTTTAATGAAAAATTTAAGACTCAACCCGAGGGAGGTTCTAACAGAACTTAAGAACAGATTATGAAACAAAATAATTTTTTTTTTATCCGAAAGGTGATCCCAAAATCGGATGTTATGACAACACAAAAATGGACAAAATTTTTTTTAAACAAACTCTTTGATCTAATTCGAAAAAGAATCTTTGAGTATGTACAAAATTTGGCCATTACGACGACACAACGACACAAACTATTACACGAATTAGATGCAAAATTGGTTTACAAAAATTGGCCATTATGACGGCGTAAAACCCCGATAAATTACTTTCCAAAAATATGGACTTGACTTGAATACAGACTCAAAGACCAAAGGGTCCCAAAATTTTACCATTATACCGGCGCAAAACTATAACGACGCAAAATTATGAAAAATTATTTTCTAATACTTGAGACCAAATTCGTACACAAAATTAGACTCTAAAAAGTTCTTGAAAAAAAATTCGCCATTATAACGGCGTAAAATGACAACTAAAGATATTTTGAGACACGGGACTAAATCTATTTTTCATTTTTCTCAATTCAATTTTTTTTGTTTTCAAAATTTAACACCCACCCCCGGTGATCGGTCAGCATAACAACCCTCTTTCTACAATAAATGCAACACATAAGATGCCAATAATGTGTCTTTTCGGGACACGAGCCCATCTTGACACAAAGAGGTCAGCCTAGACAAGTGCAATACCAGTGTACCGCACCTCATTAAGTCAAATATGATGCAGATAATTGGGCCTAAAGGTTTAACTCTAGGTGACACAACTGACTCAGTGTCTAGACTGGCTCATAACCCGGTGGACAAATCGGGCGGAAAGCGCATCAGGGCCGTCCGGAAACAGTGTGTCCGGCCTAAAACCCTGTCACGCCTTCCTCCTAATCATGGGTAATTTTAGTAAGAAGGCCCAGATGCCACAAGCAATCTGGTAAGTGTACGTGTGCAAGTGTTCCAGAGACTCAGAGGTGTACGTGGAGAAGACAGTTTATATACAATTAAACAAAATCAAAGCGGTAACATTCAATTTTTCATGTAATAACGACAAGAATATAACAACCATTATTTAATAAATTAAAACATGCGACAATTTTATCAAAGCCGGAGATTCTAGTTTTCACTAATTTCCCCAGCAGAGTCGCCAAGCTGTCACGACCCTTTTTTGCACGCAAAAACTAAAATAAATAGAAATTGCGTATTTAAAAGGTTATGACGAGTGTTAAAGGTACACAATTATTTAAGAGAAAATCAGAGTCGCCACTTGACAAGTTAAAGGTGTGCCAAGTCACCAAAGTGGTGTACCTGGAACACCCTTGACTCGTCTAATAGTCTGCGTCAGAGATTTAGGTAAGGTTCTCAGTTGACTCTCGGGAAGGTATTAGGCACCCTCGAGTCCTGTGCCAAGCACAGTTGCTTTATTGTCGCAATTTTAATTTATTAAATATGGTTGTTATATTAAAGCCGTTAATTGGAATTTATACTTTGATTTAAGAAAATTTAAGAAACGTTATTCTTATCCAACCTCACAGAGGACTAGTTAAATTTTATATTTTTAATTCAGAAAATTAAAGTGTATCATTTTTTTCCAACCTTACAAAGGACTGGACGAATTTACACTTGATTTATAATAAATAAAACGTATTGCGTATTTCCAACCTCGCAAAGAAAACTGGCCTATTTTTAAAAGAATTTAATTAACTTCAAAAATAATTAATTTAGAATTGGCTTATTTTATTTTAGTTTGCATTTAGCTTAACAAGTAGATCACAAATCATACTTATAATATTGCCTAATCTTTCTCAACATGATTTCTTGTCTAAAAGTAGATTACAAATCATACTTATTAATGCCTAATCGTATAAGTCTTCACAATCCTATTATTTTGCCTAATCGTGTGAGTCATCTCACTCCCATTAGAATTGCCTAATCGTGTCGTCTTTTTTATTATATATATACTATTAGTTCGAAATATGTACAATTTCTTTGCCTTTGTTGTTGGCCTAAACGAGAAAACGTTGTGCGGATGCAATTCTTTCATAACTGCTGGACTATCCAAAAGAAACTCATATTCAAAACCAAATCGAATTAAATCATTTTAAATGAGCAGCCCATGATGAGTTTCCAAGTAATTAAATCTGTTTCTCGTTGTGCTAGAATTGAAGTTGTACCCATTAATGGATTTTTGCCTAACATTTTCAGATTTAAAGAAGCTGCAATGTGCTAACATTTTTCTACTTTTTATATAACAAAGAAGACACAAAAATAATTGAAAATATACAAGACATACATAATGTAAAAAAAAAAACTCATCAAGCCTGGTTTGAAACTCGGGTCCAAATTTGGACAAAAAAACCTGTAAGAAGTCATTTGTTTTAAGCAGACATATGGTAGTTGCATTTTTCCCTTTTTTACAAAAGAAAACATTTCTAGGCCTTTAACATTTACCCCTTTAGACTGAATCTCATATGCAGAACTTAACATTTATTAAGTAACATAAACTTGTAAAAATGTACACATATAAGATTGTAGCTATTGAGTAAAATAAACTTGCACAAAAACTGTACACACAAGATTGCAACGTGTCAGGTAAAGTTTCTTTTCATTTTTTATGAGCCTTTCCATAGGCTAATGATATACATATGAAATAAGTAGAACCTTGATACAAAAAAACTAAAGGGAGTTTACCTCGTGCTAAACTTCTTAGGCTACAACAGTAACACAGCATTAACCAAAGTAATCAGCCAACATAACCAGCACCAGAAACCTCTAAAATCAGTGACAAATCCCTTTGAAACAACTCTATTAAACTCACTAAACTCTCTAGTTTTTTTTTTCTTTTTCTCAACGTTTTCTCACTCTTGCTTTCTACAAAAAACTAATATTTTTTGCTCCCTTTCAGATCTGTTTTTTCTTTGTTTTTAGCAAGTTCCAGATCTGATTTTTTGTTCCAGACCCCTTCTCAAAAGGAAGAAAACAAAGAGCTTTAAATAGACAAAAGGTGGAGTGTAGGGTGAGTCACAAGTACAACACCCATGTGCTCTTTTATTTACTTTTCAGAAAATAGTACAAGGACCCATGTGACTCTTGTACCTTATATTTGACTTTTTGACACTCTTTTTTTCTAACAAAATATCTGAAATTTTTGAACTTAAAACAACTCTTAACGGGACTCTTGATCCAAATCTAGCATGCTTAATGCCAAATATAAACTAACCGACAAGCCTAGACCAAACAACAACTACTACAAACTGTACATTATTTTCATACATTAATCTAACACGACAAGAAGAACATCCTACTATCTTACACAAATGAGACCAGAACAATACAATTTACGCTTAAACCAAACTTAACTAAGAGGTCTAGTCAAATTCCATTATTTGGGACAAATAACAATTCAACACTTAAGCATGCTTATTCGTCCAACTTGAGATCATTTCCCATACAAATTGACTAAGGTATTTATGACCAAAATATAACCAGACACCCACCAAGACCATTTTTCTTGCTAAAGCACAAACAAATCCAAGAACGATTTCATCTTAGCACTAGGCCAGCATAAATTGGAACACAAGAGTGGTTTGAAAAACGTAATAGCTTGAAGCATTGAAAAAAAATACACACTATTGGATAAAATCTACACATGTAAACATGGTCAAACATACACGGCAATTCCCTATCAACTGAATTCAAAAAAAAACATGAACAAATGAACTATGACTAACAAACCGAACAACGATTCATAGGAAGAAAATAAAGGACACAGAGGGATTAAATTCTGCTCCACTAACCCGTTGCCAACCAAAATGCAAAACAGAGGCGTGTCTTCTGACTCAGTACCAACGCCATCATCGCAGCGTCACTGCTTGCCTCGGCTTTGTTCGTCGCTGCCTCGCTTCAGCGTCACAGCACTGCCAAGCTCCCTCCAACTCAAAAACCATAGAACCAGCTCCCCATCGCTCTTACAACAACCTCTTCAAACAGCGCCTCCCCGCAACCAACATCAACAACTCCAATCATCATCGTTATACCACCCAAACAGCCAAAAAATCACGTCCTCACCTCAAACGTCCCTGCTGCCCAGTTTTGTTATTATCTTTGCAACCCCCAAATAACAACCACCACTCTCGTTACCACGTGAAAACAGAGCAGCGACACACGGAAAAGTCAAGGATACGCCAGAGTTAAGCTTTAACCGAAACTTTAAGCTCTGATCTGTGAAAAACGGCTGCGATTTTGGATAAAATAGCTGCAGAAATGGATAGAGGATCTCAAGAGCTTTCCGAAAAGGTATAATTTTGTATTTTTTGACCACCGGAAGGCGGTGGTCCGGTGGTTTGACTGGCGGTCAAAGGCGGAGGAGAGGTGGTAGAGCAGTGGGGAACGGTGGCTCAGGTTTTATGGTGGGAGAGGCAAAATTTTGGCAAAGTTCCATTAGTCATATGAGACTCAAGGTGTATGTGGGGAAAAATGAGGAAAATTAAGTATATATACTCACAAAGAGAAGAGATGAGAACCATTGGATCAAGAGGAGATCAATGGATAAGATTGAATCTCCTTTGGACTGGGTCAAATAAAGAGTGGGCTGATGGGTCTAGGCATTGGGCCACATATTTTTGCACTTATGGCCACTAAAGATATACTTATTAAAACATACTAAATTGAGTAAAATAAAAATCACATCATTTGTATTAACATCACAATTAAGACATAGAATCACAATTAAGTACATAACAAGTAATTTTTTTTTATTAATTTCTATATTTTACTTCCTAATTAAATGAAAAACTTAGTTAAAATAAAAGACTAATTTTAGGAAAACTCTGACAAAATTGTATGAAATTAGCAAGGCTATTTTGAGCAAATTTTAAGAATTTGGTGCCAAAATTAGGTGATTACAGTTTGCCTTTTTTACAACAGTGGTCAAAAATAATTTCTACTAACTTTAATAAATAAATTTCAAATGGAAATATTCCTACAAAATCTTATAATGACGCTCACATCACGTCCTCTTTTTCTTGTAAGTATTGCCAAGAGGCAGCACTTGCCTTTGACCCTAAGCAACACTTGCACTTTAATTTCTTCCCACATTCTCCCAAATAATTTGAAGTATTGCATAAGCAAATACTCAATTTAACTCTTGCCATTTAAATCTAGTCTTTGACAAATACTAGATTTAACTTTGAATACCCCAATTTAACTCCTGAGAGATTCGTGTAATTAAACTACACAAATGTTTTAAAGTTTCAAAACGTTTAATATTGAATTTCTGACTAAAGTTCGAATCATTGCAGTTGGAAACTTCATGTTAGTAGTGTACTAGAATTTATAGCAAGAAAGAAGAGGAAAAATACAAATCTACCTGCATATTTGCATCATCATCTCTTAAATGGAAAGCTTTGTGAAATTTACATAATTAATCCTAGCTAGAAGCTTTACACAAAACTACAAACAACATACAATAATATATCCAGTATAATTACACAAGTAAAATTTGAGGAGGGTGGGATGTACGCAAACTTTACCCCTATTTTGTATGAAGTACAAAGGTTATTTTTCATAGATCCTCGACTAAAAAAAATATTTTGTGAAACTCACTTAATAAACTCAAGAATAAAAGTAAGATGATAATCACTACTAGAAATTATATGTTTTGCGTCAAAGTTTGGAGACGGAATTCCCTCTCTAAAAGGAGTTTGGAGACGGAATTCCGTCTCTGCGCGTCCTTCGCGAAAAGGCGCGTCGTTGACCAAACTGGAGACGAAATTCCGTCTCCAATTCAAAAGTGTCTACCACTCCTGATTGTGTCAGTGAGTGCTTGGTGAGGGAATTCCCTCTCCAATAAAATAATATTTAAAAATTAATAATCCATAGCAGTGGATTCAAGTACATCCCTAGCTCTTTTTCCAAAACAACTGCCAAGACCAACTCAAGCTAAAAATGGTAAGAACACTGGCGGGAACAGAAAAAAAAAAAAACAAGCGAGGGGGATCTCCATCACATAAGGAAATTTGGAGAATCAGGCTAAGCATAGTACAAATAGGGGGGAAGTAAACCCTGGTTTTATACGCAAACAAGTGAACCACAAAGACGATGGTAATAAAATAGGATGTAAAACTCCATCAAGGAACTATGTAAAGCAGCATAGTAGGCCAATGCAAAAAAGGGTTGGGCACTACAAATACATTTAGTGTGGGGAAAAGAAGACAATGGCGGTCAAGTGCAAGCTGCCATTGTTACAAATGGGGGAGGTACTCATATACCTCATTCGTAACATGGTTAGTTTGATCTGTTGGAATACAAGGGGCTTTAATGGTCCTAATAATCAAAAGAAGATGATGCTCTTTTGCGATTCCCATACAAGCTTAATTGGGATTTTTGAAATAAAAAGAAAAGAAAAGCACAAAATAAATGAAGTAGCAACTAAGAGTTTGGAGAGTGGCAATATGTCACTAACCTAGGAGCATTATAATGGCAAGATTTAGGTGACCTGGAAGCTTGAATACTGCCAAATTGACCCAATAAAAAAGTCGAGTCAAACAATAACATATAAGGTAACTTCAACCATTTTATGAAAAACTTTCTTGGCCACATTTGTGTATGTTTTTAACACAAGAAAGGAAAGAAAAGTCTCATCGAAAGAACTAGTGGGAATCAACATAGGATGTAGTATGCCTTGGCTGGTAATTGGAGATTTCAACTATGTTCTAAATCAGGAAGATTGAATAGGGAAGATTGAATAGGGGGAATCCAGTTGCTACAGCTGAGATCAAATATTTTCAGGAATGTGTGGAGAAGAGCAAGTTGGTTGAATTCTCACAATCTGGAAATAGATATACTTGAAATAACAAGCAGGAGAATGACAGAGTGTTCACGAACATTGACTAGGTTTTTGTGAATGATGAATGGGTAGTAAAAATCCCAAGCTGTAAACCACTTGTATTGCCGAATGGATAAGTAATCATTGCCCCATTAAAATCTCTCAGATAAGTCTGCCACCAAAGAAAGGGAAACCATTTTAGTATTGCAACATCTGGGGAAGTCATCCCCTCTTCCTGAAAAAGATGAAAAGAGTACGAGAGCAACCAATTCAAGGGTGTAAAATGTTAGCAATTGCGAAGAAGTTTAAGTTGTTGAAGAGGGAGCTGAAGAAGTTAAATTCTAAGTACTCCAAGAACATAGTCTTAAAAGAAAATAAAAATAAGAGGAGTTTCGAAGAATGCAAGAAAGACTTCAACAAGACCCTTTGAACATAGCATTCCAATAAGAAGAAAGATTGTATGCTCAAAAGTATAAACAAAGTTTTTAGCTAGCAGAAGTGTTTCTATAATAGATAAGTAAAGCTACATGGGTAAAACTGGAAGATGATAACAATAAATATTTCTTCTCCATGATTAAAGAGAGGAAGATACAACATGTCATTACACAACTCAAGAATGGCAGTACAAATATGCATAAAGAACCTGAGAACATAGCAAGGATCCTAGTTGATTTCTTCAAGGACCTGCTGGGACAGACAGAGAGTGAAAAGGTTAGGGCACGAGAAGTTTTTCTACAGAATGAGCCACTCCTAACTGTAGAGCAACAAGCTTAGCTACTGAAGCCTTATTCAAATGAGGAAATTAAGAAAGTTATGTTCACCGTTGATATCAACAAATGCTTAGGGCCTAATGGGTATGTAAGTGATTTTTTCAAGGCAGCATGAGATATCATTGGTCAGGATATCTCAGATGCAATCCAGAAATTTCTGACAAATGAAAAACGGCTAAAACAACTAAATGCCACTATGATAGCATCGATCCCCAAGGTGCAAGTGCCTGAATTTGCAAGCCATTTTAGGCCTATTTTATATTGCAATGTTGTGTACAAATGTATATCTAAAGTGCTTAGTTTGATAAAAAAAAGATATACTCCCAAGCATTGTTGCTGAAAACCAGTCAATATTTGTCCAAGGCAGGTCCATGATTCATCATGTCCTCATATGCCATGACCTGTTAAGGCGTTGTAACAGGAAGACAACACTAGGGTATCTTATGAAGATTGATCTAAGGAAAGCATACAACATGGTGAAATGCGAGTTTGTAGAGGAGGCACGGAGGGAGTTAGATTCCCTGAGAAGTTTGTGAAACTTGTTATGGCATTTATTTCCTCCCCTAGGATATTAGTGAAAGTCAACGATCAGGGGTACGTGTACTTGCATAGAGAAGTGGACTTATGCAGGGGGATCCTATCTCTTCCCTCTTATTGTCCTTGTGATGGAATATATTTAAAGGGTGTTAAAGTAGATGAGTGACCTCCCAGAGTTTTGATTTCACCCAATGTGCAAGAGGACTAGACTCACTCATTTGACATTTGTCGATGACCTTATGATATTTTACAAAGGGGACTCAACTTATGTTACCAGAGTCATAAAGGGTTTATCCCACTTTAAGGCAACTACTAGGCTAATGGATAACTTGGAAAAGTCAGTATGTTTATGACAGGAATAAGTGATGCAATGAAAGTACAACTTTTAACTCAAACTGGCTCTACTGAAAGCAAATTCCCAATTAAGTACCTGGGCTTACTTGTTTCTTCAAAGAAATGGAGCAAAATGGAGTACCAACAACTTGTTAAGAAAATCACAAGCATGATCCAAGTTGTACAAGCTAAATATCTATCCTATGCAGGTAGGTTACAAGTCCTAAGTGCAGTGCTAATATCGATACACAACTTCTAGGGAGGGGTGGGGGCAGCCTTCATTCTGCCATAAAGCATCTTAAAAGAAGTGGATAGAAGATGTAGAGAGTTCTTGTGGGGTGCCAAAGAGGGAGGTAGGAAAAACTCTAGTGGCCTGGGAGAAGCTTTGTGTACCAAAAAAGAATGGGGGTTTGAACATCAATAGTTGTATAGACTGGAATACAACACTTGTAGGGTAGCTAATGTGGCACTTAATATATAAGAAGGAAATGCTTTGGATCAAGTGGTTGCCTGAAAACTATACGAGGAATGCAGGGGATATATGAGACTACGTACCATCAGTTGACTGCAGTTGGTATTGGAGAAAGATGCATAAACTGAAGCTCGTGATGAAATAATGATATGAATATAAAAATACATATAAACAAGTTCATGTATACACTCAGCAACTCAAAGCTACAGGGTATTGACTAGAACTCAACCAAAATTAGGGGTAGCTCATCTGATATGATGTGTTGTGGCTCAGCCCAAGCACATGTTCATTACATGGTTAGCAGTGCAGCAAAAACTCTTAACTTTCAACAAATGAATCTGCAGATCGATAATCCAAGCTATTGTTTTCACAATAGAGATATAGCTGAGACTCACCAACATAATTTCTCATAGTGTATATGGATTACTGAAGTTAGGAGGAAAATCAACATGTGGATTGGACATCAAATTCAGCAGAATAGAGTCTTGCAAGTCTTAGTCTGGATAAAGAACAAGAAATAGCCAAAGTTCAAGAGGGAAGTTATTGCAGATGTTTGGAGTGTAGTTATATACCATACTGGAGAGCAAGAAACTGAAAGCTATATAGAGGGATAGATGTACATATTGAGTTTGTAACACTACATATTAAAAAACACAAGAAAGAATAGGGACATTACAGGGCTCAAAGAGACCGTATAAATGTAGAGATTTTATTTTAGCACTTATGTAATTAGTTTATGATGAAGACCAGAGGTTCTAGGTGATATAACAAGAACCAATGGAGCTCTTTAGGTGTAAGTTCTTTGATTGTTGGTGGAAATCTTTTACTTTTGTTACAAAAAAGAAAAAAAATGAAATTTAAGCTTTTACCTTTTTTCAATGGGTAAAAACCTAATTATTTCATAGCTTCTGAAATAAAAAAGGGCGAGCAAGAGCAAATCAAAAGTATATGAACTTATTAATCTGCACCCTTCCTTTTGCTAGTTAATCAATATTGGCATATCCTTTTATGTTCATGAGTTCATGCAGATTGCAGTATTTTTTTCTCTAAGATATTCTCCAGTTCTTAATGCACCAAATGTACACAAGTCTTGAATCTTTGCAATGAACTGATTAAAGAATAACATCTATAAAAGACCGATTAAGTTTTTATTTTCTCAAATAAAAACATATCTCACTCTATCTCATTGATATATTATTATTGAACACAACCTATACGACGTGGTTACTTTAATTCTACGTAATGCTTATACACTTTTTACCTATAATCAAACCTGAGTTTTATTCAATTTAACCATTGTTTGTAAAAAGGCACTCCACATTTATTTTTTTTCCCCAAATATTCATTTCATTTTTTAAAAAAGCAAAACTTTTATTCTCTTTCCTTAATAATAGTAGCAATACGAAATAGTACAAAAAATTTAAAGGTAAATCTGCCAATAAGATTGCCAGCAAAACGCCTATTGTTTTGAAGCGGTTAAACTCGTCAGCATCCTCATCTCTACCGTTGATATCCTTTTTAATCCAACGGCTTACAACCACGATCCGTGTGATCCATTATCATTGGCTAAATTCAAAACCCCTCTAGCCTATAAATACACAAAACCCAACTCTTTTCCCCACACAAAACACAGAGTTACAGAGCAAATCAATTCCTTTACTTTGTTGATTTACAGTAATAACAATGGCAGGTAGAGGAAAAACCCTAGGTTCAGGAGCTGCTAAAAAGGCACAATCACGTAGTAGCAAAGCGGGTCTTCAATTCCCCGTGGGTCGTATCGCCCGTTTTCTCAAAGCCGGTAAATACGCCGAGCGTGTCGGTGCCGGAGCTCCGGTTTACCTTGCTGCCGTTTTGGAATACCTAGCTGCTGAGGTCAATTTCGTAATTTCATTTATTTTTTGTCAAATTTCAATTTCTAGGGTTTCTAGGGTTTGAGATTTACTGAATTTGTGTTGTGATTTGTGTACAGGTGCTTGAATTGGCTGGAAATGCGGCGAGGGATAATAAGAAGACGAGGATTGTACCGAGGCATATTCAGTTAGCTGTAAGGAATGATGAGGAATTGAGCAAGTTGCTTGGTGATGTTACCATTGCGAATGGCGGTGTGATGCCGAATATTCACAACCTTCTTTTGCCTAAGAAGGCTGGTTCTTCAAAGCCTTCTGCTGATGAGGATTAGATGAGGATGATTAAGCATTTGTTATGTTGTTTTTATTATAGAAAATCAGGTCTATGTTGAGTTGTTTTCGGTAGCTGTTTAGATGTTAAGGGTTCAATGGTAGTGTGAATAGAAAGCAAGGAATTAATGAAACACTGTTATTTGATTTTCTTATTCTATGTTTCTGTATCTCCTTGTATGAATAGAAATCTATATAATTGAAAAAATTAGCCAGTGAAGCTGTTTCTTATAGATCATGTTTCCTTTTTTAAGCTTGATTAGCTGGATTTGTTTGATTCCCCCCCCCCCCCCCCCCCCCAGATTTTACTCTTATTGTATGAGCCAAGTGTTTATTTATGTTTTTTTTTTTTTTTTTTTAATGTGAGTTTTTGTGAATGCTGTTTTTAAGTCTTTGCTGAATGTTAGCCTGTATATTTGCCCCCAATCCCCCCAAAACCCCACCCACCCCAAAAGGTGTACACACCAGCCTCGTCATTTTAGTTTTAGTGGAGGGTAGATAATGTAGTTGTCAAAATAAAATCTACTGGATGAATACATAGCTTGCTAAGCTAAGGGGTAATGTTTAAATTTGCTGAAATTTTGAACTTATGGACGTTGAAGTTAATCAGAAATTAGATGTATACCTCTTTAGGTGTTTGTCGATGTGATGGCCTGTGTTGCTTTTGGCCAGGACTGGCAGAGGACTCTTGCATTGTTTGAGTTCCTTGGTGTAAAGCAAATCAGTATGGATTTTGTCTGAGGAAAAGAATTAGCATTTAGTTATTGCTACTTTTAGATCTCCCACCCATTTAAAGGTCTTTGTTATGGATGACAGTCATCCGTATAGCAATCAGTCTTACTATGGAAATGTAATTTGTGTCTGTAGCCTTAACTATATCTGCATTAGGGATGTGTTCCTGTGCTTGTTACTGAGTTGAGAATTGAGAGATCTGTGTTGGCTTGTTTAATAGTTGAAAAGTGAAGTGAAATTGTCGAAGATGATCATATTTCTCATTAATACTTTGTTCACACACCTTGTATCTGATGATGGGAACGATAGACAACATTTCTTGGTTAGGGAATGATGGGGAGTGGTCATACGAGCTGAACTCTGAACAGGTAATGGTTTACATGACCTATTGGAATCTTTTCCGTTCCTGATAGGTTAATGGTATCTGGTATTTATGTGGCTTGGGATTATTTCATTTCTGATATGTTCATTTCCCATTATGTATCCTGATTTAGTTTCTTCTTTGGCTTGTAGGCTTTTATCTTTTGTTGTTATATGCTTATTTTCCTTCGACTGCAGTTTGATCTTGCGTTAGGAATCTGGATACTATTTATTACTATTTAACACTGATTTTCCCAGTGAGAATTGTAAGCTTCAACATAGTGGTCCTTCCATATTGTACTTTAGTTAGTAGATGATGAATGATGCATGTGTTAAATTATACTATTATTGCTTTTGAGTTCATTTACTAGGTGAAGCTGATTTTGTTACAATCCTTTATGGAATTAATGAGTTAGTTTTCCTGATGTGGCACTTACTGAGGTTTGGTCGCATAGTGATGTGCATGAGGAGTTCCGGAGGAGCTCACTTTAGTTTTTCAGGGTCGTAGTATTCTTTGCAGTTTGCATGGATATTCAGTTTTCCATGTTGTCTATTGCTGACATGCACCCATTCGTAACACGCTTTATTAAACCTGTCTATTTTATTATCTCAGCTTTGGTTCTGCGTCTGCTCTTCAACTTTAGGTTTACATGGTTAGACAATTCTTTATGCACCTGGTTATTCCTTTTGTTTCAGAGACCCTCTTCTCATTCCTTGTTGGAGGTTGGTGTATGGAAGCAGATCTGTCTTCCTGCATATCACAGGCAGAGTGTGTTTTGATTCCGTCTTCTGGAATTTTTAAGGTGCGATTTCTTCTTTTTAATGCTTCAATTGATTGTTCCACTGTATTTGCTTGCAAATGTTCTTCCTTGTTTCGTGCATGTCAATAGGCACGTGGTAAGCAGGTACTGATTAAATGTATTTATTGCTAAAGTTCTTGAGGAGAGTCCTGATACTAGTATTATTTATGAGTCTTAAATGAAAAGCCAACTAGAGAACTCATCTGAATCTGATGTGAGAAGTCAGAAAAGTTTCTCCACTTAAATGAGATGGAAGTTGGAATGATAAAAGTGTGCTGGTTGACGAATTTTGCGTGAGCAGTAAGATTCATAAACAATAGCAACTCTAAAAAGAAGTTTTATCACTGAAGTTTAGTAGTTAAACAACTTTCTTCTTTGGAAAGGAATGGAAAACCAGCATTATACGTAGGAATAAAATCTTTTAGCTTTCGCCTTTTGCCCATCTTGTTTTATATGTATGACCTTATTCTCTCTCCAATTGTAGGAGCCACCTGAATTCGTGAGACTTCCTAGTTTGATGGATGCTGTGAACAAAAGGGTGCTTAAAGTTATGTGGTAAGTGGAACTCAGTGATTGTTATATCAGCTGCAGCATTAATCTTCAGCTGTTAGGTTCTGCAGTTTATCACATCGTGCATTCATAGATTCATTACTCTCCTATTCTGGTTTAAAACCAGGGAGTCCTTTTGAGCCGTCGGCAACATTTAGGAAATTCATCCCAGTACCACGAATGGTAAGTATGAGGTACTCTAGGTTTTCTATCTCCCTGGATCAGACATTTTGGGAAGCATTCCTAGTACTATAGTTCCTCTTAGGTGGATTTTGCTGTACCCTGAAAGAAACTTTGAAGAGTGTACCAAACTTTAAGCTAGATAAGATAGAGTTACACTAAATCAAATAAGAAAAAAGACAGATATAAAACTCAAAG
Organism: Petunia secreta; assembly: GCA_029990175.1. Lineage (NCBI taxonomy): Eukaryota > Viridiplantae > Streptophyta > Magnoliopsida > Solanales > Solanaceae > Petunia > Petunia secreta. The sequence goes on along the minus strand of JARKIP010000013.1, from coordinate 16,132,956 downwards.
CACCCGCTGGTGTTTCCCTAAGTAGTATGCTGTTCCAAATCTAGCCTACACGTAGAGCCAAAGTCTGCAAGAGCATGCCTCTGAGTAGAATGCTTTGATGAACACATAGATGGTGTGCATGATATTTTTTACAGCAATGAACTCCCAAGGTGGAAAGTAACTGGACAAGGAAGAAAAAAGGTATTCAGCTAAATATTGGTCGAACGTCATTTACAACTAGTAGACAGAATATATTAGCATGCAGTTTCTAAAAGATTGAGTATGTATACTTCATAGTCAGTCACTGGCTACCCTTGTTTTGTTTTCCTCTTCCTTTTATGGGGGTCGGGTGAGGTGTGTTGTTTGTATGCGTCCAATTATAGGCTGTTGAGAATGATGACACTGTCATGCACATATCTCCAAAGATGCTAGATTGTTGAACAAGGTTCTTAGGAATTTAGAGGACCGTCTTTTTTCCCTCAGTATAGAGGACTGTAACTTGGTACAACTAGCTAGATAAGGGTGGTAATGGAGCAGGACATGCTTTCCTTAGCGCAGTCCTTGCCCCCCAACTATGCGTTTGCCCTCCTTGTAATCTCTCCTTTTCCCCCTCTTTTTTGGTCATATTAAATAGACTGTTTCAATCTTTCTCCATAACCACCCATGTTTCTTGCCTCTTTTTAAATCATCATTTTGAAATTTGACACTAGTGAATATTGTTTTTATGTTTTTGCTCCCAGTGCAAAGGCTTCCCTGCCCTCTCCTGCTACCCCAATGAAACCTGTTCCATTCATGCCCTACCGTTTGGAAGATTCTAAAGTCTTGCCATAGTGTAACTTCTTTCATGTCAGAAGTTTTAATGCAAGCAGGTTTACCTCTCTTTTTTTGTTTTTTTGTTTTTTTTGTGTTCATGTAGCTTCATATCTGCTTCTTTATGCATTCCTTGTGTATGTCATACCTGAGGCTGAGAGACAACATATCCATTGTCTTTGATTTGGCATGTATATCATAAGTTCAATTGCTGCTATAGTGTATTGTTCATGGAGTAAACCTAAAAGTATGGGCCTGTAGATTGGACTTGCTTAATCTGGGAAAGCAAATCATAAAAGAGGTTTTTGTGTAGCCTAAAGTGAGCGAGGGGTCTCATATATATGAGGTTTGGATCTTCACTTTTCAGGATTGATGTCCGGTTTTTGTGCATCTCATGTATGATGTTTTGGATCTTCACTCTTTGGATGTATGTTTTAAAGGTTAGTCGTGATGACTTGTTCTCGACGTAGTTATGAATGCTGAATTTCCACTTTTGTTTTGATGTAAAATGCCTCTTATGCTAACTCAAATCAACTACTGAGCTTTGTAGTAATTTTTTGCAGGGGGGATGTATATGCGTACAGAGATTCGTTCATTCCGAAGAGATGTGCTTTTCTGTATCTCGAAAGAAATCCTCGATTGTTGGACATTTTGTAGTTTCTTTTCACTTAGATCTCTTTTTTTGTTTCTTTTTTCTTTTCGATTTGCCAATTTAATTTTTGTTTGCACTTGTAGTTTGTCTTTTTTTCGTCTCCGTTGTCTCCTTTTCTTAACTTCTGTAATTGTTTCATGACAAGTCCTATATATGGTTAGTATTTTAATTGACCATGTTCATCTTGTGAGAATTGCAATTTAAAATAGCGTTTTTGTTTTAAAGTTTGGATGGCCTGCATGCATGCGTCAATCCTTGGTGGATCATAATTTGAAGCGTGATCCCATGGTATAGTTGGTATATTTCAGTGCTGTGTGTTTACAAGAAGATAGATCGTCTTACTCTTGTTTGATTGGAGTATTGCCACACTTCTAACCGCATGTGAAGCAAAATGATAAGTTCTTCTGAAAGGATTAACATCTTTGAATCTATAATTAAGTTGAAAAGAATCAGAGATTCAGAAGATATTTTGAACTAAAATGGAAAGAGAAACAGTTTGAGATCAAATATAACCTCCCACGGTCTCTGATCCCACAACAATTTCCAGGTAAACAGAAAAATGGAAGCAAAATACTTCATGATCTGTGTATCATCTTTATAGGCTTCGTAGCATATTATACCAACTCCCAATTAAATCCATCTTCTAATCAAGTTCCAGACTACATAACGATGATGTGTTTGCACTAGCATACTCATCAACTAGGTAAAGAAGGAATAACAGATGAAAATACTATACTTTGTAAAAGTAAAATGTGAACAGTTCACCTGATGCTACTACAAAATTTTAAACCTAAAGCTCCATAAAAGAATGAGACCTTGAATACCAGAAATACAGCTGAATCATGCTCTTCTTCTCTCATGTTCATATCACCATCCATATATTAGATCACCATTGTCAATAACTTGATCAATATAGTTTCTACAATCACCATATCCACGTAGACCAGTAGTAAATTTCTCGATAAACAGGATGGATTATGTGTTCATGGTAATTCCCTACCAACATCCAAGTGGTTAAGAAGTCTTGCTCTAACATTAAGATCTTATTCGTCAATCCGAGGCCACGGAATTTCAGGTTGGGAATTAATTCATCAATGTAATTAAGTAATTTCTCGCATGAAGGATGTGGGATTACACCAAAGTTAGAGTAGTAATGATGGATAGACTTCAAAATTGCTAAATCCTGATCAAAATCATAGTCAACTTCATCATTGAACTCATTGTCAAGCCTCTTGGACGGCTCTCCTTGTTCAGGATTCTTGGAAAATTTAGGCTCGATAGGCTTCAACTCATATAATTCTGACATGGGACGTTTTCCTTTGCTTCTTGCTTTTAGCTCATCCTCGTTGTCTTCCTGATTTCCATTTTCTTCTTCAGTGTTTGAAAGTATACGCTTCATAGACTTCAACTCATACAATTCAGATTCTTGACGTTTTCTTTTTCCATCTGTATCCTTAGCAGTTTCACAAATAACCGGTTCCAAGAGTTCATGATGATCGAATGACTGGGGATATTGTAGCTCTTTTTCAAGATTATCTACTGGTGCTTCTTGATTTTGTAGATTCTTGTTGATGTACTGTGATTGTGGAGGTGATGAAGTGGGAGATGATGATAAGGATAAAATTCCACTTTCAGAACTCAGTTCATCTGCAAGTCGCATTTTGGAAAATGTATGCACGATAGGCTTCAACTCATAGAGTATTGCAGCAGCTTTTCGTTCTTCTTCCTCTATGTCTAGTTCTTGATTCCCATCATCTTGATCAGATTCTGGATTTTCTTGCATTCCTATAATAATTACTCGTTGTTCTTGCTTTTGATTTTCATTATCTTCTCCATTGATCAGTTCTTGATCTGCAAGTAGCATTTTGGATATGGTGACTGTTTATGAAAATATTAGGAGACGATAAAGAAAGAACTAATCAAGGATTTTCACTTGTTTAGTATTGAACTAGATGAAGAGATGTATGGTTCCTTCTCTTGCTGGTTTATATATATAATAGTTTTAAAGACCGCCTTGCCTAATTATCCTCCACTCAGGGAATACCTTCTATTTTAATTTAGTTCCTGTTATTTACCTATTCATCCCACTATAAAATTTCAATTGAGATAACAAAAACAGTATCTTACATTTTTATAGATAAGTAAAATTAATTATCTTTTGCAAAGTGGTTATAATTTTGATGTACCTTAAGTAGGAAGAAGTTTACACTATTAGGTTACTTATACTTATTAATTTATGATAATGTGACTTGGCACCCAAGAGTGTGATCACTGAAGTTGCAATGGACAATGGGACAAGATCAATGCTTCAAATCCAGTAGAGGCAAAAAATGTTAAGCAGTTTTTTTTTTTTTTTTTTTCATGTCTAAGCTTTAGCGGGCAAAATGTTACAAGTACTAGCGTTAGTGGGAGATACCAAGTATCAGTTGTCGAATTAATTGAGGCGTATTCAGATTGGCTCGATTCAACATTATAGAAAAGAATATGATTGAAACGTCGGCAAACTGAATAAGAAGCTATGCCAAAAGGGAAAAAAAAGGAGAAGAAAAGAAGTTATGTTATGATTTTACTTGCACCATTGTTGTACCGAGAACATAGATGTAATACTGATGATGTATTGCAATTGTAAGTGCATGCGAAAGTATTACAAAGTTGTACATAAAGTATTTTCATTTTACTGTATTCACAAATCGATTCATGTTACTGTACTAACAAAGTTGTATAATGATGTACTAGTAAAGAGTATCGGTATGCAGAAGCACTTCTCCAGTTCTCCTTGTACATTATGAATAATCGTACCTCTGTAAAGCAAAGCTACGCAACCTCATCTGCAGTTATTTTGTCCAAATTATTTGTGTCAAAATATCCAAAATGTATACCGTCCATTATAATTTTTGTGGAAAGAGTGAGTCAAAATTTCACACACTATTATCTAGTCACATTAAATAAGTAATGAGTGTTTACATCACCTAAAATACGGTACAAACTATCACTATCTTTTTAAGTCATCTACGTAATAAAAAAGGCAATAGCTAGTAAGTCACCTATGTAATGAATGCTTACCTACCTAAAATGCTATAGAAACTTTCACTATCTTTTCACGTCATCTATGTAAATAAAGTGGCTCCTAGCTATTACTACTAGATATGTGATGAATATATTTAACAACTTTTTTTGCATTATGAAATATGATATTTACTCTTTGAAGGAAAGAGGCAATGAAAAAGATGAAACTGCATTAGTTACTCACTTATTAGTCAAAGGGCAAGAAAGATTCAATTTGAATTGGAAGCTTTTCAGTTTTCAGGCTACTAATTTGGACTAAAACTTGAGATCCTTTTGGTTTCGCTTGCAGAATTTGCTAACTATACTTATTTTTGTTTCTTCTTTCTACAAGTAGAAGAAAAGATATCAAACTAAAATGGAAGCAGAAACACTCTTAACAAAAAGAGGAAATACCCCTTCATGCATATTTTGATATCCCATTACAACTTTTAGTAACCTGAAAAGTACATGCAAGACAAACTACTTCCACTATGATCTATTCATTAAGTCTAAAGGCTAAGTAACGCATTATTTGACACTAAAAATTCAGGCTAATAAAATTTTAAAACCTAAAGAAGGTGTAAAATTTATAGAAAGTCCTGTATAAAATATTTGAGATCTTCGGGTAGCTCCAAATCATGCTCTTGGTACTGTATATTCATATCATAAAATTCCTGGTTAAGTTCGGCATCACCATTGTATCCAGAATTACCCCATATACTCATAGACAAGACGAAAATTTCTCTATCGACAGGACGAGGCATATCAGGATTATCTCCATCCAATTCCCTCACAGTTTTGAACTTGTCCTTTAGGGTGACGATCTTGTTTATCAATTCCTCTCCAAGGATTTTCAAGTTGGGAATTGAATCCATAATGTGATTATGTAGTTCATTGGATGAAGGAGATGGTACATACCCATTGCTGTAGTAGAAATGAGAGATTGACTTCAAAATTGCTAAATCTTGAAAGTCATCATTGTTGTCCTGATTTAACTCATCATCCTTTGGGGAATTATTCTTAGTTTCTTCTTCTGCTCTGTAGGATGTTTCTCCATATACAAATTTGGAATATTTAGGCACTGGACGTTTTCCTTTTTTAATTGCTTTTCGTTTTTCATCTTCTTCTTTTTCATATTTTTCAGATTCTTGATCACCTTGCTCTCCTTTTTCTCTCTGTTCAGATTCTTGATTTCCATAAATTTTTCCTCTTTCATTCTGCCCATTATCCTTTTCTTCTTTTTCATTCCTTTTCATTTCTTGTACCACTTCTTCTGATTCATCATAGGAGGTACTGCTGTTAATTCTACATTTTTTAGAGACTGCTTCAGTTGCAATTCTTTCATCTTCCTCCGAGAAACTGAGTCTTTTACGTTCATTCCTTGTGGAATTGGTGGAAGAAGCATCAACGATAACAAGTTGTTGTCCTTCGTTCTCCATAATATGATCGAATGGCTCGGTGCATGTTACATTCTTGTCAATCTTGTGTTGTGCTTGTGGAGGAGATGAGAAATTTGAAGACGAGTATGAAACAGGGTTTGGGTTTTCTGCATATAGCATTTTTGATTTGGAAAAGACTATGGAGTCCACAAAACAAAGAAATAATAGTGAAATACTACCAGCAGTAAAGAGTACTACTGTACTAGTACTAGATAACCCTTTTGTTGTGTATATGAAATGAATGAAGAGATGGTTTCCTTTTGGTGGACTTAACCGTCGCATTCTAACAAAAATTTTGTTCTTCTATCAGCTTAGAGAACAATATATATTTCACTTAGCGCCTCTTTGCACATATAATTCATGCTGAATACCTTTCATCTCATGTTACTTCATTTTATTTTTAAATTTAAAAGAGTTATTTTTAAGAAAGAAAGCCGAATGATCACAGTACAAAGATGAAAGATTATCCCGAACAAAATGAGTTTTAGTTTTAATATACACTTTGTCGGCTCCAAATTTGTGACCTCACAGTTTTTAAATTCTTAATTCGATTTCTTTGCTCTTTGTCTTATGCAAAAAAGAGAAAAAAATATTTTCTTTAAATTTCAGTATTTGACTGAAAAGTCATATATTCAAATTGGACGACATAATTTGCTTGGAAAATCTTAGAGTATATCTCTTCTTAATTTGCTTAGTGTAGTTGATAAAATAGAAAATAAAAAATGTAATTTGAAGCTTAAGTTTTATTTGTAAATTCAAGCGAACTAATCAATTAGTTCCTTGTTTTCATTACTTAGTTTTGAAATGTACTACTACTATATGGATGTAGTTGATTAACATTATTCTTCTCCAAAAAGAGAGATCATTTGAGTTGGGAGCTTGTTAATTAAGTCATTAGTTTGGACAAGAATTGTCATCTTCATATCTTTGTTTCTATAAGTAGAAGAACATATATTAATCTAAAATGGAAACAGAAACAGTTTTCCAAAAATATCTTTCATGCATGTGCTATAATATCCCATTACAAGTTTCGAGTAAACTATAAAGTCCGCAAACTAACTAGTATTATCTTTTCATCAAGTCCAATTAAAAACTAAGCAACACACTTGACACTAAAAACTCAGAACTAGTAGAAGTTTAAAAAATAAAGCTGCAGTAAAATTTATACAAAGACCTTTAATAAATGTCTGAAAAAGGATCATCAGGTAGCTCAACATCATGATCTTTGTACTGTATATTCACATCATAAGATCCCTGGTCTTGTTCAGCATCGTCTTCAAAATCAACCCAAATACTCGTAGACAAATCGAAGATTTCTCTATCGATAGGACGAGGGAAATCAGGATTATCTACATCCAGTGCCCACACAGTTCTGAAATTATCCTCTAAAGTGACAATCCTGTTTACCAAGTCCTCTCCAAGGATCCTCAGCTTGGGAACTGAATCCATGATGTGATTATGTAGTACATCGGACGAAGGATATGGTACATATCCGTTGCTGTAGAAGAAATGAGAGATTGACTTCAAAATTGCTAAATCCTGAACATCATCATGGTTATCCTGATTTAATTCCTCCTCTGGAGGATTATCCTCAGCATCATCTTCTGCTCTGGATGTTTCTCCACTTTGCAAATTAGTAGAGAATTTAGGCACGATGAATTCCAGTTTACATATTTCAGACATTGGACGTTTTCCTTTTGCAATTGCTTTTCGTTTTTCTTCTTCATCCTCTACCTCCTGCTCTTCTTCTTCGTCTTCATTGTCTCGATTTTCATCATGTTCACCATCATCCTCTTCACCTTCATTTTGGTCAGATTCTTGGTTTTCATTTTCAGAATTTTGATTATTGTCATGATCTTCTCTTTCTGCATTCTCTGTATGCTCTTGCTGATCATCATCCTGTTTTTCACCTTCCATATCCTCTGCCATTTTCTCTTCTTCTTCTTGATCAGTTCTGGATTTCCACTCGTATAATTCAGAAAGTGTACGTTTTCTTGTTCCTCTTTCTTTTTCATCATCTCTTTCTCCTTCTTTCTTCCCTTCAACCACTGGCTGTGATTCTTCTTTTTCTCCTTCTTCATTGTTGTGTTCTTGATCACCTTTCTCTCCACTTTCTCTTTGTTCAGAATCTTGATTTCCATAATCTTCTCCTCTTTCATTTTGTCCTTGCTCTTTTCCTTCTTGTTTATCCCTTTGCATTTCCTCTACCACTTGTCCTTCTCCCTTATCAAAGGAAATGCTGTTAACCCTGCGTACTTTAGTCACATTAGAAACTGCTTCTGTTACATTTCTTTCTTCTTTTCCATCATCAGTAAAACTGAGTCTTTTACGTTCATTCCTTGTAGAATTAGTGGAAGAAACAACTTCTTGTCCTTGGTTCTCCATAATTTGATTGAATGGCTCGGTGCACATTAGGTCACTTTCAAGATCTTGGTGTATAGGGGGAGGACATGGGAAATTTGAAGACGAATTTGATTCTGCAGGTTGCATTTTTTTCGGATTTGGTAAAATGAATATGGAGTCCACAAAAGAAAATAAGAACTATAAATAGTAGTTATACACTTTTTTTTAGTATGAAGTTACTTCTATTAATTTATGGTACGTAATCTAGAGTGTGATCAACCAAGTTAGAATGAACAATAATGGGATCTGACCAAGGATTCAAATCTAGTAGAAGTAAATGTTAAGAAGTTTCTTACCTTCTCTGTATAATCTTTACTCCATCCGTTCCATTTTAGTCGGTTAAAAAAAAATGATTCATTTCTAAATTTGAAAACAACTAACTCCAAATTTATCACTGTATCCTTAATTTGATAATTTATAACCATACAAATACCAATGACTTATTAGACCGCATGTTCTAAAAATTTGTATTTTTGTATTATTTTTTTTGCTAAATCAAACGGGTTCACATAAATTAAAACAGAGTGAGTACTGCTTTTAATTTAATGGGAGATAGCAAGCATGAGTCGTTGAATTAATCGAAATGAATGTAAATTGATTCAATTCACCATTATTAGAAAAAAAAGAAGGAAAAAAAGATAGTGTGAGACGTTGGCACTTGGCAAACTAAAAAGAAGCTATGTTCAATATGTTCGATTTTTTAACTAGTGCCATTGTTGTACTTGTACCAAGAACATAGATGATAATACTAATGATGTATTGAAATTGTAATTTGTAAGTGCATGAGAATGTACTTATTTAAGTTGTAAGTTATTTCATGTTGCTGTACCATCAGATATGTATAATATTGTGCTATAGTAAGAGTAATTGCAGAAGCACTTCTCCTTGTACATTTAAACAATTCGTCCAAATTATTTGTGTCCAAAACATCTGAAATATACTATTCACTTCTACCATACTTTTGTGAGGAGGGTGAATCAAAGTTTCAAATCACACAATCACATCAAATAAGTAATGAATGTTCACCCTTCCTACAGAACTCTATAGATGTAGGGTACTTTTTACTATCTTTTCAAGTCATCTATGCAACAAAGAGGGCAGTAGCTACACTAGATATGTAATTATTAGCATGTAGAACCGGCGGTTTTGCGCATTGGAAAATGCGAGATTATTATTGTTTGTAGGAAAGAAGCAATGAGAAATTACATTAATTACTCACTTATTAGTCAAAAGGACAAGATGATTTAGTTTAAATTGGAAGTTTTTCAGGCAAATAGATTGGACCAAAGCGTTTTTCCTAAATAATTTAGATCCTTTTGTTCTCGCTATCAAAATTAGCTAACTATCTGTCATTTTTCACACCTTTGTTTGAATTGTTTCTCTATAAGTAGAAGGAAAGATATCAAACTAAATTGGAAACAGAAACAGTTTAACAAAAAAGAACCTCTCATGCATGTGCATTGATATCCCATTATAAGTTTCAAGAACTGAAAAGTGCATGCCAAGGCAAACTACTTCACTATGATATGTTCCTCAAGTCTAAAGGCTAATTAACACATTTAACACTAAAAGCTGCTGTAAAATTTATGGTAGGTAGTTCCTTAAAAAATGTCTAAGAAAGTGCTCTTGGTAGTCTATATTCAAAGCAGGAACTCCCTGATTGTGTACAAGATCGTCTTCAGAATGGCCCCAAATACTCATAGACAGATCGAAGATTTCTCGATCAATAGGACGAGGCAAATCAGGATTATCTCCATCCAAATCCTTCACAGTTCTGAACTGATCCTCTAAAGTGCCAATCTTGGTTGTCAATTCCTCTCCACGGATTGTCAAGCTGGGAATTGAATTCTTGATATGCTTATGTAGTTCAATGGATGAAGGAGATGGTGCATACCCATTACTATAGTAGAAGTGAGAGATTGCCTTCAAAATTACCAAATCCTGCTCATCTTCATGGCTGTCCTGATTTACTTCCTCCTTTTGGCGATTATCTATAGCTTCTTCTTCTGTTCTATAGGATGTTTCTCCTCTTTGTAAATTGGAATATTTACGCACGACGAATGCCAACTTACATATTTGAGGACGTTTTCCTTTTGCAATTGCTTTTCTTTTTTCTTCTTCTTCATCCTCTACCTCTTCTTCTTCTTGAACTTCATCCTCATTTGCTTCATTTTGCTCAGATTCTTGGTTTCCATTATCAGCTTGTTCTTCAGAGCTTTGATTATTGTCATGATCTTCTCTTTCTGCATTATTCTGTGTATGCTCTTGCTGATCGTTGTGTTTTTCACCTTCTGTATCCTCTGTCATTTCCTCTTGCCCTTCTTCTTCAGTTCTGGTTTGCGACTCATATAGTTCAGAGAATAGACGTTTTCTTGTTGCTCTTCCTTTTTCATCATCAGGTTCTTGTTGTTTCCCTTCAACCACTGGCTGTGATTCATCTTTTTCCCCTTCCTCTGCTTCTTCCTCTGTTTCGTCCTCTATTTCTTCATCTTCTTCTTCTTCTTCTTCTTCATTGTTTTCTTGATTTCTGTTCTCTCCTTCATCATCATCTTTGTCTTCTTTTTTATCTTCATCTTCTTCTTCTTCTTCATTACTATCTTCTTGATTTCTATCCTCTTCTCCATCATTTTGGTCAGATTCTTGATCTCCACTTTCTCGTTGTTCAGATTCTTGATTTCCATAATCATCTTTACTTTCATTATGTCCTTGCTCTTTTTCTTCTTCATCATTCATCTTCATATCCTGTACCACTTCTCCTTCTGCTTCATCACATGAAATGCATTTAACCCTATCTACTTTAGTAGCACTAGACACTGCTTCATCACCAAAACTGAGTCCTTTACGTTCATCCATTATAGAATTAGTGGAAGAAGCATCAGAGATAACAACTTCTTGTAGTTCGTTCTCCATAATTTGATCAAATTGCTCGGTGCATATTAGGTCTTCAACATCAAAGGCTGGAGTTAATTCTTCATCTTGTATATTATTGTCAATATTGTGGTGTTCTTGTGGAGGAGATGCGAATTTTGAAGAGGAGGATGATTCTGCAGGTTCCATTTTTTTGGATTTGGAAAAAGAATATGGAGTCCACAAATTAAAAGAAAGAACGTAAGTAGTGTATATATATAAAGAGTACTATACACTTGTCTTAACTATCAAGGGAATGAACTTTGGATCCTTTTGCTCATATACTGTATATCTTCAATCTTACCAAATACTGTACTGCATTATATTATCGGATCAAATAAAATATTTTCTGAATGAAAGTACGATATCACAGTTTAAAGATTATCGCTAACATGAGTTTAACCTTTATTAATATACTTTGTGACTCTTGTGCGAAAATGAGAATAGATTATTTCTTCAAGTTGTAATATCCGATTGAAAAATCACAAAATTACTTTCCGTGAAGGAATATTGGGTAATGTTCGACTACATTCTCCATAATAGGCTTACTTGATAAGAAATATTATTCGAAAATAAAAAATGCGTTTTGAATCTTAAGTTTGTATTCAAATTCAGTTGAACTTATTATTTAGTTCCAACATTTAATCTAAAAAATAATTTTGCAAACACTCCAATCTCTCCATTTTTTAGCTGTGCGTATCTTACTCTTCTTTTTATCTTCTGCACATTAATCTTATCTCACATCACATCTTTATTAACTTTTGTCATATCTTTATTAACTCTTGTCATATGTCTTCTCATATCTTTACCTTCCCAAGACTGTGTTTTCTTTGTCTATCATTTCTCTATCACCTTTTTGTCAATCTTATACTCCATTATATATCTTTTCAAAATATTTTCCTTTCCTCATTATTTAATGTACACCTTTTCTGTCCTCCAAACTATTACTCTATTATTACTCTTTTCATCAACTCTCCCATCTCTTAAGAGCTTTCCACGAATGTGTTAACTACCCAAACAGTCTTGCAATACAATCTCTGAGATACACCTTGGAAGAGCTTCCCACGTAGAAATCTTATTTACCAGCTCCCAGTCACAACAAAGAAATCTTCTGCATAAAATTCAAAGTAAACCAAAAAAAAAAAATATTCCCAGCTTGGTTTGGAAGTACTGGATGATACACTTTTCCAGTGCACGGTTCTTGGTCAAAGATGTAAGCATTTTTAAGGTCCCTTTCATTTTTAGATGTTTTTAGTCATCCTAAAAGGTTTTGCATTCTGTTTTGTACTCTCTAAATACAAAATTCTCTTGAAAATGATTGTTCATTCATATCATGTATAACTATTTGAAAGACTGAATCAAATAATTTTATGTGGCTAAACAAACTATATACATTCTCTTTTGTCGTAAACACCATCAATAAATAATGCACAGGACTACTTTCATTTGAACAAAGAATTATCAGCAAAACTGACAAAAAATAATTACAAAGAATAAATTGAATGAGAAATTTCCTAGCTACTTTTTAAGTACAAGTGGAGGCTACAAAAAAAGATACAATGATCATTGATGTAGAACCATGTAGCAGATCATCTCTGAAAGCATAGCTTTTGTCAAGTCTCTGCTCCTCTCAAGTTAGCCTACCAAGTAATGAGTGAATATCTTGGGGTTCCTATCTACCATGCCTGGACACTAAAATGAAAAAATATTTTAGCCCATTTTCTTGGTTCTCTCAGATTCCTAAGCAAATCATATCATGAAATAAATAGATAAATGAATAAGCTTCTACACATATCACATGTGATAACCTCAACATCCTAGAACGCCACTATAGCTATGCAAAATTTGACGAAAGCAAAAGGGAAACAAAAAGAAAGAGCTCAGTACCTCGCACGTGTTGAGAGAAATGTATTCAAGGAGTGTCATCATCTGAACTAGAATCATTAATTCGCCTGTCTGCGATAGCCGGAAAAAGCTTCTGACGCTGATCAGGTTGTGGTGAAGTGGTGGATTGATCAGGTCGCGGTGAAGGGATAGATTCTGAAGTTGTAACGGCTACATTCTCTTTCCTTGGTGTGCTATTTAGCTTTCTTGGAGCATTTTTCACCTCTCTGCATACCTTATCCAAAATAACCAGAAAATCCCTAACAATTACAAACAATCGTAAACCTTCATCCTTCTTAGCATTTCCGTGGAAATAATCACCCGTGCTCTTAACAAGAGCCATAATTCGCTTTTCTTCCTCAAGTAACGACATGACATCAGCCTCGGCATTCTCTATAAAATTCTTCATGGTTTGGTGGAACCCATCTTCATCATCTAGGTTCTTCATATCTGAATTTAGGAAATCCCGTGCTTTTATAAGTGCATGGCCAAGTTTAGCCACCGTGCCAGTTAGGTTATCTGCATCCAAAATTGCAGCTCTTTTCACATTGTCAAGCTCACTACTCAAACCAGAGACAACCTGTAAACCAATACTTCGATAGTAATCTTCTGAATCCTGAGGCAAATCCTCGAGTAGATCATCAGATTTGATGCTAGACATGCTCCGTTGATCCCTGGCAGCACGGGCAGCTCGTATACCTTCTGAGCGGATTATCTCCTGAACAACAAAATGCAACAATGTAGTTTTCCCATCTATTCCTTTTACATCTGATAATTTCAGAAGCGTGTCAAGTTTAAATGCTTGTGCACCACCACGAAATGTTCCATCATTCATACGGTTGCCAGTTTTCAAAACAGCCTCCAGGAGCTTGAGAAACAGCCTGCTATTCCGGAGTTCAGTGCAAGCAGCCTGGACCGCAAATGAACATGCATCAAACACCAATGTAAAGGATTTTCTAAAGAACTAAACAGAAATATACAACATGACCTACTACAAAGATGATACAAAGATAGAAGCTTCTGCCTAGTGCGTACAGAACTTCACACATAAAATATTTATTAAGCTCAATGTTTAATATGGTAAGAACTATGACATTGTACTTTCATCAGCTATAAAGAAAAAGCATAAAACCATGTATTTGTATTAACTAGCTAAAATGAAGTGTGTCTTGTGATATCAAAAATTGAGTCACACTTGTAACCGAGTAACATTCTGAAAAGAAGCTCGACTAAAAGTGAGGGTCACATTTCGGTAGTTGCCAAGTGAAGTCCTACAATGGTCCTGCTATTTTTCAATCATGAAAGTCAAATTAAGAATTTTGATATTTCTAGGGGTCAAGATAAGGGAAAAAAAAAATCATAGAACAACTGCAATAACAAAGACTAAAATGCAGGGCAACACCTGACCTACTATATAGTAGGCCTTGTGAAGATGCACAAACCCAATCCTTTTACTAATATAAGCATCTTATATGATCTATGGGCCCTTTCCCAGCTGGATTTCCATGTAACAACCCACTCTGTTTTCGACCAATATGGTTATTGATCATTTTTGGGAAACAAAGTCGGTTAAGGCTATCATTTCTACTTCTAAAGGTTACTTGCCAATGGATTGGTTTTGGCTGGGAACATGTAACAGGGGCAGCAATAAATTTAATAAAGGAAGAACAGCAATTTGTTATCCACATTCTGGAAGAACTTGTATGTAACACATTGGTTCGTCAAAAATGTCCACTTGGATTAGCACTGGAAGTACAAGTTTCTGAACTCAGCCAAGTTCCAGAGTATTTCTTCCAAATATGAAACCACATACAAGGTAGGAGATTTTGATTCTTTACGACCCAAAAGTAGATAGTACTCAAGTAAACATATCTCACCTCCAAGGTGGCAAATGATTCTTTAATCACTGATGCCTCATCCTGAAGAGTGCACATGAAAAGCAGTGTTTCCAGCCTCTTGAATGCAAACGGAACCTCAACCAAGGCTTTCAGGAACCGCTCTGCCTGCCCAAGCCGAGAAAGATCCCCAGTATAGAGCCTCAGCTTCAGTTCTTCCTCAGCAGTTGGTGCCATCTTAAGCAAAGTTTGAATCAGTTCAGAAGGAAGCTCATTTCCTGAGTAAATTTAAACCACTAGTCACGCTTCGGAAGTTGCAACTCCAATAAAACATTTCCATTCCAAGACATCACCCTATTTAACATACAAGTGCATCAATGATTTACCAATTGACAGCACAGGAAATAGCATCCTTAGTTTGATTGTCTTGCATAATCATTGTGATCATTCTACCCTGCTACTTCTACTTCAAATTAACTAATTATATGCGACCATTATCAATTCATGAATCAGAAATGATCATAACAGCGTCTAGGTAATCATTCAGTTCTCTGAATCAGGGTAGCTTTCTGTGTCAATAAGAAACATGGATTTTATCTAATACAGTGCCAAATGAGATATTTTTTAGCAGTTCTTGATATTTAAACACTCAAGGAGAGAAAGAAGGAGCATTTTATCACCTTCTTTCAATGCATCACAAACTTCTTCAGTCGTCACGTTTAAGGCTTTAAGAAGAATAGATAAATTCTGTGCCTTTTTCTGATCAATAATTTGAATATATAGGTTGGAGGCATCTTGGGAGGCGTCTCTCTTTGCCCCATTCTTCTTTTTGTCAGCAGCGACATATCCAAAAAGTGTCTCTATCTGCTCTTCATCAAACCTGTTAAAGGATATTCACTGTCTATTGAGCTCCTTCCTAAATTTAGATGATCTAAAGCTGCATCAAGCAAGAAAACATAGACTTACTGGAAAGATCCTGCCTTGACTTGATGCCAAACCATTGACTGGTCAGTGTTGGCTTGAACCTTATCCCAGAAGAAAGGCTTAAGCTTTGCTTTAGAAGCATCAGTTTCTTCGGCCTCTGTTGAAGAACTTGTGGATGCTTTAGATCCAGGAGGCGTTTGTCGAGGGGGCTTCAAGCCCGTGGAAGGTGGCCGTGGTGGACCACTGCCTGGAGGTGGTGGACGAGGACCGGACTTTGTAGGTGGTGGAGGAGGAGGTCCAGGTGCAGCAGGACGTGGGCCAACAGATGAAGGCTTTAGTGGTGGTGGAGGTGGTGCAGGTGCAGGTGCAGGTGCAGGAGGAGCAGGACTGGATGGTTTTGCAGGAGGCGGAGGTGGGGGCGGGGTTGGATTAGCAGGAGCTTCAGAAGGAATAACCCTACCAGGGGGAGGTTTCAGCGGAGGCATTCCAGCTGGACCCATCCTTCCACTTGGCACCTTGGCAGAATTTGCTGCAGTTCCCAAGGGAATCTCAATTTTAGAATCATCATGTAGATTGTTATTGACTGAATGATTACCAGCATTACTGAATGATGCTCCTAAAGCAGATGATTTGTGTGATGAAGAATAATCGCTCGAGCTTAGGCTAAGAAGAGGCCTCTCATCATTCAACCCCTTTTTGGATCTACGCCTACAACACATACAACAACAACAACATATGCAAAGGAGTACTATGAGAATAGATCCCCCCACAGCAGCCGCAATAACAACAGCGCCAGCCTTTCCACTGTCATTTGTTTTCTTACTGTCTTTAGCTGCAGATTTCTTTTTTGAGTTACTGTCACTTTGTGATTTAGGTTGATTTGAATTAGGAGGGGCAGGTGGTGGATTAGGGGCTGCTTTCAACTTCCGCCGTTTAGGAGCACCATGCCAGGAAAAGAGAAACTCCACACACCTGGTATACCAATTTGGTGTGCCTTCCTCCTCTCCACAAATGAGAAACAATAGATTTTTCTCCCTCAAACAACCTAGAAGGGCTTGCTTAACCAGCGGATGCAAGACAACATGTTTATGTTTTTCTGACCTACTCTTAAGAAGGACTTCGCCTTCGCCACTTCCTCTCGAATCTTCATCAACCACATGATACTCGAGATGTTCAACAGCTTCATTAGCATGTTTTAACTCTATCCTACAGTTCAACCACAAAAGCTCAACCTGCAATAGAAGATCTGATCAAACTTTCTTATGCATAGATCAAATTATATTAACATCTCCCAAACATTTAATTTCAGGAGAGTCACTGGTCAGATGAGTTCTTTTTCATTATGTCACTTCTCACCAAGTGTTTCTGCTCGGCATTGAAGGTATCAATTAGCGCATAAACTCAATAAACTTTAAAACAATTAGAAAAGGAAATGGAAGATATACATGAGCATACGTTATTCCCATTTTTTCGTTTGACAATGTTAACAGAAACAAGAACACAAAACACAGCAGCAAATCAAAGAAAACAAAGAATATAAAATTTCTTTTTCAAAGGAAGAAGAGTTAGCAGGACTAGAGAACAACACAGCAGACATTTAGTTGATCCAGAAACGAACTCAAGAATTCAACCAAAATGAAATTATGTAGGTTGTTCTAGCATCAGAGAAGAGCAAATCTTTTTTATTATATGGTACAAGCTGCATGGCGTGAAAATCATTCAACATAAGAAATCGAACATAGCCATTAGGAAGCATAAGCTCGTTCTAACAAACTCCTAGAGCTACATCTTCATCGAAGGCAAGGGGTCAAGTAATCTATAATTTCTCCCTAATGCTGCTCAAGAGGAGCTATCAAATCCAAATACCACTAAAAGACCAAGTAAGTAAATCCAAATATGTTATAGAAACATTTTGTTGCATATGGAACGAGTCTAGCTCAAAAGACAACTAAAAAGTTTAGTACCATGTCCTTGTTAATCTCCACAGAGTTGATGAGATTGGCAAGTAAATGATCATCTGAGTCCTTGTTGCTTCCAGGATTTGCTGCTACTAAAGTGACAAACAAAAAGAATAATACAAAGAAATGGATTACTCCTCCAGCACCCATTTGCCCTTGAATAATCATCAAACAAGTATACAATACTTTTCATGAGAATGCTTACAGATAAACCCCACAAACCCCTTTTATATTCCTTCCCTCAAATCTCCCAAAGAACACCTCTAAACCAAAAAAGAACCTAAATTCAACTCCACAAAAAGGTCAAGTCTTTGTTGCATTCACCTACAAACTCTAAACAGGTCTTCACAAGAAACAAACTTTTTTACAAGAATCTGTGGGACCCACCTCCAATTTTCATGCAAAAGCTTAAAACAAGTGGCATCAAACACACACTATAATTCCAAAAACAAAAGCTTTTTCAAAACATTCAAGAACCCTTTTTTGGCAAATGATCAAATAAAAAACTTGTCAATTCAACATGCACCTCCCAAAATCAATATTGAATATGTCATTCAAAGCCTAGACCCCGCACCCAAAAATAAAATTTAAAATTTTAATTTTTTTCACTTGGGGTTTTTGTATACAACCAGATCAAGCAAAAGGGTCACAAAACATATAACTGTACAAGAATTGGGTGCGGGTTAGGGAGGGGCATGAAGTTGACCCGAGATAATTCTTTGGGTAAAAAAAAATTGAATTTTTGTTGTTCAGGAGATGTTATATGAATGGTCTCAATAATTTACCAATCCTTTTCTTGTTCTATGAGTCATCTGCGTATTTTTGTTCAATCCATTTTTCCCTTCTTTTTTTTTCTTTTTCTTTGAATTTTCCACTCAATAGAACCCTATAATGGCGCGGGAGAGATCCATGCATTGCTGGTGGTTCATTTTATTTCATCTGATTATTATGTTTAATAGTACTAGTCTTCGACACGTGCTTTGCGCGTGAACTCCATATCAATGAGTACACAACAAAGTAAATACTTAAATCAAGATAATGAAAAATACTACGCATGGAATAAAATATAGGAGTACAAAGATATAAACATTAGAATAAGAAAGAATTTGTCTCCATAAGTGACATTTTTCAAACAGTTATCAAGAACGCAAACATTCACCTAGAATAATCTGAGTATTAATACTCTATAAAAAATTCAAAGAGAAAACAAAAAGAATGTAAAGTTAGAAACTCAGACTGTTTGATTTTCTAACCAGTTACAATTAAAATTAAAAATCACATTGTTGCACTTCCCGTTATCTAGCGATATGAACCTCCAAATTTTCTCTTTACTCGAAGCTTCTTACTTACTATGTCTTGAATTAGTTTTGGAAGAGAATTTTGAAAATTGTGTTGATATTATATTTGATGGAGAAACAAAGAAGCATAATATTGAAGATATCCCATATATAGGAGATGCATGTGCTGAGCTTGGCGACTCTTGATGTTCATCACATTGTCTTGAGTTTCACATTTTTTTATAATTTTAGCATTTTATACATTATGCCAATTTATGTTAATTTAAAGGAATGAATCTAGTCTATATTGCATTGTCCAATGCAACTGACCTTTAAGTTCCCTAATCTGTAACAGCAACAAAATGAAAATTGAACAAATTGAAAACCACAATGATGGTCATTTAGTATTTTATATTAAAATTAAAATCAGGTATTTTAAGGTGAGAGAAAAATGAGTATTTAATATTTTAGTAGAGGTATTTTAGTATTATGACTTTACATTTAGGATTTTCACTTTTATATTAATTTTGTGCTACATACTATTTTTATGCTATAGAGACAAAATGGTCTTTTACATTTTGTTTTGAGATTGGTTCTTTTAGTATAGTTAGATTAGATTAGATTAGATACATACTATTTTTATGTTATAGGGACAAAATGGTCTTTTATATTTTGCTTTTGAGATTGGCTCTTTTAGTATAGTTAGATTAAAGTTTTATGTAATCTATCGTTCTTGTTTATTCACTGGGTCCGATACATAGAATGTCCCGCCATGCAAAGTCCGACAAAGAATGCACCATATGCTAGCATTAGTGTATGGTTAGATAGTTTCAAAAATTTTGAAAGTAATATAAGAAATTGTACAAAAATACTACTCCTGCCAGTAATATTGTTCGTGAAATTGTGTGAAAAATGTTGCATAATCTTATAACCGGTATATTTTATGTCTACATCGAAACAAATCAAGTATACTCGAAAATCAGTAGTATAATTAGGTTCAGAAATTAAAATTATACTACATAGAACATAGAAGAGGTAAAAAAACTGCAGCATGATAAACTCTTTTTTTTTTTTTCCTATTATAAAGATATTAAAGTGTCAATTAACATAAAAATCTCCTAAGAAAATTGTTGGATTATTTATAATACTTAGGGCTATGACCATGGGCGGACCTAGATTATGTATATATACTATGTGTTGAGTCCTCTTAATTTTTTTATATCCTAACTTAGTTATATTTTGATACCTCTTAACAAAAATTCTGAATCCGTCTGTAATGGATGACCTTAATGATTTCCTTTTCCATTAGTTTTTGGCTTTTGTCATGAATTGATATTTTTGTCAAGCTCACATATTCTTGTTTTCTTCATGAACAGTCTCCTGCTTGTATCTTGATTAGTAAGAAGTAAGAACTAAAAGTTATAATCAAAGAATAATCTTCCAGGAATATAATCTGATCTTCCACCTGCCACCCATGCAGCTTGATTCAGTAGCTCGTTGACGAAAGATATATTGCACATTTACCAAATAAATATCGATTAATTATCAATAGCAAAAGAAAAACACTATTTTCTTGCAGTGACCCTCTTTCTAAAGTGGCTTTACAAGTATTCAAAGGAAATGGATTCCAACCTGCAATGGCCATGAATTTTTCCAATGAATCTGATTTATACCATATGCTTTTTGGCCTCTGGGGATATGCTGATGCCACAACGAGCCACTGCAGAGGTCGCGTCTTCTGTCCAATTAGTTTGAGCTAATTTCCACTAATGAAGAAATATTGAAGAAAGATGAATGAAAAAGTTGGTGACATTCATCAACAGCTTTATGCACTCAAGTATTCCTTTCACACTTCACTTCATCACCACTTATAAATATTTAAGGGAGTTAAAAGTTTAATTTTCATGAATAAATATTCGTACAATCAAGTCCTTTTCAAGGTAAATACACATGTATTTTTATGATAAGCTTTAATCGTAATCTGATAAAAATTGTCACTAACATGTTATGATAGATTAAACTGCAATAAACTCAGTGTATACTAGCTAGTAGTATTACATAGTCATAGTGTAAAGATTATATCATAAACAACAAGATTTTTCATACTATCAGGTTTTGCCTCTTGTAGAAAGGCCCAGCTAAGACAAAAACTAACCAGAACATTCCATGGAATAACTTGACCTTGTACTTCAAGCACTGTTAGAAATTTATGACAAGCAGTTACTATTAGCTAATTTTATTATGTCACGTCGTCTCAATTAAATGACTTCCGTTGATTTGTTGTGGTGTTGCACCAGTAATTTTCTCATTCTTTCGTATAAGAGAAATGAATATCTAGATAAGTAATATATTCCTTTATCTTTACAGCACACAATTCCATATATTCCACGAGAATCTATTCTCTCATTTGTTAATGGACACCACTAATACTATAAGAGAAATTGAAGTCTCAAATTCCCCTCCAGCATGATAGAAAGAAATCAGAATTTCTTCTCTTTTTCATTCTTCAAGTTTAATGACAAGTTACAAACAGGTTGAAGTTCAATTTGAAGAACCAAACCCGCAGAAATGGTGTATTCCACTAAAGGAAGATGTTTTTGTAACTTCCATGAACAAGGGAAATTCAACAACCCACAAGGCCTTGTGTGAAGGTTCACTGTTTAGTCCATTATTGTTCGGAAAATTCTTTGATCCGTCCGATGCTTTTCCATTGTGGGAGTTTGATGCAGATGTGTTATTGTCCAACGTCCGCAGCTCCAAGCAGTGCACTGTTGAATGGGAGCAAACAGACTCAGGTTATGTGTTGAGAGCTGAAATACCAGGTGAGTTACCTCCAATGTTTTACTTCAAATTAAAAGATCATATGAAAGTTATGAGCTGAGCCACTGGCGAATACAAGATCTAGAATTGGATTCGAAATAAGCATGATCTGTTATACGTTGTGTATATCTTAATCATTCTTTTATTGTTTATAAACATATAATCGATCCAAAATAATGAGCTGAGCAAAAAGAGATCTAGTTTCTTAAATTTTATGGTCCCGCCAAGAAAACTGCAACAAGTATGTTGCAGCTCTACAAGACATTAGCCTATGGAGTTGTAGGTATAATTCCTGAAATCATAGTTTTTTTCTCAAATAAAAGGAACCTTTGTCTCAATCCATATATGGTATATTGGCTGAGATCAAAAAAGAAAAAACCTTGGTCCTTAAGAATATCTAGTGATAAGACTTTCACTAGTATTTCAAATACTCAACTTCAGAATTTGCAAATAGTAATTTGGAGTAATTTTATTGGCTAAACAGGCCTTAAAACTTTGCATGTTTACTTAAAATTCGTCTGCATTATGAACTCAAGTGATTGAATAATACTACTGATATGTGCAACAGGAGTTGGTAAAGGTAGCATTCGTGTTTCTGTTGAGAACGGGAAAGTTTTAGAGATTAGTGGCCAGTTGAGGCAGCAAAAAGAGCCCGCCACGAAGGACTGGAGAGCTGGAAATTGGTGGGAACATGGTTATGTTCGGAGGATTGAATTACCTGAAAACTCAGACTGGAGGAAAACAGAAGCATTCTTGAGTGGTGATCACAAACTCTTAGAAGTTAAGATTCCAAAGACACCTCCAAAGATTGATGTGCCTTGAGAGAGCAACATGAGAAAATAAAGATTCTGAGCTTTCAACAGAGATGTATAAAATGTACTCTTGTATGACATATTATTCATGTTAGTATAACATCTGCAGAGTTTTCTTTTGGTAAACTGGAGATTGTTGTTGATACAGACAACTAAGTACAGATTACAGCAATACAACTACTTGATGGATTACTATCAATCGCTGCTCCAGCCTTACTGTTAGCATCGACTATTAAAGTACAAGCCATTATACTAATACTACCAAGTCTAACCAAATCATTACAAGTAATAGTCAGTTTTAGTTGTACAACACCACTGATATCATCCTGGATAACATTCAAAAGATGAGCTACGTTGTTTCCTTTCCAGAAGCTATGGCAGTTTCTTCAATAACAACCTGCAATCAGAGACAAGAGTATGATATAAGATGGTTGGAATCCAGCAAAGTTAAAAATCTTCGTGGAGTTCCAACTGAACGAGTTGTCTGTTAGCAGCATGTTGCAGTCCCAGTGGTAAAGCCAAAAGCTCCACATGCAAAGCACTAAATCCAATAACACAATGACTGAAATCAGTGATCCATTCTCCCCCGTTGTCGCGAAAGACACCTCCAACACCACAGTTGCTGCCAAATGCCCCATCAATATTGAGTTTGAAATAATTGGGAGATGGGTAATATTGATGGACTTCAGGGTAAGGTTTGTGCCTGGTGCAGTGCATAAAATCCACGCTTCTTGATGAGATTTAAGGAAGGTCTAGTGTTATTACGGTTAAGCCAAATATGCCATAAGACAAAAGGAAAAAGGATGTCACAAGCAGGACCAATCCTAATAAGGTCTCGAACAAGAACACAATCCAGGAAAATAAATTTGGTGATTTCCCTGACATGCTGGCTGGTAACACAGTAGAGTTACCAACAAAGAAAGTCAACTGCTACATGAATTGAGACTAGCCGCCTGTACATGAATAGCTTATATATATATATAGATTGACAAGTAACCTGCTTAAATCTATCTTGCGAAACAATTTAAATCTAATACAGCAGATTTTGACTGTTAAACGAGATCATTACTAAGTTTGTCTGTGATCATGCATTAACCATATTTTATGATCATTTCGGTAGTTCTTTCTGAATTAATGCTGCTACGCACACACCAAACAAGCAACATTAATATGTTACGTAATAATTAGTCCAAAGTGAAGAAAGGGAGCTAATAAAGATGCTTGAACATGGTAGAAGTCTGTAAGTTCGAGCAATATTCAGCAGCTTGAGCTATTGAGATGAATTGAAAACGTAACTCTGTGATAGAACTATATTTACAGAAACAGGATAATTCATGATGCAGCATACTACTTTTAGAAAATGAGAAAAATAATGCAAAAATGTTGTTCATTCATGGGGATGTAGCTCAGATGGTAGAGCGCTCGCTTAGCATGCGAGAGGTACGGGGATCGATACCCCGCATCTCCATTCTCTTATCTTTTTTCTTATTTCTCACGATGGGGAAGAATCACGGGATTTGATTTCTATCTCTGGTGTAAGTAAAAATATAAACTCTGCTCAGCTGGTAATTTAGGTCTACAAGCTGTACTATTTAATTTTAACTAATTTTGAATACTGAATTTATAATCAAGTCATGATACTCCTCCGTACACTTAAGAAAATGTTTTAGTTTTGCATTCTGCTTATCCTAAGTTTTAAAAAGTTTTCTTTCATAATTTGATTAGTTGGATAAGCATATCCGTACCTCTTATAGTCAGTCAAAAACCTTTTAAAATTGGCAGCTTCGCTTAGGTAAAAAAATGAAAGGCTTAAATGCGTACAAACTTTACAATTGAGGGTTTAAATGACCCCCTTTAAATGCAACGACCAAACTTACTACAATTGCAGTAATGCAAGACCATACAGTGAGTTTTCAACTACTATGAAGATTTTTTCCGATTGTCAAAAGTATTTTAACACAAAACAATCGAAACAATCCAAATTTTATCGATCTAGTTCATAAACTAAATCAGAGTTGTTACGTAATATTACACATTTGGCAATTTCTAGCTGTTTGTTGTCACATACTAGCCACAGAGAAAAGGAAACACTCAAGGATTGGAGTCTTACAACGCACTGCTATTTAAATTATGATTTCTTAATCATTGAATTATACTCCTTTTAGCTATGAACTCTAAACTCAGCTCATATATGGAAAGTTTGTAATCCAGAAACTAGGATTTCATTGCTGAAGATTTTAGTCCAAAATTTGAAAGCAAAAATCATTTTGCATTACATGCAGGTGGGCAGCCAGTCTGTTGTTTAATGCATTGTTTGAGGCTCATTATGTGTCTATCTGTTCAACTACTACTTCACAAATGACTTATTTATGATCAAACTAATACGACTGTGATCGAGCATTGATGACTTGTAATTTACTGTACTAGTAGTAATTTCCTGCAGGCTACCAACCATAATGTGAACTTTCTGCTTCTCTGTTTTGTCCTTCTTTTCTTGTTTAGTTAAGTAGAAATTATTTTAAGTCGCTTGAAAGGGAAATGAAAAAAAAAAAATGCACATGAAGAAGGGATAGAAAGAAAATAGAAAGAAGAATAAAAAACAGAACACAGGCCAGCCTTCACAAACAATTTTATGATTCATGTCCGGCTTAGGGAAAGATTAGCCCCGTAACCTCAACTTTTTGCCATTTGGTCAATATCAAAGGAGTCACTTTTATGGTTGCTTATATATACAATACTCCTATAAATCTCATCGCTTATTCTTTAGAAGATTATAAAGTGTTTGAAAAAAATCGTAATTAAGAAAAAAGTATTTGATTCCCTAAATAAGTTATCTTGTCAAATTTATAAATTTGGATAGATGAAGCAGTATTTTTTTTTAATAACAATGTTACTAGGAAAACAGGGAAGACCCCTATGCCTATCGAATACGAAACCGTGATTGAGTATTAAACTACGCACAGAGACAGGGACAATGATGCAAAGTCATTAATCTGTTTATGTCCCTGCCTTTTCCCTTTATATATATGTGCTTCGTTTCTTGACTTGAAAGCGACCATAGAACTGGCAAGCGTGAAATGAGAGTTTCGTAATTTTGGACATGGTCATATTATAGGAACTCCTATATGCCGAGGACTTATACAAGTCTTGGAAAATGTTTAATTTTCGCTTTGTGTTGTCAGTTTCCCTTCAGATAGAAGTATTTCTATTCCTTGTTGGCGAATTCAATTCACCATATTAGCATTGTGCCAAACAGCCGCCCAACTATCAATTTACAATACTCGTATATTCTTAGAAAATTTATGTGAAGGGTGGAAAATGAGTTCATCAATTACATCACATCAAGAGTGTAACTATTTCAACCTCCCAACAAAAGAAAGGGGTGAAATTAAGCGTGGAAGTAATGGTGATACCTAGAAAAGGCAAGTAGTTAACATCACGTTTAGGTCCTCGTTAGTTTTAGGTGACAGCCATAAACTGAAATGAAGACTTTGAATAAGAAAGGCTCTGTACTAGACAGTCTTATAGATCTTATCATAGTTGGGTAAACACGTTAGGCATAAATTCAAAGTGGAGAAAAGGTTAAAAAAAAAATGTCTATATAATAGACCATCATGAAAATAACACATGAATGAGGCCTAATGAAGAAGCCTTAGGAAAGGTATAAGAGAAAAGGACTATAGGGACTGGTATAGAACACCAATAACTGAAAAGATATGTTACCAATGCCACCACTGAGTTCAAGCCACTGGCAGAGTGAGAGGCTTGGAAAAGCAATATATATCCACAGGAAAAAGGTAAATAAGGTAAAAAGGTATAGAATAGTATTCTTGACAGCCATAGGACGCAAGCTAAGGCAAGGGATCAATTTCAATTGTCTTGTAACTCAAGTTACCTAGCTCCTCTTTCCTTTTCCGATTATATGTATGCACACCTATTTTCTTAAATTGTTAGATATTCAAATATTTTCACATAATACCAAAGCCAAAAATTAATTTGATTGCTTCAAATTGTAAGAGTCTCTTACTATTTATATGTAACATAATTTCACATCCGATATGTAATTAAGCATCTCACTGAAATTGTCCATGATGTTTTTGAATCATTGAATTAGTCGATTATCTCAAAGTTTCAAATCAAATACTCAAGTTCATTTACTATTTTCATATTTTAAGACTCGATACTTTGTATCGTAATGAAGAAGTAATTCGTTAAGCTATTACAAAAAGTGTCACATTAATTAGTTAGTTTTTAGTTCTAACAATATTTGTGTTACATTTAGTTAGACTATGAGACAAAGTAAAATCAAGAAGAATCTTTTTCCACCGTAATCCTATCGTTATTGAAATGTTCAATATGCCACTAATAAGATTAGCAAAACGCTCCATAATAATGACTAGTTCTGGATATACTCTATCTACACCGTTAATTTCAAGGTTTGAGTTCTAAAATCCAGTAAGTTTGTTTGCAAGTTATAATATTGTAGGTTTTACTTAATTTACTCTAATAAATTAAGAGTACACAATATTAAAATGATTGAAAAAATGTGGTAATATGGAATATTTTGAAAGCTTCGACAACAACTTTTTAAGCGCCATATGGAGCCTTGTGGGAGGACCACCGTCCACCCGATTTTTAAATCCTCATCCGGCGAAATGCAAAAGGGTTAATACTAGCAATTTTTTACTTCGTCCATTTGACACTATATTTTTTTCATTAATCTGTAATGAGGGAATGACATATTTATATATTTGAGATAATTTAATTTTTTAGCTGGTTTAATTTTATTTTTTACGACAAAATATTATAGCTATCCAAATGTTATGCCATAAATAAAATGACTAGTTTAAGAGTTATTAGGACATACAAATATTATGATATATTTGAGGTCATAAGCAAAACTCTTAATTCAGTATTAAGTCAAATAGGCACAATACTAAAAAAGAATTTAACTAATATGTACTAACGGTATAAACTATTTTACATCGCCACATAATTAAAAGCCTATTACAAGTAAATTTCAAGTATCATCATTTGATCTATATTTAAACTTAAATAATGACAATGATTTAAACAAGTTAAGTATGTGTCATCGCTTTATTGCTCATTATTTCAACTATATGCTTATTTTCTGCCACCGTGATTTTTGAAGGTCAATTCTTATATCGTGACTAAACGATTGATCAATTTTCTAAGTTAATTTAGTTATTTAAAAAAAATATTAGGTTTGAAAATATAAAAACAAATAAAAGTACTTAAAAATTTGCTTGTACTGAGTTTTTAATTAGCTGACAGTGTAGAAAAATAATTTACATCATCAGTAATATAAGTTAAACTCCTTTTAGAAAGAGTCAAAAGTAATGAAATATTAAAAGGACCGTTAGGGGTATAACTGGAACTATGTATTTCAACGAATCCAAAAAGCCTATAGCGCCTGCTCCCATTTCAAAAAAATTCAAAACTACGCTCTTCAGCACTCACCCACTCTCAACTGTTCTCCAAACGTCGCCGTTTTAGCCTTAATCCCGTCGATTCAAACAAGCCAAATTTACCAATTAGGGTTTCAGAATATAAACATTTCTCATCAACTAATCTATTTTCCCAAAATACATTTGTGTGTTTTTATTTTTTCAGTTTACTGCATTTCAAAGCAACGGTAGTGATAGCTTGAATTGCAATTCACGACCCCACTTTCAAAATAAACCCCCAAAATCAATCCCTATTTCTCTCTCTATTTCATAATTACAAAAACACATTTCAAAATGGCTCCTCCTAGGAACCAAAACAAAGCTCCTATTCCTTCTAGCCCTTCTGTAAGTAACCATTTTCTATTTTATTTATTTTTCCCTTTGTATGTGTAAATGTTTTTGATGTTTTGTTTTAATTTTTTTTTGTAGAGTAAGTATACAACAGCCGCAGATGAATTAATAGTAGATAAGAAGCGAAAAATTGCGAATCCCAGAATGCCGACTGCTGGTGCTGCTACTGCTGGTGGTAGGATAAATAGGCAAGCTTTTGCTATTGTGAATGCTGCTCCAGATCTGGCCGGTCCGACAAGTGGACCGCCTAGTACTACTGGTTCGGATAGTCCTGTCTTTGAGTTTACGAAAGAGGATGTCGATGCTTTACTCTCTGAAAAATTGAAAACTAAGAACAAGTTTAACACTAAGGTAACATTTTTTACGAGTTTTAAGTTATATGCACCATCTGTGTAAAGAAATGTTTACACTATTAGGTCGCCCAAAAAATATCTGCCTTTACAGCTTACAGAGTTTCTTTGCATTTAACAGTGTATATAACTTATATTATTTTACAGTAGACTAAGTTAATGAGATTTTCGATTCATGTTTATTGATGGGGAGATTGTTTTTTGATCTTATCAGGAAAAGTGCGATTTAATGTCAGAATATATAAGAAGACTTAAGCTTTGTATTAAGTGGTTCCAGCAGCTTGAAGAAAACCATGTGACGCAGCAGGCATCGCTTAAAAGCTTGTTAGAATCGGCGGAAAAGAAGTGCAATGAGATGGGTATGATTGCGTGTTCCTCTTGTAGTATAAGTTTGTGTTGGTCGATGAATTAGCGACTTACGTAGCTCTTTTGAGATTTTGTTAGAGATGCTTATGAAAGCAAAGGAGGAAGAGTTGAACTCAATCATAATGGAGTTGAGGAAAACTATTGAAGCTCTGCAAGATAAGTGTACAAAGGAAGAGTCAGCCAAATTGGTAGGATTAGCTGGACAAAGATCATGCTTGTTAAATTGGAGATTTTTGTTGGAGTTTCTCTTGTAGCATATAGAGTATAAAGCTGTATTTGAATTTCTTTGACATGTTGATCAGGAAGCGTTGGATTCTTTCAATAGAGAGAAAGAGGCTAGAGATGCAGCAGAGAAACTTCACGCTTCACTTTCTGAAGAGCTCAAGAGATCTCAACTGGACAATTCAAGTGCCAATCAAAAGGTGACGAATTGTACACGATATTGTTTTGGTTTGATTATAGTTGTGAATTGCTTTGGTGTGAACTTACATCTTGCTTAAATATCTGCAGATTCAATCGCTAAATGAAATGTACAAGCGATTACAGGAGTACAATACAAGTTTACAGCAGTATAACAGTAAGCTTCAGTCAGAACTTGCTTCTACGAATGAAACATTGAAGCGTGTGGAGAAGGAGAAAGCTGCATTGGTTGAAAACCTCAGCACTCTCAGGGGTCATTATACTTCTTTGCAGGAACAGCTCTCTTCTTCTAGAGTAAGTCTTACATTTTTACCTTGTTTTCTTTTCGCCTCATCTAATGTCTATGCAGTTTTTTTCGCTCCCTCCTCTTTCTGAGCACCTCATATCTACTTTGCATTTGGTGTGCTTCGCTTAGTTAGTTACTTTCTGCGACCAGCAAACTAACTTTATGGTCCATACATAAATTTGGTAGCATTATGATACTAGCTAGATTGCTAGATTTTAGGTGTTTCTAGGTATTGTGTGTTTCTCCAAGGTAGTATTTGCTGGTATTTTATAGATGTCTTTAAGGATCTAATTTTACCCATACTTTTCATGGTTTATTTCTTAGTATCTGGATTGAATTGGGTACTGTTTGTCGTATACTGAGTCATTTTCTTATTTTCCATTTTGACTTCAAAAGGCTGTTCAAGACGAGGCTGTCAAACAAAAGGAAACTTTAGCAAATGAAGTTGGATGTTTGCGGGGAGATTTACAAAAGATGAGGGATGATCGTGATCAGCAGTTGTATCAAGTCCAAGTTTTAAATGCTGAATTACTAAAATATAGGGAAAGTTCTGGGAAATCTGTTGCTGAGTTGGAGAAAATGACAGTAAGGGCAAACGAAATGGAGGTCAGTCTGGACTTAATTATTTGTCGGAACTTCACAGCGCCATATATGTTATAAATAAACCATCTTTCTGATTTTTCTCTCAGGCAAGATGCTTGTCTCAATCTGAACAAATAAACAGATTGCAGGCACAACTTACTTTTGCCGAGAAGAGATTACAGGTGTGTTAAACTTTTGGCATGAAAACATATATTCTCTGTGCATAGAGATTCCTTCACCTTTCTGTGACTTCTACAGTCCATTATACCTCACAAGTTTTAAAAGATTTTACTCTTAGATATTTTATTACCACTTTGTCAGATGTCCGACATGTCCGTGATGGAAACAAAAACAGAATATGAGGAGCAGCAGAAAGTAATTTTTGACCTGCGTCAGCGGCTTGCTGATGCTGAAACAAAAGTTGTGGAAGGGGAGAAACTTCGGAAAAAATTGCACAATACTATACTGGTAAATTTTGCACACTATGTTTGCTGCATCTAGCTTAAAAGTTGACCTAATGCTCACTGATGAATGTTCTTCTGATACAGGAATTGAAGGGCAATATTCGGGTCTTCTGTAGAGTGAGACCTTTATTATCTGAAGACTGTGTTAGTGCAGAAGCAAATGTCATCTCTTTCCCAGCCTCAATGGAAGCGCAAGGGAGAGGCATTGACGTGGCACAAAACGGTGAGTAATTGTTTGATTCACATTGAAGCAGATAGTATTTGTATTTGTTTAATTCACATTGAAGCAGATAGTATTTGTATTTCGTTTTTAACTTTAATGTCTTTGAAACTAAATTTTATATTTTCGTTACTCAAGGTCAAAGGCATTCCTTTACATTTGACAAAGTTTTCACGCCCGAGGCTTCACAAGAAGATGTGTTTGTCGAGATATCCCAGCTTGTACAGAGTGCTCTTGATGGCTATAAGGTGATATATTTTGAACCTTGTGTATGACTGCAAATATAGTTGATAGTGTTCTATGTGACAAATACTAATAGAGTCATTTTTTTTAATATGACAAATCATATAAATGCACAAGTAAAAAGCTGCTGATTTTTCATCTATTTTTTTTTCAGGTTTGCATATTTGCGTATGGTCAGACTGGTTCTGGCAAGACACATACAATGATGGGCAACCCAGAAAGTCCTGAAACTAAAGGACTAATACCTCGCACTTTAGAACAGGTATTTGAGACCCGACAGTCTCTTCAAGCACAAGGGTGGAAATATGAAATGCAGGTGAGAAATTGAAGGTGTCTTGATATATTTACTTTGTCTCTTTCTCTTTCTGATATTGGTTTACCCACTATCTGTTTCTCTTTTCTGATATTCCCTTTCACAATATGTCCCAGGTCTCGATGCTTGAAATATACAATGAAACTATTCGGGACCTTTTGTCAGGTTTTGATGCTTCCAGGCCAGAAAATGGCGGAAAGCAATTTACAATCAAACATGATACAAATGGCAATACCCACGTCTCTGACCTGACAGTTGTAGATGTTCATAGTAGTAGCAAGGTTTCCTCTCTTCTAAGACGGGCTGCACAAAGCAGGTACGGAATCTATGTCTTCTCTTTTCTCTAATCATCTACGCTTTTAGATAAGATTCTATATCTGTCTTCAGCCTCTGCACAAAATAGGCTGTTTAGTTCGATTTGATATCTGAGGTTAACTAATGAGGAACTTGAACTTTTGAAAACTTTGATTGACTGAGTTTATTTTTTTTATATATAGGTCAGTTGGCAAGACTCAGATGAACGAAAATTCTTCGAGAAGTCATTTTGTTTTCACTTTGAAAATATCAGGTGTTAATGAGGTAAGAACATTCATGTGAAGCTCAACTGTATAGCATGTGAGTTGGAACCTCTTTCAGAACTAGATTTTTAAATTGACTAATCGTTTCATGTGCATCTGTAGAGCACAGAGCAACAAGTACAAGGTGTACTCAATTTGATTGACCTTGCTGGCAGTGAGCGCCTGTCAAAGAGTGGGTCTACTGGAGATCGGTTGAAAGAAACTCAGGTATTTGAGTCAACACCATTCTATTTTCAAGATCTTCCCATTTTGATAGAGATTTACGCTTCACTTAACCAATTCTCTACTTTCACTTTCATTCAGGCTATCAACAAGAGTCTATCCTCTTTAAGTGATGTTATATTTGCTCTTGCAAAGAAAGAGGAGCATGTGCCATTCAGGAACTCAAAGCTTACGTATCTTCTACAGGTGATATTTTTGAGCTTCTAAGGTGTTTCTATATAGATAGGTAAACTAATAGAGGAACTAGTATACTTTTTTTTAACTGTTGTATCTGTTTTCCATGAGATGAATAGGTTGTTAAATGATTTTGAAATGTGCCCTAGTCAATTCAAATTGCCATTACTAATGCAGATTGTTGATATCTTATTTCTGACTGTTGCATGTTTAATCAGCCTTGTCTAGGAGGTGACTCGAAGACATTGATGTTTGTCAATGTAGCACCTGATCCTTCTTCTGTTGGCGAGTCCTTGTGTTCACTCCGATTTGCAGCAAGGGTTAATGCATGTGAGATTGGCATTCCAAGGCGGCAAACTAGCATGCGTTCATTGGATTCTCGCTTAAGTATTGGTTAATTCAATTTATCTTATAGAACTCTCGTTCTAGTTTTAGAAATTGTGTGGTCTGTATTCTATGTTTGGCATTTTGATTTTAACATAAGTAAACACACCTCTAACAGAATGCACCTTCCATTTGTATAGTGGAGAGAATTACTGCCTATGTATCTGTAATAGCCAGGAGCAACATAATCTCCTGATGTTCTTTCACGAAGTTACCTGAGTATTGTAACTTTCCATTTACAACTTAATCTCCGTTTGTTGTAACTTCTTTTTATTTGCCATCTTCCTATATAATTGATGAGACCAACACGTAGAACAGTAATTCTGTGTATGTTCACGGATTAATGTCCCTTTTTTATTTTTGTTGTGTCCCCCAATAAAGAAAGAGTTGTCCTTCGCAGAAGCATCACTCAATTGCCTGCATTACTGGTATTGCACTTTACCTAATAGCTTTCGTATATAAAACCAAATGATACTTTAATCAATCCTCTAGTTGATGCTGACCTTGGACTCCACATAAGTGTAATTTCAAATACTAATAAACGTTAAAGACATGCGAAAATAACCTATGATCCTTTGAAACCAAACTTAGAAATGAATAAATTGTCAGTGAACAATGATTGCACAGTTGACAACACAATGAAGATAAAAAAGCAATATTTCAGAAAAAAGTCCACCAATACGTGCTAAGAAAGGAATAATATATCATCATACGAAAGCTAACCATATGTAGTAGAAAGAGATCTACATTATTCTTGTTTAGTGGCTTATCCCAACTTGTACTGTAATACGCTGAGTTTATGTATATTCAAATATACTATTATGCTTAATGCTAACCACTCAGGCTCACCAATTTCCTTAGCCAATCTCTTTTTTTCTTTTTCTTTTTTAATATGATTATAGTAAGGGATTTTTACACTATATACCCATGAAATTTAAAATATTTATAAGTCATACCCATTAAAAATTACACTATCCATAAAACTAAAAGTATTTATCCAATCTACCCATCTATTATTTATACCTTTGTTATGCCTTAACTGCATAAATTATGGTATAAAAGTCTGGAGGACCATTTATTAATGTATACATTTGTTATACCTTATATGTGTATACCTTTATGGTATACTGCATAAATTATGGAAGTCTGGATGGATAGAGTGGATAAATAGCTTAATGAATAGGTCGGGTAATATTTGAAAGTAATGGATCGTGGCTATAATTATTTTAGGTTTGTGGGTATTTTTGTAAGTGTTCCAACTGCCTTTAATTACTTATCTCTTGTTCTGCATCTGTATTACTTTCTTACTAAAAGAAAAGCTTTCTCTACATTTATCTGCACCTTTATTATTTCTGTTATAAAAAAGGGTACGTACTTTGGGACCTCTTGAATCTAACCTGTCAAATATATTAATACCTGCAATTTTAATGTTAGAATTAAATGCTTCCTTTTTTTATTTTAAATACAGTTTCCAAAATTATGTAGATTGCTATGGTCTACATCATCTCCTGGATTTTGGAATTTTATGAATTGGAATACTACCAAAGGGCATTCGGGCCATTCATCTTCAATCCTTTTCTTATTGATTACTATTAGCCAATCAGTGGCAGATACATATAGGAAATATCAGTTCAGCGAACTCATAGTCCATTCACCAAACTAGGTATATTATGTACATATTTTTTAAAATATGTCCAATATGATATTTGGAAACCCATATTCGAAAAAATTAAATGGTTCAGTAGTTAGACAATGACTCACTTACTCTTAAAAATATGAATTAACTCCCACTTAGGATCCTATAGTGTCATTTTTCCCTCTTCTATTACACTTGTATTGCTCCAACTTGTTTTATTTTTTACTTTAAAAAGTCATTTAGGGTACGAATGCATTCACTATCTTGAACTATACAATTATTTAAAACATACATTTATACTGACTTCGTAGTACTCCCTCTGTTTCAAAATGGTTGTCACAGTTCGGATTTCGAGAGTCAAACGAGTTTAACTTTGACCGTAATAAATACATTTTATTTAATTATAAATACATCATTCTCACTCAATCATGGTTAATTAATATACGTTTTCTTTTCATTACATCAGTTTACCATGATAATTTTTATAGTTGAATGTTAACATTCGAAGCGGATAAGTTTTTACAACAGTACTAATATACACACTCAAAATCTTAAATGTACCTAAAATGTTACCTAAAGTGGATGTACTTTTTACCGTGTAAGTAGTTGGTTAGCTAGTCATTGTCAAATTTTCGTCACGACAATGACACTCCAAAATTGCAGTGATGAAAGCCCAAGCCCAACCAGCCCAATTGGTAACGCGTAGTCACTGGTAATGAACAAAAAAAAATATTAAAAAAATAAAAAACACGCAACGACAAAAATTAGAAATAAGAAAATAAAATTCCTAAATTGTTCACAGAAAATCAGATTTCCCAAATCCTTACAGCTCCCCATCCAAACAAACCCCAAATTCGTGAATTTTCCGGCGAAAGTGATCGGAGATGGTTTCACCGGAGAACACTAATTGGCTTTATGATTACGAGTTTGCTGATAATTCAGTTCCTCATGGGATTAATTGGCCCATGCAAACTTTGAATGCTTCAACAAATATTAGGTACATGTTATGTTGTTGAATTTTGCATTTTTGTTATGTGACTCAGTAAAATTTGGATCTTTTTAGCTGATTCTTTTTTTTTTTTTTTACTGATTAGTAGAGTAATGATAACCCTTTTGACTAAATTGTGATTTTCCTTTATATTTACTGTAAAGTTTGTACCTTTAGGGTTTCTGTTGAGGGAACTTTACAGAAATAGCAGCTCTAGTAATAGATTATACACTTATCATGCACATATTGTACATGTAAATTGTAATATAGTAGTTTAAAAATCTCATTATTCTAATTGAGAAATTCCCAATGGCAAGTGGAGCGCGTTTCGAAACTCGGTTATGATCCCTCTAACCTACTCTACTTAAAATAGCAAGCTTTTATGGTTTGCACCTGTGACGTGCGTCTAACCCATACGTCACAAGTTGAGCTCTTACCACTAGATCAATCTGCGGCTCCTAATGTTTAGTTATTTAGGCTGAGAAGGATGAGTTTTAATTTTCAGCAGTCTTTTCTGGGTTTGGGTTTGGGACCTCATACAGTCTAAATTGAAATGATAGGTATTTGTTTACATTTGTGGTCTTAACAGCTGTATTTGTGATTTGACACCACTGTATTACTTTTAGTGTTGTTCAGGTCTAAGTTTAGGATTATGAAAGCAATTCCATTTGTCATTTTCCAGATGAAAAGCTGAAAACGTTGGAATTCATGGAGTTTCACTATCTTATCTACGTGCACAATTGGTTAGCTGTAATTACATGTCTAATGAAAAATAATTTTAACATACAATTACACGGTTTCTGTCCTGTATCTTTTTGGAAAAGATTTTAGGTAGAGGCTGACTTAGATTCAACTATAGAATGAAGACAGAAGTGCTGAAGATGTCCAATAACTAGAACTTTCCTCTTTATTCGAGTTGAAAGGCAGAAGCTTAGTGGTTTTGAGTGCAAGCTACTAGAAGGTTCCTAATTCCCAGCCCTAAGTGGAGTAGCAGGTTGAAAATATAATGTTGCTGTCAAAAACTGAAAGAGTTTGACTGCCTCCGCCTATCAATGACATCGTATGAATCTGATTGTACTAGTAGAGATTGTAAACCAACAGGAAAGAGGATGCACTGAGGATGGTGGATAACGAAATACTTTAGGACAGTGCATCCAACATGCCGGAAGAGATTAACTGATATTAGAACTTTGTCTAGGAGGGTACCATTTCTGTGAGGGAGAACCTTGATGACAGTTAATACTGAAACAGATACTCCGTAACATATCGAGAATGATAGATGCAATGCTAAGAGAAGGTGTAGAAGAAAAAGAGGAATGATATGGAGGAGGAAGATAAGAGAAACGAAGTGTGTGGATATTTGAAGATAGACCTGGAAAAAAAAATAGAGGAGGAACCTAAACAAAGATGTGAGCGGAAAGAAGGATACAACAACTAATGTTACTGCTACAACCCACACAACAACAATTATTCATCAGTCCGATACGGGTTGAGTTGGCTGAATCCGCTATATCCAATCTTATCCGTCTTGACCCATATTTTTCCAATATTCAATAAAGTATGTCCTTAAAGACAAATTTTCTTTTTACACTTGTCCCTAGACTTATCCTTTTACAATGACGTCTAAATTCCTAAGCAAACTAAAGAAACTCCTCATAAACATTGGACATAATGTAGGTCTACCAACATGAATGAGCTTTAATCTCAACTAGTTGATATCTCCTACCATTCAAAAAAAAAAAAAATAGTTGATATCTCCTATGTAGATCTTTTGATAAAGTCAAGCACATAGACCAATGTTCTTTGATCTTGGCTAAAATTGAGCATGCTGAGGAGGAGGATAGTAGAATGTTTCAAACACCGGTTAATATACTTAAATTGGTCAACTATATTTTTTGTCTGGACAATGGTATACAATTCCTGAATTACTGTTTCTGCTGCTATATGAAAATATTGGATAGAGCAACATCATGAGTAAGATAGATCATTAGAGCTATTTTTGCTTTCTTATTC
The DNA here is from genome assembly GCA_029990175.1 of Petunia secreta. Lineage (NCBI taxonomy): Eukaryota > Viridiplantae > Streptophyta > Magnoliopsida > Solanales > Solanaceae > Petunia > Petunia secreta. The sequence goes on along the minus strand of JARKIP010000013.1, from coordinate 16,095,153 downwards.
AAGGATGTTCATTCTGCTAGGTTTCCCTTGACATAATTTCATTCTTTCATGTCCTCGACTCTTCAGTTTATCGTTTTAGTCGTTAACTCTGCAATTTATATTTCGTGCTTGCTTGTAGTGCTGAAATTGATGGATCGATTGGTGAATCAGATTACCCAAGGGAAAGTGGTTCTAAGAAAAGGTAAGAAACTTGCCTTTCTGGACATTTTGTGGTGATCTTCAATTCTTCATTATTGGTGTTGAACATAGATGTGATGCTGCACTCATTGTCGGATGTAATTCTTCTTGATTAAAATTGTTTGAATGGTTAGCCAAGTTTAAGTTGATCAATTACTGCATCCAACAAATGTTATTTAACCTGTTAGGCACTAAATTGACACGTTATCCACTGGCCTTTTAAGTATTGAAATTTTCCTTTTGCATTTTTATCTGCCTTCATCGTTCCAAAAGTATCTATTGCATTCTGCTTTTCAACAGATTCACGTGTTCTGTTTCAACATCTTGCATTAGATATTTCTATACGACTCTTAACGAATTCTTAGCTCTATTTGAAAAAATCCACCATGCTGCAGCTTATCCTCAAGTTTATTAAGGCTTGAAAATAGCCTGATCATGTTACAAAAAGTCCCACTGATATATTCCTAATTCTACAATGACATTGCAACTCAAAATTGGACTAGTCGTTCGTAGAACTGTAGAAGTATTCACTTTTAACACTGGACCCAAAAGTTTTGCTGTTTGTAAGGGAAGTCAAATGCTCGAGTCTTGAAACACATTTCTCTTACTATATTGTGTTACCGTTTCAGGGCAAGAGTTGAATCATGTGCTCCGACAAGTTCCAAAGCATGTAGAGAGAAACTGCGGAGAGATAGGCTAAACGACAAGTGACCATCAACCCATTATATATTAACTTTTCTCTTTATTTCGGCTAAGTTTCTAATGTTGACCTAATTATCAGGTTCATGGAATTGGGTGCACTCCTTGAGCCTGGCAGACCACCTAAAACAGACAAGTCTGCCATTCTGGTTGATGCTGTTCGGATGGTGACCCAGTTACGTGGTGAAGCTCAAAAGTTGAAAGACTCAAATTTGAATCTTCAAGAAAAGATAAAGGAGTTAAAGGCTAGTATTACTTCTCTTGCAATGCAATCCTTGATAAATATTCAGTTTTTTTTCTCTTGCATCTGTCATTCCACTTGGTTAATGGTACAAAGGTCTTTCCATTTTGCGGTTTTTGCCAAACAAATGGTGACAAGAAAAGCCAGAACATCACTCCATTATTCAGCTTTTGAACTTCAATTTTGTGTTAACCTGTTTAGGTTGAGAAAACTGAGCTTCGAGATGAGAAGCAGAGGCTCAAGGCTGAAAAGGAGAAGTTAGAGCAACAACTAAAGACTATGAGTGCACAGCCTAGTTTCTTGCCTCCCGCCATACCTGCTGCTTTTGCTGCTCATGGTCAAGTTGCAGGAAGCAAGATGGTGCCGATTATGAGCTACCCTGGAGTTGCAATGTGGCAATTCATGCCTCCTGCTGCTGTTGATACTTCACAGGATCACGTGCTCCGCCCTCCAGTTGCTTAACTTGTGGCAGTTAAAGCCTACGGCTGTAGACTGTACTCTCTTTGTTAAATTATTCGTCTAGTCAATGCCCTCCAGTTGTATTAGTTTGGGCTCAAGTCCTTTTACTGTTTTGGTGGATGATAATTTGTGACCTTTGAACTTATAAATGATTAATGCTGGCTTTATGTGTAAAATTTAATAAACTTAACCAGGAACTGACCTGTACATTTTCTGTCTACTCAGTTTTGTTGTCTTCCTTCCCCTGTGCCTGTTTGCTGAAATTGACGAGGAACTCGCATTTTCAGTTTTGCATAACATCCTGCTCAGCTTGTTCCTGGTGAAGTCGAATAGTATTTGCATGAACATGTTGTACCAGAGGTGGATCCAGGATTTGAACCTTATGGGTTCTAAATTTTCGAAAACGATTTTGAATGCAAGTGATTGGGTTCTGGACTTAATTTTTGTACACATTTAATGACTTTTTAAATATAAATATACTGTCTGCGCCAAACATACTGGTTTTGCCGAACTCGTAATAGGCTCTCTACATCGGGAAATTTTGATGTGTAGCCATTTTTTGACGCGCTAAATGAATTTGATCCATCATTTCAAAATTAATTGTGAAAAAGCCAAAAAACCGCGTGCACGCTTACACTCCATTAATGTTGGCAAAAACCCGACTCAAAGTCTCATTATTTTAAACTTGGATTCATGTACCTGAAATTTTATATATAAAGTCCCAGTATTTTATACTAGGACTTTGAACTAACAGGCTCAAAGTTCTAGTATAAAATACTGAGACTTTACTAGGACTTTGAACATGCTCAAAGTTCCAGTATTTTATACTGAGATTAGTGTTTAAGTGATCTCAGTATTTTATACTAGGACTTTGAGCTAACATGTTCAATATTTCTCAGCGAATTTGTGCGCGATGGTTACGGATCAATTAGCGCGTGTCAAACAGGCTCCCACACGAAATTTTTACCCCTGCACCCCCGTGTTATACCAATCCGTGAAAAGAAATAGAGACAATTACAAATATATACAACCCTAACGTCGAATTTACAAAATATATCGATATTTTATCACTTTACAAAACGTAGCAATAGTTTTTTTACATTCCATATACAAGTTCCAACAAAACACCTACAATTTAGGGTTTCATCTCCCTCTCCCTACCTTCTCCACTCATCACTGCCATGGAGCTGTTGCCACCACTTTTCGCCACCGTCAGTCGCCAGGCAACCCCACCGGAGTTTGTTTTAAAAAAAAAATGGATATTCAAAATGGAACATTCAACAAATATACATATACACATATATACATATGAAAATTCTAAAAATTAATATTCTGAAACAATACATAATCAAGCATACACAAACATACAAAATATATATACAAAAACATACAAAGGTATACAAAAGTATTTTCTACTATAGACACACTCATACACAAGCATACAACAACATATATTTATATAAACTACATATTCACATACAAAAACTGTAGATCAACATTTATATATAAAATATACATTTACATACAAAAATAATACAATTTTATACATAAACATACACATACATACACATACACATACAAAAGCAAAAAAAAAAAAAAAAAGAAGAAGAAGAACCAGACCTGAGCAGATCGGAAAAGCAGGAAGAGGAAGCAGATCGGAGCAGCGCTGCTGCGGTGGAGCAGCGCCGCCGCTATGCTGCAGAAGTAGCAGGCCACGATCGAAGCAGGAAGAAGGTGGCAGATCTGTCGCCGGAAATGAGGAAGAAGGTGGCGGATCTGGTCGCCGGAGATGAAGAAGAAGGCGGGGGCGGGGCAGGTGAGTGGAGGAGGGAGGAGAGAGAAAGAGAGAGGAAGAAATTAGGGTTTAATGTTTGGGGGGAAATGGGAAAGTATTGTTATGTTATTGTTATGTAGTGTAAATATTTAAAAGTATCGGATTTTTTGTAATTTGGCTATTAGGGTAGTCACTTTGTGTAAATTTTCTTAAGAAATAATATAAGATTTTCCATTTGATTATCTTTCCTGGTAGTGTTCTTGGTACAGTGGTCTTGTCCTGTTATGAAAGAACTAAAGATGCTACAATAACATTGAGGAGATTAATGTAGTTTGAGAGAATTATTGAACTTGTTTCTAATAAGTACTCCATCTTGTTCTTCCTTCAGGGCACATTTAAGATCTGAAGGTTGCGGTTGTCACTCGCTATATATACCTGTGGCCATACATACTAAATAGGAAGAGCGAGTGGGTTGTTCAGTTTTTATTACTTCAATTAAGTTAAGTAAGTCATTTTTTAGTTGCAAGAGACAAATAAGTTAGCTTTAGTTAAATTGTTCCTTTTCACTTGTTTTTAAATGATGTATTATGGAAGACCATTGAAAATATTAAAAAAGAGTCGTAAACGAAACACCCTAAAGTTGAAAATTTGCTTAAAAGTAACTTAGAGTCTGTTTGGTTAAGCTTAAAAGTAGCGGTAACTCAGAAAGTAATGTGCTTATAAGTACTTTTGTGCTTAAAATAAGCCAAAAGTGAAATCCTAACTTCTCAAACATGGCTTATAAGCTATTTATGGCTTATAAGCTACTTATAATAAGCTCACCCAAATAGGCTCTTAATTAAGATATTTTTTTTATTGATCAGGCTGATTTACCTTCAATAATTCTGTGTTAATTACTTCATCTTAATTGTCAAGTTTTATAGCAACTCTTTGCAAAAAAACTTCAAAAGCCAATAAGTTATATTGTTCAGTTTAATCTTGATTGAAAATGAAAAAATATATATTAATTAAAATTAATTCAAATTATTTACCAAAAATATATATGATAAAAAATAAGATATAATAGTAGACTTAACTCAAATTATTACTTACTACTATTATTTACTATACTGTTTTTGTTATTTGAATCTTTGCTACGACACCCAAACAATCCCGGGAGCTTGACATATGATCACTCATTTACTACACTATACGTACCCAGCCTTTCCAAAATGCAATGCTCTACTTGCAAATTGACATACATTCATTTAAAGTCATGAACAACTTTTAAATTCTAGCCTTCCAAAATTTCCGTAGGAAAAGAGAAAACCTAAATAATATTCTTATATATATTAAAATAACAACTCAATGTGTAGATTGAAGAAAGATACTATAGATATTATTATATACTTATATTACGGCTCATTGTGTAGGTTGAAGAAGGATACTATAGATATTTATGGGTGGTTCAAGGTAATGGTAATAAAACTTCCGCACTTTAGGCTTCATTAAGTCAAAGACCTCCAAATTTTCATTATTAGTGAGTATATTTATTTATATTTATATTGGTTAGCATTTTGTTTTAAAGTGAACAAAATAGTCATTTGTCTCAATATGCTATATTGATTATAATTATAAAAAGTCTTACTAACAGATATGATTTTAATTTAAAATTTAGAAATATTAGACGAAGTTCTACTATAAAAAAACTTGAATATTCTTTTAAAGTAAGGAAAAAAACTTGAAAGATTTGGAAAAAAGATTTAACACATTATTAATGTTTGGACCATATAATCGGTTGACTGGTACATTTATTCATTAAAAAAATATTTGAAGAAATTAATAAAGAAAGATTAATTTATAATTTTGCATCACTACTACAAATTAGGTGTTTTCTGACCGCCAAAACGGTCGCACGTTGGTCAGCTAGCCGACTGACATCCGACTGAAAGAGGCCGTCAGATAACTGCTGGTCGGAACAGTCTGTCTGACCGAAGTAGTCGGACACTTCGACCACCAAACGGTAGGACAGAAGTCGGTCCTGTATTCTTAATTCATCAATTTTTGAAAAATTGTCCGACCGCGTCGATTGAACAAGGTGATTTCTGGGAATATTTATTCAAGCATCCGACCGCGTCGGTCAGACCAAGCAATTTCTGGAAATTTTTTATCCAAGCCACCGAGCGATCCGGGCGGTCAAAACAATTTCTGGAAAAAATTTACCCAATTTTTCGACCGAATCGGTCGAAAATCTAGGTAAAACCTGTAAAATAAAAGCTGTAATTAGAGCTCCACCACCCGTAAATACAGTAAATCCAGCAACCAATAGATAACAGGCTTCTACAAACCTTAATTTTTTCTAAACAAGGCTTATTGCCTTTAAACGAAAAGTCTAACAAGTGAAATAATTAACATCAACACTTGATAACGATGAAACAAGTTAAACTAAATCAACCACAAATCTAACAATCAAACAAGTTTAACATAATCAACCACAAGTCTAACAATAAAATAAGTTAAACATAAACCAACCACCACAAGTCTAAAATATATGTCTAAAAACATCCATGATTCATTATTGCTCCGTTTACTCGGAACTAGACTCGGACGACAAACTGTATCAGAACTAATCACTATATAAAATATTCATATTACTAATTACGGCTTAACTTATTTTCTAAAACCAAACAACCCTCCAAATTACTCCATCATTTTAACTATGTACAACTATATATATAATAAATTTTCATATACAATAATGGAGTAATTCATTTTATTATTATCCATAAAAAATAAGTATAAAACAAGTAAGATCAAGCATAAAAATATTTTTATCTATTCTACCAATAGTAGAAGCAATATCATATTAACTTCAACCCACAATTCAAAACTAATCCTAACTTTGTTTTGCTTTTCTTTGGCTACACTAAGCTTGACCAAGAATACTAGTTCAACCAAAATTTTCCATGTCCAACCCAACTACTAACCAAAAGGCATCAAGATTGTTTGTTTTTTTAAAGTCCATTTGTGGTATTACTAAACCCCATAAAGAAAATAACCTTAAAATTATCATACTTAATGATTTTCAACTGTCATATTCTAGTTCTAAGTCTAACACTTATTTTTTGTTCTAAGCCTAACACTTATTTTTTTGTTCACTAGAGCATGTATAAATCTTGGTTGGTTTTGTAATGGTGAGCCACTATTATGTCTTTGTTGCTACAACTTTAATAAATTTTTATGTAAAATTTCATTTTTGCCATAGTGCTCACCACTTGTTTGATTGAATGCCTCAAAGAATCTACCAAACTAAAATAAACTAAACAATTCTTTCTCAAAGCAATACAAGAACATTTGTCCATCACCAACAACAACATTAACATATCATTCAACACATGAAAAGAAAAAAAGAAAATTAACAAACTATTGGTTCTTTGCCTTTTCTTTTCAACAATACCAAGAGCAGCAACAACAACAAAGCAAATCATACAAACGATTTAACTACGCATAAACTATACAAAAAAAAAAAAGGAAAGGAAACAAACCTTACCCGTTGCCGCCTCAGTTGCCTGAGCTGGTGGGGGGCCAAATCTGTGTGCCAGCGTTGCTGCCTGAGGTGGCGGCGCGCCAAAACTGTTAAGGAAAGAAAAAAATTTGGGGGTTAGGGTTTGTAAAATTGAAGAAAAAAATGAAAAAGATAGTAAAATGGGGGAAAACTTACCTATGTAGATAGGGAAATTGGGATTTGTGGAGAAATTGGGGGCTGGGGGAAGGGGGTGGACAGATCTGTGGGTATTTGGGGGAAGGGAGTCGGGTTTTTTTGTGGTGGAGGGAGAGAGTGTGAACTACAATGGGGAGTGGAGGCGGGGTAATTAATTTAGGGGTCCGACCGCAGCGGTCAGATGAATTAAAAAAATTAATATTTTATTGAGGTCCAACCGCTGCGGTCGGATGTTTTTTAAAAAAATATTTAATATAAATTAAATGAAATAACCGACCGCAGTGGTCGGATGACGGCCTTCGACCGACTTTTGGTAGGAATCTGGCGGTCTGAAAATCCTGTATTTTTGGTAGTGCATCTCAAAAGAATTTAATAAGTGAACTTTAAAGTAAAATGCACATTCATGTTCTCAAAAAATTATGCCAACATTTGGCTTTAGGTTTTCGGTGTTATTCAGTCACCCCCAGTCCAAGAATTTTTTCAAGAGTGTTCAAGTTTCAAAAAAAAAAAAAAATTCTTCAAAATGTATTAGCTGGGATTTGATCCTGGGTTGTTTTAGCTTAATTTGACCACCCTGCATCACTAAACTAGCACTATTAATTGTGAAAGGTATTCAAAATACAATATTTAGTCATAAATAATTAAATTTAACCCTGTACACATCATAATTTTCTGGCGAAGGGTGGTCGCGTGACCACCTTGTCCTCACGTGGCGGAGCCATAATAGATCAATTCATTCGCCATTGTGAACTCAACTGATTGTTGACCCTAATAGTAGAATATAGTTGAAATGTGGATCGTAGATGATAACACCAAATTAAAAAAAAAATTAATGTAATTAAAAAATTACTACTGTATTACTAATAAGAGTATATGTTGATGATTAACTATTGTAGTGAAAGCTCACTTAACTATTTAGAAGCCTTAGATTCTTATTTTTTTGCTTAATTAACAGCTTAGAAGCCTTAAATTCTCAAATTTTATGTTTGATATATTTATTTTTTATGTTTGTTTCTTATACCAATCTTCTCTAAAAATTTAAACAGAAGTACTTTTTTAGACTTCTTTTTTTCTATGATTGTATTTTCAGTAGTTGGGATTTTTTGAATAATATACTTTTACCCGTAAAACTATGCTTGACGTGCCGTAAATTAAATAGGATCAACAAAGGATCCTTTACCTTTCTAAAATTAGTTAAGATGTTGGGTGGACCTCATCTCAATTGGTGTTAGGGAGGAAGATTTCTTATAGCTTAATATTCGGGCTCGATATATGTCTTTATAATGCTTTTTTTTTTTTAAAATTCCGCTCTATAATGTTCTATTTTGATTGGTTAAACTACATTACATTCTTGTAATATTCATTAAGATATGTGCATGATTTTTAAAGGAGTAATGTGGAAAATCTACTTGTAATAAACCATCATTATATTAGGAGCAGACAATAAAGATTCTTTTATTTGTATTAACAGGAGATGGTTTGGTAATTCCTCCCCATCCTCTTCGTTGTTGAATATTCAACTTCGATAACAACTATTATATCACAATCACACACAAGCTTAAAAATAAGGGAGGTTTACAAAAATACTTACCAATCAAAATATTTACACATCTCTACCCATAAGTTTCATATTTACAAACTTATTCATAAACTATTTACATGTATTACCTATCTAGACTTATATACTATTATTTATGCAGTATACCTTAAAGGAACACACTCATATCTAGACTTGTATGTTATTATTTATGTTGTATATCTTAAATGTGTAATACCAAAGATATACAGTAATAAATTGGTAGGTTGGGTAAATACTTTTAATTTCATGGGTAATGTAATTTTAATGGGTAAACTTGTAAATACTTTGAATTACATGGGTATATAGTGTAAAAAATCCTAAAAATAAATGTGTTGTAGTTGGTTGGAGATGTACGATCTTATTATGGAGATGCTTTGTTTCTTGAATATAATGAGATGTATATAAAGTTCATACCCACCTAGGTTGTTTAAAAAAATAAAAGTGCTCTAGGTTCATATATAAGGACCCAATTGAACTATCAGTAACTATTGTAAAGAGCCTTTAAAGAGATATATATTTTTATTTTAACAATAAATATTATTGTGGGAAATATGTATACATACAAGTCAACACATGTGTTACTAAATTTGAGTTTCTGGAGTAACTACGTACAAAACCCATGTCGCTAAGTTTTTTGGAATAAAATTTCTTCCTTTATTTGGTTATTGCTAATATAATCACCGCCTTTCATCACTTTAAATGACTCTCTTTTCCTTAAATTTTTATTTTATAATTCAAACATAATTTTAGTACTCCATCTTTAATTTACGTGAGTTAATTTTTATTAACTAAACTACATTTATTTATTTTCGTGGGATACACGTCTACTATTAATTCAAATATTTTTTGTAAGTAATTAGGCACAGGAAATATCCATATTTAAATCCAAATTGTACTAGGTAAAGGAAAAGGTGACATCCTTATATATATTACGCTCATTCATTGCTTAGGTTATACTAAAGCTTTCCAACAATATTTGCTTCTGCAATGGCCAAGCAATTATTTCATCAATCCTTGAAAAAGATATTGCAAGATTTCCTTTCGTGTAATTCTCAGTTCAAGGAAGAATCAGATAACAAAATACAAGGAGGAAGCACTAAAGTCTCAGAAGAACGCACCTTCATGAATTATCACCACATGATGAGTACACAACAAGAAGTTGATGAAAATCGGCTCGGTTATTATTTTTCATCATCATCTCATCAAACAACTGACAAAGTTAGTAGTGGTGAATCCATGAATGAACGATCACTACTCATTCGCCACAACTTTTATTCTCATGATGATGATCATGGTTACGTTCGTGTTCGACGTGAAACTTCAAAAGTTGAGAAGAAAAAATGCCCTAGGTGTAGCAGATGGTGCAAATATTATTCTACCAAAGTTAGTATCATCAAGTGTCCTAGCTGTGGCAAAAAGTTCGACCCAAGATCAACTAATTTGGCTTCTGCACGTGAACTCTCTACCAAGTCTTCTTGGCATAAACAAGATCATCGGAGGTTGTCTCTGCAAGTCCATTGATGTTCTGACAACAAGTCACTGTATCGAAGTTGAACTTATCGGCCTTGCGAGTTGTATTGTATCTAACTCGCGGATGTAGGTTTCTTGCTGATCATAGATATTACAAACTTATTATAGTTAATTAGCCCAAATCTTAATACTTGGGTACTCTGTATTAACAAGGTGTATGTAATATACAATTTTTTTATTGCGATGTTAGGAAACAGGCTGGCCCAAAGCCAAAGCAAGTAAAGCAAAGGTTTTGGGCCCCCAAATTTTTTTTAGACATTTTTACGCTAATTGACGCACTAAGCATCAAAATTACAAAATATAACGACATTATTGAGAAATTACAAAATATAACGACATTTCTATTTTTATTACAAAACATATAGATTTCTCATTTTTCCTTCTCTCCAACACCAAACCCTAATTTTTTTTTCTCTCTCTCTCCCTTTCCTCCACCCACCTCCGCACCGCCAGTCAGCTCCTCCTCTGCCGCCGATCTACTCCTCCTCCGCCACCAATTTGCTCCTCCTTCACCGTCGTTTTGTTGCCCGAATTTGCAGGTGTTGCTGCGTTTTTGATTTAGTGAAGCAGCTGCTCCAATCTACTCCACTGGTGGTTGGATTTTGTTGCTGCTACATGGATGCTCCGGTGGAGCTCCGATCTGCTTCATCTCCTTCTTCTTCTTCTTCTTCTTTTTTTTTTTTTTTTTGGGTTTTGTATGTGTATGTACGTGTATACATTGTGTATGTACGTGTATGTGTATGTGGTGGTGGTTGTTGGTGGTTGTCTGAAGGTGGAACAAATTGTATGTTTAGTTTTATACAGGTGTATGAAACTGTATGTTTGTGTATGTATCTGTATGTATATGGATCTCTTTTACCAGTGCATAGTATATGTATGTGTATATCATTGTATGAATGTGTATTTCTGAGTATATATTATATATTTTTTATGTGTGTGTATGTAAATCCAAGCTTGACACACATAAATTTGTATGTATAATTCATAGATCTGTAGATCCGGGTATGTATCTGAGTGTTTAGTGTATGTATAATATATATTTTTGTGTATGTGTATGTTTTTTTTTGTTTAAATGCATTTTGCAACTGTATTTATGTGTATTTCATTTTTTAGATTCAAAAACACAAAAAAAAAAAAAAAAAAAAAAAAAAGGTGGTGGATGGCGGCAGCCGGCGGTGATTAAGCGGCGCCGCCGCCTGGGGTGGTAGCAGTTGGGGGGGGGGGGGGCGTAAGAAGAAGGAGGAACCTAATTTATTAGTTTTGTTGATTTTTGTATATAATGTGAAAAAAAAATGTTGGTATTTTTTGTAAAATGGAATAATATTGGTATTTTTTGTAATTTTGGTGTTAGGATTGTATATATTTGTAAATCTCCCTTTTTTTTAATTAAAAAAGAGTAAATTACTCAAAAAGCACATGAATAGTACTTATTTACTGTTCCTAGCCCCACTTTTCACTCCCTTTCCTTCTCTAGCCATTACGTAATTTATAAATTAATTCACCTATTTTATAAATTAATAAAAAAACTATCCCTTAATTTAAGGGTTTAGTTAATGTTGATCTCATATTTGTTAATGTTATTTTATGAATTAAAGACATGAGTTATTATAGGAGTCTTTTTTTTAAAAAAAATCTCTTTATTGTTTCTTTCCTACTTCTAGTTAATAAAATATTTTCTTTCCATTAGGTAGTATGCGTAAGAACATATAATATTTCTATAACTATCAAATTCAACTTTTTTTATATTTCCTTTCCCATTGCATATTTATTTATGTTTATATTTTAAATGTACAAAATAAATATTTTAAAATTTTATTTTTAATAGTTATAATATAATAATGATTCAATATATTACGCGCACACACATATTAGATATTGTATATTTAATAAATAAATATTGAATACATAATATTGTTTATGTACTATTTGTGTAGGTTTTTTACTATTTATTTATATACAATAAACAGTACATAGACAATAATATGTTAAAATATTAAAATATTCGATATGCAAGTATTTTAGGATTACTTAAGAATATTTATTTATATATTATTAATTGTATTTCATACAAAAATATTTATCCATTGTATTTAGGGATTAACCACAATTTGAAATATTAAATAATATCCAAATTTTTGATACATTTAGTAACTAAATAAATATTACATACACAATATGTTAATATATAAATATTAATATAAAAATTTTAATTAAATAAATATTACATACACAATATATTAAAATATTAAGTAATTAAATATTAAATACGCAATATGTAATAAAAAAATATAGATATCATACATATATCATATATAAAATAAATAATATTAAAATTATATTAATATCTAATAAGTATTAATATATAAAATATTAATATTTTATAAATATCTAATAAAATATATAAAATATAAATATCATACATATATTGTATATCAAATAAATATTAAAATATCATACATATATCGTGTATCTAATAAATATTAATATATAAAATAATAATATTTTTTAAATATCTAATAAAATATATAAAATATTAATATCATAAATATATCGTGTATCTTTTAAATAAAAATATAAAAATTTCATATATGATGTATCTAATAAATATTAAAAGATATAAAATAAATATTAAAGATCATACATATATTATTTATCTAATAAATATTAATATATAAAATAATAATTCAATAAATATTACATACATATGTTAAAATATTAAGTGATTAAATATTAAATATATGATATGTAATATATATTAAATTTCTAATAAATAAATATTATATTTACTATTTTAATACAATATATCACTATTTGAATATGGTGTATATTCAATATTTATTTATTTTAGTATTTTTTATTATTATTATTATTATTATTATTTTTAGGTGATATGTATTTTTTATGCAAATATTAAATATGGCGACTAAAATAAAAAAAATAAAAAATAGTTTTATGCAAATTCTTCTTTTTAGGTGATATATATTTTATTTTTTTAGCATTGATATATATGTTTTATTTAAGAAAAATAGTATTATATGATTATTAACACTAGGATTTTTTTTTATTATTTTAGTGTAATGTTGTGGCTACCAAAAGTAAGGGCTAAAGAATAGTAAATATTTTCATATGGGCTGCTATTTATGTAAAGAACCAAAAAAAAAAAAACAGTGTTCTGAGAAAAAGTTCGGGAGTTTTCAAAAGCTAAACTCTTGGGACATTGAGAATTGAGCATTAGTTAGAGTCTATCAATTTTGGACTTATAGAAATAGTACTAGCAAATTTAGAGTCTGTTTTGCCAAACTGCGAAAATTAGCTTATTTTGAAAAGTATTTTTTTAGCATAAGTGCTTTTCAAATTAGTACTTTACGAGAGTAGCAGTTTTTGTTTGGCCAAATTATAGAAAAGTACTTTTATAGTTAATTTATGTTTAATCAATATTTGAAAAAAATTACTAAAAAATAGATATACATTATCATTTATTTGAATTTCATATGGAAGTTTGATATGAGTATTGTTGTCCTAAATATTCAAAAGCACTTATTTTCTGAAAAAGCTATTTTTCTTTCGATTCTTCTTAGAAGTTTAAAAACAGCTTTTGGTACTACTCAAAAGCACTTATTTATTCCTCAAAAGCTTGACCAAACACCTTCATTTCTAAAATAAGTACTTTTTTATGAAAAATAAGCACTTTTGACATCCCAAAAGCTTGGCCAAACAGACTCTTATAAAATAATGTTAACAATTTCTATTGCAGTTGTCTATACTGTTTATAAAATAATGTTAACAATTTCTATTACAGTTGCCTTAACGGAAATAAGTTTTCAAAACTTAAATAGGTAAAATCTTATCTCTGATTGACAACGTCTCAAGAAATTAGATTAAATAGCAGCTTTTAAAAAAACTTGATTATAAAAAGGTTACCATTATCATTTCGCATCTAAAAAAAAAGCTAGAAAATATACTCAATCCGTTCCACTTTATATGACACTCTTTGAAGTATGAGAGTTGACCACAAATTTAAACGTAGATTTTTAAAGTTTTGAAAATATATTTTATAAACACATAAAAAGCCATAAAATGTATTATAAGTCATAGTAATTTATAATCTAAAGTATTTGTAAAATATATAAGAAACACGTGGTAAAAAATGACTCCTCAAATAATAATTGTGTCACATAAATATATGGAGTATGTTTTTCTTAAAGGCCTCTCATTGAGGCTGAGGCCTGGCTTTAGGCCCCCAATAAGCTTGAACCCTTGTTCCTGTAATCTTTGTATTGTTTTATTAAACTTACATTTGTGTAAAGTGTCAAACATTACACTACTTTGTTGAACGAAGCTTTAATTTCACTATTATTTACTAGGAGATGTTTTTGTTACATAATTGCAACTTCGTTACGGGCAAGCCGCCGAGAGCATAACATATGATCACTCAATTTAAATGCAACTCCGCTAAAGACCTTACTTATGAGATTATAATGGGTATGTTGTTGTTGTTGCTGCTGCTCCACATATTAACATACATCTAAATAAATAGCTTCTGAGTTCCAGTCTTTTAAAAATTCCTACTATTTAACTTAAAACTTATAATATGCTATAAACATATTATCTAACTTATTATAATAAATTAGGTAAAAAAATTCATTTTAGAATACTATAATCAATATTAACTAAACAGATCGAGATACTTATAATTTACTCATAAGTGATATGTGAATCTCATTATTGTATAAATAACGTTTTACACGGTTAATAGGTACAGTAATAATTAACCTAACTTTCTAACGCCAACTATTTCTTGAAGAATTATGGAACTTAAACTCAAGAAGTTAAAGTGTGTTTATCTTCTAATGTGTGAAAGATTGTGTCATGAAGTTGTGAGAGATGGAGTGTATTAATTAGTTGGAAGGTGGTTCTACTATAATTATATGGCCTTAATTCGCCAATTACTAAGTCCTCAAATTTCTTAAAGATAAAAGCTATCGAACATTAGGTCCAATGTTTGGTATTTTAATTTGATTTGGTATTTTAATTTGATTAGAGATTTGTATATGCTGGTGGAAAATTTAAGGAATCTGTATTATTACAGAAGCTAGTTTATTATGGTCAAGTACAAGAATGCAACAAGTTCATATGGCCTTCCAATTAGCTTGGTGTCGGGACGTAATAGTTTGTTATTCTATTCTTTAATTTATCTATATTGCTTGATGAAAACTTCTGAAGAATTTTTGGCTTTGTGGAAGTGTAACTATTTCGAATGAACTAGGATCTCTACTTTCTTCTGTGTTCTTTGTTGAATAGTTTAGGTACTGTTATTCTTTTAAACTTTAACCTGTGCATCTGCTAACCTTTTGTTATCTGTTAGGAGTATTAATATAAGTCCTAGAAACACCCTTAACACGGGCGAAGATAGTAGAGTATCTTTTGGACTTAATGTATAAGCATTTTTTGTTGAAAGAATCATCTTAGTGTATAGAATCTAGACTGCAAAATAAAATACATCAGAGAACCAGAAATTCAAGTAATCATGAAGAGTTCCAGCATGTCGAACTCAGGGCTAGTGCCATCTAGCATCAGGAATTGGAGGCCTTCCATACGTCTGAGGAGCTCTCCCCGAACTTTGATCTCTCATTTATCAGTATACTCCTTTCCCAGGTCATTTCAAGATGCTCTAATATTACAGCTTTTGATAAATTTATCAGAGAAGTTAACATACTTTGTCCACAACGGTCGAAGTTGTGGAAATGCTATATCTAGCCAAGGTTTTGCTCGACCGTTGAAGTGGATCACACCAGCACTTTGAGCTTCTTCTACTGTTGTATTGTCTTGGTATCCTAGTCCAAGCATGTGCCAAAATGGATCAATGGCATGAACGTGGCCATGAAATGCAATTAGACCAGGGGGTAATGTCCCTAGCTGCCACAAACTTAAGTCTGATTTCAAGTTCTGCATAGGAAGGAAAACTTTGAGGCGGAATGTTCAATTCTGACTTTAAAGTTTGAAAAGCTGTAACAGTTAAAATTTTGGGATTGTTTAAGCAAAAATCTATGAAAGTAGGCATTGCAATTTAACATCACTTGTAGTTTACCTCTTCGAGCCAGTAATAGTATGTCTGACTTATATTTGTTTTCCTCCATGCTTTTAGATCAAAAATGTTCATGCCATAGGCCCATGCACATTCACTGGGATCAAAGTTTTTTGCTATCAGAGGATGAGAAAAATTTAAATAGCTTTTGAAGCGCTTTGACATGACAAACTTGTCCTGTCCCCTGCATGTTTCCGCTGCTCCATTCACCTTGCCATTCATGTCAATGTCCCATAAAGGTGAAAGATCCGTTTGAACCACAATGTCATCATCCAGGAACACTACCTTATCCAGGCTGGGGAACAACTGAAAGAAATTCATAGGAGTACTTCTCAGTGTAATCACTACAAGTGCTTCAGGGAAATGGCGATCTATGCTCTACGTGTATGTAACTGAAATATATGCCTTAAAATTCAGGGCTTACCTCTGGCAAATGTATCCTTATGTGGTTCATCAGTGAATTATACTTTGGACTGAGGGCTTGCAACTTTGCTGCAATGATTTTAGGCTTCTCAGTTTTGTTTGCCACAATTGCTGATGACCCTCCCCTGAACTGTGACCTTGCTTTTTGGTCTTTCTCCATAGCTTCTAGAACTGGAACCTTTCCCTTTGTGAACCAATCAAAATGGTGCAACCCTTTAACTTCAATGATAGAGGGTGTTAAAGGATGCAAAGAAAACCAAGCTTGCATAGGTGCATAAGTTTTCCTATCTGTGATTATGTGAAGGACTATCTTTCCAGGCCGCAAGAAATTCTGCACAAGTGATGATGCAACAACAGAAGCAGCAAGAACATTGTCGGAGGCGAGGACAAAATGGAAGTATGAATTATCAACAAGGGCGGGGACATGTTCAGGAGATGGTAACTGGAGACGGGCATTGTAATTGGTGGAATGCTCATGTGCTAGCTTAAGAGCAAGACAGTGCAGCTGTTTTGGGATGCTACTAGATGCCACATGCCGATACAGGTATTCTTGGATTTTGGCAGTTCTTGTTGTTTGTTCTAGCTGAGTGACCTGCAAAAAGAATAGGCACTAGTTAGGCCTTTATTTGGACCAAGGCACATCATGAGTAACTGTCACATTTAGATTGCTTTAGGATTTCCTTTTTGCCTGGAGTGTCTATCACGGAAATCTTATGGTCTTTCGTTTCATTACTAGTCCTTTGTCCACAGAAATTTGTTGCCTATGACATAATGTGCTCTATTCATATATATGTTGTATAAGGCATGAAAGAGAATAATACCATAGCTTTGAGCTTGACAGCAAAGGTTTTCGCATCTGGTCTTTCATCCTTCATTTCTGCAATAAACTCTTCTAATGTTTGAGGAGATTCAGGCCGTGTTTGTATTTCAATTTGGTCCGAAGGTTCTGCTAATACTTGGTATATCACCTCAGGAACCTACCAAATGCAGGGAAGTAAGAGACAAAGACCATGTAATTCCAAATTAAGTTAATAAAAGCACTACTAAGGGGAGACATCTTCATTATTGGGTACGGAAATGTCACATGCACAGGTAAAAAGATACATGGCTCAGAATCATACAGTTGAGTCGGGCCGCTTCCCCAAAATTCTTGGTCCAATTTTCTTTCCCAAGCAACCTGCATTAGAATGAAATTTCAGAATGCTAACAGCAGAAACAGAAGTGAACATTTTCTCTTCTATTCCTTGAGATAGCTCTCTAAAGTATCTCCTTTTTTATAAGGCCAAGCTTGAGTTATGCTTTAATTAAGAATTTCTGTTTTCATAAACGAGTAAGAAAGTCTGGAATAATCAAATCTTTCAATGTCAGGTATATTCAATATGGAAAAATTAAGTCTTATGTTACAAGCTACGGCTAACTTGAGCAGCAGTGATTGATCAATTTTAACCCTCTAAAAGACTAAAACTAGTATGCATTTGCTATTTTCTTTCCATCGTAAGATTCGTATATTTTTTGATGTAATCACTATGCATAACAGCCTTGCATCATATGTTTCACCTTCTTCAGCCTGCTAGTATGTTGACATGTTGTACTGAAATATTTCCACGCCATCCTTATTCAGATGGTAGCATTACTACTCCTACAGCTATTATATTTGTAGTGACTGATTTTGTAAAACATATACTCCTAAGATTTTGCATGGCCATTAAATTCCTCCATTATCCTTCTTCTAATGCTGCATAATGTGCTTAAACATATCTGCTTCTAAATATTGTAAACAGCATGAGAGAAAGAGAAGGAAAGAGATATGCACCTAGAGTCGAACATTTTCTTTCTCCATCGATGGTGTCAATAGCCGTTAACACAAAGACAAACCGGAGCAGAAATGTAAGAAGCAGGAGGCAATAGAAGACCATGCGATACGATAACCTTTTGGAGCCAACTTTTACTTTGATGAACTCCTTGAAACCTTTAGCTGGTAGAACAGTGACATGCCTCAGACTTGGTGATATGTGGAGCTGCATTGCTTTTAGCATTCAATAATAAAAGGAAAATGAGCCACCCAAAAATAGGAAGAAAAAACCACAGTGCTGGACCTCTTGTTATAACCAAAATGTTGGTACTTTTAGTCTAGTCATTCATTAGGCAATAACTCATGGAAAAAGTTGAGTAGAATGCACAAGATCCTTGTAGAGGGATGCTGTAAAAGGAAGTACTTGGAGGATGGTAGGAGAGGAAGGGGTTGCTATAGTTGCTTTCAATACCTAACCTTGCTTAGCATGAAGGTTACATAACAGTCTTGCAGGTTTTACCAAGTTTAAATTAATTTTTGACATTGAAGAAAACTCGAGAATTGTGATAGTTGTTTGAAAGAAAGAGACACAATACTGATTAAATGCCCGCATTTATTTCGCTGAATTGTTTCGGCCTTTTTTTTTTTTTTTACATTTGTCGGACGGTGAGAATTGAATCCACACATATTGTGTCTGAAGTTAACTCTGCTCGTACTACTAGACTGTAAGCTAAAGGCCAAAAAAAAAAAGTTATAATAAATGATGAAATTATTTAGAATAAAAGAGTGTAGTAGAGTTTGGTGTTGCTTCACTTTGCCTCCACAGATGAAGTTGGTTAAAGAATAGAAGCTTGATTTTTACAATGTGCAAGTTTAGGCTTTTGATTGAACAGAGTTTCTAATCTGGAAAATGACCCACTGTCTTTCATTCTTTTTTTTTTTCCCCTAGTCTTAATACGAGGGTGACTGCAAAAGCTCTTGGTGGGGACGTGGGGTCAGGCTCTAGTTGTTGGTTTGTTGGAAACGTGGAGCTATTATAAAATTAAAACTATGTTAGTTATGTAGAGGTTAGCACCATAATTCGTGGTAAAGTGATCCAAAGCTAAGTTGCTCGGACACCGGTACGGATGTCCGACACGGGTGCGGATCTAGAGGTCGAATCATTCAAGATCTAAATTCTAAGATTCGGGGATACGGATCCTATTACGGATACGGGTGCGGGCATTCGGTTAAAAATAATTCAAAAAATTAAAAATTGAGTTTTAATCCAATCCTACACTTTTTGTTGGCCTTAAGAAATATTTCCTCTTTTGATTTTTTGTTGAGGTACTGTAGTAAGACATCATTAGAGGTAATTACTACAAAATTACCCTAGCTTTGGTTTTACTTTCGGGAATCAAATTGTATCTTGTCTAGAACTTTTCCGCTACCCGTGGTCAAAGTACCCAAAAACGTTTGACCATATCCAACACGGATCTCACACCCACACCCATACTAGTGTCTTGTCGACACGAGTGTGGCACCAAAATTGCCGTGTCCGAGCAACTTAGATCCAAAGATAACTATTTCGCAGGGCACTTGCAGATTAATTTCATTAATACTTTCCTCCACGTGAAATGAGTCTGTTCTTTAAAATTTTAATCGATCCGATTATGCTCATGAGTCGTGAATTCAATCTTAGGAACCTCATCTATGCATGTCCATTTTGAGACATAAATGTGCAATCCTACTAATATCCATCTGTATAATTGATTCAATTACTTAAAAGATATTCTAATAAAAATCAAGTCGTCCTAAAGTGTGAATAAACAACTCATTTGGTTTTCTTTTAATAAGCATCTTTCTTCTCCTCCCTTTGGGAAAATGCAAGAATACCAAGCACGAATAGTCCATCAATAAATTTCTTAAGTTACATTTCAAAGCTGTCAAAAGACCAGAAACTAAGAATAGAAAGAGTTGTTTTCCTTTCAGTACTAAAAAATTTTCATAGGAAACAGGTTTGAAAATCGAAGTGCTTTCCGAAGATTATTTTCTTATACTCGACTATCAGAAATAAATATTTTAAAAGGAAAAAAAAAAAAAAAAAAGACTTCTGCCACCAATAGCGAAGAAAACGACTCCAATACACTAAATTTCCATCAGATCATATCCAATAGCTAAAATTATTATTCAACCTCTCTTTTCAAAAAATATTAACACACGCCAAACAATGAAACACATTTTTCAGAAAATACTTTGTCAACAAATGGAGAGAAGATACAGTGAACAAAGAGTAATCAAATAACGCAACAAATTAAGTTGTAACATCCAATCTTATTTACATATTACAACTATTTATTGGACAAGTTTCAGAGTCTAATATTTACAACGTCAAAGCATCCACATTTTGCTCGTTGGGTCAAGTAACCTATAACTCTTTCTTTCTTCTCTACATATTCCCCCACAATATTAACACTTGGAGAAACCTTCCGAATAACGGACACCTGAAGAGATAGTGAAGACAATAAATTAGTAAACTGCAAGATGTTGAAGTCTTAATCTCAAATAAACGAGAAAGAAGATTCTATACATAGAGAAAATGAGACTGAACTGAAGCAGAGATGTGTGACAAGAGATCATGGTAGTCAGCAGTCCAAACACATTTCCCAGCTCAAGTTCTTCCTTCTCTCATTCAGAAGAAAAGTGAAACAAACAAAACGGCAAGAACAATGCTGGACAACTCATAAAGCAAAGATAAAGACTCGTAGAAAACCCTCATCACAAAAGAAAAATAGGAGACTCGTAGATAAAGCATCTCACCGTGTTCAAATAAGATGCTTATTCTAGGGTAAAGAAGTCGCTGAAAGCATGATACAATCTCAAAGATCTGAGGAAAATCTTATTATCATGCGTCCTACAGTGGAAAATGCAAGCACAAAGCTGATGAAAACAAGCAAAAAGCAAAATCAGTTACCTTCAATCAACGGCGTCAACTTCATCTTCAAAATGGTTCTCCATTTCTGTACCATCTAGGTTATTATTTACAAACTTAGACTCCGCCTCCTTCATGGAGTAGCTCATATTATTTACAAAATCTAGCCCAGATTCCGCTTTAGGGCTCTCGCTACTATTTACAAATCCATTAGCTGCTTCACTTGTCATTAGAAGACCATCCACCCCAGTTACTAGTCGGCCACAGTGAACTTCGTTCCTGTGACCACTCATTGAATCAAGGGAGCCACAACCGCCATTAGCCACAAGATTGCAGTTTCCGGAAACCTCCAGCCTACGAGGTGACTGTTGGCTATTGTCACCATTCACCCATACCCTAATAACAAACACCTAACTTCAGAAACAGAAACCATATTCCACAGAAAAGTATGTGCAAAACATTACAAAACGAAGCAGTGAAACAAGTAATGACTTAAACACAACACATACAAAACAGTCACTGCCCCACCCAAAGGCACAAAATCAGCTTATGCATCTTTCAGTGCTATTTAAAACCATCAATCCGACCCAAATTGTTGGGTAACTACTATAACAAGGATGACAGATTCCCAAACAGAAAGAAACAATGATTACCTCCCCTGTTGGGTCTTGGAAGCTTGAAGGTAATCAAAAACTGGAACTAAATCTTTCGATCTTGCCTCGACTAAGTGAGCTGGAATTACTTCTATCTCAGCCTCTCCTCCAGAAGCAAAAACGTCGCCAATGTTAGACCCCTCTGTAACAAATGATTGAAAATAGATCTGCAGAACAATTACAAAAGCACAATGGAGATATCGGCCATTACACAAGGGCGGCAAAGAGATTTACTAACACAAACTACGGTTACCATATAAAGAGCAAAGTACCTCAGGTTTTGCCCACAATGGAATCTGAGGTTTATGCATTTCAAGCTCCACTTCAGATATATACATATGATGTCTTTCCTCAGAATTTTGCCTTTCTTTTGTGACTGTATTCCCCGTCTTGGAATGGAGGCCATTTGCCATCCTTATGCCTTCAGGAAATACTTTACTGCTATCAGAATCTCCAAATTCACCATATATATCAATATTACCATCTCGCTCTTTGCGATTTTGTTTCTGGGAAATATTCCACTTCTGGATTGCATCTACGACTAATCTTATATCAACTTCGGCACCTGATTCATATGTTGTAGCCACCGCAGGAATGGTTGTAACAGAATCTAGCCCAGAACACATACGTAACGCATATTGTATCACACAGCCAGGAGAGGAAAAAACCAGCAGGTGATAATTTGATTTTAGGAAGGCTGCATCCGTATATTTGTTATACATTTTGCATGGTTGAAAAGCTGAAGCAATGGACCCAGATAGAGAGCTAACATTTCCAGTTGCAGCAGCGGCAGCACCACTTAGAGTATTTTTCCAACCATTACCTCCACTCCTTATCCGGCCAACAGCAGAAAGTGTCACGGGTGGACCAGATCCCCAAATGCTTTGTTGATTAAGCACTTGAAGTCCAGAATTCACAGCCCTCTGAACTGCAGGATTTGCCATCACCGCGGAGCCATTAGTGCGAGCACTAAGACATGCATCAGCAGTGTGAGATTCAACTGATCCCCCCAAAGGAGATACCGCAAATAGATGGCTAGTTCCTCTGGAAGAACTTATCATAATCCACCGACTATCACTACTAAAACTTACATCTTGAATGACCTGAGATGTCCCAAAGGAAATAATAGTTAACTTTACTTCAATCCTCAAGAAGCAACAAACTCAAGAAGGAAGAGAAAGCAAGCTTGAAGTACTTACCGCGTTAGTCAGTCCACGCTGTAGAGTATAAAGATGGACATAAGACGACCCAGGATCAACAGCAGAGGTACTTTCAGATAGTCCAGGCAATATTCGAAATACATTGATATTATGACCTTGAACTGAAGCTGTAACCAGAAGAGTAGTGCTAGGATCAAAGCACAGAGCTGAAATGGGACTCTTGTGTGCCCTAAACTGAGCAATAAGAGCTTTGCTGACAATGTCCCTGACTATGACCTACAGATGCACAAAATGAAACAATTAGAATAGAGCCCGATGCAGGTTGAAGCCAGCACTATATTAAAGAACATTGAGGAGTTATCACTTACGACCAACCAGAATTAATTAATAAAATACAAAATGAAAATGTATGGACATACATAGATGTCCACAAAACAGCAGACACGGCATGACTTTTTTTTTTTTTTTGGGAAAAGGTAAGCTTGTATTGAAAAACACAGCATGACGGTCACTACGATGATGAAAGGAAAAGCCTACGAAAGACTCCATGAAAATTTAAACCAACATATTTGAAAGAAAGTCGATAAGAGTACTTATACCATGCCAACACTGTCAGCATCTGGAAAATGACCATTAGCAGCTCCCGGTACCTTCACACGGGGATTACCAGACTGAGAACCATTACCATCTGGTCTCAGATCAGAGTAGTACCTTGACAGCTTCTTGTACCCAATGTCCCCTAGAGTCACGATACCAGCAGCAAGTTGCTTGCTTGATTCCTTGGCATAATGAGCAACAAGGCTCCCATTTGGAGCTGGACTAGGGAAACTAGCAGAAGGAGTAAGGTGCTGTGGATTGACTCGACCAGAATTTGAGACAGAAACTGGACTTCCACTATAGGCTATCCACCTGGGACCTACTGCAAGAGGTCCTACACCTATGCTTCCAGATGCAGGAAAACCCGTGACAACAGGATTGGTGACAATAGTATATTCCCTCTCTAGAGTTGCAGCATCAAAACAGTGTATCTGCAAGAAAAGCGACTTAACCCTTATGTCTAACCACATAAACAGATTTGTGATATCATGTCACATACCTGAGCTGCTTGTAAAATTGCAACTACTCGGGAGCTGCACCTTACCAAGTGAACAACTGATCTGAACTTCAGTTGATGCACGTAAGAGTGAGATCTCACCGAATAAAACCAAACAGCTGTGGGCACAAAATTGGTGCTAGCTTGGTTGTGATAATGACGGATGGTTCCATTACGAGGAGCTCCTATGCTCTCCTGAATGTTACTACCACCAGAAAAAGATCCATCGGCACAAAGTATCAACATTGGGCGACTAACTGAAAATTTGTCGTCATGTTTCTTAGATGCAATTAGGTTTGGTAACACTTGCATGAAAGATACAGGACCATCATGCCTGGAAACTAAGTTGCACACATTATCACTATCTTCAACATCCCAAACCTGGAAGCCATAACGACAAGCTAGGAGCAAAATTTGCCGACTTGTGCCTTTCTCACATTCCAACTTGTCAAACCCAGCCCAAAGAACCTGTGTGTGGTAGAAAAGGAATATGAGATGGTAACATTTCCTTTTTGGATAAGCATCAAACTTCCAACCTTATTCATATAGCAGTGCAATGAAAAACATCTCTAAGCACTAGCAATAGAAAAACTTGAACTAATATCATAAAAATCTATGGATCTTGTAATTAGATGTCCAAGAACCTAGTTAATATTTTATTTAGTTTGATCCAAGTAACCAAAATTGCACTAGCTTCAGTCTTAGGCTCCTCATGACAAGTGTTTTAGAACTCTTATGCCTTTTAATACTCTCATTCGTATTATTAATGCTCAAGCAACATGTGGCATGTATTTTAAATTCTTAATGGCAATACCAGTATGCCGCATATGGCATGATTCCCTGGATACACGACAACGGCAGAAAAAACAAAAGGAAAGAGGGCCAGTTACTACATAAGGATAATTCATGCAGAAACATTAACCAGACAAAATGCAGCAGGATACTAGACCAACAAGACAAAACGGAAGTTCTCCACAAATATAGTAAAAAATAGTAACTCTGACGAACTGTACGAAAGAGCCAAAACACCACATTAAATAAAAAGAATTTATGTCGCCGTAGCTTGAAAGCTAAAAAACACTACAAGAACAAAATCTGTGGAAGCATTGGCTTGCCTTTCAAAACGAGATAAGTAGAACCCGACAACTCAACCATGGGTCCCAACTACTATGCTACTAGATTTGGGAAATGTCAATTTGCAATTACCATCATATCCCCTGATCACAAATGCATCCAGATAACTGTATTTCCAGGATCAATAAGCATGCACGCTCAAACAAACCTCCTATAAGCAACTCAATGCTATACATTTACAAGCTACGATACGCTTATCTGATCTTTCTTTTTTTACATCAAATAGATATATACACAATATACGGAACTATCAAAGTGTGTTGGTCCTTAGAAAAAGAAAGAGGCCGTGAAAGGTTAAAGATTGAACATTTCAGAACAGTCGACGTGGAATTTAAGATCTTATTTCCCCTGGCTGATCCATAATTATGATACATTTCTTAATTAGTTATCTTCTGTTGTAGCAACAAATACAATGCACACAATATGCAACCTAAGAAACATAACCCACATAACTTGAACTTGGGAGCTACAATTCTGCAAAGAATACTAACCACGAAGAAGGGAAGACACCGTAACAAACACAGACTGAATTTAATTATTCTCAGCACTAACTCACCTAAGGAAAAGTAAAAACTAGTACATAACATTCAAAACATTAAGCATTTGCAACCAGAACTGCATTAAACATGCTGCATTCAGAATTCATTCAGCTAAGCGACTAGCAATTAGCAAATCCAGGCTAACAAGTATAAAGTTTCAATCTTTCTCTACAAAAAAACCTACACACTAATATCCAACACCAAAGAACAGGGAAACAGCACCTGATCATGGCTAGAATCACTGTCCCTGTCCACGATAGCCGAAGCAGCGGAAGCCGCAGACTTAACAGTGGAAGCAACAGTCGATGCACCAGACGATACAATCTTGGAAAGAGCTCGAAACGACGTCGGAAAAACACCATTCTTGCTCCTCCCTGACCTACCCACCACCCCACCTTCAAGAGGTGGTTTTTGGTCATCATTCCTCATACCAACCAATACAAGAAATCAAACACAACTATCTGATTCTTGAACTTTCTATTTCTGATCATAACCTCACAAAACAGTTCCCATATATATATATATATATCACCACCGTTTGTTGATAAGCCCTATGAAACAAATTATAAAACGTTACATGGGCTAAGTGTTACAGCTGTCTCCTTCATTTGCAAACAAACCCCACAACTACAAAAGCTATTGAATCCCAAATCTGTCTTCTTCTAAACTTCCCTCAACTTTATACAATAAAAGAACATAACTAACAAACCCCAAAAATTAATAAAAATCCAAACTTTTTAACTTCCCAAAACACAACAACAAATTTTTAACAAAAAACTTTCTTTGTTGTATGTATTTAAACAAATTCAAGAATCAACTATACAATTTTTTTTACAAAGAATATGTACAAAATCAGATGATCCTAAAAATTAAATTGTAAAGGGGGATCAAATCTTGAAAATTACTAAGTTAAATAAAAATTTTGTAGTTATATGTATGTATACATAATATTAAGCATAATAACATATATAAGTTGGGTATATGAAAAGATTTAGAAAGGGATAATGAAGAAAGGAGATTATTATGATTGAAGAAATTATAAAAGTCTCTCTCTTTACGTCTCTTCTTTTACTTTCTCTCTCTAACTTAATTTATAAATGTTGCTTCATTTTCTTTTCTTTTCTAATTTTCTTTTTCAGTACTAAATAAATATATTCAATTAGTAGAGTATAAGGAACCTCTCTTCACGTCTTGTCCGTCGTCAGTAAATTTACAGCGCCGGTAGATGCAGTAACAGTAAAAAGATAACGGTAACGGTAACTTGGGGACAACGCAATACTGTACCGAGAATTGAAAAGTCACGAGTCCTTCCATTTTCCTTGCTTTGACTGACTTGAAATAAGATAAGCCTTTGATCATTTTTAAATGATGAATCTCATCCGTCAAGTCAAAAATCAAAATGAGCTTATTATACACATTTATACGACTACCCATTTTTAATTGGATATACATTTTGTTAATTACAATATGTATTTGGTTGCTTTGAGATAGAATAATAACTTTGAACATGTGTACTAGTCATCAACAACAACAACAAAAAACCAATATATTTTCACAAGTGAGGTTTGTTTGGGTGAAATATATGCAGATCTTACCCCTGTTTCGATTGAGATAGATAAGTTTTTGATAGACCCTCGGCTCAAGAAATACAGTTTGTAAACGTTTTTGGAAACGAAAAAAAGTATAACAATTATATCAGCTAATAACGATCTCTACCACTCTACCGTAGCACCAAGTTCTGAGAGAACAGGAAACTACTTATTAACCTTCTACTATAATCCTCGACATCCATGCTCCCCTGTCTACGGTTAAGTCCTCGATAATTTGGAGCTGAGCTATGTCTTTCCTAATTACCTCGCCTCAATTCTTCCTTGATCTACCCCTACCTCTATGTAGGAACAACACTGTCAATCTCTTGTACCTCCCCACGAGGTCATCTGTGCCCCTCATTCTCACATGCCTGAACCACCTCAGCCTCACTTTCCGCATCGTGTCCACTACTGAGGCTACTCCCACTTTCTCCAGTATGACTTCATTCCTTATCTTATTATTTCTAGTATGCCCACACATCCATCTAAGCATCATCAATTCGGCCACTTGCATCTTCTGCACATGAGTGTTCTTAACAGGCCAAGTACTATAGAGCTGGTCTAACCACCACTTTATAGAACTTACCCTAAAGTCTAGGTGACACTTTCTTATCGCAAAGCACAACAGAAGTGAGCCTCCATTACATCCAACACACTCTTATACGATGTGTGACATCATCATCAATCTCTCTGTTCCCTTGGAGTACCAATCCAAGATATTTGAAGCTACTTTTTTTGGAAATGTCTTGTACATCAAGCGTCACCTCTTCCTCTATCTCATTTGGAGCATCACTAAATTTGCATTCTATGTACCCCGTCTTTGTCCTACTCATCTTGAAGCCTTTAGACTCCAACGCTTATCTCCAAACCTCCAATTTGTCACTCACCCCCTCCCCCCGCACGCCTTATCAACTAGAACTATGTCGTTTGCAAATAATATACACCGTGGTGTCTCCTCTTGAATATGTCGTATTAACTCATCCATCACCATAGCAAATAAAAGGGTCTAAGCGTCGATCCTGATGCAACCTCATCTCAATTGGAAAGTGATCTGAGTCCCCTCCTATTATTCTCACTCGGGTCTTGGCTCCGTCATACATGTCCTTGATCGCTCTGATGTATGCCACATGAATACCTCTAGACTCCAAGCATCTCTATAACACCTCCATTGAAACTTTGTTGTATGCCTTTTCCAAATAAATGAAAACCATATGTAATTCTTTTTTCTTGTCCCGATATTGCTCTACTAACCTCCTCAGAAGATGGATGCTTTCTGTTGTTGATCGCCCAGGCATGAAGCCAAATCGGTTCTCGGAAATAGTAACAGCTCTCTTAATTCTCTTCTCAATCACCCTCTCCCAAACTTTCATTGTATGGCTTACCAACTTAATACCACTATAATTGTTGCAACTTTGAATATCGCCCTTGTTTTTTGTATAATGGTATTATGGTACTCCACCTTCATTCACCAGGCATTTTTTTTTCGTCCTTAGGATGACATCAAACAACCCTGTTAGCCACTCCAAACTACTCCGCCTACATTCTTCCAAAATTTCAATGGGATTTCATATGGCCTGGTCGCTCTCCCTTCTCCCATTTGACGAATTGCCTCATTAACCTCCTCCAACCTTATACACACATATTCGCTAAAATTACGATGACTCTGGGAGTACTCTAGATGACCCAGGTCAATACTTCCGTCCCCCGCTTTATTTAAAAGCTTATGAAAGTATGTTTGTCATCTCTGTCTGATGTAAGCCTCTTCCATCAATACCCTGTCATCCTCGTCTTTGATGCGCCTAACTTGATCTAGGTAGCGTGACCGCCTCTCTCTGGCCTTGGCAAGTAGGGCTGTTCATTTTTCAGTTTAAACCGATAAACCGAACCGATAAAAAGTTAATGGTTCATAAATATTGGGTTATCGGATTATCGGTTATTTAACGGTTTACAAAAAAAATTTATTGGGTTATCGGTTTGGTTGTCGGTTTTGTACATTTTCTTATTGGTTAAACCGATAACCCAATAAGGTTTTCAAATTTACTATATTGCGCTTATGTGCATAAAAGTAGTATACTTAATTACTATTAGTTGAAACTTTGAAACCTCAAACTCTAGTCTTCTTTTACTAGTATAGCTTTCAAGTCTCCCCATCCATTTCAACCACCAATTTACTATTTCACTCCTTACCTCAGTTTATAGAATAATGAAGTATATTTGAATCTATTGTTGGTTGCTTTTTTGAATATGGCAAATGCTATAAGAGGCATTTGAATTCGCTGTAAAAATAAAGTCGATTTTGTATTGGATACAATCGTTTAAGAGATTTTTTTTTACACTTGTTAGGCCTGAGTTTCTTAATGGTTAAACCGAAAACCGAACCGATAAGAACTTAAAACCGATAACCCGAAAATCGATAACTGATAGCTTATTAGTTCGGTTATTGGTTTAACACTTTTAAAAATCGAAAACCGATAGTCCAAACCGATAAGGCGCAAAACCGAATCGAACCGACCGATAAACACCCCTATTGGCAAGCCTATACAACTTCTTTTCCCCGCCCTTGTCTGCTAGTTCTTTATACAGATGTTCAAAGTTGACGTCGTAGAGTGACGTTGTATTTTTACAATATTTTATATATTCGTAATCTTTATTATTAATTAATGTATCATCAAGAAAACAATTGTTTAAGTACACATGTATTCTTATGTAAACTCATATCTTGATAAAAAGTATGTCATAAATAATATGCTTGATTCTATATAACCTCGAGTGTTGGGATATAGTTACTAGTTTTACCGGTTACAACAACATATCCAGTGTAATCTCACAAGTGGAGCCTGAAAAAGGTAAGGCGTACGCAGACATTATACCTTGTGTGAGGTAGAGAGGTTGTTTCTGTAGACCTTCGGCTCAAGAAAAGCGTTTTAAAAAGCTAAGATGAAAAAATTGAAAAATAAAAAGAAGTTTATTGACAACAAACATTAAAGAGAGAAAAAAGTTTAAAAAAATTACAATAATAAAAATAAAATAATAAGATAATGCTAGAATATAATAATAATAATAATAATAATAACAACAACAACAACAACAACAACAACAAAAAAAAAAAAAAAAAAAAAAAAAAAAAAAAAAAAACAACAACAACTAGGGGTGAACATAGGGCAGGTTGGTTCTGTTTTACCATTAACCAAACCAAACCAAATATATCATTTTTTCAAATATATAAACCAAACCAAACCAACATAAAGTCGGTTTTCTCGATCTCGATTTTTTCAATTTTTTTCGGTTTTTATTAGATAAAATATCTACCACAAAGAATATGTAAGTGTTGCTTTCAAATACTTCCCATAATCAACTATCGTTGTATGTTATTTATAGAAAATTAGAACATCAAGAAGAATTACATATACATCTTAATAAGACAATGAAATGCAATGTACATAATTAGAAAACTAAAAATGGAGAGACATGATATAAATGAGCTGATTTTCTTTTGCTTTTTTTTTTTCCTGCAATCAACCGTGTAGTATGTTGCTTGTGTGCTAGTATTTAGATGATAATTTAGTGATATTGATTCTTGATAATATATAAAAGATAACTAATTAAATGTTAATTAAGAGATATAATGTAATTGATCATCCATTCACTTGAAAATAGGTACATCTAATGCTTAAAGATTTCATCAAATATGTGGCTAAAAAATGTGGAGTATAATTAGTTTAAATTTGTACTCTATAATAAAAAGGGATGTGTTTATTATTTAATACTCACTTGATTGCTTATGTCATGTAAAATTTCCTTAAAATTATATATAAAGAAGTCATAATGAATATTTTTTATGTATAAAATAATATTTATAAAATATCGGTTCGATTTGGATTTCACCTCTCTTCAATACTTACTCGGTCGACCTCTACCACTCTTTAAACTATCTTGAGTTGAACCCCTATTTATGTGCCTTCCTTACATTGTAAAACATATAAGTTATATTAAAAAAAAATGTCCTCTTGATTTAAAAGTTTAAGATACTCACCTTAAATATTTGGGATTTTTTTCATTTATGTCTGATTGCTTCCACATATATGAGTAAATACATTTTTTGTGTGCTTGTGTTGCAAAGAAGCATGTGCCTTCTGTGATGTTCAATAAAATTTGTAAAATTCGTACAATTGGAATTTAGCACTACAGCCATTTTAAGTCATCTTAATTATTTATAATTAGATCTGAGTACCGACACTTTGAATGAGTATATTCTTAACCAGTGGAATTAACATTTTAAATGTTAGTACAAGCACGAGGGCGGTTTACAACTTCGTTCAAAGTAAAACCTATCCGACTCGCATATGGTTGTCAAACTATACAAGTAATTTATCTGTATAGACTAGACTACACGTCTGCACATTAACTCATTAAAAAAGTAGCGTATAATTATTCCATTATAGTCCACTACTATATATGAAATATCAAGTTTAGTTGTCTGTCACCCAACTAACAGAATTTATTTGTATCAATAGGACATTGTTTCCTAGATCCAATTATCAATGATCAACGACAATTCAGTAGATCTTTTTTCCAAGATTGTTAGTAGTATTGGCTAAATGTACTGTTACATTCATTTCATTTCTAACTTTATTTAAGACAGATTGGAGAATTACTTTGAATTTGAAATTTAGAGGTAAATTCACGCAAAAAGTTCTTGTAAACTAAAAAAACACACAAAAATGATGTTATTCTTACATGAAAGACAGAGGCCTAAGCATCGACCCGAGCTTATTATGCTACCAAGTCGAGTCTATAAAGCTTTATATCATATCAACTTGAGTCTAGCAAAATCGAATTTTACAATAGTTTAAACCAGCCAAGCCGAGCTGGCTCTTTTTATAAAATTGTCAGGAATAATGGACGATTTCTATAGTAGTTTAAAAGAGAATTGAATTATTGCGCTCAATGATCATCACTAAACACACTATTAAATAAAAGAATTTTAGAGACTTTAGCTCTCGTTTAGATATAAAACTCGGGGAATGTTTTTCCAAAAAATATTTTAAAACATGTTAGATTATAGAATTTCTCCAAAAAATTTGACAAATTTTCAAATCACAAATCTTCAAATCATAAAAACTGGCTGAGACCAAAATTTGGGAGATACACTTTGACGAGCTCTGGGCATATAAGAATTTATGCTCGTTCCCTGTCAAATTATAGTATAGTTTAAGATATCGTCCCACAG
This sequence comes from Petunia secreta, assembly GCA_029990175.1. Taxonomy (NCBI): domain Eukaryota; kingdom Viridiplantae; phylum Streptophyta; class Magnoliopsida; order Solanales; family Solanaceae; genus Petunia; species Petunia secreta. The sequence continues at coordinate 16,062,385 of JARKIP010000013.1, read as the reverse complement.
AGATTGGAGAATCTATGCTACAAATTTGTATTATCTATCCTACTATTTAAGAGAGTCAATTTTTGAGTGAAAAGAGTTGAAATTATATCTACTTGGAAAGATAAAAAGTTTGTTTTTGATTTTTGATAAAAAAGAGTTGGAGTTTCATGAATTCACTTGATATAAAATTATAATGGAGTTTAAATACCTCATTTTCTATTATACATATCAAACTCCTATAGAGATAGAAAATTAATATTTCTACTAAAGTTTATTATTCAATTATGCCTCTTTCGATTAGCATAATTAAATAATAAACTTGTATTATTAGAATAGAAAATACTTATCTTGAATGAGTACATCATATTAACAAAAACCTCTTTCGATTAGCTTTCGTCAAATCCCATAACTTGGCTAAATGATTTTCTTCTTTCGAATGAAAAACTTAAAATCAAGATAAAGAATTTTAAGTGATTAAATATAATTACCTCAAATTAGCATGATAATATATTTAGTTATCACTATCCCCATTTAATTTTTGTTTCTTTCAATAACAAAAATTAGCAAGAAATATTATAACATAAATATATACACGTGATAAAGTTGAGTAATATATACCTAATACTTTGATGTAAGAACTTGACAAGAAATACTCTCACTCAAGAATAATAAAATATCAAAAATTCCATTATAATAATATATCAAGCTTCATCATTAATCCCAACTCAAAAGAAAATTACTCCATGGAGTGAATATAAAATACTACAAAGAGAAAATATAAAACTCTTAATATTTTCTCAAGAAAGGAAAAATAATTTTAAAAGTAAACAAAGCTACAAGTAGAATTTTTCTCCCGTAGGAACTTGTCTTCATTGCTAGCAAAAGTAGGACCTATTTATAGGAAAAACTTCATGCCCAAAGTGTTACAGATGCATCCGTAGGAATCCGCGGATGCATCCGTGGTACTTTTTTCACATATTCTAGCTCTTTTTTCTACGGATGCATCCGTGGTACTTGCCACACATGCTTTTGCATCCGCGGATGCATCCGTGGTACTTGCCACACATGCTTTTGCATCCGCGGATGCATCCGTGGTATTTTCCACACGTTCTTGATTTATTCTTGATTTATTCTTGCTCTTTTTTCTACGGATGCATCCGTAGGAATCCGCGGATGCATCCGTAGTACTTGCCACACGTGCTTTTTCTTCTTTGCTTTTCCTTGTTTGTTATTTCTTCGATTTGGCTCCACTTCTTGTCCTGTAATATATTTTTATATATTTGCACAAAAATAAAAGATAATACTATATATTTTGAATAAAAATATTACTTAAATAATTTATTTATATATCTAAATATATACAAAATTTATAGTTATCAAATTTTTTTAACTCACAAAATTTTAATTTTTTTCAAGTAAATTAAATTATATGTCCAAACACAATTTCAAGTTTCAAAAACTGTTTCTCAACTCAACTTATTGTTGCAGTAAAAATGATCAAATCGTTAAATAAAATATATAATATAAAAATGAATTCATATAGTTAAACTATAAAATCAACATATTTTCAAGATTATGATTTTCAATCACACTACAAATTTTATTATGTAAATATATATTTCTGAATTCTTAAATTAAAACTTTTAATTCTTTACATGTCAAGCATAGGTGGCTAAAGTTATATTGTCGTAAAAAAAATCCACTTAATAAATATAAGTACAAATTTATCAACGGTTGAATTGGCATTTAAATTGGTTTCTGTTTTATTAAGCAAATGAATCTAATGAGTGAATATTATTTTTAAAGAACAAGTTACACGATCAATCGAACTAACCGAGTTGAGTTGAGATAGCTTTGTCGAGCCGAACTTTGACCGAGTTGAATATTGAATGAGCGTCCACCCGAGCCTCTTTTTAAAATGAGCCGAACTAAAATGTAATCGGGTCGAGTCGAGCCGAGCCCCCGGCTTACTCTATATCCAAGTCTTATTGAACTAAGTGAACTTGCCATTTTTAAAGAATGAATTATATTGCGTTTCTATACTTAAAATCGAGCTCGGCTAGATTCTATACCAAAGTCTTATTGAAACTTAACATTAAGTTGGTACTTTTCAAGAGGTAATTAAATTGCGTCCGTCTTCGCAAGTAAATGAGAAAGATGCTGCATCTTGCAACAAAGAATCAAATTGTCTTCCATTCCTAAAAGATACCTAAATGTAAATAGAAAGGGACTACTTATCTTTTCAGGGAGGAAACATATTGTCTTCAAAAATATAAAAATTCTGTTATCGCGACTTTGCTCGACGGGTGATTTGTTTTCTTTTATTTTTACCCTTGAAAAATCAAGTCAAACCATATCCCATGTTGAATTTAATTGTAAATTATAATAATTTTGTTGATTTACCCTAATCATGGAGAAATAAATAAAATCTGTTAAAGTAGTGCATCTATTAAAAACTCATTCCTAATCAAATTCTAAAAAACACGTCCTATTCCTAAACATAGAAAGAAATAAATCCTAAATAGGATAGAAGAAGCACACTACACATCTATAAAAGAACCTCAAAGTCTTAACAATGAACGAAAATTGAGTTTAACAACTTTTCTATTGTGTCTACTGTCTTGCTTTGTCTACATTATACAAGTTTGTTTCTCGTAATATTTTGAATAATAGTATAGATATATAATATCATTCAACAACAATCACATTACCTCGTCCTCGAAATTTCTACGCAAATTAAGGACAATGGCAACTCTTGCTGATTCATTCTTGGAAGATCTGGACGAATTGTCATATAATGAAGTTGATGTTCAATTACAAGGAGAATTGGCAGACATAGAAGGACTTAAGTATGATGATCTAGATAATATTTTCAAGCTACAAAAATCACGTCGCTACATTGACATAATGCAGAAAGTTGAAGATGCCCTTGCTGCTGATCATGTCGCGAATAAAGGCGTTGTTCTGGAACAAGATGATCCTGAATATCAGTTGATAGTAGACTGTAATAGTTTATCAGTTGATATTGAGAATGAAATTGTTCTTATCCACAATTTCATACGTGATAAGTATCGATTGAAATTCCCTGAGTTAAACTCACTTGTTCATCATCCAATTGATTATGCTCGGGTTGTTAAAAAGATTGGCAATGAGATGGACTTGACTCTGGTGGACTTGGAAGGACTGTTACCATCAGCTATCATAATGGTTGTCTCTGTTACAGCATCAACTACAAGTGGCAAGCCATTGCCAGAAGATGTTTTACACAAGACAATGGAAGCATGTGATAGAGCCCTTGCTCTTGATTCAGAAAAGAAAAAGGTTCTTGATTTCGTTGAGAGTCGAATGGGATATATTGCTCCAAATCTTTCTGCTGTTGTTGGAACTGCAGTTGCTGCAAAACTTATTTGTATTGCTGGTGGTCTTTCGTCGTTGGCAAATATGCCTGCTGATAATATAAAGTTTCTTGGTGCCAAAAAGAAGAATTTAGCAGGGCTCTCTAGAGCAACCTCCCAATTTCATGAAGGAGGTTATATTGAGCAAACAGAACTATTTCAGGGTACACCTCCTTCCTTAAGGAAACGAGCCCGTAGTCTCCTGGCAACAAAATCTACATTAGCTGCCCGTATGGACGCAACCAGAGGAGATCCCACAGGAAAGACTGGAAGATTTATTTTTAGGGAAGCGATCGTTAAAACAATAGAGAAATTGCAAGAGCTACCTCCTGCAAAGCGGCCAAAGCCTCTTCCAGTTCCTGATGATAAGCCAAAGAAAAAGAGAGGTGGCATTAGGCTGAGAAAGAAGAAAGAAAGATATGGTACTACCGACATGCAGAAGCTAGCAAATAGGATGCAATTTGGAGTACCTGAAGAAAGCTCTTTAGGGGATGGACTTGGGGTAGGCTATGGCATGCTTGGTCAGGCTGGAAGTGGCAAGTTGCGTGTATCAGTTCGTCAAAGCAAGCTTGCTGCCAAAGTACCAAAGAATAGTTATGGAAGCACTGGTGCATCCAGATCAGGCTTGAGTTCAAGTTTGGCCTTCACCCCAGTGCAAGGGATCGAGTTATCAAATCCTCAGGTGCACGCGAACAAGCTTGCTAGCGGAACTCACAGCACCTATTTTTCTGAGACTGGAACATTCTCTAAGATTAAGAGTATATGACGGCAATTGTCTGTAATTAGCCCATGGTGTTTGAAAAAGATGAACTGATTATGTTTTTGTGTTTGGAAAAAAAATACCTGAGAAGTTATGCACCGGGATCTCTTCCAATTGCCCCTTACGCAAGATCCTGATTATGTAGTTCTCAGTGAAAGTCTGTACTAAAAGTCCGTTGTGAGTTTTGTTAATGACACTGTGTTGTGAATGCCTCATTGAACTTAAGGTACTGGTTATTTTGTTATTGATCTGTTTTTTGCTCCTTCCTGGTTTCTTTTAACTGATAATGGCCTTGTAACATTTTGTTACTGGTTGTAGGCCCTATGTTCAGAATCAATCTTTAAACTGTTCATAATATTTTTGATAGACATTTTGCTAACAATCGCTAGATTTAAATCTTCTCCTGTCTGTTCCTGCCACATTGGTTCTTCTATAGATTTTATTTTATCTGAAATTATTGTTTTCCTAAACGCAAGAAACCATACCATGGTTCTGGTTGAGAAACCGTTCAGGAATGTAGCCAAAAGTGTACTCAATATCAACCACGTTTCGAGTAACAAAAACCTTCTTTTTTCATAGTAGAAAACTCAGTTTAATTGTCTGATAAGCATCTTCCAAGGAAACCAGTGTCAAAGTGCAAGGAAGGACTGATGTCATACATTTAGGAGATTGCAAGAAGGACCAATGTCCTATAAATCTTTTTAGGAGATTATTATCTTACTAGACTTACAGGAAACAACCACTAGTTAATTGTGCACTCAAATTTCATGAATATCTGCCAGAATTAAGAAATTCAATCAATAAAATCTGGAACTTCTTGCATTGTATATCAAGCATGAAAACTGCACTACCAGAAATTTTGTGAAAATAAAAAATCTGACTGTAACTATGGATCGAGTAGAATATAAGGCAGACGCTAGTTAGTGTTTGTTAGTCAATAAATAACTTTTTTAGTGCCTAAGGTGGAGATTCAGAAATTGAAGGATGAATTAAGGTAGAATAAGTAGCTTCATGGAGAAGCAAAATGCTGAGTTTGTTATTAGCCCTCGAGAAAAGATTAAGAATAATGAAGGTTTGGCTTCTTCTACTTTTTTGTTAGCTTTTGTTAACAGTTGAATGAGGAAGTCCTGGAGCTGTTATAAAAGAGAGAATATTAAAGCTTCATGCCAGCAAGAAATAAGTACTACTCTACTATACTAGAAGTCTACACTAATACAAATTAGTGTCTGGTTTCTTTGGTGTTTGCCCAGTCGCAAGTATGAACAACTTAACCCCATTTTTTAGTTGGGAAAACACGATTCATGTAAAAACGAGCGACAAAAGGGAGAATGGTGAGTTGCTTGTGAAAGACTAAACAAAAGCTGTTTCTGAGGGATCTGCTTCAGTGCCATTGAAACTCACCACCACAGCGCCAAGATTTATATGAGGAGCATTGACAACTAGCCAAATTAAAGTTCAGATATTTGAAAGAGAGGTTGGCGCGAGTTTCAGTTTAGTTTGAGCAAATTCTGCTTGTCTAGCTAGTGTAGTTTTAAGGTACTCCGGGATAAGCAGCTTTACATAATACAAGAAATGGTACTTAAAATTTCGCAAAGCTTTGTCATGTTACATAGCATTGCAATGTAAATTTCGCAAAGCTTTGTCATGTTACATAGCATTGACTCAAAGCCTTTGAGTAATAACTATTGCACAAAACACTATACCTGAAACTTATATCTAATGTTTTTAAATCTAAAATTAGGAAAGCCAATCCTATCGATCTTTAAAGTAGCTCGCAAATTGACAGTTTCAGTGAAGAAACGCGTGTTCTGGCATTGAAAGCTCCAATTACCAAGGTGATCTGCAAGATGATTACCTTCGCGATAACAGTGATTGAATCAAAAGTTCCCCGAGGTCTTCAACTTGCAATTTTCTCTAAGACTTCCCTAGCACTGCTAAGGCATATTAGATTTTCAATGAATCCGATTCAACATCAACTGATGTAAAATTGTGATATCTGCACCATTTCAATCCAATATCCAAGGCTTTAGTCACTGCCATATTATTGGTACATAGACAAAAAAAAGAGTGAAATCCATGATCAAATTGCCATAGTTGTCCCTAAGGCATCACCCACCTCCAGCAAGTCCCTAATCACTTTTAGAGCAACCATTTAGTCGACTTGAAGGGGGACTCAGCCATTTCACACTGATCACTTGGATAGTAGGTCTCAAAGATTCAATTTTGGTCACATTACCGGCGCCATGTTAGTCTACTGATACTCCATTGGACTCTTTTTGTTGTGGTTACTATAAATTATTTGTTTCAAAATATTTGTCATTTTAGGATGCTGAGATAGAAGTACTTGTTCTTATCTCACTTTACCCTTATTGTTAATCGATCTTGAATGTAAAAACTAGAGCGAAAATTTATTGAGGGATTTATAGGCGGGAGGATTAAAAAAAATAATAATGGTAAAATAGGCAAAAGGCCCACCTTATTAATGGTTCTTAAGAGACATGTAAAAGAGAAGAACAACAAATAAAATGAGACAGAAGGAGTATCATATTAGCGTGCTAATATCTTCTGGCTTAAAAAGTATCATTAGTATTTGTACATAATTTTCTGACCCATATACTATTACAATAATATATCCCAATACAATATGGAAATTGATTAGAATTACCATTTATTATAATTCAGGTTTATTCAAACCTGTCATTAGTGGGAAAGGCAAAATTAAAAGTTTTTGTTTTTGACGGCAGGCAATAAATCTAAATAATCATCGATCGATCTATTTGTATAATACATAAAAAAATCTAAAATAAAGGGCCATTATTACTTACTTTTTTCCCATTTAGTTTACTTTCAACATAAAATAAGATCAATTCGAGCTAGTTTTATGTGCACACATGAAATATAAATGTATAGAAATATTTACAAAACTATTTTGCCAAAATCTAATGCATGTGAGTGGTGCATTAAGTATGAGATGAAAACGTTATAAAAATAATAAATAACAAATATAACCAAACATATCAAATTACAACATCATTAACAATGCCTTAATTTCAAGTTAATTAAGGTTAAGTATATGAATCTTCAATAGCATAAATGTTGTGTTAGAGTCTATCAGATGTCAATACTCCATAATCAAATAATCTGAACATGTAAATAGATTCAATGTGAATTCATACTTCAAGAGGAGAAAAAAGCAAACAGTTCCAGATAGATGAAGAGGCTTGATTAATGGAATGGTAAAGTGTAAAGCTATAGCCTATAGACGTGGAAAAATCAATTTTATAATTTTTATCATATGCTCCACCACTCACATTGACAAAAACACCTCCTCATGTCATGAGTGCTGACACTTCCGCCCACCGTTTGCATCAATTGTCCTATTCCTGACATATCTTTCCCAGATCCAATACCCTCTGCAAAATCATCAAATAAATGAACAATCATAGTACTATTTGATATATTAGTAATAATTACAAACTCACCGAAAGTTATTATTAATAGTATATATCACCGGGCCCCACAGAATCCCTTCATTCACGTGATTCGCACGTGCTTCCGACTCCGCCCCGCTAATTCCCATTTCCCACCTTCTCCATCACATTTTCACCTGAATTCCCTAACAAATCACAGCCGTTGATTAATTCCATCAACGGTGCCGTTGTTTATTCTCCGGCGTTGGATTAGATCTGTACGGAATCGGTAATGGAGTCAATTTTAGCTAGAGCTTTAGAATACACATTGAAATACTGGCTAAAATCATTTAGCCGAGATCAGTTCAAATTACAGGGCCGTACGGCTCAACTTTCCAATTTAGGTATATTTTTTCTCCTAAATTACTAATTATTAAAGCTCGTTATTTAAATTATTAAGCTCAAAATTGTGTGATTTTTTTTGTTAGATATTAATGGAGATGCTTTGCATGCGAGCATTGGATTACCGCCTGCACTTAATGTTACAACCGCTAAAGTTGGAAAATTGGAGATCATAGTTAGTACCTCATAATTTTACTAAGTGATTTTTGAATTTTTCATTTTGTTAAAGTTCAAATGTATATATTTCTAACTGTTTTTTTTTTTTCAAATTTAAAGCTTCCGTCTGTGAGCAATGTGCAAATAGAGCCAATAGTTGTGCAAATCGATAGACTCGATTTAGTTCTCGAAGAAAATGATGATATCGATACATCTAGAAGCTCTAGCAGGTATTATAGAGGCTCAACATGATTGAATACTACCTCCATTCCCGTTTATGTGACCTGTTTCAGTTTTTGAGAGTCAATTAGACTAATTTTTGAAGTTTAAATTGGATTAGATTAATTCAATATTTTAAAATTAAAGTTTAGATATTCAAATATATACGAGAAGTACTACACATTTTATGATAACAATATGGTGAAAAAGTACATCTTGATGATAAAGTCAAAGTTCATGCAGTTTGACTCTTGAAGAGCGAAACAGGTCATATAAAATAAGACGGAGGGAGTAACATTTGTTATAGGAGTCTTTTAAGCTTGGTTCAATTATCGTTGTCTCACTTGGTGTCGTACTGTTTTCTATCAGTGTGGCTTCATCTGGTAGCTCCTCAAAGGGGAGTGGATATGGATTTGCGGACAAGGTTAGCGACATTATAGTATCAACTCACTTGGTTTTGATGTTGTTATATTAGTGTGTTTGAGTTAATTCTTTACGTTGCCATGGGCATTGTGCGTACATGATTTGTTGAGATTTGATTGATTTCATACACAATTTAGAATGTGAATTTTAAAGTTGGTTATGAAACATTGGCATTAGTATGATATCCCATTGCTCTGAAGTTTGAAGATAAGCTACTGTAAAGCATAATTCAATGGAATCAGTAGACCATTAGTAATGTTTAATCATCTTAAAGGTCTCTGGATAGTCATATGTAACGGTGCCTAGCAATGTTTTGCATTTCCATATTTCTTTGGCTGAAAACTCAAAGCAGAGATTGCATTGTATAGATAAATTGGTTACATGATACTGTACTTTGGTCGAGTCCTTTGATTATTCCACACTGGCGATTCTATATGTTCCACATTCATCATCGCTCTTCTTATTTTCATTTTTCTTTGTGTATAAATCATTACCAACTTCAACATTGATCGTCCTTTGGCTATCATTTTTATTCTAAAGTTCTGGATTAGATCAGATACTTGTAAAGGGATTTGGTTGGGTGACCGTTCGGGATGACTGATCTTGTATGTTGGCCTTTTATTGTCAGATTGCAGATGGCATGACACTACAAGTGCAGACTGTTAATCTTCTACTTGAAACTCATGGAGGTGCTAGACGCCGAGGAGGAGCAAGCTGGTAAGTGTTCAACACCTTCACTCCTGATATTTTATATCCTACTTTTCTGTTTCCTTTGATTCCTGCGACCAATCCTGCATTCTGCACCTATTTCAGAAACTGGGTGGATATTCTGTACTCCTAACTCTATGAGGTTTCATGCAGTCGTATAATTTAGTTTTGCCTATTAGAGAGTTTCTCACTCGTTAGTTTGACTATTTCACCAGGGCATCACCTATGGCATCGATCACTATACGCAATCTTCTTTTGTATACTACAAATGAAAACTGGGAGGTTGGTTGCATTTATTTTGGACGAAATGAGTTGTATAGTTGTTGCTCAAGAATATTTACTCAAACTATCTGCTGTTGCAGGTTGTAAATCTGAAGGAAGCAAGGGATTTCTCTAGTGGCAAGGAGTTCATATATGTGTTCAAAGTAATTACTTTTCCTTTTCTACTATTTAGCAGTTTCCCTGTATCGTTTAAGTGAACTGGATTTTATTATCCTTCCGAAGGTAATCTCTACAAGCTTGTGTTGGGTACCTTATTCTTTTTCAGCAGTGTCTGGAATCCTTAATTACTCATTTTTACATCACTATGTCATGTTGCATCATCTACTTGTCTCTTAACAACAGAAGCTTGAGTGGGAACATCTATCTATTGACCTCTTACCTCATCCCGATATGTTCGCGGATGCACAAGTTGCGTGCTCTCAAGGAGGAAGTAACAAGAGAGATGAAGATGGAGCAAAGCGAGTATTTTTTGGCGGAGAGAGATTCATTGAAGGAATATCTGGAGAGGCTCATGTAATGCAAATTGCGCACACAGTTTTCTTCTCTTAATATTGTTTTGAATTGAGCATAGGTTATGATTTTGAGGCATACATACCATTGATTTTAATGTCCTTGTTGTGTTTTCTTTGTTATCAGATAACAATTCAGAGGACTGAACTAAATAGCCCACTAGGGCTTGAAGTGCAATTGCACATCACAGAAACTGTTTGTCCAGCTCTAAGTGAGCCAGGCATGTAGAAAAGATTATGCGTTATTTGGATGTTCTTTTTTCTTTTTTCTACAATCTAGGAGTAATTACAATTTCAATTCTGCAGGATTACGAGCCCTTCTTCGCTTCTTGACGGGAGTGTATGTCTGTATAAACAGAGGAGATGTCAATCCAAATCAGCAAGTACGACCAACACCACTGCCATAAAACTTTTGATAAATTGGTTTTTAAATCTTGAAATTGTCATAGAAAAATAATTGATAGCTGTGTACTTCGTCTTTCTGACTTTTCCTACCGGTTGTTAACTATGGCAGCATTCTACAGAAGCAGCAGGACGGTCGTTGGTCTCCATTGTTGTGGATCACGTTTTTCTGCGTGTAAAGGACATAGGTTGGTTTGCCACCTTAACATTTTCCTTTGTGGGGCACAGACAGTGAAAGGCTACCTAGCTACCAAAAGCTAACCATGCATCTATATGAATTAATCCAATTAAAAGGAAAAGAACGAAAACTAAAATCCATACACTTGCAGTTTAAGGAGCATAACTCAGAATTACAATCTAAAAATAGAAGCAGCAAGGAATGCTTATAGTTAAACTTCAAGGATGTAACACATGGCAAACTTTATCTATCAAATGAAACTGTATTTTGAGATCAGGACTCATACCATTATATCTGCACAAATTTAGTTTATAAATATATGAATCAAGATTGAAATTTGGTGGTTGAATAGAAAAATCTAACATCTTATTGACGGTGTTTAAGAAAGAAATATAGACTTTTGAAACTTGTTGAGGGTCTATAGGAAACAGCCTCTCCACCTTGGTGGGGGTAAGGTATGCGTACATTTCACCCTCCCTAGACCCCACTTGTGGGATAACACTGGGTATGTTGTTGAAACTTGTGTTCTAAGCCTCTAAGATAAGCAAAAGCAGATTTAGTTTGTTGGAGTCATTTTTGGTGGAGGAAGATTTCTAAGAAATTTGTAATATTTATTTCTTATTCTAATGATCTTATTTTTTTTTCTTCGTTGGGTTAGCTTTTCATCTTCGGAGGTTTGATTCCGTTCGACTTTACTCTTCAAACAGATCCAATACAAATATATAAAAGTGTCCCTCTCTAATAACTTAAGCCTTTAGATGAGGTGGTTCACACCAGAGCAGGCAGAGATCTTGGCTTTGAGCCTTACCATCACTAAATGCTTCGCTCAAGAAGTGAATCATGTCCGCATGTGAGACGTGGTGCAAACCAATACCACTAAATAAAAGTGTCCCCTCTCTCATAGTTTATACTTTTAGGCGAGACAGTTCACACATTTCACTATCTTCCTTATTTAAGGATCCCTGAAAAACTTTATCTTATAAAAAAAAGTATATTAAGGATCCCTGAAGTTGTGGGGATTTTGTTTCAATAATAGGATTTTCCCTTGATTATCGTATTTTTTGGATAATCAAAGATTATTTCATTATAAACACCAAGTGGGTGTCAAAAGTAATACGCAAAAGCACTGCACAACATACACCAATTATGTTATTCCAATCATCACGTGTTCTCCACTAAGAAACAATAAACGGAAAAAAGATTTTAATACATTTTACATCCGTCAGACTTTTTGTAAGACACTTCATTCTTTTGTTCCGGGTTAGCCAAAAAATGCAGAAAGGTTCTGTTGTGTTGCCTTCCTTTCATTTCCATTTCTTCTTTAAATTTGAACTTGTGAATACCTTTGTCACAGTCCTATGTAACCACCCATGCTATGTTGAATAGTGAGAATGATTTGATTTCGAAAAATATGTTAAAAGCCTACAATGCAAGAGAAGATAGATGGTTGGTTTCCTCTCTGAACTCCTCGCAGAAGCAGACAAGATTCCCTTTATCTACTTCCTCTTTCCTAAACTGTACGACAAGTATACCCCAATCTCCAACAAGTTGGTCGGCTAAATGAACCCACATTGACCATGTTACTCCATTTGAACTCGTTTCATGCCAATATTATTCAAATAGAAATAAAAGTACTAGAAGTTCTTTAATTTTTCTACACGTATAAATCTCTGAAAGGTTAAACCAGAACCTACAATAAAAGTGCTACTATGTCTAAAAGAGCTATTTTTATTTCTTTTTGCCTTCTGTCCCACACTTTCTACTACACCACCGTCCTGTCTACCCTTTAGATAATTTCATTCAAAAGTGATTTCACTATGAAAAAAACCTCCTTGTTCCCCTTCCGTTACCATCTTGTCCTCCCTACTGGGCTCTCTATATATTTGTAGAGAAATTCCTCCACGTCCATCCTAGGCCTCAGAGGCCCTATTAAAAGTACATATATCCCTAGTGATTCTGTTACTGTCCGTTCTTAAATAGTTGACCTTGTTGCCCATCTATGCTTTGCCTCCAAACACTAAGAGAAAGCCTACATCTTTACCATTTAGTCGAGCTCAAAACCCCCGACTGACAGCTGGGCTTGTGCTTCTACTTTTTGCCTTTGACAAAACTGAACTTCTTGACATGTAGACGGGATTGTTGAATCTTATGGACAAATCGACTTTAAGATTTATTTTGTCACGTAGTGGTTTCCTGTTCTTTACTAGAATACAGTTGAAACAAAAAATGTATCAGTGTAGTTCAGTGCATCTCCCCAGACCCCACTTGTGGGATTACACTGGGTATGTTGTTGTAATTCAGTGCATCAACTGTCACCTACCACTCAAGCGATCTATAAGATTGGGATATATGTTTATTGAAGATCTGATATTGGATGTTTTGCTTGCTTCCTCTGCAAGGTCATTGATTTACATGGAGGAAATATTGTAATCCATACTGTAAGGTTTTTTACATCGCATTATTTTCTTTCAACTGCCATTAACGTGTTAAGTATGCTTTGCAGAATTTCAGCTTGAACTGTTGATGCAGTCTTTATTCTTTTCTCGGGTATAGCTTCTTATGATTCAAAAGAATTCTCTTTTATCTTTTAAGTTGATTCATGAGGGTGTAACGCATTATATATTAGTTAAACAACAACAACTACTACTACTACTACTACACTTCAATCCCAAACAAGTTGGATTATATGTTAGTGGAACCAGCCGTTGTTTTAGCTTGATTTGTTGTTCGGCCCTTAATGCTGGATGTTCCTTCTGCAGGGAAGTATCTCAGGCGGAGAAAGTGCCAAATGCTTAACTCGTCTCATGATAGGTGGAGTCTTTTTAAGGCAAGTTTCCATGATTCTGTCATCACTTAACACAAAGGCACATGCTAAACGAACCGCAAAGAAGACACTGACAACAATTGAGCTTAATTCAGCGATATGATTTTTATTGTTTATCACTAGTTGCAACCAACTACCTGTGTTTACTTAGGATTTTCTGCATTCTATGTATCTGGCTGCATGGTAACTCTGTTTTAATAAGCTTTACATCAGATTATGAGACTCAATTAAGTATGATTATACCTTCACAGTCGTTTAAGAGCTGAATTAATTAAGTATGATTATAAATTCTGTTGTCGTTAGACCAACTATTTTTTATGGGACAGAATGTAGTCAAGAACACACACATCTAGAAGATGAGCGTGGTTGAGATGAGAATGTTTAGAAGGATGTGTGGGCATACTAGGATGGATAAGATTAGGACTGAGGTCATTCATGAAAAGGTGGGTGCGGCTTCAGTGGCAAAGAAGATGCGTGAAGCGAGATTGAGATAGTTTGGACACGTGAAGCGAGATTGAGATGGTTTGGACACGTGAACAGGAGTGCAGATGCCCCAGTGATGAGGTGTGAGAGGTTGACAGTGATGGGTCTACGGAGATGTAGGAGTAGACTGAAGAAAGAACTGAGTTGAGGTGATTAGACAGGACATGACCCGAATCCAGATCACCGAGGACATGACCCTAGATAGGAATGCGTGGAGGTCGAGGATTAGGTTAGAAGGGTAAGATAGTAGTCAAGTGTCTTCTCCTATATAGATTATTTCTATCTTCGTCTGCGTCTTATATCTACTATCTACTATCTACTGCTGTTATTTGTTTATTTTAGATGTGCTTTACTTTTATCATTCTATGTAGCATGATATTTTGTCTTGTTTCTGTCGTGTTCTCTAAATGTTTTCTCTAGCCGAGGGTCTTCCGTAAACAGCCTCTCCACCTTGGTGGGGGTAAGGTCTACGTACATCTCACCCTCCCCGACCCGACTTGTGAGATAAACTGGGTATGTTGTTGTTATTGTATAAATTCTGTTGTCATGATAGCTATATCTTGATTTATGCAAGTTTGCAAATATGAACAATTTTACCCTGCGAATGACTGCAAGACTCGGAGACTATAAACTATCTCAGTGTTACGTTTTGTACCTCTTAGAGGGCTGACTGAATCTGAACTAGCCTCTGCACCTTACTGCTTATATCTTTTTATTCTCTGAGAGAACTTCTGTGCGAAATATGTTCTTGGAGTAGGAGCATTTGGTTTCATGAAATGTTGCTGGGTTTGGCCCGCACTAAGAGAGGATAATGGTGTTTCTCTTTGTTCTATTTCTAAACTATATCTACTTGGAGTTCATGCAGTCAGTTTTAGCAAATCTTCCCTTGCCCTTTTGGCCAGAGGAATACGGGTCCTAGGATCTCAAAATAATTTTACCTTATGCTGGCAAAAGTAAACTCTATAGTCATTTAGCTATCGATTATTTCACAATAATCTGGTTAAGTTGATACGTAGTTCTCCCAGAAAAATCCTTCTGCTGAAGTTGAGAGTTAGTTTCATTCCGTGGCAAATTCTAAGTGCACCAACTGCTTGAAATGCAGGGATACATTTTCACACCCTCCATGCACCTTGGTGCAGCCATCAGTGCTGGCAGACTCTGACGATGTTTTGCACATTCCAGACTTCGGTACTGTCATCAATTTTTGGAATACGTTATGTCTGGATAGAAAGCTTATTCTAGAATATAAGGTTGGAATTGATGAATTACTCTTGTTGCTTAATTCAGGTATAGATTTTTGTCCTCCCATATATCCTCTAGGGGACCAGCAAGGGAATTTCAGTGCTGGGGTCCCCCTGATCTCTCTCCATTCTCTTCAGCTCAAGCCTTCACCATCTCCACCAACTTTTGCGGCTACCACAGTTATCAATTGTCAGCCCCTTACGGTATACATATACTCTTCTAACAACTCATATTGTCTTTTTCCTTTGACTGTCTGTTGAACTTATGCTGTTCTTCTTGATTGTTTGCCAGATTCATCTCCAGGAAGAATCATGCCTGAGGATTTGTTCCTTTTTAGCCGATGGAGTTGTAGTGAATCCTGGTGTAGTTGTGTCAGATTTCTCGATAAACTCCCTCACACTGAATCTTAAGGGGTTAGATATTAGTGTCCCGTTAGACATGGGAATACCAGATCATACAGTTTCAGGTAGCAATAATACCTGTCAGAGTTTGTTTGGTGGGGCAACAATTCATATTGAAGATTTCGTCTTTTCTGAGTCACCTACTCTTAAGCTGGGGCTACTAAACCTCGAGAAGGATCCTGCATGCTTCTGTCTGTGGAAAGGTCAACCAATTGATACTAGCCAGAAGAAATGGCTTGCTGATGCTTCCGTCATTAGTCTATCTCTACAAACATGTAAAGATGCAACTGGAGTCCAGAATTCTCCTACATCTTCAAATTTATGGAGATGTGTCGAGCTGAAGGGTGCTTGCCTTCAAGTAGCCATGGTTACTGCAGATGGAAGCCCTTTAACAATTGTCCCACCTCCTGGAGGAATCGTCAGGATGGGAGTTGCCTGTGAGCAGTATTTGTCTAACACTTCGGTTGAGCAATTATTTTTTGTCCTAGATTGTTACACATATTTTGGGAGGGTAAGTGAAAAGATAGCACTAGTTGGGAAGATCAATTCTCAGGAGGAAGTAAGTCAAAAATCTTCAGGTGGATCATTAAGTGAAAAGGTTCCCAGTGATACTGCTGTAAGTTTAGCAGTGAATGATATGCGCCTAAGTTTTTTGGAATCTTCTTCCACTGACATTTCAGGAATGCCTTTGGTTCAATTTATAGGCAAAGGACTGTCCATCAAAGTTACTCATAGAACCTTCGGTGGTGCTATAGCCATTTCATCGAGTTTGCTTTGGGAAGGTGTTGAAGTTGATTGTGCAGACACTCTGAGCAGCTTGCCACGTGAGAATGGCTTGTCGTGGACTTCAAACCAAAATGGCCAGTTTGTGGGGAATGAGTGTCAACTAAGATCTGTCTTTTGGGTGCAAAACAGGAAGATCTATCAATCAAATGGCAATTATGCTTTAGTTCCTTTCTTGGACATAAAAATGGAACAGGTGATCCCATATAAAACACAGGACATGGAGTATCACAGTCTAAATGTTTCAGCTTGTATTGCTGGTGTGCGCCTTGGGGGAGGAATGAATTACACAGAAGCCTTGCTTCACAGGTTTGGAATTCTTGGGCCAGATGGTGGTCCTGGGGAAGGGCTTACTAGAGGATTGGAGCATTTGTCTGCTGGGCCTTTCTCTAAACTTTTGAAAGCAACTCCGCTTACCATCGATGAGCTTAAAGACGGTTCGATTCTTCAACTAATGATGCTATATACTCCCGTCATCCCAATTTGGTTGTCCTTTTCTCTGGTTTGGCACGATCATTAGGAGAAGAGTTGAAAATATGAGTCATTTAATATTTGTGGGAAACATGTGGAGCAATAGTTTGACTTTTATGGTTAAAAATAATAAACTAGAGGGAAAATATGTAAAACAGTAAAGGTGGCCCACAAATGTCTTATTTAATTGTGTTAAAGCTTTTCCTTCAAGGAAGGTGGGCAATGTTTTCAGGAACTTAAAAAGGAAATTAGTACAAGCATTTCGGGATGAAGGCAGTATTCATTTTCTTTCTCGCTAGTGATTAACTTTGCTTCTGATCTTCTTGTTCGGTCATTTCGTCCCTTTTTCCTTTTCTCCAGATGGAAAAAACATTGGTAGATTACAGTTGGAAACACCTGATGATGTAGACATATCTATAGAATTCAAAGATTGGTTATTTGCTCTGGAAGGTGCGCAGGAAGCTGCGGAAAAGTGGTGGTTCTGTGATCATGGAGATTCTGTCAGAGAAGAGAGGTGTTGGCACACAACCTTCCAGAACATTCATGTCAAAGCAAGCAGCTCCAAGCATGTTACAAATGGCAGCACAAAGTTGTCTGGCAAAAAAAGATACCCCTTCGAGTTGATTACGGTAAGCACTTTATTCTTTTTGTGCTATGTATTTGCCTCAGCGGAAATTGATAAAACTTGATTTCGTGTTATCAAGTACTTTATAGCATGCAAGATAGCTACTGCTATTCATGTTGAGAGTTTTGACAGTGGCTTTAAAACAATGTTTAGACAAGAATCGATGTGATAATTTTTTCGTAGTTCGTCACTAGTGGTGCCAAATGGGCGGGTTGCATCGGAATTGGGCGGTTTAAAAATGAGTTGAACAAATATGGGTCAAGATTCAACCTGCCCATATTTCATGCGGATCAAATATGGGTTGGGTGATTAATGGGCGGGTTGAGAACAGGTTGACCCATATTTACCCATATTTTACTTCAAACTATTCAAAGAGCATTACTAGTACTTAATGTTATATATCATATCCTGTTAAAGAAACAGACTTTAGTTCTAAAAAAATCCTCCTATGTTAAAAATTGATTGGGAAGATATGAACATTCCTCATTAATCTGGGTGGGCAGTAAGGCTGTGATTCTGAACAAAAGAAAAAAATTGATATGCTATGCATAGTAAGTAAACCTAGCAAGTTCTAATCTATATCTTTAAAAAATTAAAAGAAGTGGAAGAGGTCAAAATATTCAATAGTCTAGTATTTTTGAGTTTTAACCAAAAAAAAAAAAAAAAAATCGTTTTTAATAACCCACAAACTAACTACACCTAAAGTTAGAATTCATTTTCTCAAATTTTTTATAAATATTTACGATGATATATGAATGGGTATCATAAAATAATTCACTTCACTTATTACTTTTTCTTTTAGAATACATAGTGCAACAGAAGTATCAGGATCCAGAAGGTGTAAAATAAGTTTAACACAACACCAAAGTGAGGTGTAAGAGATGTGGCTACCCACATTTGACTGATGATAGAAAATTACTCATCCAACCCATTTAAATATGAGCGGGTTAAGCGGGTAATTGGAAAATGGGTCTTAATAGCCACCCCTATTTGTCACCTATCTTTATAGTTTCAGAGGTTCCGAATGGTTCTGGGTTTTTTTATGTCTGGGTTGCTTGTTGGTTGTGGGCCTGGTCTCTTGAGGCGAGCACACGGACAGATTACTAAGCACCAATATTGGTTTTTATGCAAGTAATTTCTGTTCTCGTATATGCTATTATTGACAATTCATGGAGATTTCAAGACAAGTAAAAGACTAGGAACTCCTGCAGGTTGGTATGGAAGGTCTGCAGATATTAAAGCCGCGCTCTCCACAGAGGATCCTGAAAGATGTTAGTCCTGACAGACCTCTTAAAGAGACTGCTGAGACTTTTGGTGGTATGAACATCGAAGCAGATATAGTGAACAGTGAAGACGGTATTGATGATGGAATGGGGAAGTGGATTGTCGAAAAGTTGAAGTTCTCTGTCAAACAGCCGGTATGAAGATTTTGCGAGTTTTTCATTTCATTTCTATCTCCCAGATCTGTGGATGCATCATTAAGTCTCTTCTATTTGGCAGATTGAGGCAGTGGTGACTAAGTCTGAGCTCCAGTACCTTGCTTTCCTGTGCAAGTCTGAGGTTGACTCGGTGGGTCGGATTGCTGCTGGAGTTCTCCGGGTACTTAAGTTAGAAGGTTCTATTGGCCCAGGAGCAATCAGTCAACTAAGTAATTTAGGTAATTTTTAAGTTTTGTATCTTACTTGGACCTTTATTTTCACCGTATATTCCTTCATTCTATAGTTTGAGAATCTAAACCTAAATGTCCTAAGTTTACCGAATTAGTAGCACGTTCCATATTGTTATTACAATAGAAATCCCTGGGTTAAGCTAGCTGAACTTTGCACCAAAAAGTTCCCTTCAACGAAGAAGGAGGCCATATTCGTAGGATAAGTGCAAAATAGACATTTAGTAGATGATTCTACCCCGTGGCCTTGTTTCCACACTTGCCAATAAAATGTGCTGGTGCTTTGTTTTTTGGTTGATGATTTAGTGACTTAGACCCATAAATTATTGCAGGAAGTGAAAGCTTTGACAGAATATTTACCCCTGAAAAACTCAGCAGGGATAGTAGCAGCAGTAGTTTAGGACTAAGTCCATCGTCAAATGTAACTGGTGGAAGCCGAAACTCATGTTTCGAGTCGACAGTCGCTTCTCTTGAAGAGATGATCAAGGAATCACAGATCAAATGTTCTGCTCTAAGTGTTGAACTAGGTAGTTCTACATCTTCCCTTGACGATGTTAAAGAGCTGAGTCAGAAACTGGAGAACATGCAGAAATTATTGATGCGATTGCGAAATCAAGCTTAAATCACTTCTCCTCTCCGAAAGTTCTTTTTGTTGTATGCTGTTTACTATAGTCAAGTATCATACAGGTCAGCCATTCTTTGATGTATATATATGTACTGTTCAAATGAGTCGAGTATGTAGCACAGCGAGAAAATATAGAAGAGGCTGCACTTGCTCTCTCCAATTGAGTTGAGCATGTTGCGCAGCGAGAAAGTAGGAGAAACAGTAGTTGCATAGCAAATTTTGTATTGATGTACGATCGATTTCATTACCCACTCAAGGGTTTCTATATATTTCTTTATTGTATTCTGCCATCAGTAGGAAGATCATTATGTTTACTGAATTTAGCATCATTCATTTTTCCTTTGCTGCGACATCTTGGATCATTAAATGGTAAATTTGCTACTCCCTCCGTTCCATTTTATGTGTCATAGTTTGACTCGGCATAAAGTTTAAGAAATAAAGGAAAACTTTTGAAACTTGTGGTGTAAAATAAGCCAAAGAAGTTTGTGTGGCCGTAAATCATTTCAGTAATGGCAAAACTGTAATTTTGAAGTTAAATTGTTACCAAATTTAGAATGTTGTCATTCTTTTTGGAACAGACTAATAAGAAAATGCTGCCACATAAATTGGAACGGAAGGAGTATTTAATTCACAAGTACTAGGATTTTCACTTTATAAGCCCTTCATATTCACATATCGCAAGGACGTTGGAAGTCCTAGGTGACTTGCGTAGGTCAATCGAAGCAACGGAATGAAATTAGAACTTGTTTGGATTAGTTGATTTAAAGTGGCCGATAAGCATCGAGCGTTGATAAAAACTTTTAGATGTTGAAGCTGATTTTATAAATAAGCTGAATCTGGTAATAAACAATTTGTGTTTGATAAAAAAAGTGTGACTAAAATGTACTTTAAGTTATTTACAAAAGAATATAATTTTAAAAGTTCTTTTACATTAAAAATGTAAAATGACGAATATAGAATGAAGAGGGAGTTTGAAAATGATATTTTGTGGATAACGAAAATTATTAAGGATAAAATAGTAAAATATTTCGTCAAACTAAAAGTGCTTATACGCTGAAAAGAAATAAGTTGTGTGTGACTAACTTATGGCTTATGACTGATTTTTGCTTACAAGCACTTTTCGTACTTACCAAATGCGTAGATGAGCCAAATAGTGCATATAAGAGTTTGACTAGCTTATAAGCTTTAACCAAACACCCTCTTAGTATTGAGTCGCTTTTAAGTTGTCACTAAAATTTTCTTACCTTACGAGTTTCTTACTAAGCAACAAATCCCGGACCTTTTCACTCAGGCAAGACTTACCTTTTTCCACTACAAAGTAGTAGAAGTAATAATTACATGCATGTCCAATACTAAGGTACAAGTTTGTATTTCACTGAGAAAGAGTCTAGAAGAAAATCTAAAGCAGCATTTGGCAGGTTTCCTTGCATGTTTGTACTGGATCCTTCAAGTCCAACATTCATTCAAAGTCTCCTGTTAATGCCGATTTCTTCCGCAGCTGCAGTGAATCGAACAATAAGACAGATGTCCCTCAAAACTCAAGAAGTTGCTATCACATCCCAGCGCCATATTGTCCCATCTTCACAACAGCTAAGTATGGTGCTGAAAATAAAGACATGTTACGTTGAATCACAGGTCACGAAAACATACAGAAGAAGCAACTATAGTGATCTTGGATCTTAACCTTCCATCAAAAGACATGGCAGTCTGTCTGATCGGAGATTTAGATTGAACATGAGATAACCTGCAAAAGTGAAGCACAAACACTTAAATCCAAAAGCATCTAGGAGGATCAGAAACTAGGTAGGTGCATGCGTGGAGATCAACCTCGCAATCAGAGCTGGTGGACTGGTTTGCAGTTCCCAGACAAAGATCTTCCCTTCCCTATTCCCTGTCAAAGGTAAGGTCAAAGGGTTCATTTCAGTACAAGCTCGAGTGCTAGGAGAAATCTTTACTTGCATGCAGGTACTGGATATAAAAGTTTTTCTTGACCCCCTTCGGTTACAAGTTACGTACTTTTCATCAAATTCAGCAATACCAGATGGTGTTACACAAGCGGTAGATCTTTTAATAGAACAAATGATGAGAAACACTAATTTTTCTTCACAGTGATTAAGTCATGACATGCAAGATTTTGATTAACACTTTGCATTACCTATAGCTGCGGCTTTGTAGTGAAAATCACATGAAAACTTGATGAACCATATATCACACTCTGGGACAGGATACTTTTGAAGGATGTCAACTGTACCCTAAACATAGAGCAATATACATTATTAAGTGCTTATGTAGAATATAGTTATCAAAAAGAGAGTCCCAAAGATGACTCCTAACCTCTCCAGGAGACTGTTCTTTCATCTTGGGTTCCCATAATACAATTTCATTGTCAACACTCTGTATTTCCAACAAAATTAATAGATTACTACAAGGGAAAAATATGACAAGAGTTTCTGAGAGATAAAAAGATACCCCAAAACGATTAGAATGTAATGTCCAACTTGAGCTATACAACTCTGCGGTCAAGAACGAAACAGTTTTTCAATCTATTCTTTGCTTTTAAAGAGGTTTCAAGGGATTTCTCGTTAGAGGGGAAGGAAGCTCATGCCAACCAAGAATCATATAGCAGAACAGTTAGAAAAAGAAGGAAAAAATTCAGATAGTATGCAGGTCAAGCCATTTACCTTGGACAAGATAAAATCACCAAGCCATCTGTTACAGTCAACGTAGTTGGAATGAACAGATGCTATAAATATCTGAAAGTGATAAAAGCACGTCACATCAAGCAGAAATTCTCCAACCAAACTTTAAAACAAAAAGGTGAGAGTGAGAAGCAATAAGAAGAATACTCACTGGAAACTGTACATATTTTGTAGGAAACTTGGAAGGAAGATCCGTCCAAGTAAACGATTTCTCTACATATGGCCAGAATTCTGCAGCACAACCAGTTCATCAGAAAGATCAGCTCAGGTTGGCATTATTTAGTTTTTTTTTTTTTTGTCAAGCTTGTGAAACCAAAGAGCATCAAAGGTTTTTTTTTTTTTTGTGTTTTGAGAATAGTACGAACATCAATTGAATAGATAACAAGGTGCAAATTTGATCCAGAGTCAACTCCGCATACTATTATCAGGAAGAGTAAAGTAGTTGCTGATAGGTATGACTAATGACTATATATGGGGTAGTAAAGTAGTCTAGATAACAAGCATTGTCAAAACATATGTAAATGTCTAGGACAAGTGCATGCTGACTCATATTTCCTTTCCAAGTAGTTGGTGCATTTATAACAAGCAGATCTTTGAAGTTATTGACATCATTTTCACAACTGAAAACAAAGAATTTCTCATCGAAATATCTGTTTATAAGTTCACTGTATCCCACATGACTCATTAGGGTGCACGTTATTAGTTTAGCGAGTCAAGGCAATCGTATCATGCTCGGGCACAAAGGTAGTCACTGCATCCTGGAAAAAGTATAGGCAAGCAACCACGGATTAACATCACTGGAAAGGTTCTGGGCCTGTTTTGCAACATTAGCTCTTCCTTTAGAGATCACTTTTTTTTTTTTTTGCTTTTCAAAGTTTTATTAGGTTATGGCACTATTGTAGTTGTATATCATACTTTCATTTCAACAATTTATGGAAAATGAAAAGTGGTACATATTTTTACCTTTCATTGACCAGATCTTAACAGTGTTGTCCATTCCACAGCTAGCAATTCGATATATATCAGAGGGATGGAAGTCCTACAACCATCACAAACCAGCTGATATTCAAAATCCTAGTTCACAATATTGTTGACAGCAGATGTGAAAGACATTACTTTGCCACCGGCTCCATCCTTGGAGTGGGACTGAAGTTCTTAGAATAACTTACCACACTGAGTACTTCATTTCGATGACCCCCAGCACCAGCAAATATCAAAATGCATATTCCAGTATGAACATTCCACAAGCGAACAGATTCATCCTGGCATATTCTTGATAATTAAATATTGCAAAATAAAAGTAGCCATTCTTTACTCCACATATACATCTTGCAAGAGTGCAAGAAGTAATTCTTCCCACTTAAGAGGAATATAAAATTTCCTTGTGGATGAAGGGAAAAACAGAACGAGAAGGATACTTAAAATACATACTTTGCTGGCTGATACTACGAGAGATGGTTTCAAGGCTTGAGTCCTAATTTCGTTTATTGAGTCTCCATGCCCCACAAAGCTCTGTTCAACCATAAATAAGTCACTAGAAAAGGTGAATAGACATTTTTTTAATAAAATGAATAGATATAAGCACGTGGAACTAGTTTCAAGAGAATTTTTTTTCAACATTGTACTGTTTGAGACTTTGAGTGAATATAACTTAACATGGATTTAATCCTGAAGGAAACTTGTTCCATACAGCAACAAATAAGATGGATTGGATCATGGAGGAGAGGATATAATAATTTAGTCTTCACAGAAAGACTATTTAGATGGATGTTACAGACTTATTTGCAGATATCCACTTTTTTAAATAAACCGACAACCACTTTCTTTAACCATGTAAAATGCAACTCAAAGGTTTCATGTATAAGACCTTGTGTATCTTCTCATTGCCAGCATCAATAACACGAAGAATTCCATTTATTCCTCCAGCCACTATGAATGGACTCCCATCAATATTGCAGGCCCAACTTACAGTGTAAAAAGATTCATCTTTCTGATCTACAAAGCACATGGAAAAGCCAAAAGCTTTTTAAGTATATGAGATGACATGTGTAAAGTACTATTGCAACAACTGAGTACAACTTCTTACATCTTCATCAATATAAGATTGCAGCACCGCAATAACACCACCTTCGAGACATTGGTATACAGTAACCTGACAAACAGAAAATTAAAGACATGAGTCTAAGCCAGGGGGATAGCCACCTTGTGTGAAGTGGGTTCAAATGGATCCCCTTAGTCAGAAAACTACACTGAGAAAAAAGAGTGAAAACGATTTTTTAAATATGTATATAGATTGTTGAATCCCCTTGACTCAGGTTCATATATTAGGTGTGACAGTTTCAGTTTTTTGAATCCCTTTATTCAAGTTTCTGGCTCCGCCACTGGTCTATGCTATCACCTTGGCATATAGTTACAACTGTATCCTGAAGCTAGCACTCTGATTCTTTCAGTTTCTATATTTTTGTGACAATTCTCAGATGACATGATTTACAGTAAGAAAAGACACCTCATTTACAGAAGCACTGTCCCTTCCAAATCATGAGTTTAGCTTAAGCAATAAAAAAAACTATGCCTGTGATAACTCTTAACTTTGATAAGAATAGAATTAAGTATATAAAACTGCATTATCATCGGCATGAAGTGGCTATAATAGCAAGGTAAAGCAATAGGGGTTATCATTTGTAATCAGTAAAACATGTGGCAATGTGGAGAAACAATATCAACAGTTACAGTCATATAAGGTAAGTGTGAAATAATGCTGCCTCATTAATCCTAAGTGTACATTAGAAAGTTTCAGCAATGACTTTAGCATTCTTGTCTGTAATGCATCATTCAATCTACCAAGATAAGCATAAGAACAGTTGTAGTATGAAAAAATGCAATTATCGAGCCGTCAATATTATAAAGCAACTTGCAGAGCTACTGTTTGATAGCTGAGAAATCCTTGAGGACCGATGGCACACAGTTTGGAACTCAGTAAATAATGGCCTCGCTCCTCTACCCTTTGCTACTTAAATGCCTAGCTTCTCTGTGCAACAGGGTTTGACTTAAGGGGTTAAAAAAAACAAAAAATGACAGTATAAGCCCTAATTAAAAAGCTAACAAGTACTATTAATAAATGCTCAAAAATCACACTCACAAAATTTAATTACTTCTCAGCCCTAATTAAAAAGAATGATGTTTATTTTATTTTTTATAAGGAAAAAGAATGAATATTTATTGTAAAAGGAGAAGAATAGTACTCGATTTCCGCTGACGGTAGCAAAGACATTGAAATAATGAGAGTCGATGAAGTTGAAAACGACAGCGTATATAATCCGTTTCTCTTCTTGCAATTTGTTTGTCACTCTGTACTCCCTTTTCTTTGAAGCCGTTAACGATCCCACCACTGGCTCGCACCCTAGCGCTATCTTCACCATTATTCTTAATCTGTTCGTGTGTGTGTGTGTGTGTGTGTGTTAGGAGAGAGAGAGAGAGCGCTTAGCTGGCTGGCTCCTATGGAACAACAACCTCCTTAGGTTTTAAGGAGCAATAAAACTGGAATGACGATGTTTTTGTCTTTCCGTTCGACATAGGCCTTTTTACCATTATATCCCCCTCCTCTCTTTTCTTCAAATTTTACCACTTACGAGTACTCATAATAATTTCTTAGATTCTTTCTTGATTTATTAAAACTATTTTTTTCCATATCAATCTTAAATTTTTTGTAAATTTGATGAAAAGAATCATTCACGTCTGAATTGTAATTGAACTAAATAATCTTGGATAGTTAAATGACTACCTATTACTTTCATGAACGCCGAGGGTCCATCAGAAACAAACTCTCCACCTTGGTGGGGGTAAGGTCTGCGTACATCTCACCCTCCCCCGACCCTACTTGTGGGATACACTGGGTATGTTGTTGTTGATTACTTTCATGAACACTTGTACAATCCAAACTGAACAAGTTCTTTAATTTTCAACCCAAATTCAACTCCTTATTAAAAACATTTTGTTTAATTTTCCATACAAGAATTACAATAGTATATGGACTAAAACAACTAAATATACCAAAATAGCCTCATGTATTAAACAAACTTCCTTAAAAGAGAGTAAGGTAATAAAAACACATATTTTATTAGTCCTACATTTATAATTCATGCATTAATCCTTACATTACAATCCATGCACTATTAACGTTCACATACAATCCTTCTATTACAAATTATCCAGAATATGAATCGTGCAATATTATTCCACATTAGATTATGAATTACTAATTCTCACATAATTTATCTTTGAACCTTGCGACACATATGGACAAGTATATATAACTGCATTATCATTGGCTTGGAGTGGCTATAATAGCAAGGTAAAGCAATAGGGGTTATCATTTGAAATCAGTAAACATGAGGCAATGCGGAGAAACAATATCAACAGTTACCGTCATATAAGGTAAGTGTGAAATAATGCTGCCTCATTAATCCTAAGTGTACATTAGAAAGTTTCAGCAATGACTTTAACATTCTTGTCTGTAATGCATCATTGAATCTACCAAGATAAGCATAAGAACAGTTGCAGTGTGAAAAAAAAACGATTATTGAGCCGTCAATATTATAATGTAGCAACTTGCAGAGCTACTGTTTGATAACTGAGAAACCCCTGAGGACCGATGGCGCACGGTTTGGAACTCAGTAAACAATGGCCTCGCTCCTCTACCCTTTGCGACTTACATGCCTTGCTTCTGTGTGCAGCAGGGTTTGAACCCATGAAATGTCCCTAACCCACACATCACGAACTCTAAACTCACTAAGGGCTAACGTACAGAGCTAAATTTGGCACATTTTTATCCAATACGAACAGCAGGTGAAACTAATATTGAACTTAAAGAGGTTGTAATAAAAAACAAAAATGACTAACATAGTAAAAAGATTAATGCTTTCTATTAAGGACTCCGGTGTAGTCCCACATCGGTGGTGAATGGGGGTAATTTATCCCTTAATAAGACTTGAGCAATTTTTTTGGGGCGGAGTTAGGCCCAAGCCCAAGGGTGCCCAATTGTAAATTTTATCTATCTATGTGCATGTATTTTTACGTAACACAACGAAAAAGCTAACAAGTGTTACTAGTAAATGCTCAAAAATCAGAATCACAAAATTTAATTACTTATGAGCCCTAATTAATTAAAAAGAATGAATATTAATTACGTACACGATTGCCGCCGACGGTAGCAAAGACATTGAAATAACGAGAGTCGATGAAGTTGAAAACGACGGCGTATAAGGGGCGTTTGCCTTCTTGTAATCTGTTAGTGACTCTGTACTCTTTTTTCTTTGACGCCGTTAATGATCCCACCACTGGCTCGCACCCTAGCCCTGTTTTCGCCATTTTTAGTACTCCTATTACTCTCTGTGTGTGTGTGTTTTTGTCAGTTTAGCAAGCTGCCTCCGTCCGACATAAGCCTTCTTACTATTTATACCCTCTCTTTTATGTTTTCTTCAAATTTTCCTACTTATTCTTTTTCTTTTTCTTTTTGGTAATTAGGATACGGAGCAGTAATATACAAATCATTTAGGGATGAGTAAAAGTGAATATTTTTTTTCAAATTTAGAAAGAGTTCATTCTTTTTGAAACAGACTAAAAAGAAAATAGGTTCATCCTTTTTTAAACGGAGGAAGTATTACTTTTAAAATAAAAAAAAAAGGCCTATGGGGAACAGATTGTTTAGATGACGGTCTAAAAATAGTGTTTGCAGGTGGTTTAACAGCGTACTTGTCTACAAAAGTTACATAAAGTAGTACTATACTATTACACAACGAAACAGATGTAACAAAAAAGGAATACTAGAGTGAGTAACAAGTCTAGTTCTAAAGGCCTTTCACGATCCTGTTGCAACAATGGTTGTACACAAAGTTTCCTACTTATGAGTATTCATAATAATTTCTTTGTAGATTCTTTCTTGATTTAGTAAAAATACATTTTTTTTAGTATCAATCTTATAAGTTTATAAATGTGATGAAAAAGTTTCATTCAATGATAACTTATTGCGTAAATGAAGTAAATAATCTTGGATAGTTAATAATCTCTGATAGTTAATTGACTATCTATTATTGTAGGTATATATTATATACTATCATGAACACGTAGAATCCAAACTAAATAAGTTCTTTAATTTTCTACACAAATTCAACTCCTTATTAAAGATATTTTGTTTGATTTTCCATACAAGCATCACAATAGTGTGTGGACTAAAACAACTAAGTAAACCAAAATAACCTTATGTATTAAACAATTTTAAAGAGAAAAGGGTAATAAAAACACATATTTTAGTAGTCTTACGTTACAATTCTTGCATTAATTTACCTAACAATTCATGCACTATTAATCCGTGCATTAGTAATATTAGAGGCGAATCCAGAATTTGAACCTTATGGGTTCTAAATTTTAGTATAACGATTTTATGTGAAAGCTAGTAGGTTCTCGACTTGATTTTTGTACATATTTAATAATTTTTTTAACACAAATACAATATTCGTGCAAAATCTATTGGGTTCTGCCAAATCCGGTACCCCTACTCTACATCCGCCCCTGAGTAATATCCCAATTACAGCTCATGCAATATTAATCCTCATATTACAATCCATACATTACTAATTCTCATATAATTTATTTTTGAACCTAGCAACACATACAGATCCAAAAAAGAAAAGATTTAATAGGAGTTCATATCACTAATATTTTAGCCGTGCAAGATTTATAAGACATCACAATTCAAAAAAAAAAAAGAAAAAAGAAGGAGGAGGAGGAGGAGGAGGTGGTGACGAGAAGCATAGTCCACGAGATCGATTGAAAAATTGATTTTCCTTCTATATTGTTAAGAGTGTCTCTAATTTTTTTAAGACAATCGACCTTGGTTAATTCACTTTTTGATACTCCCTCTATTTCAGAATGGATGAACCTTTTCGCTTTTCAAGAGTCAAAGTGGATGAACTTTGACCAACAATTTAAGATGATTTTTTTTATCATATTGATATGCGAAGAGTTGCATGTTGTAGTACTTTTCGTATAGTTTTTGAATATGAAAATTTTTATTTGAAAATATTAATTTAATATAGTCTAATTTAAGTTCAAAGATTAGTCAAATTAACTTTCAAAAAGTGAAAAGGTTCATCCTTTTTGAAACGGAGGGAGTAATAATTATGTTTAGACTAACTTGTGCTGGTTTTACCGCTAGAATGAAATCATATTTTTTTTTAATCTGCTTTACCCTTTCACCTAACTGAAAGACTATAAAAGATTGAAGCGGGGATTATAACCTACAAAAGTAACTAAATTAGTATAATCAAGTAAATGATAGCGCTAGTATAAAATTTTGGAGAATTTTCAAAAATAGGTAGCTCAGTACCCAAAATTACAAACAGGGGCCATATTTTTTTTTCATGCATATCACTCATCTCTAAAATTACAAATTTTCGCACTCCTTCATAAAAAACACCCTAGCTACCAAATTTGCCCCTCCCCAGCCACTAAGCCACCAGCAAACACCTTCCCCCGCTAGTGGTGTCATTACTTTTTTGTATTTTACTGAATTTATGTTGTTTATTGCGTCTAAATCATTGCTTTGGACAAGTTTATACACACAAATCTCCCTCTAAAAATTAAATTATACATGAATATACATATATAAATACGTAGCAATGAGAGAAATAAAAAAATATACACAAAAAAAGCAAAAAATATATAAACATCCTTAATATACAGATTTATTCACTCGCATATACACACTTATACAAATTTATATAATTTTATACATGTGTATAAATTTGTATAAAATTGTATAAACTTGCGGCAGACTGCTATTTCGGGAAATGGGTGACAACTCGGGTAAGATTCGGAAATATAGGCCATTTTTTATAATTTTCGTCTTTTGCTTGTCTTTTAGTGTAATTATCCCTAAAATTTTTACCTTATCAAAAGTATATAAATTGCTACAACCGTACCCCCTCACCGTAATATAATTTGAAATCTTCAGTAGAATACTATAAAGTTGTTCTCAAGTAGGGGAGGGAAAGGAATTTAGATCTTTCAAGATATCTAGCCCCTCAAAGAGATGGGTGATGCACTTTTTTGAGTAGTAGCAATAAACTAATACTACTAGTATACTTGCCAAATAGACCTTATCCACTTGTTTGGAAATTTAGCATGGCTTCTAATATCCTTCAACTCCACCATGTCCACCCTCTTCTTTCAATCCATCTTCACCCAAATCCAACTTCTATAATTCCTTCATCACAACCACTCACAAATCATATCCATGTTAAGCAGTTCACAGTCAAATGCACTACTACTTCCATACCTGAACCTAAAGACCCTGACTTCCTTACTCCTCCACCAACCGCAGAAACAACCATTGGTCCAGAAAAATTCCCAGTAGAGAAACGAAGGAAGTCTGAAATAATCCGCGACAGAAAATCAAGAACAGGGCTTGTGAAGAAAGAACCACAAAACTTTGAGATTGGATGGAAGAGAACCAAGCCTATTCCTTTGGAGAAGCCTATAGGGTATGTGATAATGGACTTCTTGGAGAAACTAGAGGAGTTGATGGCTAGAGAATTTGGGTCAACAGCTTTATTGGCTAAGGTTGGAGAAATAGTGGCAGAAAGAGCTAGAGAAGAAGCAGAAGTGTTAAGGGAAGAAGGGAAAGTGGAAGATAGAATGGTGACAGAATTGGACAGAGTTTTGAAGCTTATGGAAATGGATTTGGCTATGGTTAGTGCTGCAGTGAAAGAAGAGACATTGAATGAAAGACTTGAACAAGCCAAGGCACGCTGCAGACAAGCAATTCTTGTTGCCAACTCTTTTTGAAAGATTTTGCTGATGGGAAGCTCAATCTTCTTTAACATTTCATAATAATTAAGTGTATGTTCTTTCTGACATTATAGTATACTGCATTATTAAATTAGAGCATTGGATAAGCAAAACCTTCTTTTTTGGTTCTTGTTCTTTCCCCTCCTTAACAAGGTCAGTGTGGTTGTTAAAGAATGTGCAGGACTATTGTAGCACCACATATTGTTTTAGGCACTTGGGTATGTGAACAATCATCCAACCAGAAAAAGAGCAAACAAAGTCAAATCTTTATCGGGTAGTCGGTCATTACCGTTGCAAGAACAAATTAACAATTCTCTGAAAAGTAACATAACTAATATCTTATCATTCATTTCCAAAGCCAATAGATCTTGCCTGTAAGAAGACTAATGAAGAGAACTTGGACACCTTATCCAATCCATGCATAAAAATATTGTACATGGTATAGAAAGAAAAAAATTAGGTGGAAGACTCGGTAAAGAAATGGTATCACAAAATGCAGTTTACAATTGAACCTTTTTGGATAACTTAACAGAATTTCTCTCTGCATAAAGCTCAAAGGTGGACAGATTTGCCCTGTTTTTCATATTGATCTTTACATCAGCCGGTATTGGGTTTCCCAATTGTTCCAAAAACACAAATTTTGAACCAGATGGTCTCAAATGTCAGCAATGGACAAGACAGCTAACAACCAAAAGGAAATAGATGTAAAGCCTACTAAACCATCCAGGACCAAATGGGAAATTTGAAAGCGGAAGTGTGTGCAGCATCTCAACCGTTTACAAATACAAAACTATCATGTACCTGATCTCCAAATGATTCTACAGAAAACCTTGGACTTCAAGCTACATCTTATTTAGCAGTACCTTCGTTGGATACACACAGCCATATGTTTAAGTCATTTCATTACCTTATTCAATTGCCATCATCTGATCTAAGTCCTTAGGGTGCCTCCCAGCAGAAGTTGCTGGGCAGTTCCTATGACTATCGAGTTTTCATTTTGACACTCACCGCCAACTTTAGCTTGAACCATTTCTGACTAATGCACTTTCTATTCTTCTTTTTCCCTATAAACCCAAGTGATCTGCAAAAGAATGATCTCACACAGAGACTGACTGGCATGTTCGAAGTTAATACACCCAACAATTTTCTAAAAATCGTCTATGAACTCCATTGTTCACATTTCACATTCTTTCCAAGTTTCTTCTTTTTCTTCTCTTTCCTTTTTAAGGAGGCAGATGTTCCATAAGTTGCTTGACAAGCTTGGAGCACACTGCAAACATGAAAATCATCTCTTGGTATTTTACTGAGAATATTTGCTGCAGATCTGTAGTCCCCTAATGCCAACAAGGCTTTATACATCCTGCATCAAGCAATGTATTAGAACAAAAATGGAAAAATAAAAGGACAAACAACCTTAGTGATCCCACAAGTAGCCCCAATCTAACAAGAAACCAAAATACAACTTCCATTGCATCCTTGAGTAGTCTATTTTATAAACGGCCTAAAATGCAGCATTTGTCAGGACAATCGTTTCAATTTATAACTCCTAGAATCAGTGAAACTCATTATTGCATGAAATGACATAAATGATGCCATTTACTATTTGTACCTATCCACGCTTTTTGTAAGTGTGAGATCTAGAGAACCCTAGCAAATCATTATTTATACCGAAAAATCCCCAAGGGTCAGTAGCGCAAGGATTGAAACTCGTTGGATAATGGACCCAGCCTTCTACCCTTTTCCACTTAAATACTAGTCTTTTGTCACCTCAGGGTTTGAATACGTGAAGTGCCCCTCACCCACACATAGTTGCAACTCTCTTACCACTAGACCATAGCCCTAGGGGTGAGAATTCTGACATATTTAAAAGGATAAAAGAACAAATATAAGAAGTGCACTGGTCTAACTTATTTCAAGCTTAGTGTTGAATGAGTGATTCAATGGTTTCTTGACAGATGCAACCGTAGAGAAAATCAAATAAAGAAGATCTGAGAAACTATCACCAATTTTCTAAAAAACAGAATATTCAATTACGCAAACAAGATTCAGAAAACATCGGTAATTCGAAATTTACCTCACATAACTTAAAACATTATAAGGAAGACCAACTGTTTTGTACTCCTTCCAAATCACAGAGCAAGCTTGTAAATCCTTAGCATTGACACAAGCACTGAGGAGGAAATCAAGACTTTTCCGTGAAGGAGAGATACCAATCTCTTTCTTAAAAGCCTGAAGGAGATCCAAGCCAAATTGTAAATTGCTTGGTTCTTTTTCTGCAATCTGACAGAAAACCTGTTCCATGATTACCGAAAATTGGTATCAAACAAGAACAAAACATATCAGAGCTAAATAAAGGTATCCGTAAATAATGAGAGCCAATAATTTTGCCAAGTAAATATTATCATATGCAGTGAGGAGCCAGACACTCCGTGACATTGCAAACAAGGAGTAATGAGAGTATATGAAAGGCAGGAACCAATAAAGGCTGAGTTTCATGATTTATAACTATCTTTTCCAATTGAAAGCAGAAAAGAGGAACAAGCGCAAAACCTCATCGAATAGAGTTTCCATAGCCACGTCATCGTTCTTGTATGCATCTACCAGTTTCTTGATCAAGTCAACAGCAGCTCTATTATTATAACAAAGGAAAGGAAAAGTTAAGCAAGTCAAATTGTCAAAAACAACAACTCCCAAGGAACAGCCATGAATTTAGACCTGAAGTGGTTATGCCGAACACAGTATGTTATGATCCTAAAGGAGGCATCAACCCATTGGTCCACGCCAACTAGTTGCTCAAGTAGGTGGAGCAAGCTATCCAGTTCTCCTTCGGACTGAAGGTGTTCCTGTAAGTTTATCATTTGAAAAAAGTGTCAGAATTTCGAAGGTACCTAAAGAAAAAGGTTCTTTAGAAAAATCACATGTGCAAGAAAGCACTTACAATGAGACAGATTATTGCTTTTGGCTCCAACTTGCATCGACATTCTTTCATTTCTTCATATATTTTAAGGGCATCTGACATTTGCCCATGTGATGCGAGAGCGGAAACAAGAACGCTTTTAATTTCATTGAAGCTCATTACAGGTACTCCTGGATCATAGATTACCTGCACATACGTCGATAATTCTAAATCATCAGAAGAATCTTGCTTTCTTATGGCAAGGTCATGTCTCTTCCAACGTGACAAAGGAAGAAGAATATACTTTCTCATGAATATTCTATGCTGGGCTTATCAGTAAAAAAGCAGTTCCATTTTTCTGCAAAGAGTATATTTCACGTTAAAGCTTCCAATTTGACAAGATAAAAGCCCCAAGACAGAAGATTTATGCTGAACGCAGCATGGCGTCAAAGAGAGGCAGCGAATTTTCATATTTTACACAATAGACTTATTACCTAATATTCACGAGTGCACCCACTAGACATGTGTCACCAGAAATTAAACAATATTAAGTAAATAAATACACAAATAGCGACGCAGACAACTGAAAACATCTATGAAAAGGAAAATCAGCTAGTGAGAATGCATAGATCTAACGTTGTATAGTTTGGCCTTTAGAAGGAGGAAGAGGAGACCAAGGACATGAGATGTTGCTCCACTAGCCATTGTGTGGTTTTTTGGAAAGAGAGAAAAGTCTTTAAAGTGATTTTGTTAATTGCAAAAAAGTCTTTTGTTTCTAGTTTATTTTTTGGTGTACCCATGAGGTCCCGATGTGTATAAACGATTGGACTTTTTTTGAGAACCATATTCTGATGTAGGTTTCGGCTTGTATACGGTGTTTCCCCCTTCATTTATTATTTTATCTACTCTATTATAAAACAAAGGCTTTAGCATGCACAAAGGGGGAAATAATTATGGCCATGAAAGAATTGTAAAAACAAGAAATTGAACCGCTGTGTACCTGTTTAGCCTTTTCAAACTGTCCAGAAGCTGCATATCCATTTATTAGGGACATATATACATGCTTTGTGCATTGAACTCTAGAATCTTTCATCTCATCAAGAAACTACAAATTTCCAAATTACCAACTGTTATAGTCGCATATTTGTAGTCAATGTCAATAAAGTAAGTAGATTAACCAGTAATATCGAAAGAAAAAGCAGATAAATATAAACAGAGAAGAAAATCAAAGAGAAAAAGGGTCTATGCCTGAATATATTACTCCGTAGACAAAGAAAGCAGATTAATGGACCCAGTAACCACTGACAAATATTCTCTGAGAATTGTATGGTAGACCACTTCAAGAAAATTGTAGTCACATAAAGGACAATTTTACATAAAAAGGAAAGACTAGCACTGACGATGGATGTATTAATTAAGCATTGTTAAAATTGTTGTGCTGATTCTTCCCACTCTAGGTGCCAGTTATCAAATTAATTCAGCCAGAATTTTCTTCTGCAGCAGTTTCTACATAAACTATAAAGTTTTTTCACCAAATTACTGAACCACCTAATCTTAAAAACAAGAAATATGAAGGGGCAAATAATCTAGAATAAGCTAGTCCGATGAAATTTATGTGTCCAGTCAAATTATCAAACTTCGTCAGCCAGAGCATAAAAAGAAACTTTGTGATTTACAGTAATATTGCCACAACAATGAGCACAAAAAATCTTGCAAGGTCAGGACAAAAATCCTTTATCAAAAATCACATAGCAGAACTTTCCACATGGGACTACTGAAATAAGATGTAAAACAAAGGGACCTTAGATATGTCATCTCCACTTGTGCAATTGCCTATAAGATAGCTGAAAGTATGAGAGTCTGAGTTCACATTAGCATCTTCCATTTGTTTGAGAACCTTGAGTGCAGCATGAATGTTTTTCTGCAGAAAGTTCAGAAAATAGCAAAAGTCAAAAGCTACAAAAATGAAGTACAGCACACTACCATTATCATCTCTGTGAGAAGGGAAATTCAAGCAACAAATTTTTAAAACAGCAGAAGAGCCATCATGCAACCATTATGGTTCACTTGGATTGGACAGCTTCCCCCCCCCCCCCCCCCCAAAGGAAAAAAAAACTGTTTCTGCAACCTAAAGCATGCGAAAGAATCTGTCATAATCATGATAAAAGGATTACTTAGTTTATAAAGATAGATTGAGATAAAGAAAGATTGTCTTCAAATACAGGTACTGCACTATCATTGTGCAAATTCAAGAGTAGGGGGATGAAAAGGTAAGACAAATGTACGGAGAATCACTAAGTATCAAAAATGTCTCTGCTGTAAGGGTGGTTTGGTCAGCGCACCAATTATACACAAATTATAATCACGCGGATGTGAATAATCATCACCAGATAAATTGTATTTTTACTAGATGGTTTACCTAATTTATATGGAGTATAATATAATACATGTTAGGTTTTGACAATTAATGAATTGTTTCAAAATAATACTGGACCTACATTATTTTATCCAATGCCAAAATATGGTTTACTAAGATAATCAATCAATCAACAACTTGAGAGAGACTCAGTCAGATGAAGATACAAGATGCCATAAATGGGTCTGAGAGTGGAAGTTAGTCGTTCTGCATATAGATAATGTATGACAACTCAAGCATATATGTGATAGCATGGTAAAATAGGTACACACCTCCCGGAAATACCCTGCCATTATGGCATTGTACATGCTAGACGTAGGCTTCACGTTAAATTTCTTCAAATCCTCGATCATGCCATAGGCGCCTTCAAACTGTAGTTCGGACAACATAGAAAACACCGAGCTTGTGTAGCTATGTGACTCATTCAATACCCAAATACAAACACTTCTCATTTATAAGAGGAAACTTACATCTTTTATTCTCACACTCATATTTATCATCGTCCTGAATGTCTCGCTATTTGGCTTGAGATTGTGACGAAGTATCATTGAATATATTCTATGAACCTAAAATTCATGAGGATAAACATTAGAACTTGATTGGACTACCTGAATCACAGATACAAGATATATGCAATGGACAATATGCAATTATATAACCATTCCGCTACCTAGCTACTAACTGGAAAAGCTACTAATGTAATTTTCAATTCAAAGTATTTCACTGATGAAAATCAGATAACCAACCGAGCAGATATATAAGAACACCAACCGGTTAAATTCAACTGAAATCTATCATTACCATGATCATTTTGCCTTTTACGAGATTTGACATCGTAAATTTAGCACTTCTTCATGCACTGATGAGACATGGATCAATAGTTGTGTAGTCCATTTGCTATTTACTACTTAGCCTATTTGGAAGCTCCAACATTGCTGTTCCTAAGAGTTAAAAGCCAATAAGCAAATCATGAGAAGTAAATATTCTCTCCTTTAAGAAGGAGAACAGATTCTTCTCTTTTTCCCCTAAAGATTGACACTAACCGCATAAAAGTTCTTCTAGGCGCACACTTGGCCCATCGCACTTAGCTGTCATTTTTAAGTTTCCGAATGACATGGACAGTGCTAAAGTGAAAGGATGCTGACGTTTTAGTTCACCAAAATCTACTTGAGAACATTAGTTTTTCGTATAAAACGTGCTGCCCCAGGATGCTCAGATTCTCTATCCAGGTTCAATTGTGGAACATCAAAACTGTATAGTAACTTTATATACATAAATAGCAAATTTAACAGAACATCAAGGATAATTTTGTGACTGTTAGATCTCAGATAAATATGTGTCCAAGCACAAACTATACGACAGCTCATAGATTAAGTTAATGTAACTAAAACAAAACCAAAAAAGATAAAAGTGTCAAGCTGACCTACCAAATTATACTCACAGCTTTTGTCGCAGGCATCTAGAATGGAGTTAAACGTCTCCAGCTGTAATGTCACACCCGCTTCAAACACCTGATCCACCATGTCTAGTGCAACATGTACCTATTTGCAAAGTTATAAGTATCATTCATTAGAGAAGTTCACAATATTTTTTCATAAAGTACACTAGAGAAGTTCACATATCAACCAGGACATTCCATGTTCATTTTACACAACGAATCCAAGCAATTCATAGACTATCTCTAAGATGTCACTAAAAAACTCAGTCCATACCTTGAATAACTCACAACAGTATATAATAAGCCTCTGATATTGGGACGATGTTGGCCTAAGCTCCAACTCAGAATGTAAATTTTTGAATTCAAGGACAACATCTTCAACCTTCCATAACACAACAGAGCAGTCAGAACAATATCTCACAGATAGACAAGATATTAAGTGCTAGCATAACTACTTATCCATTTGACAATTTCAGTAAAATTAGAATGCTCCACAAATATTTTTTTTTTTAATGAAGAATGCGCCAACCAATTTTGTTAACAAAGTAAAGAAGTTACATTGCAAATCAAAACCATCAATATCTAGAGCAAAATTATAATCAGCAGGGCCGAAATACAGCAAAAGATAATAATCCCTTTTAACTTCCATTGTTCCAGTACATGTGACACTATTTGATTGGACGCGGAGCGTAAAATGTTATTGAACTTGTGACTTAAGCAAACAAACAGCGTCTTAGATAATCTATCCAACAATCTTTTGATTAAGGATTAACATATTCAAACTTATCCAAACTTCATGTGAATTGTATGCTAAGGGAGATTACCAGCAGCGTTCATGAGAAATTCCTCACCGCTTTATTTGGCATGCTAGTTGAATAATTGTAGATGAATTTTGAGATATTTTCTGCTCCAATATCTGCTTTGAGAGGGATTAAGTTAGGATGCATGAAAACAGAATGCAAGTTGAAAAAGTTAAGGCAATTCATTATTCAGCAAGATTACCAAAGAATTTACAGATTTGCTAATGGCAACAGCGAAAATAAAATCTTAAATTTCCTTAGAACTAATGCCTATACTAACAACATTTTCACATATTATAATATATAATCGCAAAATTTTACAAGAATCCTGTCTAACATTTATTCGTATAAGATACCAACATAGAGGTCATCCTATGAGTTAAATATTTATGGGTAACATTCACTCTAAAATACCTAATGCAATTAGAACTCATTTGTCTAACATGAAGCCAATGAATTAACAAATGAACCATCGAAATAGACGAGCTTACCTGTTGTTACTAACTCCTCAAGAACCTTCTTGGCGGAAGACTCCAATAGCAACTTTCCCAAGAACTTGAAGATATTTGTGACACAATTCATAGATGAAACTTTTGTTATGTCAACATTTTGTAGCAGCCTCATAAAATCCTTAACACGGTGCCCTTTGCACAGTGCTAACAGATAGTTTTCTGCAACATGTATACCATTGTGTTATTCTAGAATATGTCATTGTACAGAGACAGCCTCTGCCAAAACTCGTCATGAGATGCGTTTAAGAACAAATGTGAGATTCTACGATATCACCACATTGCAAAGAGAGACTATAAACTCATCAACAATTTGCAGACGTATTATAAACATAATGTACAAATTACAATAAACATGAAAGAAAGTATGCACGTTAATCATTTAATCACTACTCACTAAAGTGGAAGTTACAGTCAGAACATCTCCTTCTTAGCTGGGAATGGTATGAATATCAGATTTTGAAAAGACAAGTGGCTGGGCAACTCACCCTTAAAAGATGAATTTCCAAGTCTCTTTCTCATTGCTAATGATCCAGACTCGGTTATTGCACAAAACAAAGAAGGGGAGGTGTGGGACCTAAAATTTAGAAGGAATATGCAAGAATGGGAGATCACAGAATTGTTGGATTTGTTTGCAAAACTGCAGAATGTTAATCTGGACACACAAGTCCCAGACAAAGTAAGATGGGGGAATTCTATTTAAGGGTGTTACTTTGTAAAAGCGGATACCGGCACCTATGCTCTAACAACAACATGATTGATGACTTGCCCTGGAAGCTCATTTGGAGAACTAAATTGCCTCCTAAGGTAATTTGTTTCACTTGGACAGCTCTAAATGGAGCATCTTTGACACAACATAACCTTATCAAGAGGAATTATCAATTTTCCAAAAGATGCTATATGTGCCAGCATGACTCTGAAACTTTTTTTTTTTTTTTTTTTTTTTTTGATAGGTAATGATAAGATTTTTTATAAATGAAGTAAAGGCACAATGATAGTGCATTCATAATTTACAAGATGCTCAAAGCCTCCACCATATCTAACAAAGAGTCTACATCATTGGCAAAGGCCATGTTGCACCAAAAAGCTAGCAAAGAAATACATCTAGTCTTAAGGCTGTGTATGTTACTATGTTTGCCTTCAAAAATTCTATTGTTCCTTTCCGTCCAAATCGTCCACCATATGACCATAGGTATAGTGTTCCAAAGCTTATGAGCCTTCTTGTTAAGAACATCTCTTCTCCAACTGTGCAAAAAATCAAGAATGGAGAGAGGCGTTGTCCAAGACAATCCCAAAATGGGAAAAAACATTCTCCAAATCTGATATGAGAATTTACAAAGCAAGAAAAGGTGACGAATATCTTCAGGGATCTCCTCGCAAAGTGGGCATCTGCTGCAAAGATGTATTCCTCTTCTCTGAAGGTTTGATTGAGTGAGGCATGCTTCCTTAGCCACAAGCCAAGAGAAACAAGAAACTTTTAGGGGAGCTTTGCTATACCAAATCTTCCTCCAGGGCCATGAGATAGTGTTGCAAGAGTTCAATAACTTGTAGCAAGACTTTACAGAGAAAATTCCACTGGAGTTGTGCTTCCACTTAATAGAATCGTCCTTTTGATGGTCCAAGACAATAGTACTAAGAGAATGCAATGCAACAGAGAGCAAGATGGTTCAATTTCCCAATCATTTAAGTTTTTTCTAAGAAATAAATTCCATCCCCGAGCACTAAAAAAATCAGCTATTGGGGCATTATGAAGTGAGTGATATCGGCAGGACTCTGAAACTATAAGTCACCTTTTACTTCATTGTCCCGCTGCTTTTGATCTTTGGAGCATTTTCTATAGTCTTTTTGGTCTCAACTGGGTTATGCCTTTCAAGCCAAAAGATGCCTATGAGAGTTGGTGCAAAAGAATAGTTGATAAAACCATCAAGCAGATCTGGTTAATGATCCCAGCATGTATATTCTCGTGTTTATGGACAGATAGAAACAAAAGATGTTTTGATGGTGAATCAACTCCAAGTCACTGTCTAAAAGCTAGATGTATTGCCACTCTTTTCAGTTGGACCGAATTATCCGTAAATAATGTAGATCAATTTATGAATTTCCTTAGTTCTCTAGTGCTAGTATAGCATGCAATGCCTAATGGCAAGCAAGCTCTTTTTTTGTAAGCTTGAATGTTGTGTCCTCTGTACTATTTGCATCTTCTTGATGCCTTTAATGATATCACTTATTTCATCAAAAAAAAAAAAAAAAAAAAAAAAAAAAAAAAAAAAAAAGATCTACCGAACAAGATCAAAGAATTTGAGTATACAAATTAAAAATAATAATAGAAAATGATTGGAGTAAGTTGCAAACCTTGAAAGGCAGATTTATCGGCACCATCATAAAGTGATAGATGATAGAACAGTTCTTCTATTTTATCTTCATTTTCAACTTTAATCCAGAGCAACATCTCATAGTAAGCCAATCTTGCAAGTGAATCAGCATTTGGATCTATTATGAGCTCACAGTAAAAGTCAAACTCCTGTACCATGCCAAAATCAATAAAATACATAAGAATTGGACCATAGCTCTCCTCTTCTACTTGGAAACCCTGTTCCTTCATTGATTTCAGAAGTTGATAAGCTTTTGAAAGCTGTTTCAACGACACCTCTTCATCATTAGTTTCTCTGGCATTCTCTATATAGAGTCTTATTAGAGCATTATATTCTTTCAGGCCAGTTTCTCGTCCCAATTTACCAAACACTGTAATGGCAGTCTCAGTCCCCAATTTACAGGCACATCGTTTAACCAACTGGTCGAAACGACTTATCTGAGTACTCTTGAATGTCCATTTTTGCTTCCTTTCCCGTGCTATTTCTTTCCGCCGTATTGACTTTTCGCTATTATGCATACTCGATAACCAATATACATCCAACACATTTTCCAAACGACTCCCATTGCTACTTGTTTCTGATTCAATCAGATCAGGATCTAAATCACCTACAATAGAAGATGATTAGCAAAAAGATATGTAGATAAGAAGGTCTGTACGGCAACTGCACACGATACGATGTGCAAAAAGAAATCCTACATTTTTTTACAAGATTTATTTTATTTGCACAGGGAAAAAATAAACAGATATTCCAAGTTGTGAATTTAGTCAAACTGAAGATTATTGACAATTTAGTCAACAACAACATACCCATTGTTATCCCGCAAATGGGCTTGGGGAGAGTGAGATGTAAGCAAACCTTATACCAAGAAATCTCCAATGGTTAATGACGCATGGTTTGAGACAAGGTAGAATATGAGCCCGACCCTCTATCTTTTCCCACTTAAATAACAAGTTTTTGTCATCGGCAGGATTTGAACCCGTGGCGTGAGCCTAGCCCACACATCACAACTTGGCTCTTACCACTAGATCAAAACACTGAGGCCACGACGGAAACAAGACTTATTGACAGGTACTTTTACCATTTCAACATACATTTAGCAGAGAAAGGGTAATAACATAACATCTTCTAGCTAGTGGTAGAACAACTATGCACACAGCAAAAATTCCCTAAATCTGAGCAAAAACCAATACAAAAGTATTCAATTTAGTCGCTACCTGGAAAAAACAACCTGCAGGTTAAAAGCTAGAGAGCCTCGTCAATATTGCCCTAACACACAAACACAGTCCTCAGTACAAAATTGAAAACATGATGTTGTACTAATGCGACGGTATCTATCATAGGTGCAGTCATAATTAAACAAAAAACCATCCAAAGTAGTATAACAGAGCAGTAAAAGGATAAACAAAGTGAAAGACACAATTTATTTGCACACTCCAGCATAAGTTAATTGTCCTTCTTCGATATCTACCTTATTTAAAGCTTATAAATTATGAAGGATATACCTGATTTACCAAATTAACACAACAAAGAAAGAAAAACATACCACATAGTATCGAATTTAATTCACTTGACAGCAGTTTTGGCGATTCTCCTGCACAAAACAAAGAACATAAATAAATCTGAAAACTGTGCAAAAAATAGCCGCACTAGTCATCACACATAAATTATACACTTATTATACACAGAATATACAAAAAAAAAAAAAAAACACACAACTTTTGTTTAAGCGGCCTAGCACTGTTGAGGCAGTATAGAAATGCTAATACGGAACACAAATAAATA
Organism: Petunia secreta; assembly: GCA_029990175.1. Taxonomy (NCBI): domain Eukaryota; kingdom Viridiplantae; phylum Streptophyta; class Magnoliopsida; order Solanales; family Solanaceae; genus Petunia; species Petunia secreta. Next base: position 16,018,680 of record JARKIP010000013.1, on the reverse strand, counting down.
TGAAAATTTTACAATAAATAGCCACACTAGTCAGGATACACATATTATACACATAATATACAAAAAAAAAATGCTACTTTTTTCTTTACGCGGCCTAACTACTGTTGAGGCAGTATAGAAATGCTAATAAGGAACACAAATAAATATGAAAAACTTTACAAAAAACAGCCGCACTAGTCAGGATACACAGATTATATACATATTATACACGGAATATACAAAAAAGCAACTTTTTTCTTTACGCGGCCTAGCTACTGTTCAGGCAGTATAAAAATGTGAATAAATTAGCAAAGTAAGTGTGTTACCATAATCAGCAGCTGAATCAAGCTCACTTTCGGCGGCAATTTCACTTAGCGGCTTGGAAGAATCAGTAGGGCGAGATTTAATAGACGAAACGTATTTTTTTAGGGCAATATCTTGAGCAGAAGTAGAAGGAGCTGCGGTTTTCCATAATTTAGATAGTTTATTAGCGGAACGGAATAAAGAGCTTAGGGTTTTAGAATTGGGAGCAGGCATCAGCAATTTGATGCTTTCTGTTGAATAACACGTGAAAATGAGCAAATGTTTGGGCCAAACAATAAATTAGTAAAGCATGAATCTGTTTCTTCTCCTTTTAGAAACAGACCCAAGGTACTGGCTTTCTTCAGGAATATTGAGGTTTTAGGAGTGTTATTAACTGTTAAACTAGCTTATACGACAAGTTGATTTTAAATTTACTACAAGTGGTAATAAGTACTTAGCATCTATTGGAAAACATAATTTCCAATAACTAATAAATCGAAGGTGTTGAATATAGAGGGATTGATAATGATAGGAGTCCAAACTCTTGCGGGTCGTTTGGTAGGAAGATAATTAGGGGTTGTTTGATACAAGGATAAGTTATACCGAAATTAGTTATACAAGGATAAGTTAATATTGAGATAAATTAATACTGGGATAAGTTAATACTATTGGGTCTTTAGTATTGATTTACCATCAAATTATGTATAAGTTTATATACTAATTTGAATTTACAAACCAAACACATGATAAAATCATCCTGCTTTTTATACCAAAATTAATTAATCTTATACCACATACCAAACGATCCCTTAATACCGAGATTATAGTATTAGATTAATGATGTAGAAATTAATAGTATGGAGATTACTAATATATATGGACTAGGTTTTGTTTGGTGTTGGATACATTGTACTAAAATTGGAGATGTATGCTATCATTTGAAATATTTAATTATTTCAAAACTTCATACATACATTACATTGTTATTCCATGCTATAATAGGTATAAAATAATACATAATTCGTGTATTAAATAATATAATGATAACTTATGCATGGCCCAATATTCAAATCAGACATGAAATATGATTTTACCATATTTTATATCGTAATTAAGTTATTCTATACCTCAACCCAAACGACTTCTTGGAGTCCAGAATTTGATTTAAGCATAGTGGTCGTTCAAAATGATGCGCAATAGAAGTTTTGTCAAGAGGATATATTTTTTTCCAACCCAATGTCATTTCTTTAAGATATTGTAAAGGAAAACCAACAATCCGAGATCACCCCATATGAGGGGCACCGTCGTTAAACTAGTTTATTAATAAGTTGATTTAAAAATATATGGATACAATTATCCAGCAGAATTGACATTTTGATTCTCTGGGTTTAGGATGTTAAATTATCAAATGGAGACTGATAATGAAAGAGTTGAAATTAACTTTAGAATTTTAAGCATAGTGGTCGTTACAAGCAATACAAAGTTGGAATTCGTCCTAAAATCACTTCAAGGTGAGACGATCTCTAAATGCTTAATTATGAAATGGATGGCTAAATTCATGGAAGAGTATATTCACTATTCATGTTCAGATTCAGGATTATTCTACTACTCATAATGTATTGGGGTTTGGGGCTAATATTACTTGGGATTTTTGGGTGAGAAGGACCCCAAGTCTTTTATTAGTTATAAGGGACTCAAGTTTTGAAAAATGGGTGAGAGGTCCACTTTTAAAATTAGTACTAATGACTAACATTTTTAAAAGCCCCCAAGTTTTTCTATTTACACAAAGCCCCCACCTCTCATCACCCACCCCATCAATCCCTTAACCCCCATCCGGCCCCCTACCCCCCACCCCGCCCATCCACCATTCCACCACGACCCTCCACCACTCGCCGCCACCTTCTACCACCCTCCACTCCCACCACCACCTTCTACCACTCTCCACCACCACCCACCACCCTACACCACTCTAATAAAAAAGATGTGTACACATCAGTCGAGATGTGTACACATATAATAATATGTATACATATATGATATATACATATATGATATGTACAGATATGATATATATATATATATATATATATGTATGTATACATATTATTATATGTGTACACATATTATTATATGTGTTCACATTTGACGAGATGTGTACACACTTTTTTCAGCCGTGAAAACATCTTCAAAAATGTATAAACATATAGAAAATATGTTTACACATCTGAAAAGATGTATAAAATGACTAGAATTAAAAAAATAAAAAAGGATAAAACGGGGATGAAGAAGAAACAAAATGGATACGAAAAAAAAGAAAAAAATAATATAGATGGTGATAAAATGAAATTTGAAAAGAAATTTAGAAGAAAGAATGAAAAGGAAGAAGAGAAAAGAGGAAGAAAGAGAGAAGAGAGAGAGAGAAATAAAATTTGAAATGATAGAATAAGGAAATAGAGTGTAAAAGTTGGTGGGAAGGGGAAAAATGAAAAATCTGAATTTTTTTGAAAAGTGCGTGTTTTCGTAAATATAAAAACTTTTAATCATAATTTTTAAATAATTCACTTCAACCCTCACTTAAATTAATTACCCTTTGACTTGGTCTTGAACCCTATCCTTCTATTAAGACCTCCACCTGGGAGGTCTTTTCCCCTCTTTTCTCTCAGGTTACCTGCCACACTTTATGCATGCACCTCTAAACAATATAATGCATTTCGTAGAACTATAGTGTGGCTTAACGATACAAGTTGATTGGGTAGAAAATTAGATATGGACCAAACTTTCTGTACTTTTGTTTTCCGCTACATCATTTCTTTTGCAAAATTTTATTATATTTCGATAAATTTCATACACTTCTTTACGTTATGCATAAAATGCCACTTTTTAAATTCTCTTGTCGAAAAACATGAATGCTAGTAATGCTGACGGACTGATCTACCATTACAAAAGCTTAACTGGGATTCAGCACTTAAGTAACAGATTCATATAAAATTTAAATGATGCTTAAATGCATCCTAAGATCGTTGTTTCCACAGACGAGATTTAAATGACAATGCACTTGAGGAGTATTAATGCTATTTCAAAACTGAGGCAAAGTGTGTTGCTTGATGTATGTGCATGTGTGAATAATATAATACCTAAAGTTAGCTACCTATTCTTTTCCCTATTGTTTATGGGCAATTTACAAGACTATACGATTTAACACTTTTTTAACACTAAAATGTCAATATTATCTCATTTTTAAAATATAGCAATTTTTTTTCAAAACATGACAAAATACATACAAAAGGGTGATAAAGCCCTAGATCCACCTCCTACCACCCCTAGCCGCCACCCACCATCACTGCCAACGCCGCCTCCCATTAGTCGCCGAAAAATATTCTTTTTTTAATTTTTTTATGTAGATCCATATGTATTTTCATTGTATGGACAATGATACATTGTGCATACAGTGAAAATACAGTAAATACACATACATACAGTTATTGTATGTTTGTATTTTCTCTGTATGGTTACTGTATGAACAGTGTATGCCTGTTTATTCACTGGACATACACACCAAAAACAAATGGATACATGTTGTATATTTATTGTATGTCAAGTGTATATTCATTGTATGTCTGGTGTATATTCACTGTATATGTATAGTGCATACACCGAATGAAAATACGCATGGCCTACATTTCATACAATCCACAAACACCAAGCATACACCACAACCACCGTGGTTCCACCGTGTCCCACCGGATTTTTTTTTATTTTAAAAAGCACCAAAGCACCGCCGCCGCCGAATCCTCAATGGAAAATACCGGATCTGCTCTGTTGTAGCATATCCGGCGCCGAAGGAACTCAACAACAAGGCATCAGAACTCAACAGTAAAAAACAGTCGGTTTATGGTAGCACAAGAATGCTAACTTGCCGGCGACGGGGGAGGGGTTTGGGAACGGTGCACACAGATCTGTCGCCACCAGAATTCAGGCGACGATGGCAAGAAACATGGCGCACAACAGTGGCATTTTTCATATCAAAGCAGCGATGAGGAAGCGTTGTGTCGCCGGCAATGGGGGAATGGGATTGGGGATGGTAGGCGACGACGGGGAAGGGGTGGCAGAGGCTGTATAAATAGTGGGGTGTGGGTGTGGGGGGAGAAGAGAGAGGGAAGAGAGAGAAGAGGGAAAAAATAAGGTTTTTTTAAAAAATGCTATATTTGGTAGCATTGTAAAAAAATGTTGCTATATTTCGTAAAGTAGTAAAATATTGCTATATTATTTAAAAAAGATCCCTAAAATGACATGCGTGTAATTAAGCCTTGTTTATGCAATATTAACTAGCGCGGACAAAAGAAGATGAGGCCCAATAGGCGCAATAAGTGACCAGTTTATTTTCGGAAGGTTTACGAAAATACCCATCAAAATCAAAATATTTACCCATCTCTACCCATAAGTTTCATATTTACATGCCCTACCCATAAACTATTTACATATCCTACTCATCTAGACTTGTATACTATTATTTATGCAGTATACCTTAAAGGTATACACCCTCAAGGTATAACAAAGGTGTACAGTAATAATTGGGTAGTTGGGTAAATGCTTTTAATTTAATGGGTAGTGTTATTTTTAATGGGTAGGACTTGTAAATACTTTAAATTTCATGGGTATAGTGTATAAATACCTTTATTTTCCTTGGCACTTTTTTCTACCACTACCATTCAAAAGAAAATTAAACTATTGTCATATCTTGATCATATGATATATATGATGTTCCATTTGATTTGATTTATCAGCTGAAAAATATGCATTAATTTGGCAGCTTAGGAACTTCATAGTAGGAGTAATTTGTTACTCCATGTAATGTATTACTCCATGTTACAATACATTTATCGTATGGTGTCTATTTTGCTTAGATATTTTTGAGATAAAAAGTTCTAACTCATCATCGGACTTAATAGTAGGAGTTCCTTCTCATCTTCGTTTTCTTTCCATTTGTTGAACCACATTCCTTCAGCTTGTTAAAGGCCTTAATTAGTCGATTACCTTTATGCATTTGTTGTTACTGCCATCCATTTTCAAGTAACTAATTCAATCGAAAGACTCATGTACATCTCACCAGAAAGATATATAGCTTTTTGCTGGAGATGGAGGTGATGGTGGACAGGAGAGGATGGAATCGAGTTAGTGGTGAATGATCCATGGAGTAGTTAACACTGATGAGTATTTCTGAATCTTTGTAGTACATGTTGCAGTTTTAGAACTTATGGGTACTAAAGTTTGTACTTTGTTTATCGAAGATGGTAAGGTAGTGATTTCCAACTGAATGGTCACATGGTCGATTCTCTTGACAAAGATGGCTTGTCAAATTCTATTTTTCGGACCAAAAAAGAAAGAAAATATGATAAGCTACTAAAGAAAAGATTCCTAGTTTGTTGTTGGAACTAATAACCAACAACTAACTATCAAGAATAATTTATGCTTCTCTAAGTTTATGTGCAAATTTGATTCTGAGAAGCAGAGTTTCGTGGTACTGTATCGTGCTCTTACTTGATGTGGATGGTTTCTTTCTTAACACAGGAATACGTCAACCTCAAATTATGCCTCATTATTATTATTTCTGCTAGAAAAAGCTATCTGTGATGAATTTCAGTTCCCTTTTTTTTTGGGCTCTCATACTTGCCAGCCTATATATTTTGTACGTCATGAATCAATTGCAATGATATGATCTTCTCGTTTACCTAGGGCTCTTATCATGTCTGCCTAGGCGAAAAGTATTGCTGCCAATGTTCATCCAATTATCTCAAGGAAATATACTCGCTGCCTTTGGCTCTAAGAGTATATATAATAATTAAATCTTGAATTCGTCGGTAAATAATTAAATCTTGAATTCGTTTATGCTTTTTGCATCAATAATCTCTTTTGGAGCAATAACTATTGGCCAATTCTTCCAACTGGTGTTATGGATCCAGCGCTTTCAAAGTCTTTTGACGACTTAGACATAGGTTTAAGAAGTTACATTATTTTGGGAGAAACAAAGAACCCCTCTATCGGAGATACACTTCTGATTTGTTAAATGAATTGATACTTTGAGACTATTGTCATTTTAAAGAGTACATTATTGGTGGAATGATGTACAACAACATTGTGAGCGTCTCAAAATAATATTAGCACACAGGAGCGGCGCATTTGCTAGAACAGAAAATGTTGAAGACTAGAACAGAAAGAAGGATGTTGTATTGACAAGTATAAAGGTGACTCTCATATGCCATAGCCCATAGGCCATAAACAAATTTTGCATCAATGAATGTAGTAGAGACTTAGCCCCCGTTTGTTTATAGTTTTTGGGAACATTTTTTGAGAGTTTTTGGAAGAAAAATTGTTTGTTTATGTTATTTGAGCAAAACTTCTCCCAAAAACTCAAAAAGTGCTCAAAGGCTCTTTTTGGGCCAAAAACTAACATTTACATACAAATTTCATTTTCATAAGAGCTCAAAAGCTCTTTTTGAGCCAAAAATTTTATTCTCAAAAAGTATATCAAACACTTTTTTGTTGTAAAAGAATTACTGTAGAGTGTCAATGCATTCACTATTCATTGAAGACTTTCATTGCCTATCTTTTTCTTACTACTATTGGATTTGACTAATGAAAAGTTACAACAATAGTTGATCCTTCTGCATATGTCTATAAATGGAGACTTGCATTACATTTGTAAATACACTTCTTCTGAGCAATAAAAGCTACTCTCCCTCCTCTCTCTCATTTATTTAAGTTATTATTATCTTTTATAATTTTAGCTAATTACTTTAATTTTATAACACGTTATCAGCACGAGGCTCTAATTATCTTCAAGTTGGGTTTAAATCTCTACTGCAAGTATGGTGCAACTTAATAAACACAAAAAAAAAAAAAAAAAGAATATTGGTGTGATAATCCTTATTTACCTGCAATATTAATTTTGTTCAGTTTAATTTACTTAACAGGCATTTATTAACATTCTGTTGGTATATTGTGTCTTCTCTAAGTAAAACAATCTACATGCAGCAACATATCATAGTTATTAAGTAGAGTTCTAATATTAAAATAATATAAACTTTAACTTTCAAATTGTCATAACATGCAGAAAGTGTAAAGGAAATAGAATAATAATAAAGTAATGTGACCCACACATTTTATATATGTTGCCACTACTTGAAATCTACACGTCATTGTAAACTTTTGCATTGTTCTAAATTCTTTTTCTAACTAATTTAATTCTCTACTTCAGTTCTCACAATGTTGAATTTATCCAAACTTGAATTTGTGGCACTGGACATCAGCGGAAATAATTATATGTCATAGGTACTTGACGCTGAAATCCGTTTAGACGCAAAAGGTCTTGGAAATACTATTATTGAAGGCAATGGATCAATTAATCAAGATAAAGCGAAGGCCATGATTTTTCTTCGCCGTCATCTTCATGAAGGGTTAAAAACAGAATATTTAACCGTAAAAGATCCACTTGAATTGTGGAATAATTTGAAGGAACGGTATGATCACTTGAAACTTACCGTACTACCGAAAGCTCGACATGAATGGATGCATTAATGGTTTCAAGATTTTAAAACTGTAAGTGACTATAATTCTGCTATTTTCATAATAACTTCTCAATTAAAATTATGTGGAGAACCAATTAGTAATGATAATATATTGGAAAAGACTCTCTCCACTTTTCATGCCTCAAATATGGTGTTACAACAACAATACCGTGAAAGGGGTTTTAAGAAGTATTCTGAACTAATAACATGCCTACTTGTGGCTGAGCAAAATAATACCATGCTGATGAAAAATCATGAATCTCATCCCACTGGATCTGCTCCATTCCCTGAAGTGAATGTAGTAGCAGCATATATAAGTTTGAAAGAAAACTAAACAATTATCATGGTCGTGGCCATAGTCGCGAACGTGGACGTGGTAGGGGACGAAAATATTATCGTCACCCTGAATAAAAATACATGATGTCACGACCCTTTTTTAACACACAAAAACTAAAATAAAGAGGAATTGCGTATTTAAAAGGTTATGACGAGTGTTAAAGGTACACATTTATTTAAGAGAAAATCGGAGTCGCCACTTGACAAGTTAAAGGTGTGCCAAGTCACCAAAGTGGTGTACCTGGAACACCCTTGACTCGTCTAATAGTCTGCGTCAGAGATTCGGGTAAGGTTCTCAGTTGACTTTCGGGAAGGTATTAGGCACCCTCGAGTCCTGTGCCAAGCACAGTTGCTTTATTGTTGCAATTTTAATTTATTAAATATGGTTGTTATACTAATGCCGCTAATTTGAATTTATACTTTGATTAAGAAAATTAAAAGCGATATCATTATCCAACCTCACAGAGGACTGGACGAATTTACATTTTTTGTTTCAAAATAAAATAAAATGTATTGCGCATTTCCAACCTCGCAGAGGACTGGTCTATCTTTTAAAGAATTTTTAATTAACTTCAAAAAATAATTAATTTAGGATTGGCTTAAAACAATTTAGTTTTTTCTTTTAGCCTAATAAGTAGATCACAAATCATACTTATAATATTTGCCTAATCGAGTTTAAAAGCAAATTTTAACACAAACTTCATCATTGGCATTCTCTATTTAGTTCTCATTTTGCCTAATAAGTAGATCACAAACCATATCTATCAATGCCTAATTGTGCTCGTTAACCTCAACTGACGTTTAATAAATAGACCACTGATCATACTTATCGATACCAAATCGTATCACATTGCTTTATTAAAGGGAAATTTCAGTTTAAAGGTTAAAGGACAAGGGCTCGATTATGGGCTATATAATCAGCCCATATCATTTCATATTTTCCAGCTGAAAGAGAACGTTGCAGCATTAATGCTCTGAAAAGATACTTTGCATTGATGTCCCATTTTAGTCTATTTTTTCAGATTTTGCCTAACTTTCGTTTTTAATGTTGTTTGCGTACATGTCCTACATTGCCTATGTATTTTCAGATCTGTCCACTTGTTAACAAAAATAATTTAACTTAAAAAACATGATTTTACAAGTCTAAATCAGCCTATATTTACCCAATTCTTCGCACAATTGATACACTATTCCGCTACATTCGAATCAGCCCAGTTCAAACCCATAACATGTTATTTCACCACACGACATTTAGTATTAGCCACTGTCATCTTTAATTAGTATTTGCATCATAATATACAAGTCAGACAACTCATCATTTTTAGCCTTAGAAGCAGCTTAGTCATTCTTACATATTAAACAAGATTATAAGGTGAGTTGCTTTGCTTTCGAGATCTGGTTCATTAAATGATTTCAAGTTTGATCCAGTTATACCAAGTGTGGCTAATCTTATATTTTCCTACGGGTCACGTGCTTTTCTCATTAAGAGAAGATGTAAGAATAAATTGTTTTACATGGTTTAACATAGACAAAGAGAAAAGCTACACATAAACTATAGGCAACAATAAGAGAGGATTTCCCCCTTTTTTTTTTGGCCTTAACAGACTAAACATCATATATAAACTTTGAGCATAAAAGTGAATACATTCAAGGCTAAAGAGTTTTACCTATTTTGTAGACAAGAACCTTTAGCTAAATAGCAACATCCAAATCAAACCAACAAGCCAGCATAACAGTAGCCTGACTAGTGCGGACACCCTTAAGCTAAAAGCAACGAAGAAGCAAATTTGTCCAACAAAAACCAACCGACTGACCAGCAACTGAGAAATCCTTTATACACTCAAAAAACTTAACTTAAACTTACAGATTTATGACCAAAAGGCTCTTGGTATAGAGGCCTTTTGGTGTTAAATCTTTACCCTTGAACTCACAGAATATTTCACTCTTTCACACCAAAAATGTTCAAGTCTTTTTCTCCTCTCCCTGCTGAATTTTTTAGACTGTTTCTTGGTATGTTTCAGCAAGTTCTTGTCCCTTAAATGAGGAGTAAAGGCTCCTATATATAGCTAAAGGTGGGGGCTAAAAGGTGGAGTGTGGACTTGTACAAAAGTACAAGCCCACACCCCTATACTTGAGTATTTTTTGGCCATTTTCAGCATAGTAGAGCAGCTGAAAAATCATTATTTCAGCAGCCAAAACAGTTCAAAAAAAGCTAAAAATGTACAAGTAGGGTCCTCTAAAAGGACCCCAATTACTCATTGCATTACTAGAAGAAAACTAGGACCAATTAAGCCAACTAGAACAGCCCCAAACTAAACTAATTCATACTGCACATAGCAAAACAAATCAAATTCCCAGTTTGGTTTGGCCAAAGTAAACTTGAAAAAATGAACTAGAAGGCCATCAGATCCTATCTTGAGCTAAATAAGATTTCTTACGTGAGTTTAGGCTTTAGACAACTAGGCAAACTTCTCAATTGACCAAGCTAAACATAAGTCTTGAGCCAAAATCACAACTAACAGTGTGAGAGCAATGGAGATTAGAGCAGCTTATATATTTGTTCACAATAACTGATAACACAAAGGGAAAAGACTAACTTTCCAATTCAAGTGTGTTGAGCACGAACCAAAGATTGATCTAGGCAAACACTCACACTTAACAATATATGAATCCAACTATTATCATGCTAACAACTGCAACTAAGAAAACAAGAACCTATTTTACGCTCTAACTGGAATGCTGCGCTTTGCACACACATACTAGCATAATTCATACGCAAACATAAAAAATAAAACGATCAGCCTTGAAGTAGGGATCAAAACTCAACGTATTCAACTCATGTAACTTCCACAGAGACAACCATATACACATGATTTACTTATTCAAATCCATCAACAAAACCATTTCAAATCATTAAATACGATCTAAAGTACAACAGAAATGAAAAGGGAAAGAGCTTGAGGTTTTCACCTAAGTCGTCGACACTAATTGCCACCGCTGTTCGTGCTATTGTGTCGCCTCAGAATCAGCATCACCTCGGATTCCCCCATGATCAATTCCCCAAAACAGCCCCTCCACGATCACCATCGATTATGAACGCAGCATCATACCCTTGGATCAGCTGCTGCGTCGTCATCTAGTCACCCATCACTGCCTCGTTGCTCCAATTCAGCTGCTTCACTAACACCCGAGCATCGGGACAGCCCCCTCGCCCTAAAACAGTTCCTAATAGCCTCGACAAATAACCTCGTGTCGCTGCCTCCGTTCGAAAACCGATACAGCCCCGCCCCGCTAACAAACTAATCATCACAACTCCAACCAACCTATGGTATTGAAAACAGCCTTGTCACCCCTCTAACACATCATCATATCCCCCCAAAACAAACTTCAACCTCACACCAAAATATTGTCATCACAACAACAACAAAACAACAGAAAAAGAAAAAATGAGAAGAAGAAAGAAACGAGAAACATAAACGGACAGGGAAAGAAAAAGAAACGGGCAAAGGGACGGGGTTTTTTGGGGGATGGGGTGTGGGTAGAGGTAGAGAGGAGTAAGGAGAAGAGGAGGAAACAAAAGCCTTACCGGAAAAAGCACAAAGTGGCCGGATTTTTTGTTTGACCGCAACTTTGACTTCCGATCTACTCCAAACGGCTTGGATTTTGACGAAACCAATCACGGAAATGGAAAGAGGGGGTCAAGATCTTTCTAATGATATTATTTTTGTATTTTTCCGGCCACCAGAGGTGGTGGCCGGCGGCGGCAGTGCGGCGGAGCCGCGGCGGGGAAGATTTCCGGCGGGGAGGGAAAAAATTGGCACGGGTTTGCCCCTTTTTCTGAGTTTTGTGTAAAATGGCAATAAATTGGGATTTTAAGCTTATATAACATGGGTATGGGCTTGGGTAAATAAGTGGGCTAATGGGCTAAAAGCTGGGCTGTTATTTTTTAATGAATAGCCGTTAAAATGGCACTACATACTAAATTAATCAAACACAATCACATAATCTACACTAGTATTTAATCATAGAATTACAGTTATACACATAACAAGTAATTTTCACATTTTTCTTCCCGATTAATGACAACTTCAATTAAAATAAAGACTAAATTTTTTAGGAAAATTTCGGAAAAAATTCTAAGAATTTAACACAGCTATTTCGAGCAATTTTTACTAAATTCGTGCCAAAATTAGGTGATTACAGCTGTCCCTCTTTGTTCGGGAACACGAAGAGTTTTCGGACAAAGAAGTAATCGACAACTAATTTTGGCTTTTCGGTTCTAGCCGAGAGCACGTTTTTCAAAATGGTGACCGTACCTTGAATTTCGGTTCTAACCGAGAACAAAGTTACCTACATATCCCCAGACTAAGGAATCAGGTCAGTGTAGTTCCTTACGTGTGTTAGCTGGGACTACCGCATTCAAACAGACAGTAGACTCTTCTAGACTTACTAAGACAAACTAGACACTATAGACTACTAAGACAAACTAGAGACTCTTCTAGACACACTTGGGGCTGATATTAGACACTCTTAGGCATACAAGGGTTGTTGTTGCTGGTCACTGGTTGCTTGCTGATTGGCGGTCATTACTTTACAGAGAAAATTAAAGTACAACATTGAAAATGTGAAGTTACAATTCCTGTTCTAAATCTTCATGCTCCCCGAGATGAGCTTCTTGGTTCTTGCTCCCCTCACTTGTTGAAAATAACACCACCGCTTTGGTTCAGGTGGGTCTTGCTCTTGTAGAAAATAAAAAAAAACCACCGATTTTGGTTCAGGTGGGTCTTCCCTCTTTACAGAAATGAATTCCCTCATTCTTCAGGTGGTTGTTTCGACTTCTCAAAACTACTCCCTCATTCTCAAGGTGGGTACCTCGGCTTTCTCTAAACTACTCCCTCATTCTCCAGGTGAGTGCCTCGACTTTCTCTAAACTAATCCCTCATTCTCCAGGTGGGTGCCTCGACTTCTTCTAAACTACTCCCTCATTCTCCAGGTGGGTGCCTCGACTTCCTCTAAACTACTCCCTCATTCTCCAGGTGGGTGCCTCGACTTTCTCTAAACTACTCCCTCATTCTCCAGGTGGGTGCCTCGACTTCCTCTAAACTACTCCCTCATTCTCCAGGTGGGTGCCTCGACTTCCTCTAAACTACTCCCTCATTCTCCAGGTGGGTGCCTCGACTTCCTCTAAACTACTCCCTCATTCTCCAGGTGGGTGCCTCGACTTCTCCAAATTAGTCCCTCATTCTCCAGGTGGGTACCTCGACTTCCTCTAAACTATTCTCTCATTCTCCAGGTGGGTGCCTCGACTTTCTCTAAACTACTCCCTCATTCTCCAGGTGGGTGCCTCGACTTTCTCTAAACTACTCCCTCATTCTCCAGGTGGGTGCCTCGACTTTCTCTAAAATACTCCCTCATTCTCCAGGTGGGTGCCTCGACTTTCTCTAAACTACTCCCTCATTCTCCAGGTGGGTGCCTCGACTTTCTCTAAACTACTCCCTCATTCTCCAGGTGGGTGCCTCGACTTTCTCTAAACTACTCCCTCATTCTCCAGGTGGGTGCCTCGACTTTTTCTAAAATACTCCCTCATTCTCCAGGTGGGTGCCTCGACTTTCTCTAAACTCCTCCCTCATTCTCCAGGTGGGTGCCTCGACTTTCTGAAATGAATTTCTTGTAAAGGTTGCTTCTGACATGAAAGTTGAAACTGTTGCTCTTGAAATTGCCGCTTGGGCTGGCTTTGACTTGAAATTTAAAACTCCTGAAAATTGAAATTGCCGCTCAGGCAGGCTTTGACTTGAAAATGAAATGTCCGCTTATAGTTGTGCGGATTTTGACTTTAAGACTGGAAACTGCATCTTGAATCTGCTTATTCTTGGACGATCTCTTTCATGGTACATTCTTTGGACCGTCATTCTTTATACCAATGTGCAACATTTGGACTCCAATTATCTAGGGTGGTCCTGACTTGCTCTAGTACGACTATGAAACTTGTAAACGAGCTTTGCGAAGCTTTCTATTGCTCGAAAAGAAATGAGAAGAAAATAAAATGAAAGAATTTCAAGAGGAGACATTGAATGAAAGATGTCTCCAGAAAAAGATGAACTTATCCGGAGGTGAAATAACGACCTTATTAAACATGACATGCATTTTGGAATCAACTCTTCATCCGTTCACACGATCTATCCCTGATTTTGCTCCCATTCTTCCAATCTTGTATGATGGCAAATCTAACGACCCTCATTCGACTAGTAGTGCCCTTTCGGGTTTTCACCGACTAGCCTCTCTCTTTGTTCTTTTAACTCACTATTGTCTTGCAACGCCTTTTCAGGTTTTCACCAACAAGACTTTATTTTTCTTCCCTTTTTTTTCTTTTATTTTTTTTTCATCGATATCCTATCTTTCCTTGCTGATCGACCCCATCTTTTCTTTCTTACTTCAATTTTCGCCCTTTATCTTTATTCTTCAGAGAATTTCTCCTTTAATGACCCGGGTGCCCCCAGCTTCTAAATGCGATTGTTGACTCATAAGAAATGCAACTTCACAGTGTGAAAATTGTCCCTTGACACCTCACTCGGCTTGACATTCTCAATGATCGGTCAGAAGGGTCTTTATTTGGACTGTAATGTTGGATTTGGTTAGGCTATACAGAAAAGGATTCAGCATAAAAACTCAAAAACATCTCATGAGACGACTAGAATGAGCATTACACGATTTGAAATCACCGTCTTTGAAAAATAAACCAAACTTTTTCCCTAGTTTAGGCAAATTGGGGATTCTTTTTTTTTTCCTTTTTTTTTTTGGGTTTGAAGAGCGGTATGAAAGCATCTCATGAAACGACTTGGTAAATATTACAACCCTTGGAATCATTTCTTTTAAAATAATAACTAACTGAGGCTTCAATTTATTGATAAACCGAGGAATTATCTTTTGAATTTCTTGATATAAAAACATAAGGGATATTGAGATTATTCCCCGAGATGAACACCACCATAAAAGGGATGTTGAATTTCTCCCTTTCTTTTTCTCTTTTTTTTTTCTTTTCAGAACCAACTTCTGCCCCAGTTTAGGATAAACTGGGGCACTTTAAGTTTCGTCTCCAATTTCGAGACTGATATTTCATGAAACATAAGAATAGATGGTATAAGAAATAGAAGTTTGTTTTTATTTTATTTTATTAAAATAAAATAAAAACAAACTTCTGCCCCAGTTTAGCATACATTGGGGATTTGAATTTCTTTTGACATTGGCCGCAAACTTGGAAGCAAGCTTTTGCGTCAACGAGGAACAGGAAAAAAATGAACTTTTTCCTGTTATGACCGCACCCGAATGGTTGCCTACGTATCCTTTTGAGAGGAATCAGGTCAGACGTAGCTCTACACTGAGGTAGATTTTTGTTGCTTTTCTTTTCCCTTTTTTGCCCCCTTTTTTTTTCTTTTATCACATCAAATTGATTCCAAGGGAGGGTAGGCCAAAGAAAACACAGAATAAGACTAAAAAAGGACTGACAAAATGATATAGTGTTTGGGTAGAAGAAACGAAAGCCGTTCGTCATCTCGACCAGAGAATGCCTCGCACAAATGATGATTCAATCAATTGACCTGGATTAATCCACACGTGTCCTCGACTTCTACTTCAATGATGTTTCTCAAAACTGGTATTACAACTTCGGCCGAAGCGACCAAACACGATTTGAACTTCTCACCGATCTCCCTTAACAGATGGCTATTGATAAATCCCCAACTTATTTCACTCTCTTTTCCTCACAATTCTGATGGTTCATTGAGGCAAAATACCGGACCGCGTGTTTAACTCTAGAAGTAAATCCCGTATGCATGTCACATTATTAAGGCCGACAAAACATAAAAACAGAATACTAAGGAAATAAGACCAAGAAGAAAAATAAGAGACATAATGTTGAGACGAGAAAAGGATCCCGCTTTTCATTGAATTAAAGATAGAAGGGTTTGAACATCAAAACAAGCAAAATAATGTACTTAGATTACAACCCTTAAATAACCAAGTACACAGAAAGATTAGAAAAACAAGCTACAACATTTCATAGCCACTCAATTGCAAGTCAGGGCTAATTTTCCTGCGTTAGGCATTGTTGAGCCTTTCACCAATATGTACCATACTGATACCAAAGAAATTCTCTGAGTCTGGCAACATCTTCTGCTTTTCCTCATTTTCTCCAACTCCCATCAGCGTAGACTTCACCTCTTTGGGATTGATGAATGACTGAGTAAGATATGGAATTGGCTTCTCGACAGACATGTTCGTCTTCTTCATTTCTTCATCCTTTACTCTGTCTACTACCCCAAACACTGTTTCAGCACAGTTCACTGTCACAAGCATTTGGTTAGCCCCAATTGACACATCACCAACAGGTACTATCGGCATTGTAGATTCAGCTTTCAAATCTTCTCCACATACCATACCCACCATGTGCACATCATCACAGACATGCAATGTGTTCTGGTTGATATTTGTTGTATCTAAGCCCTCAACTTGAATCTGACCATTATCTATCAGAGCTTGGATCGCCTTCTTGAGATGACGACAATCATTCGTGTCATGTCCTAGTGCGCCCGAGTGATAAGCACATTGACGAGTACGGTCTACCTTTGCCCTTGGATGCACATTTCCGGCAATCGGCTTCAACATACCCACATTTTGCAGTTTCTGGAAAATGCCGGAGTAAGATTCCCCAATTGACGTGAGCTCCTTCTTTTTCTGCATTTGTAACATCTTGTGATATGGACAAGGGCGGAAGACTTTCTTTGATCGGTGAGTGGGGTTTGGAGAAACGTGGAAATAGTTTCGTGGAGTATTATTTGTGGGCTGTGGGCTTGATGCGCGCCATTATGGATGCGAAGGTGCTGGAACATATGCACGTGCTGTATAAAGTGGAGTATTGGAATATTTTGAAATTTTTGGAGGGTGGCGTTCCGGATTATGCTTTTGTTGTGCCAGGGGGTATGAGTGGGGTTGTTTGTACTCTTTCTCCTTCCTGCTTCTTTGACATCGCTCCCTTTCACCTTTCCTCCCAAGATTCTCCTTCCTAATAGGACCCGTGAATGGTGGAACAGAGGCTCGGGGCGAAGTATGCCCCATTTGAGATGGATGTGGTGCCCAAGGATGTATTTTAGACGATCCCCCATCACTTGTATCATTCTGGTAGTGAGGAAAGTCGGGAGAATACTGTGAGTCCTCAAATTTAGTAGGTGAGCCACGTGCCTGATGTGCAGAGAACGAAGCAGCCCCTAAAAGATTGGTCGGCATAGGAGGAGATGTTTTTCCCGTGGTAATGGCAATATACAAGTCAGCCACCAATTGTTTCAAATTTTTTACCTCTTCAGTCAACCTCTTGTTTTCCAGCACCAGAAGTTCATGGGCGCTGATCTCAGAACTTCCCTTATCAAACGACATGGTAACAGGTTCCTTTGATCCTATTGCATACGGGCGCGAGATAATGTCAAAATTCCGTAGCAACTTCCAAACTCCAAAGCTATTTAAACAAATCAGATTAGCACAAAAGAGACACAAATCGCAAGCCTAGAGTTGTTATGCGTCATCCCGAAATAGTTCACGGCGCAAGCCGCGTGTACCGACCGTATCCCCCAAAGATTGCTTATGTGCCTTTAAAAAAACAGAATAAAATTGTAACTGACACGTAATTAGAACAAGGACAAACTTGGATGACTTTTTTTCTTTCTTTACCTCTTTTTCTGACTCAAAAACATAATTTAGACAAACGACACGAGACAGACTCAAAATAAACCGCTTAACGTGATACACGAGTCAAAAGATATATACAAACTGACACATTAGGTGGGTTCACCCGGACGGTGAAAATAATGAGACTCGACATTTTAGCGGAGTCAAATTATTCCACGAGTATCGACGCAAAATACAACTTAGCTAATTGTAATTTATCGTTTGTACCCTGTCTTGACCTTGAAAAGCACAATACAAAGTAGAGTGGGACCTTAAAAATAATAATTTTTTTTAATGAAAAATTTAAGACTCAACCCCAAGGAGGTTCTAATAGAACTTAAGAACAGATTATGAAACAAACTAATTTTTTTTTATCCGAAAGGTGATCCCAAAATCGGATATTATGACAACACAAAAATGGACACAATTTTTTTGAAACAAACTCTTTGATCTAATTCGAAAAAAAATCTTTGAGTATGTACAAAATTTGGCCATTATGACGACACAACGACACAAAATATTACCCGAATTAGATGCAAAATTGGTTTACAAAAATTGGCCATTATGACGGCGTAAAACCCTGATAAATTATTTTCCAAAAATAAGGACTTGACTTGGACACAGACTCAAAGACGAAAGGGTCCCAAAATTTCGCCATTATACCAGCGCAAAACTATGACAAATTATTTTCTGACACTTGGGACCAAACCCGGATGCAATATGAGACTCAAAAATTTTTTTTAAAAAAATTCGCCATGATAATGGCGTAAAAATGACAACTAAAGTTATTTTGATAAACAGGACTAAATCCCTTCTTCTTCTTCTTCTTCTTCTTCTTCTTCTTCTTCTTTTTCCTTTAATTTTTCCCTTTTTTTTTTCCTTCAAAATTTGACACCCACTCCCCAGTGATCGGTCAGCATAACAACCCTCTTTCTACAACAAATGCAACACATAAGATGCCAATAATATCTCCTTTCGGAACACGTGCCCATCTTGACACAAAGGGGTCAGCCTAGACAAATGCAATACCGGTGTACCGCACCTCATTAAGCCAAATATGATGTAGATAATTGGGCCTAAAGATTTGACTCTAGCTGACCCAACTGACTCGGTGTCTAGACTGGCTCATAACCCGGTGGACAAACCGGGCGGAAAGCGCATCAGGGCCGTCCGGAAACAGTGTGTCCGGCCTAAAATACTGTCACGCCTTCCTCCTAAATCATGGGTAATTTTAGTAAGAAGGCCCAGATGCCACAAGCAATCTGGTAAGTGTACGTGTGCAAGTGTTCCAGAGACTCAGAGGTGTACGTGGAGAAGACAGTTTATATACAATTAAACAAAATCAAAGCGGTAACATTCAACTTTCCATGTGATAACGGCAAACATATAACAACCAGATATTTAATAAATTAAAACATGCGACAATTTTTCAAAGCCGGAGATTCTAGTTTTCACTAATTTCCCCAGCAGAGTCGCCAAGCTGTCACGACCCTTTTTTAGCACACAAAAACTAAAATAAAGAGGAATTGCGTATTTAAAAGGTTATGACGAGTGTTAAAGGTACACATTTATTTAAGAGAAAATCGGAGTCGCCACTTGACAAGTTAAAGGTGTGCCAAGTCACCAAAGTGGTGTACCTGGAACACCCTTGACTCGTCTAATAGTCTGCGTCAGAGATTCGGGTAAGGTTCTCAGTTGACTCTCGGGAAGGTATTAGGCACCCTCGAGTCCTGTGCCAAGCACAGTTGCTTTATTGTTGCAATTTTAATTTATTAAATGTGGTTGTTATACTAATACCGCTAATTTGAATTTATACTTTGATTAAGAAAATTAAAAGTGATATCATTATCCAACCTCACAGAGGACTGGACGAATTTACATTTTTTGTTTCAAAATAAAATAAAATGTATTGCGCATTTCCAACCTCGCAGAGGACTGGTCTATCTTTTAAAGAATTTAATTAACTTCAAAAAATAATTAATTTAGGACTGGCTTAAAACAATTTAGTTTTTTCTTTTAGCCTAATAAGTATATCACAAATCATACTTATAATATTTGCCTAATCGAGTTTAAAAGCAAATTTTAACACAAACTTCATCATTGGCATTCTCTATTTAGTTCTCATTTTGCCTAATAAGTAGATCACAAACCATATCTATCAATGCCTAATTGTGCTCGTTAACCTCAACTGACGTTTAATAAATAGACCACTGATCATACTTATCGATACCAAATCGTATCACATTGCTTTATTAAAGGGAAATTTCAGTTTAAAGGTTAAAGGACAAGGGCTCGATTATGGGCTATATAATCAGCCCATATCATTTCATATTTTCCAACTGAAAGAGAACGTTGCAACATTAATGCTCCGAAAAGATACTTTGCATTGATGTCCCATTTTAGTCTATTTTTTCAGATTTTGCCTAACTTTCGTTTTTAATGTTGTTTGCGTACATGTCCTACATTGCCTATGTATTTTCAGATCTGTCCACTTGTTAACAAAAATAATTTAACTTAAAAAACATGATTTTACAAGTCTAAATCAGCCTATATTTACCCAATTCTTCGCACAATTGATACACTATTCCGCTACATTCGAATCAGCCCAGTTCAAACCCATAACATGTTATTTCACCACACGACATTTAGTATTAGCCACTGTCATCTTTAATTGGTATTTGCATCATAATATACAAGTCAGACAACTCATCATTTTTAGCCTTAGAAGCAGCTTAGTCATTCTTACATATTAAACAAGATTATAAGGTGAGTTGCTTTGCTTTCGAGATCTGGTTCATTAAATGATTTCAAGTTTGATCCAGTTATACCAAGTGTGGCTAATCTTATATTTTCCTACGGGTCACGTGCTTTTCTCATTAAGAGAAGATGTAAGAATAAATTGTTTTACATGGTTTAACATAGACAAAGAGAAAAGCTACACATAAACTATAGGCAACAATAAGAGAGGATTTTCCTTTTTTTTTTTTTTGGCCTTAACAGGCTAAACATCATATATAAACTTTGAGCATAAAAGTGAATACATTCAAGGCTAAAGAGTTTTACCTATTTTGTAGACAAGAACCTTTAGCTAAATAGCAACATCCAAATCAAACCAACAAGCCAGCATAACAGTAGCCTGACTAGTGCGGACACCCTTAAGCTAAAAGCAACGAAGAAGCAAATTTGTCCAACAAAAACCAACCGACTGACCAGCAACTGAGAAATCCTTTATACACTCAAAAAACTTAACTCAAACTTACAGATTTATGACCAAAAGGCTCTTGGTATAGAGGCCTTTTGGTGTTAAATCTTTACCCTTGAACTCACAGAATATTTAACTCTTTCACACCAAAAATGTTCAAGTCTTTTTCTCCTCTCCCTGCTGAATTTTTTAGACTGTTTCTTGGTATGTTTCAGCAAGTTCTTGTCCCTTAAATGAGGAGTAAAGGCTCCTATATATAGCTAAAGATGGGGGCTAAAAGGTGGAGTGTGGACTTGTACAAAAGTACAAGCCCACACCCCTATACTTGAGTATTTTTTGGCCATTTTTAGCATAGTAGAGCAGCTGAAAAATCATTATTTCAGCAGCCAAAACAGTTCAAAAAAAGCTGAAAATGTACAAGTAGGGTCCTCTAAATGGACCCCAATTACTCATTGCATTACTAGAAGAAAACTAGGACCAATTAAGCCAACTAGAACAGCCCCAAACTAAACTAATTCATACTGCACATAGCAAAACAAATCAAATTCCCAGTTTGGTTTGGCCAAAGTAAACTTGAAAAAATGAACTAGAAGGCCATCAGATCCTATCTTGAGCTAAATAAGATTTCTTACGTGAGTTTAGGCTTTAGACAACTAGGCAAACTTCTCAATTGACCAAGCTAAACATAAGTCTTGAGCCAAAATCACAACTAACAGTGTGAGAGCAATGGAGATTAGAGCAGCTTATATATTTGTTCACAAGAACTGATAACAAAAAGGGAAAAGACTAACTTTCCAATTCAAGTGTGTTGAGTGTCACGCCCTAAAAAATATAATTATTTAACTGCGCGGGTCGAGTTTATTTATTTAAAGGCTCGTGACTGGTGTTCACAAGGTACAAAATTTATTTAGAGAACTCGGAGTCGCCACTTGACATAGTTTAAGGTGTGCCAAGTCACCAAAGGTACCTTGGAACACCTCTGACTCGTCTAATGGTCTGCGTTAGAGATTCGGGTAAGGTTCTCAGTTGACTCTCGGGAAGGTGTTAGGCACCCTCGAGTCCTGTGCCAAGCACAGTTGCTTTATTGTCGCGATTTTAACTTATTAAAATATGGTTGTTATATTAATGCCGTTAATTTGAATATGATACTTTGATTTAAGAAAATTAAAAAGCGTTATTCTTATCCAGCCTCACGGAGGACTGGACGAATTTACACTTTGTTTCATAGTAAATAAATGAATAAATGGATAATAAAAATTTATTGCGTATTTCCCAAACCTTATAAAAGGGTTTGTCTACTTTCTAAAAAAAGGAATTTAATTAGTTTAAAAATAATAATTAATTTAGTATTAGTTTGACTTAATTTAATTTTTCTTTTAGCCTAATAAGTAGATCACAAATCATACTTATCTATTTGCCTAATCGTATAAAATAAATCTCAGTTTAAAAAAGCTTAACAGGACCGGAAGCCAAATGATTCTATAAAAATTGGTGGCTATGTATCAAAGTAATGACTGTTTATTCACGACTTAATTTGGTAGACTGTTTTAATTTTTTGTAAAGAAAGGATGTGGACCGGTTCATTTTGCGAAAATGAGCCGTCTAGAAGTTGTCTTGCAAGATTGTACATTTTTTATACTTTATCAAAATTTTTAAACTGTCGTGCGTAATACTTTTTTTGGAGATAAATCTTAAACTTGTTAAGTAGCCAACTTTAACAAAAGATTGGCATATATAAGCAAAGTCACCTTCACAAAAGAGTGACACATGCTAATATCAACTCAATTACAATTTTAGGTTCATTTCTGCAAATGTAAATACAGTGTTCAAATTGTTTCAAATTGTCCACATTACTCTTGCGCACATGGTTCTTACTCTTGCGCACATGGTTCTTTTCAGCATTTGGTTTCACCTTTCAACCTATTTTTTTTTTAGAATTCATGGTTTGCATAGTTGTATCAATTTATTGAAATAGCCAGATTTGCCTATTTAAATTAACACTGCACTTATATCCTATTTCTTTGCCTAACCATTTCAGATTTAAAACAAATTTTTTTTTTCAGAATTTGCAAATATGACCAGTTTACAGAAATAGCCCTATATTACAGAAATTGCAAGAATTCAACATTTTTCAATTTTTCGATGGTTAAAAAACCTAAATTTGCCTAATATTTAACATTTTGTCCAGATTTTTAAATTTGCACAAACAGCCTCTTTTCAAAAACGGGCCAGATTTTAAAATAAGAGAACATACATGTTGAATTTTAGTGAATGAAAAAACTAATCCTATACAACAGTCCCAAATACCCATTCCAATCACATTTCCATACATTTGAGGATAACTACAAAAATAAACTCTTAAATATGCAATGGCTAGCAACTTTCATTATTTTTTTTTAGCACAAATTCAAGACTTTAAAGAAACTAACCTATAGCACATGTGAGCATATTTTTTAAAGGCCAATAAACATGCTGATTTTATTTCATTTTTATAGCTAAAATGATAAAACATATAAGGTAAATTGTGTTTACCTTTGAAGCAAAAAATTCCTAGCCAACGAGAAAAATGGACAACAAGGAAACACAACCAAAGACCAAGCAACTTCTACTCCAAACCAGCAGCTAAAACAGCCCCTTTTATACCCTATTCAACCTTTAAAACCTTGAGATTTATGCCCCAAAAGACCTTAGATGTAAAGGCTTTTGGTTCTAAATCTAACTCTCTAAACTTACTATTTTTTTTAAGTGTTTTTGTTCACTCTTTTAGTAAAATTTCAGCAAGTAGTTGTGTATTAAAGAGGGTAGTAAATGCCTATATTTATAGCTAAAAGGTGGGGCTAAAGGGTGGGGTGTGGACTTGTACAAAAGTACAAGCCCACACCCTACACTTGAGTGCTTTTAGTCCCATTTTTTCAAGCAAAAGTACAGCAGCTGTAGAGGACTGTTTCAGCCACCTAAAACTGTCCTAAAGGGCTGAAATAATGCAAGGAAATGTCCTTAAAAGGACACCAAGCACTCATCACTAATTTAAGGGGTCTAGGACCAAACTAAGGCAATTAAATCAGCCCTCCACACTAACTAAACTATACTAAAGCTAAAGACAATCAGATTTCAAAAAAACAATATATATTTCCTACCTAAACTTGAGCAAAACAAACTAAACAGCCCCAATGCTTCAACCAAAGATAAACCAAACCAACTCTTACCAAGATCCTACTTGAACTAAGCAGATGCAAAGCATCTCGTGCTTGACACAAACAAAATCAACACCTTATGAGTTACACTAATTAAAACAAAGAGCTTTACATGTTTAAAGCCAAATGAGAATAGAGACAAGCCATACTTCCACTTATTTCTTTTCCTTACAGTGAACTACTCTATACAACTTTCCTTAACAGGAAACTTAAAGGAGAAACAAAACAAAACTCACATACTTATTTCCTAATTGCTAACATTATACTTGAAGACAAACAAACCAATACTCTTATTCAAAATAATCTCTTCCCATATATAAGGTTCAAATTCATTTCCAATAACGTCAATACAATTACTATCCCACATGCTAA
The DNA here is from genome assembly GCA_029990175.1 of Petunia secreta. Lineage (NCBI taxonomy): Eukaryota > Viridiplantae > Streptophyta > Magnoliopsida > Solanales > Solanaceae > Petunia > Petunia secreta. Next base: position 15,994,015 of record JARKIP010000013.1, on the reverse strand, counting down.
ACTACAACTAAACATCTTAAGCAAAAATTAAAAAAAACATAAACAAAGTAAAGTTTTGCTATCTAAACCATCTAAGCCAATGCCAAGCAAAAAGGAAACTCACTCGTCAACGCGAATACAATGTCGCTGTCATAGTTGAGCCGCTGAATCGGCACTCACGGCTGCCTCAATCAGTACGCCCGCTGCAACATAGCCGCAGCCCCATCCTTATCACGCCACCATCATACGCTCGCTCGACGTCATCACAGCCCCGGATTCAAACAAAGAAAAAGTCCTCCTCGCTGCCTTAAATCAACTCGCAATATTGCAAACCAAACATCACCTCATTGTCCTAAAACAACTACTACAATATCTCCCCATTCGTTTTCATCACAACTTCCCACTGCCCCCCGTTAGAAACCGAAACATTCCCCTACATATCAAACAAAAACAACCCCAAACCATCTCCATAGCTCCAAACAAACAAACATCACACAAAAAACAAAAAATGAATCAGAAAAAGAAGAAAAGAAAAGAAGAACAGAAACGGAGAAAGAAACAAAAAGGGAACGGGTAAAAGGGAGAGTGATTTTGGGGAGATGGGGATACGGGGGTGAGAGGGAAGTGAAGAGGAGGAGAGGGAACCAAAAACTTACCGGAAAAATTCAAAGTCGCCGGAGTCGTGGTTTGACCGAAACTTCAAAGCCCGATCTACGCGAAACGGCTTGAAATTTGAAGAAAACAATCACGGAAACTGAAAGAGGGGGTCAAGATCTATTGAATGGTGTATTTTTATATTTTTTCCGGCCACCGGAGGTGGTGGCCGGCGGCGGCAGCACGGTGGCCGGCCGGTGGCTCCGCCGTGGAGCGATTTCCGGCGAGTTGGGAGAAAAGTTCAGCATGGTGGCCCTATATTCTGATTTTTGTGTAAAAATGAGAGAAAAATGTTATTTTTGGCTTATATAGTTAGTGAGTATGGGTCGGGTTATAGATATGGGCTGATGGGCCAATGTATTGGGCTGCATTGTTTTTACAAATAGCCATTTAAAAGGCACTATGTACAAAATTAATAAACATAAGCTCACATAATCTACACTAATCATCACAATTAAACATAGATTGCAAATAAACACATAACAAGTAATTTTGTTAATTTAACATCCTAATTAAAGATAAATTTAGTCAAAATTAGGTGATTACAGCTGCCCCTCTTTGTTCGGAAACACGAAGAGTTTTCGGACAAAGAAGTAATCAAAACTAATTTTGGCTTTTCGGTTCTAGCCGAGAACATGCTTTTCAGAATGGTGACCGTACCTTGAATTTCGGTTCTAACCGAGAACAAAGTTACCTACATATCCCCGAACTAAGGAATCAGGTCAGTGTAGTTCCTCGCGTGCGGTAGCTGGGACTACCGCATTCAAACAGACACTAGACTCACTAAGACTCACTAAGACAACACTTAGACACTCTAAACTACTTAAGACAAAACTAGAGACTCTTCTAGACACACTTGGGGCTAATACTAGACACTCTAGACTACTAGGAGGCTGTCGTTGCTGAGTACTGGTTGCTTGCTGGTGGTCGTTGCTTTTACAAAGAAAAATGGAATTACAACATTGAAAGATGTAAAAGTTAACAATTCCTAGACTATATCTTCATGCTTCCTTGAGGTAAATCTCGGCTTGAAAGACAAACTCCATCGCCCGTTGTATAGGTAAGCACCATCTGAAACTTGAAATGGTCGCATCCGTTTCAAGCAGGTCTTGACTTGAAGCTGGGAATGGTTGCTATCTTTGAGCAGGACTAACTTGAAAAGGAAATGGTTGCTATCTTTGAGCGCAAATGACTTGAACTAGATGTAAGTGCTATCTTCTAGCAAAAATGACTTGAAAGGAAAATGATCGCCATCTTTTAGCAGATCTTAACATGGAAAGGAGATGACGCTATCTTTGAGCGAGACTGACTCGAAAAGGAAATGATCGCTATCTTTTAGCAGATCCTGACATGGAAAGAAAATGATGCTATCTTTGAGCGAACTGACTCGAAAAGGAAATGATCGCTATCTTTTAGCAGATCTTGACATGGAGAGGAAATGACGCTATCTTTGAGCGAACTGACTCGAAAAGGGAATGATCGCTATCTTTTAGCAGATCTTGACATTGAAAGGAAATGACGCTATCTTTGAGCGAAACTGACTCGAAAAGGAAATGATCGCTATCTTTTAGCAGATCTTGACATGGAAAGGAAATGACGCTATCTTTGAGCGAGGCTGACTCGAAAAGGAGATGATCGCTATCTTTTAGTAGATCTTGGTATGGAAAGGAAATGACGCTATCTTTGAGCGAAACTGACTCGAAAAGGAAATGGGTGCTATCTTTTAGCGGGACTGACACGAAAAGGAAATGATCGCTATCTTTTAGCAGATCTTGATATGGAAAAGAAATGACGCTGTCTTTTAGCGGGAATTGACTCGAAAAGAGAATGGAGTTCCGTCTGATATCTGGCGCACCTACCCCAATTCAAGTGGTCCTAGCTCTTTCTTGGCAACATAGCAAATGTCACACTTACTTTCTGCATCGTGGATACACCCTGTTTCAGATCTTGCAAATAAGCTTAGCGACTCTTGTTCTATTCTTCACAGTACTGTGGGATGAACAACGCCTAAAGCTTCTCCCAAACATATCCACTCTTCATGATACAATTTTGGTATGTCGTCCTTCCGGCCTGATGTGCGGTGCTGGGCTCCAATTATCAATGTCGATCATGACTTGCTGCAAACTTTTCCATTGTCGAGGGTGTGCCCCGCTTGCTGGAATTAAACCTGAATCCTGAAAGACAGAGTTTTGCAATTTTCTTTTGTTGCTCATGTGAGGTTAGCGCCGAAAGGGCGAGGAATTAATGATGAGGCAAGATGTACAAAATGGAATAAAAAGTTTAAGGGCGAAAGTCGTTTGGACAGGGAACGTCTTTCTGAAGAGGGAAACTTATCTGGCAATATACTGGCGGCCTTGATGATCATGACATGTATCTTGGATGACCTCGTCCGACCAGTGCCACTTGTTTGTTGAGAGTTGATCCATGGAAGATATCAAACCATAACCAAGTTGAGGTGACCCTCAAGTCGACTAGTAGCGCCCTTTCGGGTTTTCGCCAACTAGCCACTCTCTTTGATCTTTTTCCTCACTGTTTGTCTTGCGGCGCCTTCTCAGGTTTTCACCGATAAGACTTCTTTCTTTTCTTTTTCTTTTTTTTCATTTTTTTTTCTTCTTTTTTTTTTCAATTCAATTTACAACACCAACATCTCTTGAAACATGTGAATAGATGATACAAAAATGATAGAAGTTTGTTTTTATTTTATTTTATTTATGAAATAAAATAAAAACAAACTTCTGCCCCAGTTTAGCATAAAAAGGGGATCTAAATTTCCTTTGATGTTGGCCGCAAACTTGAAGGCAAGTTTTGCGTCAATAAAAGAAAACAAGGAAAGAGGAATTTTCTCTTATTGCGACCGCACCAGAATGGTTGCCTACGTATCCTTTTGAGAGAAATCAGGTCAGACGTAGCTCTAGGCAAATGCCCAGGTTTGCTTTTCAGTTTCATTTCATGTTGATACAATTACATTGATTCCAGCCGAGAATATGTCTCGAAAGTACAATATTTAAAATGCTAATAAGGGATACAATTTGGGATAGCAAAAGAGAACAAAAGCCTTGCATTCATCCCGAGTTGAAAGCCATCTTGGAGTCAAATGTAGTACCTCTTGACCGCGTCTGCATTGACGGGTATTTCAGTTGTCCTGCCTTCTGGATCTGTAAGGTACAAGGCGCCATTTGGCAATACTTTCTTTACCAGGTATGGCCCTTTCCAATTTGGAGCAAATTTCCCTTTAGCTTCTTCCTGATGAGGAAAGATTCTTTTCAAGACTAATTGCCCTTGTTTCAAGTCGCGCAGGCGCACTTTCTTGTTGTAGGCTCGGGCCATTCTTTGCTGATACAATTGACCATGACAAACTGCATTGAGCCTCTTTTCATCAATGAATGACAACTGTTCCAATCGGGTTTTGACCCATTCTGTGTCCTCAATTTCTGCTTCCACAATGATTCTGAGAGATGGTATTTCAACTTCAGCGGGTATGACTGCTTCAGTTCCATATACCAATGAATATGGGGTGGCACCTATGGAAGTGCGCACAGTTGTGCGGTAACCAAGCAGAGCAAAAGACAACTTCTCATGCCAATCACGAGATCCTTGTATCATTTTCCTGAGGATCTTCTTGATATTCTTATTGGCTGCTTCAACCGCACCATTTGCCTTTGGTCGGTAAGGTGTGAAATTTCGGTGCATGATCTTGAATCTTTCACACACGTCATTCATTAAATGACTGTTCAGATTTGCCGCATTATCAGTGATGATGGTACTTGGGATACCAAAGCGACAAATAATGTTAGAATGAACGAAATCCACCACGGCTTTCTTGGTCACGGACTTGAGAGTGACAGCCTCAACCCATTTGGTGAAATAATCTATTGCAACCAGAATGAATCTGTGCCCATTTGATGCTCTTGGTTCAATAGGCCCGATAACATCCATCCCCCACGCTGTAAAAGGCCAAGGGGCTGACATTGTGTGCAACTCTAAAGGAGGTGAATGTATCAAATCACCGTGTACTTGGCATTGATGACACTTTCGCACAAAAGTAATGCAGTCATGTTCCATGGTAAGCCAGAAGTATCCTGCTCTGAGTACTTTCTTAGCTAGCACGTACCCGCTCATGTGGGGTCCACAGATCCCGGAATGCATGTCATTGAGAATTTTCGTGGCTTCAGTTGCATCCACGCATCCCAAATCAGGTGTCCTTTTGTACACCACCCCTCCACTCAGAAAGAAACCACTTGCCAGTCGTCGAAGCGTTCTCTTTTGATTATTTTCTGCCATTGGAGGATATGTCCCATCTTGAAGGAAATTCTTGACATCAAAGTACCACGGTTGACCGTCAATTTCTTCTTCAATCACATTGCAGTATGCATGTTGGCTTTGGACCTGAATCTCTAACGGATCAATATGGGCTTTATCAGGATGGACAAGCATTGAGGCTAATGTAGCCAATGCGTCAGCCAGCTCATTATGTATTCTGAGAACATGTCTAAACTTTAGAACATCGAACTTTTGGCGAAGGTCGTCCATACACTGCTTGTACATGATCAACTTAAGATCTCGAGTCTCCCATTCACCCTTCATTTGGCGTATCAAAAGATCTGAATCTCCGATCACCAGCAATTCTTTGACGTCCATGTCTAGAGCCATACGCAAACCCATTATGCAAGCTTCATACTCAGATGTGTTATTAGTGCAACTGAAGCGGAGTTGGGCAGCTGCCGGATAATAATGTCCCGTGGGAGAGATGAGGACTGCTCCAATACCATGGCCTTTTGAATTAGAAGCACCGTCAAAGTACATTTTCCACACGTGCTCTTCTTCATTAATCAACTCTTCAAGCACATCTACCTCCTCATCAGGGAAGTAAGTCTTCAACGGCTCATAATCATCATCCACCGGATTTTCAGCCAAATGATCAGCTAAGGCTTGAGCTTTCATTGCAGTTCTGGTGACATAAACTATGTCAAATTCTGTGAGCAGGATCTGCCATTTTGCAAGCTTGCCAGTTGGCATTGGCTTTTGAAATATGTACTTCAATGGATCCATCCGGGAAATCAGATAAGTGGTATAGGACAAAAGATAATGTTTCAACTTTTGTGCAACCCAAGTTAGGGCACAACACGTCCTTTCCAACAAAGTGTACCTGGCCTCACAATCTGTGAACTTCTTGCTCAGATAATAAATAGCATGTTCTTTCTTTCCCGAGGCATCATGTTGCCCCAATACACAACCAAAGGAGTTTTCATTGACTGACAAGTACAAAAACAACGGTCGGCCAGGCTCAGGCGGAACCAAAACAGGAGGATTTGACAAGTATTGCTTGATCTTGTCGAAGGCTTCTTGGCACTCCTCGGTCCATGCAATTGATGCATTCTTTTTGAACAACTTGAGGATCGGCTCACATATTGTGGTAAGTTGAGCAACGAACCTACTGATGTAATTCAACCTGCCTAGAAAGCTTTTAACATCCTTCTTGGTTCGAGGCGGAGGTAATTCTTGTATTGCTTTGATCTTTGCGGGATCCAATTCAATACCTCGCCTGCTAACAATGAAACCCAACAATTTTCCAGCAGGCACACCAAATGCACACTTGGCTGGATTCAGCTTCAGATTGTACCTACAGAGCCTTTCAAAGAACTTCCTGAGATCTCTCACGTGGTCTTCAGCAGTTCTAGACTTGATGATCACATCATCCACGTACACTTCTATTTCTTTATGCATCATATCATGGAAAATGGCAGTCATAGCCCTCACATAGGTTGCCCCAGCATTTTTCAAACCAAACGACATCACTCTATAGCAATAGGTTCCCCAAGGAGTAGTGAATGTCGTTTTGTGTGCATCATCTTCATCCATCTGGATTTGGTGATATCCAGCATAGCAGTCAACAAAGGATTGTATCTCATATTTGGCGCAATTGTCTACGAGGGTGTGAATATTAGGCAATGGAAAATTATCTTTGGGACTTGCCTTGTTCAAATCTCGATAGTCGACACATATCCTTGTTTTTCCATCCTTCTTAGGAACCGGAACAACATTTGCAACCCAAGTAGTGTACTGAACCGATTGAATCACTTTTGCATCCAGCTGTTTCATTATTTCATCATGGATTTTCTTGATCATATCAGTTTTGAACTTCCGTTGCATCTGTCTCACTGGAGGGAAACCAGGTTGAATTGGCAATTCATGGACTATCAATTCAGAACTCAAACCCGGCATCTCATCGTATGACCATGCAAAAACATCTCGATATTCAAAGAGTACTTTCCAAATATCGTTCTTCACTTCAGGTAGAGCATACATGCTTATCTTGGTTTCCCTCACATCGTCAGGGCTCCCAAGATTAACATCCTCTGTATCAGCCAAATTGGGTTTAGGCTTGCCCTCATGGCGTTCAACTTCCAGGCCTATCTCAAAATTTGCCTGTTCCCCGTCATATTCGATCTCATTAACAGATTCCTCAATGTTTTCTTCGTCACTTTCAACCTCAACTATGGTTATGGAGCCAAAATCAGATTGCGGTCCCTGGATGGACGATAAGTTCCTTGAACATGTCATGATATCAGGACCAGCAGATATATCACTACAGATAAACAAAAATAGAATAAAATTAGGAATATGAACAGAGATTGAAGTAAAGCTTGGCTCTTGGCCTTTCATTAATGAAAAAAGGGTTTGAATTACAAAAGGAAAGATGAGCAAAATAATACACTTGGCATACAACCCTTAGAATATCCAAGTGTATTCAAAAGAAAACAGTAAAACAACAGTCTACCAAGACCCCTTCCTGATGGGGAAGGGAGTTGCATTCCAGTTAGTCAGGTGCACGTCCGGGCCAATGTACTGAATTGAAGCATTACTGGAGCCTTCACCCGGCTGTACCATGCAGATTTCAAAAATGCCACCTAGATCAAATGGTGCATCCTGATTGTCTTCCACTGTGTTGACATTTGTAGCGACAACCTTTGGTTTCATAACATAACCCACAAAAGACTGAGCGAGACACGGAATTGGCTTTGGGAGAGACCAAACTTCCGACTTCTTTTTCTTTGCTTGCTTGCGATCAGCTGCTTTTGGCTTGAAACCTAGTCCCCATGTGCCTTGCACGCCATTTGGATAAACCGGATTTACCCTGCCTTGTAGTGACGCTCCCAAACCCTTTCCAAATTGGAAACCATGTTTTAACATTTCGGACGCCATCATGATAGACGTCTCTGACACTCTTGGGATGCGTATAGGTTTCCCTTCTGTTACTTTCTCCACATACACCACATCGGAGGTTTGATACATGATGGTCGGGCGTGTGGTGACTGCTTCAAGGGCTGGCACGTCCAGGCTATTGTTAAACTGTGAGTCATCCTCTCCATAAACCACGACAGCTTGATTATCCCAAGTAAACTTGACCACCTGATGAACTGTGGATGGTACTGCACAAGCCATGTGAATCCATGGTCGGCCCAATAACAGATTGTACGATGCATCCGTTTCCATGACTTGAAACTCAATGCTGAAGGTAGCAGGACCAATGGTTAACTCAAGATTGATGATGCCCAAAGATTCTCGAACTCCACCATCAAAAGCACGAACAGCAGAGGAACTTGCCTTGATTTTGCTCATATCCACCCTTAGACTCTTCAGTGTAGACAGAGGGAAAATATTCAATCCTGCGCCGCCATCTATTAGAACACGTGTGACATAGGAGTCTTCACACTTAACTGAGACATGAAGCGCTCGATTATGACCGGTTCCTTCTGCTGGCAGCTCCTCATCGGTGAACATCACACGATTAGTCTCAAATACTCTACCAGCAAGTGCTTCCAGATTAGCCACAGTAGTTTGTTCAGGAATGTAGGCCTCATTCAATATCTTCAACAGTGCATTGCGATGTGCTTCAGAGTTCATAAGTAGAGACAAGAGCGATATCTGAGCTGGAGTTTTTCTCAATTGCTCAACGATAGAATAATCTGTCGATCTCATTTTCTTCAAAAATTCTTCAGCTTCTTTCTCAGACACAGGCTCTTTGATGGGTCCTTGGTCTTCTCGACCTGGCTTTGCCTTTCTCAATTCTTCCGGGGTAAAACATCTCCCGGACCGGGTTAGACCATTTACATCTGCAGCAACCTCCATGATTTCTTTCCCGTTGTAAGACACAATTGTCTTGTTGTAGTTCCAAGGAACAGCCTTTGTACTTTTGACAGGGAGTTGCGCTGCTTGAGTGATGATAACCGGTTCACACTTCTTCGCCTTAACCTCGAAGACCGGAGTTTTCTGGCATGATGCCCCTTGCACAATAAATGTTGGTGCACTGTCATGAACTTTTTCTTGCTTTGCAACCGGAATTGTGAAACTTGGCTCAACAGCAGTATCTTGCTTTGCTTTGTTGACAGACGCACTTGACTTTCCCCTGATTACAACAATAAACGGCTCAGGGCCTTTGATGTCTGGAGAGGGACCAACTGCCACAATCTGCTTGGCGGCTTTCCCTTTCAAGTCCTCTTCTATGCATACCATCCCTACCATGGGTACGCTGTTTTGAACATCATGAGCTGGTAAAGGATTTTGATTCACATTTTGTGTTTCATCCCCCACGACTTTTATCTGATTATTGTCTATCATTGCCTGGATTACCCTTTTGAGTTCCCAGCAGGATTCTGTGTCGTGTCCAGGTGCTCCAGAATGAAACGCACAATGGCGTGAATGATCAACCCTTCCATTGGGGTTCACTTTCCCCGGGATTGGCTTCAACAGATTGGCTTGTTGCAATTTTTCAAAAAAATTAGTGTAAGTCTCCCCCAGTGGGGTGAACTGCCTTTTCTCTTGTTGCATGTTTCTCTGTTGCATGTTTGGACGAAAACCCTGCGGACCTCGTGGTCGATAAGGCATCTCCTGGTGAGCCTGGAATTGAGTATGTGCCTGTTGATTGTTATATTGGACTGGAGCAGGGGGTGGACGCCACTGTGGACCAGATAGAGGTTGAGCATAAGATGTTGCATTTACAGGGAATGAGAACTGCGGCATGGCAAATTGATGGCCGTGAGTTGGATAGAATTGTTGCGGCGGGGGTGCCTGAATATACCCTTGACGGTCGTTGTATCTCCCATCATTTCTTCTCGGTCCAGGACCAACCATTGCCACCTCATCTTTTTTCTCTTTCTTCTTCCCATAAGTACCTGACCCTGATTGCAACGCTTGGGTCGTGGCTCTCAAAGCTGTTTGGCTAACAATCTTGCCTGCTTTGATTCCTCTCTCAATCATCTCCCCAATTTTTACTGCTTCACTGAATTGCTTCCCAAGGGCAGAGGCCATTGCTTGGTAGTATGTTTCGTCAAGCACTTCGACGAATTCTTCGACCATTTTATCGTCTGGGATCAAAGGGCTCACACGCGCCGCCTGTTCGCGCCACCTATAGGCATACTCTCTGAAGCTTTCGCCTGGTTTCTTTGTGATCGTCTTCAAAGAAGAACGATCAGGAGCAGCCTCCATTTTGTAGCCATAATGATTCAGGAAAGCGCTGGCCATGTCGTCAAAGGTGACCCACTTGGAAACATCTTGTTGCACAAACCATTCTGTGGCCGGTCCTCCCAAACTGTCCGCAAAGTACGCCATCAATAATTCGTCCTTCTCGATACCCCTCATTTTGTTAAGGTATATCTTCACATGGATCCTTGGATCACTTTGTCCAGTGTACGGATCGAATTTGGGCACAACAAAGCCTTCAGGCAATGGCACATGAGGGAATAAGCACATGTCTTTGTATGAAATACTTGCTTTACCCCCTTGCCCTTGGATGTTTTTCACAGTTTGCTCCAAGCTTTTCAATTTCCGAGCAAAGTCAGCCTCTTCTGTTTTCCCCAATCTTTCGACATCAGCATGCGATTCTGGGTGGTGTCCATGATCATACGACTCAGTGGGGCGGAGTACATTACCCCAGGTTTTGTCGAATTGTTGATCACGAGCCCTCAACTGTGGGTCACTGTTTGACCTTTGCAAAGTGTGTCCTGCAGGAACAGTGAACACTGTGGCTGGAACTTGGGCTTGGCCATGTTGTGGGAATTGTGCCCCAGGTTGTACAGTAGAGGGTCCAGCTACGTTGTCAGTTTCTGGATGTGGACCGAACCCTGGAGGATAACGGGGGTCTTCTGCCATTGTAGATTGCCCTTGCCCTGGTGGCTGAGCATTCGCCGTGAAACCAGCAGCACCTGGCGGAGCAGGAGGTGCCTGAACTGCCGACAAGTTACGGACCAGTTGCATCATCATTTCTTTCATGGCCGTGAAATCCTCGGCCATCTTAGCCTGTTGTTCAGCCAAGCGAACCAGCTCAGTGTTCTCAGTTTCTTCGGCCATCGTTGCTGGAGTGTCTTCTTGAAGAGGTACTTCAACCACTTCTGGAACAGGCAGTAGTCCCTTGATTCTGGTGGAATAGGAATGTGGGGCCAGCACGGCAGTTGCTCAAGCTCTAAACAAATCAAAACAAGTTAGTGCAACAAGATAGCATGGAATATGAATTTGCTCGTCGGCCTGAACAATGCCTAAGGTCGTTATGCGTCATCCCAAATTGGTTTAGATTAGATCCCCAAGTGTACTATTTGATCTCTTTTCTCTTCTTTCTTTTTTTTTCTTTCTTTTCTTTTCCTTTCTTTTCTTTCTTTTTCTTTTTTTTTCTTTTTTTTTTTCAAGTGAGGCTAGAGGGTGAAATGAATTGACACATAAAAAATAAGCAAAATATTTTCATTACTTCAAAAGAAAGAGTACATACGGTGCTTCCGGAGCACGACCAAAAGGAACGTACAAATGACTTAAAAAGGTGAAAATAAATTACAACATGCCAAATTCAAAAGCGACATAAAGTACAACAATGTCAGGATGCAAAATAAATGACAAAAAGCAATAATCTGCATCATCTTGGCCTGATGTATCTACTAGGGTGACTGGGGCACAAAGTCAGCTGGCTCCTCTGGGTCGAACTCAAATGGCTCTACGGGATCTGCTGGCGGGCCTTCTGCAAAAGTACGACGCAATCCATTCAAATCTGCCGCAACTCTAGTGACGAAGGGAAGCACATGTGGGAGTATGTCCTCTGCGGGAAGCCTCCTATACTCATCGATGGACCGTGCCACATATGTAGCGGAGTCATAAACTTGCCGATAAGCTACACTGATGGTCCGTCCTGCAGCCTGTATATCTCGAAGTCGGTCCTGTGCTAGCCCTCTGAGCTGCTCACCCTGCTCTAATGCCCTGTCAAGTCGAGCTCGAGAATCTATGGCATCCTGGCGATGATACTCTTCCCTCTTCCTGCTTTCCAACAAAGCTGCCCTGTCGGCATCCCGCTCTGTCAATGCCTGTGAGTGCATGACACGGAGTCGTCTGACTGTGTCTAGGTGCTGATGCGCGAAACCCTCACTCTCTGCCTGAGCAGCTCTGGCGGCATCCCGCTCTGTCAATGCCTGTGAGTGCATGACACGGAGTCGTCTGACTGTGTCTAGGTGCTGATGCGCGAAACCCTCACTCTCTGACTGAGCAGCTCTGGCGGCATCCCTCTCTACAATTAAGCTTTGTATGGTATCACGGTATTCCTTCCTAATCTCGTGCCTAGCAAGCTGAACCTGCATATCCAGCCTGGCCTCAGTGTCAACCATGCCTGCTCTCGACCTCGCGGGCATCTCCCTGGGTATGGGCTGATGGTAATACCAGAACTTATACTCCCGAACGACCTCCCCCTTAAGTCCATCCTGAACCTGTGTGCTTTCTGCGAGGTGCCTCCTAGTATCCCACAGGCGCAGGATCTCACCTCTAAGAGTAGCTGGGTTGAGAGGATAGTCTGAGGCATATGCACTCATGTCCTCAACTATTGGGATCTCCTGCTTTCGACCCAACTGCCTAAGTACACGCAGAGGAACATAAGGCTGGGATGCTGTCAAACCCATCAGAACGAGAAAAGGACGATCCACGCATCTGTGTACAACCTCCCTCTTAGAAAACCAGCTGCACTGCCACAAAATCTTGTCCGGCGTGAGAGAGTTCAAGAAAGACCTCCAATCTGGCTCACTTCCTGAGAATTTATACCTCTCGATGTGTTCGAGATGGTATTCAAGATAATTGATGTCACAGCACCTAAGAATATCACGAGGTGGGCAAGGGCGTACATGCTCCAAGAACCAGACCTGTAATAGAAGGTTACACCCCTCAAAGAAACCGCTCTCTCCCTTGTGGCATCGAGTCAAAGCATGAAACATACTACCCAATATCGTCGGGATGATAGTGGCATCTGGTGCCCCACCATACAAAGCTGCCATGGTCCAACTGACCTTAATGGATATCGCTCTATCCGGTAGTGGGAAAACCAACAACCCTAGCAAAGCGAACACAAAGACCTTAGGACAGAGGAGTACCCAATCTTCATATTTCAGCTTATCGTGGAACTCAAATCCATACTTCTTAAAACCATTATCGGCCCCAAAACGATCATAAAGGTAATCAAATGAAATCCAGCCTTGACGAACACTAGCGATTGAGAGGTCCGTTCGTAGCTTGATATTATTGAAAAAATCACGCTCATTAACCTTCCTCGGAGCAATCATATTCTTTTTCTCAAAATCCAGCTTAAGAAGCCCAGCTATTTCCTCGAGGGTCGGCGTCATCTCAAACCCCTTAAAACAGAAGGTATTTTGGTTTGGGTTCCAAAACCCGACTAGTGCACTGACCAAGTCTCGCCGCGGGACAATAGTTTTAGTCACAAGGTCAGTCAGAAAACCAATCTTCTCCTGGACTATATCTTTCTGCATTTCACTCATTGTGTCCCACCAAGACTTTAGAGATTTATCCGATTTGGGTGGGCCATCAGTCATCATAATAGAAGGTGGAATGGCATCAGCAGGGTATTTTCTTTTGACTGTCCTAGAAGATGATGCAGCCATTGTTCCTAATAAAAAAATGTGTCAAATGTTTGAAAGCCTGAGAACAACTTAAAACAACTGATCAACAGAGCAAAACAGATGCCTAAACTGCTAATTCGAAACTCCAATTTCCAACAAAACTTTTGTCATTGTAATGACGTAAAGTTGACCCTAAGAGAATCAAAAAATTTTGCCATCATAACGGCATCAGGACTGACTCCGGAAAATTACCAACATTGGTATTTAGATGTAATTTATAAAAGAAAAAAATTCGACGTTACAACGACGCCACATTGACACCAAAACAAAATTTCATTTCCAGTGATGAACACTACAGTACTTTTGCAAAAATTCGCCGGCATAACGACGTGAAAAACTGGATCTCAAAAACCCCCAACATCGGTATACGAGCCTTTTTCTAAAAATTCGCCATTATAGCGGCGTAAAAACTGACACGAAAATTTTTTGACTTTCTGACTACTAAGTATGTTCATATTTTTTTTGTAAAATTTTCGTCATCATAACGACACAAACTGACATATACAAAAGACGGCAAACACTGGCGTTTTTACAAAAATTTGCCATTACAGCAGTATGACTCAATTTTGTAAAAATAGCAAAACATTTACATTTAAAACATAAAATTCAACCTCTTCCTCACTTTTCCTTTCATTTTTCTCTTTTTTTTTTCTATTTTTTTTCTTTTGAAATCCGTCTCTCCCCAACTTGATCAGCATAACAACCTTTCCTAATCGCATGCAACACATAGAATGCTTTTTTAGACAAGTCTTTCCCGGGAAGTGGGTCTCGTTCAGACAACAGGTAGTCAACCTAGACAAGTGCAATACCGGTGTATCGCACCTCATTAAGTCGGATATGATGCAGATAATTGGGCCTAAAGGTTTAACTCTAGGTGACACAACTGACTCAGTGTCTAGACTGGCTGAAAACCCGGTGGACAAACCGGGCGGAAAGCGCATCAGGGCCATCCGGAGACAGTGTGTCCGGCCTAAAACCCCGTCACGCCTTCCTCCTAAATCATGGGCAATTTAGTAAGAAAGTCCCAGATGCCACAAGCAATCTGGTAAGTGTACGTGTGTGTGTGTTTCAGAGACTCAGAGGGTTGCGGAGGAAGACAGTTTATATATACAGTTCAACAATATCAAAGTAGTAACATTCAACTTTTCAGGTGATAACGGCAATAAAATAACAACCAAATATTTAATAAATTAAAACATGCGACAATTTATCAAAGCCGGAGATTCTAGTTTTCACTAATATCCCCAGCGGAGTCGCCAAGCTGTCACGCCCTAAAAAATATAATTATTTAACTGCGCGGGTCGAGTTTATTCATTTAAAGGCTCGTGACTGGTGTTCACAAGGTACAAAATTTATTTAGAGAACTCGGAGTCGCCACTTGACATAGTTTAAGGTGTGCCAAGTCACCAAAGGTACCTTGGAACACCTCTGACTCGTCTAATGGTCTGCGTTAGAGATTCGGGTAAGGTTCTCAGTTGACTCTCGGGAAGGTGTTAGGCACCCTCGAGTCCTGTGCCAAGCACAGTTGCTTTATTGTCGCGATTTTAACTTATTAAAATATGGTTGTTATATTAATGCCGTTAATTTGAATATGATACTTTGATTTAAGAAAATTAAAAAGCGTTATTCTTATCCAGCCTCACGGAGGACTGGACGAATTTACACTTTGTTTCATAGTAAATAAATGAATAAATGGATAATAAAAATTTATTGCGTATTTCCCAAACCTTATAAAAGGGTTTGTCTACTTTCTAAAAGAAGGAATTTAATTAGTTTAAAAATAATAATTAATTTAGTATTAGTTTGACTTAATTTAATTTTTCTTTTAGCCTAATAAGTAGATCACAAATCATACTTATCTATTTGCCTAATCGTATAAAATAAATCTCAGTTTAAAAAAGCTTAACAGGACCGGAAGCCAAATGATTCTATAAAAATTGGTGGCTATGTATCAAAGTAATGACTGTTTATTCACGACTTAATTTGGTAGACTGTTTTAATTTTTTGTAAAGAAAGGATGTGGACCGGTTCATTTTGCGAAAATGAGCCGTCTAGAAGTTGTCTTGCAAGATTGTACATTTTTTATACTTTATCAAAATTTTTAAACTGTCGTGCGTAATACTTTTTTTTGGAGATAAATCTTAAACTTGTTAAGTAGCCAACTTTAACAAAAGATTGGCATATATAAGCAAAGTCACCTTCACAAAAGAGTGACACATGCTAATATCAACTCAATTACAATTTTAGGTTCATTTCTGCAAATGTAAATACAGTGTTCAAATTGTCCACATTACTCTTGCGCACATGGTTCTTACTCTTGCGCACATGGTTCTTTTCAGCATTTGGTTTCACCTTTCAACCTATTTTTTTTAGAATTCATGGTTTGCATAGTTGTATCAATTTATTGAAATAGCCAGATTTGCCTATTTAAATTAACACTGCACTTATATCCTATTTCTTTGCCTAACCATTTCAGATTTAAAACAAATTTTTTTTTTCAGAATTTGCAAATATGACCAGTTTACAGAAATAGCCCTATATTACAGAAATGGCCAGAATTCAACATTTTTCAATTTTTCGATGGTTAAAAAATCTAAATTTGCCTAATATTTAACATTCTGTCCAGATTTTTAAATTTGCACAAACAGCCTCTTTTCAAAAACGGGCCAGATTTTAAAATAAGAGAACATACATGTTGAATTTTAGTGAATGAAAAAACTAATCCTATACAACAGTCCCAAATACCCATTCCAATCACATTTCCATACATTTGAGGATAACTACAAAAATAAACTCTTAAATATGCAATGGCTAGCAACTTTCATTATTTTTTTTTAGCACAAATTCAAGACTTTAAAGAAACTAACCTATAGCACATGTGAGCATATTTTTTAAAGGCCAATAAACATGCTGATTTTATTTCATTTTTATAGCTAAAATGATAAAACATATAAGGTAAATTGTGTTTACCTTTGAAGCAAAAAATTCCTAGCCAACGAGAAAAATGGACAACAAGGAAACACAACCAAAGACCAAGCAACTTCTACTCCAAACCAGCAGCTAAAACAGCCCCTTTTATACCCTATTCAACCTTTAAAACCTTGAGATTTATGCCCCAAAAGACCTTAGATGTAAAGGCTTTTGGTTCTAAATCTAACTCTCTAAACTTACTATTTTTTTTTAAGTGTTTTTGTTCACTCTTTTAGTAAAATTTCAGCAAGTAGTTGTGTATTAAAGAGGGTAGTAAATGCCTCTATTTATAGCTAAAAGGTGGGGCTAAAGGGTGGGGTGTGGACTTGTACAAAAGTACAAGCCCACACCCTACACTTGAGTGCTTTTAGTCCCATTTTTTCAAGCAAAAGTACAGCAGCTGTAGAGGACTGTTTCAGCCACCTAAAACTGTCCTAAAGGGCTGAAATAATGCAAGGAAATGTCCTTAAAAGGACACCAAGCACTCATCACTAATTTAAGGGGTCTAGGACCAAACTAAGGCAATTAAATCAGCCCTCCACACTAACTAAACTATTCTAAAGCTAAAGACAATCAGATTTCAAAAAAAAATATATATATTTCCTACCTAAACTTGAGCAAAACAAACTAAACAGCCCCAATGCTTCAACCAAAGATAAACCAAACCAACTCTTACCAAGATCCTACTTGAACTAAGCAGATGCAAAGCATCTCGTGCTTGACACAAACAAAATCAACACCTTATGAGTTACACTAATTAAAACAAAGAGCTTTACATGTTTAAAGCCAAATGAGAATAGAGACAAGCCATACTTCCACTTATTTCTTTTCCTTACAGTGAACTACTCTATACAACTTTCCTTAACAGGAAACTTAAAGGAGAAACAAAACAAAACTCACATACTAATTTCCTAATTGCTAACATTATACTTGAAGACAAACAAACCAATACTCTTATTCAAAATAATCTCTTCCCATATATAAGGTTCAAATTCATTTCCAATAACGTCAATACAATTACTATCCCACATGCTAAACTACAACTAAACATCTTAAGCAAAAATTAAAAAAAACATAAACAAAGTAAAGTTTTGCTATCTAAACCATCTAAGCCAATGCCAAGCAAAAAGGAAACTCACTCGTCAACGCGAATACAATGTCGCTGTCATAGTTGAGCCGCTGAATCGGCACTCACGGCTGCCTCAATCAGTACGCCCGCTGCAACATAGCCGCAGCCCCATCCTTATCACGCCACCATCATACGCTCGCTCGACGTCATCACAGCCCCGGATTCAAACAAAGAAAAAGTCCTCCTCGCTGCCTTAAATCAACTCGCAATATTGCAAACCAAACATCACCTCATTGTCCTAAAACAACTACTACAATATCTCCCCATTCGTTTTCATCACAACTTCCCACTGCCCCCCGTTAGAAACCGAAACATTCCCCTACATATCAAACAAAAACAACCCCAAACCATCTCCATAGCTCCAAACAAACAAACATCACACAAAAAACAAAAAATGAATCAGAAAAAGAAGAAAAGAAAAGAAGAACAGAAACGGAGAAAGAAACAAAAAGGGAACGGGTAAAAGGGAGAGTGATTTTGGGGAGATGGGGATACGGGGGTGAGAGGGAAGTGAAGAGGAGGAGAGGGAACCAAAAACTTACCGGAAAAATTCAAAGTCGCCGGAGTCGTGGTTTGACCGAAACTTCAAAGCCCGATCTACGCGAAACGGCTTGAAATTTGAAGAAAACAATCACGGAAACTGAAAGAGGGGGTCAAGATCTATTGAATGGTGTATTTTTATATTTTTTCCGGCCACCGGAGGTGGTGGCCGGCGGCGGCAGCACGGTGGCCGGCCGGTGGCTCCGCCGTGGAGCGATTTCCGGCGAGTTGGGAGAAAAGTTCAGCATGGTGTCCCTATATTCTGATTTTTGTGTAAAAATGAGAGAAAAATGTTATTTTTGGCTTATATAGTTAGTGAGTATGGGCCGGGTTATAGATATGGGCTGATGGGCCAATGTATTGGGCTGCATTGTTTTTACAAATAGCCATTTAAAAGGCACTATGTACAAAATTAATAAACATAAGCTCACATAATCTACACTAATCATCACAATTAAACATAGATTGCAAATAAACACATAACAAGTAATTTTGTTAATTTAACATCCTAATTAAAGATAAATTTAGTCAAAATTAGGTGATTACAGCTGCCCCTCTTTGTTCGGGAACACGAAGAGTTTTCGGACAAAGAAGTAATCAAAACTAATTTTGGCTTTTCGGTTCTAGCCGAGAACATGCTTTTCAGAATGGTGACCGTACCTTGAATTTCGGTTCTAACCGAGAACAAAGTTACCTACATATCCCCGGACTAAGGAATCAGGTCAGTGTAGTTCCTCGCGTGCGGTAGCTGGGACTACCGCATTCAAACAGACACTAGACTCACTAAGACTCACTAAGACAACACTTAGACACTCTAAACTACTTAAGACAAAACTAGAGACTCTTCTAGACACACTTGGGGCTAATACTAGACACTCTAGACTACTAGGAGGCTGTCGTTGCTGAGTACTGGTTGCTTGCTGGTGGTCGTTGCTTTTACAAAGAAAAATGGAATTACAACATTGAAAGATGTAAAAGTTAACAATTCCTAGACTATATCTTCATGCTTCCTTGAGGTAAATCTCGGCTTGAAAGACAAACTCCATCGCCCGTTGTATAGGTAAGCACCATCTGAAACTTGAAATGGTCGCATCCGTTTCAAGCAGGTCTTGACTTGAAGCTGGGAATGGTTGCTATCTTTGAGCAGGACTAACTTGAAAAGGAAATGGTTGCTATCTTTGAGCGCAAATGACTTGAACTAGATGTAAGTGCTATCTTCTAGCAAAAATGACTTGAAAGGAAAATGATCGCCATCTTTTAGCAGATCTTAACATGGAAAGGAGATGACGCTATCTTTGAGCGAGACTGACTCGAAAAGGAAATGATCGCTATCTTTTAGCAGATCCTGACATGGAAAGAAAATGATGCTATCTTTGAGCGAACTGACTCGAAAAGGAAATGATCGCTATCTTTTAGCAGATCTTGACATGGAGAGGAAATGACGCTATCTTTGAGCGAACTGACTCGAAAAGGGAATGATCGCTATCTTTTAGCAGATCTTGACATTGAAAGGAAATGACGCTATCTTTGAGCGAAACTGACTCGAAAAGGAAATGATCGCTATCTTTTAGCAGATCTTGACATGGAAAGGAAATGACGCTATCTTTGAGCGAGGCTGACTCGAAAAGGAGATGATCGCTATCTTTTAGTAGATCTTGGTATGGAAAGGAAATGACGCTATCTTTGAGCGAAACTGACTCGAAAAGGAAATGGGTGCTATCTTTTAGCGGGACTGACACGAAAAGGAAATGATCGCTATCTTTTAGCAGATCTTGATATGGAAAAGAAATGACGCTGTCTTTTAGCGGGAATTGACTCGAAAAGAGAATGGAGTTCCGTCTGATATCTGGCGCACCTACCCCAATTCAAGTGGTCCTAGCTCTTTCTTGGCAACATAGCAAATGTCACACTTACTTTCTGCATCGTGGATACACCCTGTTTCAGATCTTGCAAATAAGCTTAGCGACTCTTGTTCTATTCTTCACAGTACTGTGGGATGAACAACGCCTAAAGCTTCTCCCAAACATATCCACTCTTCATGATACAATTTTGGTATGTCGTCCTTCCGGCCTGATGTGCGGTGCTGGGCTCCAATTATCAATGTCGATCATGACTTGCTGCAAACTTTTCCATTGTCGAGGGTGTGCCCCGCTTGCTGGAATTAAAACTGAATCCTGAAAGACAGAGTTTTGCAATTTTCTTTTGTTGCTCATGTGAGGTTAGCGCCGAAAGGGCGAGGAATTAATGATGAGGCAAGATGTACAAAATGGAATAAAAAGTTTAAGGGCGAAAGTCGTTTGGACAGGGAACGTCTTTCTGAAGAGGGAAACTTATCTGGCAATATACTGGCGGCCTTGATGATCATGACATGTATCTTGGATGACCTCGTCCGACCAGTGCCACTTGTTTGTTGAGAGTTGATCCATGGAAGATATCAAACCATAACCAAGTTGAGGTGACCCTCAAGTCGACTAGTAGCGCCCTTTCGGGTTTTCGCCAACTAGCCACTCTCTTTGATCTTTTTCCTCACTGTTTGTCTTGCGGCGCCTTCTCAGGTTTTCACCGATAAGACTTCTTTCTTTTCTTTTTCTTTTTTTTCATTTTTTTTTCTTCTTTTTTTTTTTCAATTCAATTTACAACACCAACATCTCTTGAAACATGTGAATAGATGATACAAAAATGATAGAAGTTTGTTTTTATTTTATTTTATTTATGAAATAAAATAAAAACAAACTTCTGCCCCAGTTTAGCATAAAAAGGGGATCTAAATTTCCTTTGATGTTGGCCGCAAACTTGAAGGCAAGTTTTGCGTCAATAAAAGAAAACAAGGAAAGAGGAATTTTCTCTTATTGCGACCGCACCAGAATGGTTGCCTACGTATCCTTTTGAGAGAAATCAGGTCAGACGTAGCTCTAGGCAAATGCCCAGGTTTGCTTTTCAGTTTCATTTCATGTTGATACAATTACATTGATTCCAGCCGAGAATATGTCTCGAAAGTACAATATTTAAAATGCTAATAAGGGATACAATTTGGGATAGCAAAAGAGAACAAAAGCCTTGCATTCATCCCGAGTTGAAAGCCATCTTGGAGTCAAATGTAGTACCTCTTGACCGCGTCTGCATTGACGGGTATTTCAGTTGTCCTGCCTTCTGGATCTGTAAGGTACAAGGCGCCATTTGGCAATACTTTCTTTACCAGGTATGGCCCTTTCCAATTTGGAGCAAATTTCCCTTTAGCTTCTTCCTGATGAGGAAAGATTCTTTTCAAGACTAATTGCCCTTGTTTCAAGTCGCGCAGGCGCACTTTCTTGTTGTAGGCTCGGGCCATTCTTTGCTGATACAATTGACCATGACAAACTGCATTGAGCCTCTTTTCATCAATGAATGACAACTGTTCCAATCGGGTTTTGACCCATTCTGTGTCCTCAATTTCTGCTTCCACAATGATTCTGAGAGATGGTATTTCAACTTCAGCGGGTATGACTGCTTCAGTTCCATATACCAATGAATATGGGGTGGCACCTATGGAAGTGCGCACAGTTGTGCGGTAACCAAGCAGAGCAAAAGACAACTTCTCATGCCAATCACGAGATCCTTGTATCATTTTCCTGAGGATCTTCTTGATATTCTTATTGGCTGCTTCAACCGCACCATTTGCCTTTGGTCGGTAAGGTGTGAAATTTCGGTGCATGATCTTGAATCTTTCACACACGTCATTCATTAAATGACTGTTCAGATTTGCCGCATTATCAGTGATGATGGTACTTGGGATACCAAAGCGACAAATAATGTTAGAATGAACGAAATCCACCACGGCTTTCTTGGTCACGGACTTGAGAGTGACAGCCTCAACCCATTTGGTGAAATAATCTATTGCAACCAGAATGAATCTGTGCCCATTTGATGCTCTTGGTTCAATAGGCCCGATAACATCCATCCCCCACGCTGTAAAAGGCCAAGGGGCTGACATTGTGTGCAACTCTAAAGGAGGTGAATGTATCAAATCACCGTGTACTTGGCATTGATGACACTTTCGCACAAAAGTAATGCAGTCATGTTCCATGGTAAGCCAGAAGTATCCTGCTCTGAGTACTTTCTTAGCTAGCACGTACCCGCTCATGTGGGGTCCACAGATCCCGGAATGCATGTCATTGAGAATTTTCGTGGCTTCAGTTGCATCCACGCATCCCAAATCAGGTGTCCTTTTGTACACCACCCCTCCACTCAGAAAGAAACCACTTGCCAGTCGTCGAAGCGTTCTCTTTTGATTATTTTCTGCCATTGGAGGATATGTCCCATCTTGAAGGAAATTCTTGACATCAAAGTACCACGGTTGACCGTCAATTTCTTCTTCAATCACATTGCAGTATGCATGTTGGCTTTGGACCTGAATCTCTAACGGATCAATATGGGCTTTATCAGGATGGACAAGCATTGAGGCTAATGTAGCCAATGCGTCAGCCAGCTCATTATGTATTCTGAGAACATGTCTAAACTTTAGAACATCGAACTTTTGGCGAAGGTCGTCCATACACTGCTTGTACATGATCAACTTAAGATCTCGAGTCTCCCATTCACCCTTCATTTGGCGTATCAAAAGATCTGAATCTCCGATCACCAGCAATTCTTTGACGTCTATGTCTAGAGCCATACGCAAACCCATTATGCAAGCTTCATACTCAGATGTGTTATTAGTGCAACTGAAGCGGAGTTGGGCAGCTGCCGGATAATAATGTCCCGTGGGAGAGATGAGGACTGCTCCAATACCATGGCCTTTTGAATTAGAAGCACCGTCAAAGTACATTTTCCACACGTGCTCTTCTTCATTAATCAACTCTTCAAGCACATCTACCTCCTCATCAGGGAAGTAAGTCTTCAACGGCTCATAATCATCATCCACCGGATTTTCAGCCAAATGATCAGCTAAGGCTTGAGCTTTCATTGCAGTTCTGGTGACATAAACTATGTCAAATTCTGTGAGCAGGATCTGCCATTTTGCAAGCTTGCCAGTTGGCATTGGCTTTTGAAATATGTACTTCAATGGATCCATCCGGGAAATCAGATAAGTGGTATAGGACAAAAGATAATGTTTCAACTTTTGTGCAACCCAAGTTAGGGCACAACACGTCCTTTCCAACAAAGTGTACCTGGCCTCACAATCTGTGAACTTCTTGCTCAGATAATAAATAGCATGTTCTTTCTTTCCCGAGGCATCATGTTGCCCCAATACACAACCAAAGGAGTTTTCATTGACTGACAAGTACAAAAACAACGGTCGGCCAGGCTCAGGCGGAACCAAAACAGGAGGATTTGACAAGTATTGCTTGATCTTGTCGAAGGCTTCTTGGCACTCCTCGGTCCATGCAATTGATGCATTCTTTTTGAACAACTTGAGGATCGGCTCACATATTGTGGTAAGTTGAGCAACGAACCTACTGATGTAATTCAACCTGCCTAGAAAGCTTTTAACATCCTTCTTGGTTCGAGGCGGAGGTAATTCTTGTATTGCTTTGATCTTTGCGGGATCCAATTCAATACCTCGCCTGCTAACAATGAAACCCAACAATTTTCCAGCAGGCACACCAAATGCACACTTGGCTGGATTCAGCTTCAGATTGTACCTACAGAGCCTTTCAAAGAACTTCCTGAGATCTCTCACGTGGTCTTCAGCAGTTCTAGACTTGATGATCACATCATCCACGTACACTTCTATTTCTTTATGCATCATATCATGGAAAATGGCAGTCATAGCCCTCACATAGGTTGCCCCAGCATTTTTCAAACCAAACGACATCACTCTATAGCAATAGGTTCCCCAAGGAGTAGTGAATGTCGTTTTGTGTGCATCATCTTCATCCATCTGGATTTGGTGATATCCAGCATAGCAGTCAACAAAGGATTGTATCTCATATTTGGCGCAATTGTCTACGAGGGTGTGAATATTAGGCAATGGAAAATTATCTTTGCGACTTGCCTTGTTCAAATCTCGATAGTCGACACATATCCTTGTTTTTCCATCCTTCTTAGGAACCGGAACAACATTTGCAACCCAAGTAGTGTACTGAACCGATTGAATCACTTTTGCATCCAGCTGTTTCATTATTTCATCATGGATTTTCTTGATCATATCAGTTTTGAACTTCCGTTGCATCTGTCTCACTGGAGGGAAACCAGGTTGAATTGGCAATTCATGGACTATCAATTCAGAACTCAAACCCGGCATCTCATCGTATGACCATGCAAAAACATCTCGATATTCAAAGAGTACTTTCCAAATATCGTTCTTCACTTCAGGTAGAGCATACATGCTTATCTTGGTTTCCCTCACATCGTCAGGGCTCCCAAGATTAACATCCTCTGTATCAGCCAAATTGGGTTTAGGCTTGCCCTCATGGCGTTCAACTTCCAGGCCTATCTCAAAATTTGCCTGTTCCCCGTCATATTCGATCTCATTAACAGATTCCTCAATGTTTTCTTCGTCACTTTCAACCTCAACTATGGTTATGGAGCCAAAATCAGATTGCGGTCCCTGGATGGACGATAAGTTCCTTGAACATGTCATGATATCAGGACCAGCAGATATATCACTACAGATAAACAAAAATAGAATAAAATTAGGAATATGAACAGAGATTGAAGTAAAGCTTGGCTCTTGGCCTTTCATTAATGAAAAAAGGGTTTGAATTACAAAAGGAAAGATGAGCAAAATAATACACTTGGCATACAACCCTTAGAATATCCAAGTGTATTCAAAAGAAAACAGTAAAACAACAGTCTACCAAGACCCCTTCCTGATGGGGAAGGGAGTTGCATTCCAGTTAGTCAGGTGCACGTCCGGGCCAATGTACTGAATTGAAGCATTACTGGAGCCTTCACCCGGCTGTACCATGCAGATTTCAAAAATGCACCTAGATCAAATGGTGCATCCTGATTGTCTTCCACTGTGTTGACATTTGTAGCGACAACCTTTGGTTTCATAACATAACCCACAAAAGACTGAGCGAGACACGGAATTGGCTTTGGGAGAGACCAAACTTCCGACTTCTTTTTCTTTGCTTGCTTGCGATCAGCTGCTTTTGGCTTGAAACCTAGTCCCCATGTGCCTTGCACGCCATTTGGATAAACCGGATTTACCCTGCCTTGTAGTGACGCTCCCAAACCCTTTCCAAATTGGAAACCATGTTTTAACATTTCGGACGCCATCATGATAGACGTCTCTGACACTCTTGGGATGCGTATAGGTTTCCCTTCTGTTACTTTCTCCACATACACCACATCGGAGGTTTGATACATGATGGTCGGGCGTGTGGTGACTGCTTCAAGGGCTGGCACGTCCAGGCTATTGTTAAACTGTGAGTCATCCTCTCCATAAACCACGACAGCTTGATTATCCCAAGTAAACTTGACCACCTGATGAACTGTGGATGGTACTGCACAAGCCATGTGAATCCATGGTCGGCCCAATAACAGATTGTACGATGCATCCGTTTCCATGACTTGAAACTCAATGCTGAAGGTAGCAGGACCAATGGTTAACTCAAGATTGATGATGCCCAAAGATTCTCGAACTCCACCATCAAAAGCACGAACAGCAGAGGAACTTGCCTTGATTTTGCTCATATCCACCCTTAGACTCTTCAGTGTAGACAGAGGGAAAATATTCAATCCTGCGCCGCCATCTATTAGAACACGTGTGACATAGGAGTCTTCACACTTAACTGAGACATGAAGCGCTCGATTATGACCGGTTCCTTCTGCTGGCAGCTCCTCATCGGTGAACATCACACGATTAGTCTCAAATACTCTACCAGCAAGTGCTTCCAGATTAGCCACAGTAGTTTGTTCAGGAATGTAGGCCTCATTCAATATCTTCAACAGTGCATTGCGATGTGCTTCAGAGTTCATAAGTAGAGACAAGAGCGATATCTGAGCTGGAGTTTTTCTCAATTGCTCAACGATAGAATAATCTGTCGATCTCATTTTCTTCAAAAATTCTTCAGCTTCTTTCTCAGACACAGGCTCTTTGATGGGTCCTTGGTCTTCTCGACCTGGCTTTGCCTTTCTCAATTCTTCCGGGGTAAAACATCTCCCGGACCGGGTTAGACCATTTACATCTGCAGCAACCTCCATGATTTCTTTCCCGTTGTAAGACACAATTGTCTTGTTGTAGTTCCAAGGAACAGCCTTTGTACTTTTGACAGGGAGTTGCGCTGCTTGAGTGATGATAACCGGTTCACACTTCTTCGCCTTAACCTCGAAGACCGGAGTTTTCTGGCATGATGCCCCTTGCACAATAAATGTTGGTGCACTGTCATGAACTTTTTCTTGCTTTGCAACCGGAATTGTGAAACTTGGCTCAACAGCAGTATCTTGCTTTGCTTTGTTGACAGACGCACTTGACTTTCCCCTGATTACAACAATAAACGGCTCAGGGCCTTTGATGTCTGGAGAGGGACCAACTGCCACAATCTGCTTGGCGGCTTTCCCTTTCAAGTCCTCTTCTATGCATACCATCCCTACCATGGGTACGCTGTTTTGAACATCATGAGCTGGTAAAGGATTTTGATTCACATTTTGTGTTTCATCCCCCACGACTTTTATCTGATTATTGTCTATCATTGCCTGGATTACCCTTTTGAGTTCCCAGCAGGATTCTGTGTCGTGTCCAGGTGCTCCAGAATGAAACGCACAATGGCGTGAATGATCAACCCTTCCATTGGGGTTCACTTTCCCCGGGATTGGCTTCAACAGATTGGCTTGTTGCAATTTTTCAAAAAAATTAGTGTAAGTCTCCCCCAGTGGGGTGAACTGCCTTTTCTCTTGTTGCATGTTTCTCTGTTGCATGTTTGGACGAAAACCCTGCGGACCTCGTGGTCGATAAGGCATCTCCTGGTGAGCCTGGAATTGAGTATGTGCCTGTTGATTGTTATATTGGACTGGAGCAGGGGGTGGACGCCACTGTGGACCAGATAGAGGTTGAGCATAAGATGTTGCATTTACAGGGAATGAGAACTGCGGCATGGCAAATTGATGGCCGTGAGTTGGATAGAATTGTTGCGGCGGGGGTGCCTGAATATACCCTTGACGGTCGTTGTATCTCCCATCATTTCTTCTCGGTCCAGGACCAACCATTGCCACCTCATCTTTTTTCTCTTTCTTCTTCCCATAAGTACCTGACCCTGATTGCAACGCTTGGGTCGTGGCTCTCAAAGCTGTTTGGCTAACAATCTTGCCTGCTTTGATTCCTCTCTCAATCATCTCCCCAATTTTTACTGCTTCACTGAATTGCTTCCCAAGGGCAGAGGCCATTGCTTGGTAGTATGTTTCGTCAAGCACTTCGACGAATTCTTCGACCATTTTATCGTCTGGGATCAAAGGGCTCACACGCGCCGCCTGTTCGCGCCACCTATAGGCATACTCTCTGAAGCTTTCGCCTGGTTTCTTTGTGATCGTCTTCAAAGAAGAACGATCAGGAGCAGCCTCCATTTTGTAGCCATAATGATTCAGGAAAGCGCTGGCCATGTCGTCAAAGGTGACCCACTTGGAAACATCTTGTTGCACAAACCATTCTGTGGCCGGTCCTCCCAAACTGTCCGCAAAGTACGCCATCAATAATTCGTCCTTCTCGATACCCCTCATTTTGTTAAGGTATATCTTCACATGGATCCTTGGATCACTTTGTCCAGTGTACGGATCGAATTTGGGCACAACAAAGCCTTCAGGCAATGGCACATGAGGGAATAAGCACATGTCTTTGTATGAAATACTTGCTTTACCCCCTTGCCCTTGGATGTTTTTCACAGTTTGCTCCAAGCTTTTCAATTTCCGAGCAAAGTCAGCCTCTTCTGTTTTCCCCAATCTTTCGACATCAGCATGCGATTCTGGGTGGTGTCCATGATCATACGACTCAGTGGGGCGGAGTACATTACCCCAGGTTTTGTCGAATTGTTGATCACGAGCCCTCAACTGTGGGTCACTGTTTGACCTTTGCAAAGTGTGTCCTGCAGGAACAGTGAACACTGTGGCTGGAACTTGGGCTTGGCCATGTTGTGGGAATTGTGCCCCAGGTTGTACAGTAGAGGGTCCAGCTACGTTGTCAGTTTCTGGATGTGGACCGAACCCTGGAGGATAACGGGGGTCTTCTGCCATTGTAGATTGCCCTTGCCCTGGTGGCTGAGCATTCGCCGTGAAACCAGCAGCACCTGGCGGAGCAGGAGGTGCCTGAACTGCCGACAAGTTACGGACCAGTTGCATCATCATTTCTTTCATGGCCGTGAAATCCTCGGCCATCTTAGCCTGTTGTTCAGCCAAGCGAACCAGCTCAGTGTTCTCAGTTTCTTCGGCCATCGTTGCTGGAGTGTCTTCTTGAAGAGGTACTTCAACCACTTCTGGAACAGGCAGTAGTCCCTTGATTCTGGTGGAATAGGAATGTGGGGCCAGCACGGCAGTTGCTCAAGCTCTAAACAAATCAAAACAAGTTAGTGCAACAAGATAGCATGGAATATGAATTTGCTCGTCGGCCTGAACAATGCCTAAGGTCGTTATGCGTCATCCCAAATTGGTTTAGATTAGATCCCCAAGTGTACTATTTGATCTCTTTTCTCTTCTTTCTTTTTTTTTCTTTCTTTTCTTTTCCTTTCTTTTCTTTCTTTTTCTTTTTTTTTCTTTTTTTTTTTCAAGTGAGGCTAGAGGGTGAAATGAATTGACACATAAAAAATAAGCAAAATATTTTCATTACTTCAAAAGAAAGAGTACATACGGTGCTTCCGGAGCACGACCAAAAGGAACGTACAAATGACTTAAAAAGGTGAAAATAAATTACAACATGCAAAATTCAAAAGCGACATAAAGTACAACAATGTCAGGATGCAAAATAAATGACAAAAAGCAATAATCTGCATCATCTTGGCCTGATGTATCTACTAGGGTGACTGGGGCACAAAGTCAGCTGGCTCCTCTGGGTCGAACTCAAATGGCTCTACGGGATCTGCTGGCGGGCCTTCTGCAAAAGTACGACGCAATCCATTCAAATCTGCCGCAACTCTAGTGACGAAGGGAAGCACATGTGGGAGTATGTCCTCTGCGGGAAGCCTCCTATACTCATCGATGGACCGTGCCACATATGTAGCGGAGTCATAAACTTGCCGATAAGCTACACTGATGGTCCGTCCTGCAGCCTGTATATCTCGAAGTCGGTCCTGTGCTAGCCCTCTGAGCTGCTCACCCTGCTCTAATGCCCTGTCAAGTCGAGCTCGAGAATCTATGGCATCCTGGCGATGATACTCTTCCCTCTTCCTGCTTTCCAACAAAGCTGCCCTGTCGGCATCCCGCTCTGTCAATGCCTGTGAGTGCATGACACGGAGTCGTCTGACTGTGTCTAGGTGCTGATGCGCGAAACCCTCACTCTCTGCCTGAGCAGCTCTGGCGGCATCCCGCTCTGTCAATGCCTGTGAGTGCATGACACGGAGTCGTCTGACTGTGTCTAGGTGCTGATGCGCGAAACCCTCACTCTCTGACTGAGCAGCTCTGGCGGCATCCCTCTCTACAATTAAGCTTTGTATGGTATCACGGTATTCCTTCCTAATCTCGTGCCTAGCAAGCTGAACCTGCATATCCAGCCTGGCCTCAGTGTCAACCATGCCTGCTCTCGACCTCGCGGGCATCTCCCTGGGTATGGGCTGATGGTAATACCAGAACTTATACTCCCGAACGACCTCCCCCTTAAGTCCATCCTGAACCTGTGTGCTTTCTGCGAGGTGCCTCCTAGTATCCCACAGGCGCAGGATCTCACCTCTAAGAGTAGCTGGGTTGAGAGGATAGTCTGAGGCATATGCACTCATGTCCTCAACTATTGGGATCTCCTGCTTTCGACCCAACTGCCTAAGTACACGCAGAGGAACATAAGGCTGGGATGCTGTCAAACCCATCAGAACGAGAAAAGGACGATCCACGCATCTGTGTACAACCTCCCTCTTAGAAAACCAGCTGCACTGCCACAAAATCTTGTCCGGCGTGAGAGAGTTCAAGAAAGACCTCCAATCTGGCTCACTTCCTGAGAATTTATACCTCTCGATGTGTTCGAGATGGTATTCAAGATAATTGATGTCACAGCACCTAAGAATATCACGAGGTGGGCAAGGGCGTACATGCTCCAAGAACCAGACCTGTAATAGAAGGTTACACCCCTCAAAGAAACCGCTCTCTCCCTTGTGGCATCGAGTCAAAGCATGAAACATACTACCCAATATCGTCGGGATGATAGTGGCATCTGGTGCCCCACCATACAAAGCTGCCATGGTCCAACTGACCTTAATGGATATCGCTCTATCCGGTAGTGGGAAAACCAACAACCCTAGCAAAGCGAACACAAAGACCTTAGGACAGAGGAGTACCCAATCTTCATATTTCAGCTTATCGTGGAACTCAAATCCATACTTCTTAAAACCATTATCGGCCCCAAAACGATCATAAAGGTAATCAAATGAAATCCAGCCTTGACGAACACTAGCGATTGAGAGGTCCGTTCGTAGCTTGATATTATTGAAAAAATCACGCTCATTAACCTTCCTCGGAGCAATCATATTCTTTTTCTCAAAATCCAGCTTAAGAAGCCCAGCTATTTCCTCGAGGGTCGGCGTCATCTCAAACCCCTTAAAACAGAAGGTATTTTGGTTTGGGTTCCAAAACCCGACTAGTGCACTGACCAAGTCTCGCCGCGGGACAATAGTTTTAGTCACAAGGTCAGTCAGAAAACCAATCTTCTCCTGGACTATATCTTTCTGCATTTCACTCATTGTGTCCCACCAAGACTTTAGAGATTTATCCGATTTGGGTGGGCCATCAGTCATCATAATAGAAGGTGGAATGGCATCAGCAGGGTATTTTCTTTTGACTGTCCTAGAAGATGATGCAGCCATTGTTCCTAATAAAAAAATGTGTCAAATGTTTGAAAGCCTGAGAACAACTTAAAACAACTGATCAACAGAGCAAAACAGATGCCTAAACTGCTAATTCGAAACTCCAATTTCCAACAAAACTTTTGTCATTGTAATGACGTAAAGTTGACCCTAAGAGAATCAAAAAATTTTGCCATCATAACGGCATCAGGACTGACTCCGGAAAATTACCAACATTGGTATTTAGATGTAATTTATAAAAGAAAAAAATTCGACGTTACAACGACGCCACATTGACACCAAAACAAAATTTCATTTCCAGTGATGAACACTACAGTACTTTTGCAAAAATTCGCCGGCATAACGACGTGAAAAACTGGATCTCAAAAACCCCCAACATCGGTATACGAGCCTTTTTCTAAAAATTCGCCATTATAGCGGCGTAAAAACTGACACGAAAATTTTTTGACTTTCTGACTACTAAGTATGTTCATATTTTTTTTGTAAAATTTTCGTCATCATAACGACACAAACTGACATATACAAAAGACGGCAAACACTGGCGTTTTTACAAAAATTTGCCATTACAGCAGTATGACTCAATTTTGTAAAAATAGCAAAACATTTACATTTAAAACATAAAATTCAACCTCTTCCTCACTTTTCCTTTCATTTTTCTCTTTTTTTTTTCTATTTTTTTTCTTTTGAAATCCGTCTCTCCCCAACTTGATCAGCATAACAACCTTTCCTAATCGCATGCAACACATAGAATGCTTTTTTAGACAAGTCTTTCCCGGGAAGTGGGTCTCGTTCAGACAACAGGTAGTCAACCTAGACAAGTGCAATACCGGTGTATCGCACCTCATTAAGTCGGATATGATGCAGATAATTGGGCCTAAAGGTTTAACTCTAGGTGACACAACTGACTCAGTGTCTAGACTGGCTGAAAACCCGGTGGACAAACCGGGCGGAAAGCGCATCAGGGCCATCCGGAGACAGTGTGTCCGGCCTAAAACCCCGTCACGCCTTCCTCCTAAATCATGGGCAATTTAGTAAGAAAGTCCCAGATGCCACAAGCAATCTGGTAAGTGTACGTGTGTGTGTGTTTCAGAGACTCAGAGGGTTGCGGAGGAAGACAGTTTATATATACAGTTCAACAATATCAAAGTAGTAACATTCAACTTTTCAGGTGATAACGGCAATAAAATAACAACCAAATATTTAATAAATTAAAACATGCGACAATTTATCAAAGCCGGAGATTCTAGTTTTCACTAATATCCCCAGCGGAGTCGCCAAGCTGTCACGCCCTAAAAAATATAATTATTTAACTGCGCGGGTCGAGTTTATTCATTTAAAGGCTCGTGACTGGTGTTCACAAGGTACAAAATTTATTTAGAGAACTCGGAGTCGCCACTTGACATAGTTTAAGGTGTGCCAAGTCACCAAAGGTACCTTGGAACACCTCTGACTCGTCTAATGGTCTGCGTTAGAGATTCGGGTAAGGTTCTCAGTTGACTCTCGGGAAGGTGTTAGGCACCCTCGAGTCCTGTGCCAAGCACAGTTGCTTTATTGTCGCGATTTTAACTTATTAAAATATGGTTGTTATATTAATGCCGTTAATTTGAATATGATACTTTGATTTAAGAAAATTAAAAAGCGTTATTCTTATCCAGCCTCACGGAGGACTGGACGAATTTACACTTTGTTTCATAGTAAATAAATGAATAAATGGATAATAAAAATTTATTGCGTATTTCCCAAACCTTATAAAAGGGTTTGTCTACTTTCTAAAAAAAGGAATTTAATTAGTTTAAAAATAATAATTAATTTAGTATTAGTTTGACTTAATTTAATTTTTCTTTTAGCCTAATAAGTAGATCACAAATCATACTTATCTATTTGCCTAATCGTATAAAATAAATCTCAGTTTAAAAAAGCTTAACAGGACCGGAAGCCAAATGATTCTATAAAAATTGGTGGCTATGTATCAAAGTAATGACTGTTTATTCACGACTTAATTTGGTAGACTGTTTTAATTTTTTGTAAAGAAAGGATGTGGACCGGTTCATTTTGCGAAAATGAGCCGTCTAGAAGTTGTCTTGCAAGATTGTACATTTTTTATACTTTATCAAAATTTTTAAACTGTCGTGCGTAATACTTTTTTTTGGAGATAAATCTTAAACTTGTTAAGTAGCCAACTTTAACAAAAGATTGGCATATATAAGCAAAGTCACCTTCACAAAAGAGTGACACATGCTAATATCAACTCAATTACAATTTTAGGTTCATTTCTGCAAATGTAAATACAGTGTTCAAATTGTCCACATTACTCTTGCGCACATGGTTCTTACTCTTGCGCACATGGTTCTTTTCAGCATTTGGTTTCACCTTTCAACCTATTTTTTTTAGAATTCATGGTTTGCATAGTTGTATCAATTTATTGAAATAGCCAGATTTGCCTATTTAAATTAACACTGCACTTATATCCTATTTCTTTGCCTAACCATTTCAGATTTAAAACAAATTTTTTTTTTTCAGAATTTGCAAATATGACCAGTTTACAGAAATAGCCCTATATTACAGAAATGGCCAGAATTCAACATTTTTCAATTTTTCGATGGTTAAAAAATCTAAATTTGCCTAATATTTAACATTCTGTCCAGATTTTTAAATTTGCACAAACAGCCTCTTTTCAAAAACGGGCCAGATTTTAAAATAAGAGAACATACATGTTGAATTTTAGTGAATGAAAAAACTAATCCTATACAACAGTCCCAAATACCCATTCCAATCACATTTCCATACATTTGAGGATAACTACAAAAATAAACTCTTAAATATGCAATGGCTAGCAACTTTCATTATTTTTTTTTAGCACAAATTCAAGACTTTAAAGAAACTAACCTATAGCACATGTGAGCATATTTTTTAAAGGCCAATAAACATGCTGATTTTATTTCATTTTTATAGCTAAAATGATAAAACATATAAGGTAAATTGTGTTTACCTTTGAAGCAAAAAATTCCTAGCCAACGAGAAAAATGGACAACAAGGAAACACAACCAAAGACCAAGCAACTTCTACTCCAAACCAGCAGCTAAAACAGCCCCTTTTATACCCTATTCAACCTTTAAAACCTTGAGATTTATGCCCCAAAAGACCTTAGATGTAAAGGCTTTTGGTTCTAAATCTAACTCTCTAAACTTACTATTTTTTTTAAGTGTTTTTGTTCACTCTTTTAGTAAAATTTCAGCAAGTAGTTGTGTATTAAAGAGGGTAGTAAATGCCTCTATTTATAGCTAAAAGGTGGGGCTAAAGGGTGGGGTGTGGACTTGTACAAAAGTACAAGCCCACACCCTACACTTGAGTGCTTTTAGTCCCATTTTTTCAAGCAAAAGTACAGCAGCTGTAGAGGACTGTTTCAGCCACCTAAAACTGTCCTAAAGGGCTGAAATAATGCAAGGAAATGTCCTTAAAAGGACACCAAGCACTCATCACTAATTTAAGGGGTCTAGGACCAAACTAAGGCAATTAAATCAGCCCTCCACACTAACTAAACTATACTAAAGCTAAAGACAATCAGATTTCAAAAAAAAAAATATATTTCCTACCTAAACTTGAGCAAAACAAACTAAACAGCCCCAATGCTTCAACCAAAGATAAACCAAACCAACTCTTACCAAGATCCTACTTGAACTAAGCAGATGCAAAGCATCTCGTGCTTGACACAAACAAAATCAACACCTTATGAGTTACACTAATTAAAACAAAGAGCTTTACATGTTTAAAGCCAAATGAGAATAGAGACAAGCCATACTTCCACTTATTTCTTTTCCTTACAGTGAACTACTCTATACAACTTTCCTTAACAGGAAACTTAAAGGAGAAACAAAACAAAACTCACATACTAATCTCATAATTGCTAACATTATACTTGAAGACAAACAAACCAATACTCTTATTCAAAATAATCTCTTCCCATATATAAGGTTCAAATTCATTTCCAATAACGTCAATACAATTACTATCCCACATGCTAAACTACAACTAAACATCTTAAGCAAAAATTAAAAAAAACATAAACAAAGTAAAGTTTTGCTATCTAAACCATCTAAGCCAATGCCAAGCAAAAAGGAAACTCACTCGTCAACGCGAATACAATGTCGCTGTCATAGTTGAGCCGCTGAATCGGCACTCACGGCTGCCTCAATCAGTACGCCCGCTGCAACATAGCCGCAGCCCCATCCTTATCACGCCACCATCATACGCTCGCTCGACGTCATCACAGCCCCGGATTCAAACAAAGAAAAAGTCCTCCTCGCTGCCTTAAATCAACTCGCAATATTGCAAACCAAACATCACCTCATTGTCCTAAAACAACTACTACAATATCCCCCCATTCGTTTTCATCACAACTTCCCACTGCCCCCCGTTAGAAACCGAAACATTCCCCTACATATCAAACAAAAACAACCCCAAACCATCTCCATAGCTCCAAACAAACAAACATCACACAAAAAACAAAAAATGAATCAGAAAAAGAAGAAAAGAAAAGAAGAACAGAAACGGAGAAAGAAACAAAAAGGGAACGGGTAAAAGGGAGAGTGATTTTGGGGAGATGGGGATACGGGGGTGAGAGGGAAGTGAAGAGGAGGAGAGGGAACCAAAAACTTACCGGAAAAATTCAAAGTCGCCGGAGTCGTGGTTTGACCGAAACTTCAAAGCCCGATCTACGCGAAACGGCTTGAAATTTGAAGAAAACAATCACGGAAACGGAAAGAGGGGGTCAAGATCTATTGAATGGTGTATTTTTATATTTTTTCCGGCCACCGGAGGTGGTGGCCGGCGGCGGCAGCACGGTGGCCGGCCGGTGGCTCCGCCGTGGAGCGATTTCCGGCGAGTTGGGAGAAAATTTCAGCATGGTGGCCCTATATTCTGATTTTTGTGTAAAAATGAGAGAAAAATGTTATTTTTGGCTTATATAGTTAGTGAGTATGGGCCGGGTTATAGATATGGGCTGATGGGCCAATGTATTGGGCTGCATTGTTTTTACAAATAGCCATTTAAAAGGCACTACGTACAAAATTAATAAACATAAGATCACATAATCTACACTAATCATCACAATTAAACATAGATTGCAAATAAACACATAACAAGTAACTTTGTTAATTTAACATCCTAATTAAAGATAAATTTAGTCAAAATTAGGTGATTACATTGAGCACGAACCAAAGATTGATCTAGGCAAACACTCACACTTAACAATATATGAATCCAACTATTATCATGCTAACAACTGCAACTAAGAAAACAAGAACCTATTTTACGCTCTAACTGGAATGCTGCGCTTTGCACACACATACTAGCATAATTCATACGCAAACATAAAAAATAAAACGATCAGCCTTGAAGTAGGGATCAAAACTCAACGTATTCAACTCATGTAACTTCCACAGAGACAACCATATACACATGATTTACTTATTCAAATCCATCAACAAAACCATTTCAAATCATTAAATACGATCTAAAGTACAACAGAAATGAAAAGGGAAAGAGCTTGAGGTTTTCACCTAAGTCGTCGACACTAATTGCCACCGCTGTTCGTGCTATTGTGTCGCCTCAGAATCAGCATCACCTCGGATTCCCCCATGATCAATTCCCCAAAACAGCCCCTCCACGCTCACCATCGACTATGAACGCACCATCATACCCTTGGATCAGCTGCTGCGTCGTCATCTAGTCACCCATCACTGCCTCGTTGCTCCAATTCAGCTGCTTCACTAACACCCGAGCATCGGGACAGCCCCCTCGCCTTAAAGCAGTTCCTAATAGCCTGGACAAACAACCTCGTGTCGCTGCCTCCATTTGAAAACCGATACAGCCCCGCCCCGCTAACAAACTAATCATCACAACTCCAACCAACCTATGGTATTGAAAACAGCCTTGTAACCCCTCTAACACATCATCATATCCCCCCAAAACAAACTTCAACCTCACACCAAAATATTGTCATCACAACATCAACAAAACAACAGAAAAAGAAAAAATGAGAAGAAGAACGAAACGAGAAACATAAACGGACAGGGAAAGAAAAAGAAACGGGCAAAGGGACGGGGTTTTTTGGGGGATGGGGTGTGGGTAGAGGTAGAGAGGAGTAAGGAGAAGAGGAGGAAACAAAAGCCTTACCGGAAAAAGCACAAAGTGGCCGGATTTTTTGTTTGACCGCAACTTTGACTTTCGATCTACTCCAAACGGCTTGAATTTTGACGAAACCAATCACGGAAATGGAAAGAGGGGGTCAAGATCTTTCTAATGATATTATTTTTGTATTTTTCCGGTCACCAGAGGTGGTGGCCGACGGCGGCAGTGCGGCGGAGCCGCGGTGGAGCAGCGGCGGGGAAGATTTCCGGCGGGGAGGGAAAAAATTGGCACAGGTTTGCCCCTTTTCTGAGTTTTGTGTAAAATGGCAAGAAATTGGGATTTTAAGCTTATATAACATGGGTATGGGCTTGGGTAAATAAGTGGGCCAATGGGCTAAAAGCTGGGCTGTTATTTTTTAATGAATAGCTGTTAAAATGGCACTACATACTAAATTAATCAAACACAATCACATAATCTACACTAATATTTAAACATAGAATTACAATTACACACATAACAAGTAATTTTCACATTTTTCTTCCCGATTAATGACAATTTCAATTAAAATAAAGACTAAATTTTTTAGGAAAATTTCGGAAAAAATTCTAAGAATTTAACACAGCTATTTCGAGCAATTTTTGCTAAATTCGTGCCAAAATTAGGTGATTACACATGAGAACAACAGGGGTTCTCAGAATTATCCTTCAAAGGCTAAAGATAATATTTGTCGCATATATGGCATGAAAGGTCATTGGGCACGTGTTTGCCTTACGCCTGAACATTTTGTCAAGCTTTATCAATCCACCATTAAAAGAAAACAAAATGATGTAGAGGCGAACTTGACTTTTCAGAATAATAATGAAACAGATCTTGCCAATAACCTTCCCGGTAATGAGGCGGATGCTTATATTAATGATGATTTTGAAGGCTTTGCAAATTTGACTCATTTAAAAGCTGAAGACTTCTTTGAGGATAATAATTGAAGAATGATCATCTTACTGAGGATGTAATTATGTTATTTCATGTTTTCTACCTAGTTTAATCTTCATGTGTTTAATTTTCATAAATAATTATGTATTGTTAATCTCTACATTCCTAGCTTAGTTTCTTATTATGTTGTTAATCTTTTGTATTTCTTATAATGTACCTTTTATTTCTTTATGAAGAATAATAGAAAATTCCCAGTCTTCAGTTGGATCCAATGTCAATAAAGATGCTATATGTCTTCTGGATAGTGCCACAACACACACAATTTTAAGAGATAAAAAATATTTCTCTTATTTGATATTGAAAGAAGCCAATGTTAATACAATATCTGGTAGTACAAAATTAATTAAAGGCTCAGTAAAAGTCAATTTATTACTACCCGGAGGAACATATTTGGCTATTGAAAAAGCCTTATATTGTAGTAGGTCTCAAAAAAACTTACTAACTTTCAATGACATTCGCCAAAATGGTTATCATATTGAGACTACAAATGATGGAAAGATTGAATATCTTTATATTACTGTAATAAAATTGGGTAAGAAATATATACATGAAAAGTTACCCTCATTTTCCTCCGGCTTGTACTACACAAGTATTAGTATCGCTGAATCACATGCAATTGTAAACAAGAAGTTTACTAATCCAAATGATTTTAATATTTGGCATGACCAGTTGGGCCATCCCGGTTCTAATATGATGCGCAAAATAATTGAGAGTTCACATGGACATTCATTGAAGAACCAGAAGATTCTTCAATTTAAGGAATTCTCTTGTGCCGCATGCTCTCAAGGCAAATTAATTACTAGACCATCAACAACTAAAGTAGGGATTGAATCCCCTGCATTTCTGGAACGTATACAAGGTGATATATGTGGGCATATTCACCCACTATGTGGACCATTTAGATATTATATGGTTTTAATAGATGCATCAACAAGGTGGTCACATGTATGTTTATTATCAACTCGCAACTTGGCATTTGCGAGATTGCTTGCTCAAATAATAAGATTAAAAGCACAGTTTCTAGATTATACAATTAAGACAATTCGTTTTGATAATGCTGGTGAGTTCACATCTCAAGCTTTTAATGACTATTGTATGTCAACTGAATAACAGTGGAATATCCTGTTGCTCATGTTCATACACAAAATGGTCTAGCGGAATCATTTATCAAACGCCTCCAATTAATAGCTAGACCATTACTTATGAGAACAAAACTTCCCATTTCAGTATGGGGTCATGCTATTTTGCATGCAGCAGCACTTGTGCGCATCAGGCCAACAAGTTATCATAAAGCCTCCCCATTGCAGTTGCCTTTTGGTCAGGAGCCAAATATTTCTCATCTTAGAATTTTTGGATGTGCAGTATATGTTCCAATTGCTCCACCACAACGAACAAAGATGGGTCCTCAAAGAAGGTTGGGAATATACATTGGCTATGAATCTCCTTCTATTATTAAGTATCTTGAACCCATGATGGAAGATTTGTTTACTGCAAGATTTGCAGATTGCCATTTTGATGAATCAGTTTTCCCAACATTAGGGGGAGAGAAAAAACAGTTGGAAAATGAGATAGATTGGAATGCATTATCATTATCTCATTTGGATCCTCGTACAAATCAATGTGAACTAGAAGTTCAAAAGATAATCTATTTGCAAAATCTTGCAAATCAACTGCCTGATGCATTCACTGACCTGCCAAGGATTACTAAATCTTATATACCAGCTGCAAATGCTCCAATTCGAGTTGATGTTCCGGTAGGACAATCTACTTGTGCAAATGAGTCTAAGGCACGCCTGAAGCGTGGTAGACCCCTTGGTTCCAAAGATAAAAATCCTCGAAAAAGAAAAGGAGCAAATGAAAAAGATAGTCATGACATGGAGGTGGTTGCTCAAGAAGCATCCCAAGATATAACAATTGATAATACCTTAGAGGAGGTTCAGGTACCTGAAAATGATGAAAATCGAGAGATCTTAATAAATTATGTCTTGATAGGAAAAAGGTGGAACCGAAATAATATTGTTGTAAATAATATTTTTGCATATAATGTTGCTACTGAGGTAATGCAACAAGATGAGGATCTTGAACCAAAATCTGTCGGTGAATGTAGACAAAGAAATGATTGGCCAAAATGGAAAGATGCAATTCAAGCAGAATTGTCTTCACTTGAGAAACGTGAAGTTTTTGGACCTATAGTCCGAACACCTAAAGGTGTAAAGCCAGTTGGATATAAATAGGTTTTTGTGCGAAAACGAAATGAGAAAAATGAAGTCGCAAGATACAAAGCACGACTTGTGGCACACGGATTTTCGCAAAGACCTGGAATTGATTATATGGAGACATACTCTCCCGTGGTGGATGCAGTAACCTTCAGATATCTTATAAGTCTGACAGTGCGTGAAAAACTTGATATGCGTATGATGGATGTTGTCACGGCCTATTTATATGGCTCATTGGACAACGAAATATTTATGAAAATCTCTGAAGGATTCAAAATGCCTGAAGCATTTGAAGGTTCTCGAGAAACTTGTTCAATAAAGCTTCAAAAATCTTTATACGGATTGAAACAATCGGGCCGTATGTGGTACAACCGCCTAAGCGAGTACCTACTGAAAGAAGGGTATAAAAATGATCCAGTTTGTTGTTGTGCCTTTATAAAAGGGGTCTGGATATGAGTTTGTTATAATTGTTGTGTATGTTGATGACTTGAATATTATTGGAACTCCCACAGAGATTTCAAAGGCAGTAGACTATTTGAAGAAAGAATTTGAAATGAAAGATCTTGGAAAGACAAAATTTTGTCTTGGTCTTCAAATTGAGCATTTAACAAATGGAATTTTTATCCATCAATCAACATACACTGAAAAGATTTTAAAACGATTTTACATGGATAAGTCTCATCCATTGAGTACTCCGATGGTCGTAAGATAGCTTGACATAAATAAAGATCCATTTCGCTCCCATGAAAATGATGAAAAGATTCTTGGTGCTGAAACACCATATCTTAGTGCAATTGGGGCATTAATGTATCTTGCTAATAATACCCGACCAGACATTGCTTTTTCTGTAAACTTATTAGCAAGATTTAGTTCCTCCCTGACACAAAGACACTGGAATGGTATCAAATATTTATTCAGATACCTCCGAGGAACAATCGACAAGGGTTTGTTTTATTCAAGTGAATCCAACTTGCCACTAATTGGCTATGCAGATGCAGGATATTTATCAGATCCTCATAAAGGTCGATCTCAAACAGGCTATTTATTTACATGTGGAGGTACAGCTATATCATGGCGCTCAACAAAACAGACTTTAGTTGCTACTTCCTCAAATTATGCAGAAATAATAGCTATTCATGAAGCAAGTCGAGAATGTGTTTGGCTAAGGTTAATTATTCAACACATTCAGGAAATGTGTGGATTTTTGAAAAAAGAGATTCCGACAATATTGTTTGAAGATAATACTGCATACATAGAACAATTGAAAGAAGGATATATTAAAGGAGATTGAACGAAACATATCTCACCAAAGTTCTTTTTCACTCGTGATCTTCAAACGAATGGTGAAATAAAAGTTCAACAAATTCGTTCAAGTGAGAACTTAGCCGATCTGTTCACAAAGTCATTACCAACTTCAACATTCGAAAAGCTTGTGTACAAGATAGGAATGCGTCGTCTCCGAGACATTAAGTGATATTTTTATCAGGGGGAGTAAAATACGTGATGTACTCTTTTTCCCTTAACCAAGGTTTTGTCCCAATGGATTTTCCTGGTAAGGTTTTTAATGAGGCAGCATACGAAGCGTATTACAAATAAGTATACTTTAACAAGATACACTTATTTATTGATGCATAGACATCCAAAGGGGAGTGTTGTAAAAGAATTACTGTGGGTGTCAATACATCCACTATTCATTGAAGACTTTCATTGCCTATCTTTTCTTTACTACTATTGGATTGACTAATGAAAAGTTACAACAATAGTTGATCCTTCTGCATATGTCTATAAATGGAGACTTGCATTATATTTGTAAATACACGTCTTCTGAGCAATAAAAGCTACTCTCCCTCCTCTCTCATTTATTTAAGTTATTATTATCTTTTATAATTTTAGCTAATTACTTTAATTTTATAATATTTTTCATTTTCATATCAAACTTCACCCAAAAAATATTTTTCAAAAACTATTTGGGAATTTATGTCCAAACTCTACCTTATAAAACTTCTCTTCAAGTGCGCAATGGGACTTTTTTTCTGAGAGAGAGGGAGGGAGCAGTTGACAAGTACTTAGTACTCTTTCATTCCAGCATCTTTTATTTTTACTTCTGCCAAACCACTCAAGAAGAGACATATTACTAGTTAGTATATATGTACAAGACAAAAGTACATGTATGATGCCCAAACCGGCTAAGCTGAGTCGTAATAAATAACAATTGGCAAAATTACAAGAT
Organism: Petunia secreta; assembly: GCA_029990175.1. Lineage (NCBI taxonomy): Eukaryota > Viridiplantae > Streptophyta > Magnoliopsida > Solanales > Solanaceae > Petunia > Petunia secreta. The sequence continues at coordinate 15,951,326 of JARKIP010000013.1, read as the reverse complement.
CGTATCCACATTGATCACAGGATGAAGTCATGCACATTCTATTGACAGTGATGGACAGTTATCTTATTACAAATGACATGCAGAGAATGATTCTAAGTCGAACGATGTTAAAGTAGTCTGACCAAGTTAAGAATTCAAGTCACTTTTTAAAAAATTAGACATAATGTCTTTGAAGATTTTTAACTTCTTATACTAACAATATATAACGAACTTTTACACTATTAATTTACTAAAAAAAATAATTACAGTATGTATGGGTAGCGATAAATAGAATTATTAAACTAAAAATGAAGCTAAGTTACCTGCTGCAACACATTCAAATTCACTAATGATTCAAAAATTCTTTACACTACATGAGAATGTAACACCAATTTGTCCAGATGTCTAGGCACATTACTTAACGTTGTGTGCTGTTTTGAGAGTGTCGGGATAATTAAAAAAAATATATATAGGCCAATTAGGGGAAGTAAAACAAGTATAGAAGTTATCATTTTCCTAGTGGAATTGTCAAAACCAAGATACTATGATGTAAAGGCAAAGCTAACAACAAACAACAAGCCGGCAAGTTAAATTTAAAATATGGATACTTTCAGTAGCTAATATCCGCCTGAGGCCTGCAACTAGCCAATTAGCATTTTGCGTTTTCATGTATAAAAACCAGGATCACTTGGTTTACGTGGAGGGTAATCATAGAGTTTTTGATAGTTTTAAGAACTGCTGAACCCTCTTGAAGGGAACCATAACTAGACATGGCCGAGAAAAAAGGTGGCATGTTTAGATTTGCTGATAAAACAGACAAGTTGTTTATGTTCTTTGGGACTTTAGGAAGTATGGGAGATGGTCTGCAGATTCCTCTAATGATGTTTGTGCTTAGTGACGTGATTAATGATTATGGAAACCTAAGTAGCTCAGTTACCATGCATACCGTGAACAAGGTGAGACAGTAACGAATTTAGAAGTAAGAACAGCTAATTATAATATTCTGTTTTGATCTTTTTTTTTCCTGTTGCAGTATGCTCTCAGGCTACTCTATGTCGCAATTGGAGTTGGACTGTCTGCTTTTGTTGGTAAGTGAAGGTTAATCATCTAGCCTCCTCCTCTTTAACAATGAAGTGCATATATACAGAATTTCTACTCTCTTTGATTGTACAGTTTTAACAAAGATCACATGTTGACACTTACGCAGAGGGACTATGTTGGGCAAGAACTGCTGAAAGACAAACATCTCGAATGAGATTAGAATACCTGAAATCTGTGCTGCGGCAGGAAGTTGGATTTTTTGACACACAGGCAGCCGAGTCTTCCACTACTTATCAAGTGATATCAACCGTCTCAGCTGATTCAACTACAATCCAAGTGACCATAGGCGAGAAGGTATTATTTTCTTGTTCTTCATCAAATATTAGTAAGAGACAATGAGAATGAAAGAGTGAGATCGATTAACTTAAAACGCACTTGATTTTATATTGAACTCTTACACTGTTACAAAATAGGTACACTAGAATCATATAGACATAGCAAGCTACTGCATAACTCTTAAACTTTTATTACATGAACCCTGATTAGAGAACATTCTAAGATGACTGAAAAGTCACACACCTGGGCTAACTTAAAGACAAATGAACTTAGATAGACTACACTATCATATTCTTAACATTTGAGTTTACCATTTCCAGCACCCACTCCTTCTCTTGATCATGCATTTTGGTAAATCACATTAGAAGTGGGAATTAAAGGTGTGATTGGTATATGAAGAAAAATATTTTCCACAAAAGAAGTCATTTGTGGCGAGGTGATCAGAAAATATTATCTAAGGAACACATTTACCATCATAGGACGAAATGACTCCCTTGCTTTTGGTATGACGAAAAAATAATTTCCATATAACAAGTTATTTTCTGGCGTTTGGTGACCAGGAAAACATCTTCCACTATAAGGAGGAAATAACTTCCCTCACTTTTGGGTGAAAGTCATTTTCCTTGACAATTGTCTCAGCTTTTAACTTCATATCGTTGTTTTAACCAATATCGAATCCCCTTGCGTTATCCTACATATATCTTTAGTTTGTGCCTTTGCCTGATACATGCTGGATTGTGCTTCGATGCAGATACCTGATTGCCTAGCTTACGTCTCATCCTTCTTGTTCTGCCACATATTTGCGTTTGTGCTTTCATGGAAGATCACGTTGGCTGCCATCCCATTCACCGTAATGTTCATCATCCCAGGACTTGGATTTGGGACAATGATGATGACTGTGGGAATGCAGATGATAGAGTCCTATGGGGTTGCTGGAGGAATAGCAGAACAAGCTATCTCTTCAATAAGAACACTATATTCTTATGTGGCTGAGAACCAAACTCTCGAGAAGTTCAGCCAATCGCTGCATAAAGTTACGGAACTAGGAATTAAGCAAGGTTTTGCTAGAGGGTTGTTGCTTGGAAGCTTGGGAATGGTTTACATTAGCTGGGCTTTTCAGGCATGGCTTGGATCACTTCTAGTCAGCAAACATGGAGAAAAAGGAGGTGATGTATTTATAGCAGGTTTCAATGTTCTTATGGGAGGATTGTAAGTTTTCTTACCTTAATTATCCTGTTCTAGTCTCTATATGTTGCTCAAAGTTAATTCTGATTATGCAAAGCGCTATGTTCTTGCAGAAATATTTTGTCAGCTCTTCCAAATCTTACAGCAATCACAGAGTCAAAGGCTGCTTCTATTCGGATCAATGAGATGATTGATCGACAACCAGCTATTGACACTGAAGATAAGAAAGGGAAAGCATTGTCATACGTAAGAGGAGAAATTGAATTCACTGGTGTATACTTCAGTTACCCCTCAAGGCCTGATACTCCTATCTTGCAAGGCCTGAATCTTAGAATTTCGCCTGGCAGAACTACAGGTCTTGTTGGGGGTAGTGGTTCTGGGAAGTCCACCATCATTTCATTGCTTCAGAGATTCTATGACCCCATTGAAGGTGAAATTTCCTTGGATGGACACAAGATAAAGAAACTCCATCTTAAATGGCTGAGGTCCCAAATGGGTCTGGTCAATCAAGAACCAATCCTCTTTGCAACAACCATAAAAGAGAACATACTATTTGGCAAGGAGGGAGCAAGCATGGAAGAAGTGGAGAAGGCAGCAAAAGCTGCAAATGCTCATGATTTCATTATCAAGTTACCGGATGCATATGAAACTCAGGTACCACAGCTTTGCTTCAACATCACAATATTGATCTGATTTTGGCTCTATAACAAATCTTTAAATCTGAAGAAGAAAGTACTTAACCACAATCAGAAACAATTTATGTGGTGTTAATCCTAATTTTGTGCTTTGTTATCGCTGGTGGAAAAAGAAAAGCACGTCCTTATTGAAGTCTGTTCTATCTTATTGTTAAAATTGTGCTCTTCAAATATTGCAGGTTGGCCAATTTGGACTGCAGTTATCTGGAGGACAAAAGCAGCGAATTGCCATAGCGAGGGCTTTGATTAGAAACCCAAAAGTGCTGCTGCTTGATGAAGCTACTAGTGCACTGGACTCACAATCTGAAAGAGTTGTACAAGAGGCCCTCGATCATGCATCTATGGGAAGAACTGCAATAATCATAGCTCACCGTCTGTCCACCATAAGAATGGCAAATAGGATAGTGGTTCTTCAACAAGGGAGAGTAATCGAGTCTGGAACACATGAAGAGCTGATGCAAATGACTGATGGGGAAGGTGGAGAGTATTACAAAATGGTTCAGTTGCAGCAGCTAGCCACATTAAATGATATTTTGAATACCCCTAGCCAAAAGACTGGTGGAGAAAGTAGGTATCAAAAGGGTACTATCCCTCAGAGTCCATTCAACATGATCTCCAGTCCAGCCACCACACCAGTTATTTACCCATTTAGCCCAGCATTTTCCCGAAGTGCACCATTCTCAGCTCCTTACTCTGTTCAGTATGAAGAGTCCTTTGAAAGTGATGATGGAGATTTAATGAAAGAGACTTATCGAGCACCTTCACAATTGCGTTTACTGCAGATGAATGCTCCTGAATGGGGCAGAGCATTGCTTGGATGCATAGGAGCAATAGGTTCGGGAGCTGTTCAGCCAATAAATGCCTACTGTGTTGGGGCAGTTATAGCTGTTTACTTCAGACCTGATAAATCCTCCATCCAACCCCACGCAAGGGTCTATTCTTTTGTATTTATAGGTCTTGCTGTTTTCAACTTCTTTACAAATCTTCTCCAACACTATAATTTTGCTGTCATGGGAGAGAAGCTAACCAGAAGGATAAGGGAGAAGCTGCTTGCTAAACTCATGACCTTTGAGATAGGATGGTTTGATCAAGATGAAAACACGAGTGCAGCCATATGTGCGCGGCTATCAACTGAAGCCAACATGGTACGTTCCCTTGTAGGAGACCGCATGTCACTGCTAGCTCAAGCATTCTTTGCCGCTACATTTGCTTATACATTAGGACTTTTCCTAACATGGAAGCTGGCCCTAGTTATGATGGCAGCTCAACCCTTGCTCATTGGAAGCTTTTACGCGAGAAGTGTGCTGATGAAGAGTATGTCTGTAAAAACACAGAAAGCTCAAAAGGAGGGAAGCCAACTAGCAAGCGAAGCTGTTATTAATCATAGAACTATAACTGCTTTCTCGTCTCAGAAAAGGATAGTAGGGCTCTTTAAAGCCACATTAGAAGGCCCTAGGAAGGAAAGTATACGGCAATCTTGGTATGCAGGTATAGGGCTGTGTAGCTCTCAATTCCTAGCTGCAGCTTCTACAGCTTTAGCTTACTGGTATGGTGGGAAGCTATTGTCACAAGGGCAAATATCCCCTGAGAAACTTTTTCAAGCATTTCTAGCACTGCTTTTCACTGCTTATACCATTGCTGAGGCAGGAAGCATGACTAAAGATATATCAAGGGGAAGTAATGCTGTTGGTTCAGTCTTTGCAATCCTTGATAGGAACACTGAGATTAATCCAGATGATTCGTCAGCAATAGATGCAACAAGAACACAAATCAGGGGACGTGTGGAACTGAAAAGAGTATTCTTTGCTTATCCATCAAGGCCAGACCAGCCAATTTTCAAAGGCTTAAGTCTCAAGATAAGTGCAGGAACCACAGTAGCATTAGTTGGACAAAGCGGTTCAGGAAAATCAACTATCATTGGCCTTATTGAAAGATTTTATGATCCAGAGAAAGGGTCAGTATATATCGATGAAAAGGATATAAAAGACTACAACTTGAGAACGCTGAGGAAAAATCTTGCTTTAGTCAGCCAGGAACCAACTCTCTTTGCAGGAACTATCTATGAGAACATTGCCTATGGGAAAGAGAATGTCACGGAATCTGAGATAAGAAAGGCAGCTGTACTTGCTAATGCTCATGAGTTTATAAGGTCAGATATCCACGTCATCACAAATTTCTTTGAAGTTCCTTCCACAGCATATCATATTTCAAATAACAAAGGAGATTTGCTTGCTTGAAAAACAAATTCTACATAACAAAAATGAAAATGAGTAGACAAATTTGTTGCACAAATTATAAACTTACCATTAACTGTCACTTACTTTTGTGATGCAGTGGAATGAATGATGGATATGAAACTCAGTGTGGACAAAGGGGAGTGCAGCTATCAGGAGGTCAGAAGCAGAGAATAGCGATTGCCCGAGCAATACTAAAGAACCCGAAAATCCTGTTGTTAGATGAAGCGACTAGTGCTCTTGACACACTATCAGAGAGCGCGGTCCAACAAGCACTAGAAAAGATGATGGTTGGACGAACATGCATTGTTGTGGCTCACCGTCTATCCACAATACAGAAAGCTACTTCCATAGCTGTCATCAAGGATGGCATAGTTGCAGAACAAGGTTCACATTCTGATCTTCTTTCCATAGGAAAAACTGGTGCATATCATTCTCTGGTTAAATTGCAAAGGGGAAACTCTCCTTACAGGTAAACTCAAAAGAAATGATGGTGCTGACTCGTGTGAAAGAGCTTTTCTTCCATTATATTTGGCACCATATTTGTAAATTGAGATATAAGTAGTACTTTCCATTGAATATTCTGATCCCATTTCATGCATTTCTTTCAATAAATGTTAAGTAGTAAATTATTTCATCTGGTTGGACAATTAAATCTTTTACACTTCGTTTTCTTTTTCTTACTGGATATGGAAGAAGGAGAAAAAAAATTGACAGGAGACCCTTTTTGTGGTAGGAAATTCTATATATCAAGAACAGGAAGACAATAAACTTCTGGATGACTTTTGAAAAACCTCAACCTGTAATTAGGAAAGACAAAAACTGATTGCAAAAGAATCAAATTCAAATGAAACAATGACGAAAAAATACATAAGATGGATCAAATCATAAACCTATTTTGTATTAACAAGACACTGTCAAGCGCTGAATGACAGACCATATATCTCCAAAGGGCAATATTAATAAGAAAAACAAGATGAGCATCATATTCTTTTCTTTTAAGACGATGACATCAAGTTATGCCCTTTCTAGTTTCATAGAATATGCTGATGATATCAATCTATGCCCTTTCTAGTTTCATAGAATCCGCTAATAATAAATCATTCTACTAGTTATTACAAAGTATTAATAAATTTATGATATCCAATGCGTGCTTTCTAGCATCCACTAAGAATAATACATACTAATCCTACGTATTACCTAGTATAAGAACTATGCTATACAAGTTCGCTAACAATAATTTGTAAAGACAATTAAAAGTTAGTTACAACAGAAAAAACAATTAACAAGACAAGTAGGGAAAATCCCATAGTACCAAGACAGTAACTAAGCTGTTGTGCCCCAGACTTACCTGTCTCATCAATTTCAAACTTCTTATTATTAACAGCAAAATTATGTTTCTTAGTATACCAAAACATAATCTTGTACTTAATCCGGGTTGCTACATCGACCCGAAAAACCGCCTTAGACCCATTTGACACAGCCTTCAATGCATCATCCCATGGCATTTCCTGAATTTCCAACATCCAACTTTTATGGGCTACTTTTCCATGGCCCTGATAAAATCCCTTAACTGTAGTGTTACCAATAGGGAAACTAGTATTTGTTCCATAGTAAAAGCTAAGGTTTATGTCATCATAATGAACACCTTTGTCCTTCATCTTGTTCTTTAAATTAAGCTGAAAGGATAAGTTGTTGTTGGATTTTGTGGCATTGGATTTGTCAAGGGCAGGCAAGTAAAATTGTTCTAAGGAGCATTTTGGTTTTGAAGTGCGTATACTTAGCCATATGCAAAGAGCTAAGAAGCCTAAAGTAAATAAGAATCTGAGGTAGCAGAATGTATTGGTAGAACTATAGTCTGACATTTTTAGTGGAAGTAGTTTCTGGTGAAATGGTGGTTGAGAAAAGCTTCTTCTCAAGAATGAAAAATACTAGCAGCACAATTTAAAAGAAGAATATAAAAACTGGAACTTAAGAAGACAGGACATGTGTGGAGAATAATATCAGGTGAGTTTATTCGGGTTTATCTGCTTACTTTATTAAAGACTTGGGACAAGGATTCATCTTTTTACTGGCCCTCATTTACTTCAACAAATGTGGTCCTTTGTTTTTCTACTCCTTTTTGCATTGTCTCCTCATCTCCTTTTTCAGTCTGCTTTACTTTTTAATTCACCTTGTATTGCTGCTTAGCTACTATCAATAAATCTACCTATTTCTGCTCTTGTTCTGTACTAAATAGAGGTTCCACATGCCATTGGCGTCCCCGGTTTGCCACGTCCATGACCGCGAATTTTATGTTAAGGCTCAGGGTGGCTTTGTATTGTCAAAGACCATTTCAACCAATTGTTGTACGTAGATACAGAATGATCGTCGAGTGTTTAAACATTTTTCAGACGTATCTATAGTCAAATTGGAAAAACATATACTCTATGTATAGCTTACCATATATCAATTGAATTATTTGATGTTCTTGTTCAGTTGTTTGCAAGTTATTTGGTTACAGTCTATGTCCTTGGAAGGATATAGAGTTAATTAGTACAAAAATCTATGACATTCAAGATTGAAGTTGATCAGGTTACTACATGAAACAAGCTGCAAGGAAGTTAAACACTAAAATATTACAGTTAATTTCTCAGACAATTAAGTTAGTGCTTACAACGGAGAAAGTAAGAATAACAAAACAAATAAGGGAAACCCCATAGTACTAAGACAGTAACTAAGCTGTTGTGCCCCAGATTTACCCGTCTCATCAATTTCAATGTTTATATTATTTACAATGAAATTGTGTCTCTTAGTATACCAAAACAGGATCTTTTACTTAACCTGGGTAGCCACATCGACACGAAAAACCGCCTTAGAACCATTTGAAGCAGCCTTCAATGCATCATCCCATGGCATATTCTGAGTTTTAAGCATCCAATTCATATGGGCATGTTCTGCAGCCCCTTGGTAAAAGCCCGGAATTATATTGTGGTGTTGCCAATAGGGAAACTAGTGTTTGTACCATAATAAAAGCTAAGGTTTATGTCATCATAACGGATATCATTGTATTCCATCGTGTTCTTTAACTTAAGCTGAAAGGATAGTGAGTTGTTGGGTATTGTGGTATTGGAATTAATAGATTTGTTAAGGGCAGGGAAGTAACATTGTTGTACGTTGCATGAGGGTTTTTAAGTACGTAGAGTCAGCCATATGGAGCAGTAAGTATCAAATTCTAGTTGATTTAAGCTAGCGTTTGAACATAGATTTCCAAATAGTTTTTGGAAAACACTTTTTGAGTAAAGTTTGATATGAAAATGAAAAAAATATTTGGACATACTTTTTTTGAACAAATTTTTTGGCTCAAAAAGAGTCTCTGAGCTCTTATGAAAATGAAATTTGATATATAAATGTTAGTTTCTGGTAGGCTCTTTTTGAGTTTTTAGAAAAAATTTTGCTCAAATAGCATAAACAAACCGTTTTCCCAAAAACTCCCATAAACAAACTGGGGGCTAAGTTTCTTACTCAGAATTGAATTCAGCCTTCAATGGGATGCCCCTAGTAATTACACGACTAATATGTTAAGTTCAAGATTGGCCCGATACTGTTCAGGAATAACTCTGATATTGAACTTCAAATCCATTAAATCTCAATATTTTGAAAAGTGGCTAATAATTAAATTTCACTACTTAAAGTGGCTAATGATTAAATTTCACTACTTAAAGTGGCTGTCTCATATAAATTATACCGGGCAATTCACAAAACTATACAAACTAACATTTTTTCTTACACTAAAATGTCAATATTTTCCCATTTTCAAAACATAGCAACATTTTTTTTCAAAACATAACAAAAATGCATAAAAGGGTGCTAAAAACCCTAGATCTTGCTTCTACCACCCCAGCCACCACCCCATCACTGTTGCCGCCTCTCAGCCGGCGGCCACCGGCTGCCTCCGCCGCCAGGTCGCCGGAAAATTCATTTTTTATTTTTTTTGTATTTTTTTGTATGTCCTGTGTATTTTCAGTGTATAAACATGTATATTTTGTGTATGGCTAGTGTGTGAATATACATACACAAGCCATACACAACATATACAAAAGAAGAAACACAAATATACACTTATACTTATTGTATGTGAGGTGTATATCTAGTGTATGTCCGGTGACATACATTGGATATACACATGAAAAACAGTTTTTTTTGCCTCCCCCCCACCACCAACAACCACCGTACACCGCCTGAGAATCAACAAACAAACATACATTTTTCGTTTTGTATGTAAAGTGTATACCCAATGTATGTCCGGTGACATACGCCGGACATACATGGGGTATACGCATTACATACAATCTCTTTGCCGTCAAAAACACCAAACATACACCACTACCACCGTAACCCCGCCGTGTCTCACCGGAAAATTCGAAAAACAAAAAAAAAAAGTACCAAAGCAGCCGGATCTTCACCGGAAAACACCGGATCTGCTTTGCACTAGCAGATCCGGCGCCGCCGGAGCTCAGGCGAGCAAAACTAGCAGCAACAGCGCGACGACGGGGCATGGGGAGGGGATGCCGGCGACGGTGGTGGTAGGGTCACAGTGGGGTGTGGGTTTGGAGAGAAGGGAGAGAAGAGAGAAGGAAGAGAGAAGGGAGAGAGAATGAACCTAGGGTTTTTTATGACATGTTTGGTAGCATTTTTAAAAATATTGCTACGTTTGGTAAAGTGGCAAAATGTTGCTATGTTTTTAAAAAAAGTACCCTAAATTGATATAGAGTGTAATTTGCCCTAAATTCTATGGCTTACCATCGAAACCCGAGTTTAGCCTCGACTGTAATAGAGCCCATCGCACCTTGTTATTGAATAGAAGCCACTAGAAATGCATGACGAGTCGACATTAACTTAGTCCAAAAAAATCCTGGCAGGATAAATGATTTATCGGGAGTTCTGGCAACTTCTGTCAACTAGATGTGTAAGTAAATACTACTCTATTTGTTTCAAAAAGATGATATGTTTCGGATTTTAAGAGTCAAACGAGTTTATTTTGACCGTTAATTTGAACATATAATCTTTAAGTTTTTTGGAATGATATTTATATATTTGGAAACTACATAAAAAATATTATAAGTCACAATAATTAATAATTCAAAATATTTAAAAGACGTATGAAAATATTACGGTCAAAGATAAACTCTTTTGACTCTCGAAATTCGAAACATGTCATCTATTGTGGAACGGAAAGAGTAAGTTTTTTACAAGATTTATAGATATTTAAGTGAGTACCATTGGGTGCAAAAAGCCAAAAACTTGTTCAGTCTCTAGCTTTCCAGAAGACACCAGTGATTAAAAGACTCTTAATTAAGTAAACCAAGTGGGTTAGGTCGACAAAAAAGAAAAATTAAACAAAACCAACCAAGTGGATATTTTAACACCACAAGGAGCCGTTGCTAGCTGAACGCCGTTCGTCAAAGGAGAGGACAAAATTCATTGGATTCCGTGACTTATCTTTTTCTTTTGTTTAAAGAAAAGAAAGAAAGAATGAGCTGATCATTTTGCAAAAGGAAAAGGCAGACGGAAAGAAACTAATCATTCTATCAACTTATACAGAATCACACGCACTATAGGAGCGTGACAACAAGCTCCACTGATCATTCATCAATTTTATGCGTGTATTTAACCTAAAATTTGGAATATTAAATTGAGAAATCAAATTTATAATTAGCCCACAAGAAATATATATAACTACTAGGAAAGGGGAGCCCGTGCAAGCACGGGCCCAAGCACAGTGTAAAAAATCTCTCTTTTTTTCCTTTTTTTTTTTTTCAAATTATGTGGTATATTTCCTTTATAGTCTATCCAAAATAAAAATATATTTTTTATTTTAATATAATAATCTAATTTTCAACTTCTCATTTTTATGGTTCATTTTTCGACTACATGTTTTAAAATTTTCTCTACTAATTTCAGTTTATGCGATAATATCTCTTTATTAATCTATTTAAAACACAATACTTTATACTACAACTATCTCTCAATAAGTGTCAAATTTCCTCGCCCGGGCCCAAGTATTAATGTTGATTTATGCAAATGTAGAATGTTTTAGTAGTGGTTCTTGAGTTTTGATCCTCTTTAATAACCACTTAACTCATATCGACATAATTTGGAGCAATTTCTGATAGATCTGAAGGAATTTAATTCAATTCTCTACGCTACATCTGGAATGACTGTAATTTTTAAGAGTAAGTTTTTTTTTATATTAGCAGTGTGACAAATATTTAAACTATCAGTATATACGTAGACATTTATCTTTTGAAAATTATTGTTACTTCATTATAGAAATCTTTTCCAATGAGTCCTATGCCCCACACTCAAGTAATATGCGTAAAAGTGGTTCTTTGATTGCCAAGCTCTCGAACAATATCTCAAAATTTTATTTACACCAGTGTAAATTCTAAAAATATTTTTGGCTCCTTGATCTATATGCAGTATATAAAGTGACTATATTTCAGTTAGTAACCTTAAAAGTGGTTAATCAGTATACTTTAAGATATACAAAAATTGACTACCTAATCAACTGGAACACAAAAAATGGCTAATTTAGCAAATCGGTGCACGGAACCATAGGCAGCACGAAAGGAAGCACCTCTCGCTTCACGCTTATATATTAGTACTAATATGAAGATTGTTAATCTTGAAAAAGATTAATTGATGAAATAAAAAATGACTAAATATACGATAATCACAAGTAAATAAAGATGAAGAGAATAAGACGATTCTAGATTATAAGAAAATGAGCAGTAAAATGAAAAAGTTGTATTGATATTCTCAAGTTCTTCGAGGTGTCAATTACATGGGAAAAAAGGGGATTTTTATAGTAGGTCGCAGGCCATCTGAGAACTAATCCTCTATACTGGATTTTTGGGTACTAATAATATTAGATTAAGAAGGTCATAGAACCTATTACCTTGATCCAATTTTGTTATCCGTACGCGTATTTCTCCTACGGGTCAATAATTTTTTTTATCTAATTTTCTCCAATACAGTATGTAGCATGATTTTTAAGATCGTAAAAAATATTTTTGAACCTTGAGTTATAAAGAAATCAAAATAAGTGTATCACCTTATCAAAAATATTATTTGAATCTTCATGTAATTTCTTCAAATGACTCGTAAAGTTAAAATAGAATATTGCAATTAAAATCTTACTAAACATAGATATATGTTATTTTTAACATTTAAAAAAAATAAGATATGTAAATTGTTATAAATGGAGTGTTATTTAATATTTATGTCTCTTATTTGCATTTGAGATAACATGAACGATATCTAACTATATTTTCTACCATTTGCAATTGAAAGAATTAAAAAGTATATGACTTAAACAAACAAAAATATGGGTTCATTCAAACTAACACATTATTCGAATAGAAGCCGAAATGCTTTATAGCATGATAAAAAGATTAATTCAAATGCCAGAATCTCACATATAGAAAAAGAACCTTGAAATTTTAATAAATTTATCGTAAAGAAAATTTCAACAAAAAATCAAAGTATCTCGTGAACTAGGAGTTGTTCAATTAAGGACAACGTTCTCATCAAAGTATAAAATATTGTAGGTTTCAATATAAACAATTAAAAAATTAAGACATCCCTAAAATAAAAATCTCCATCTAGTAATGAAGCTTTACATTTTATTACTTTGCATTCTAAATTTATTATTGACAATATAGTATCTATTATTTGATGTTGCACAGATTTGTGTAGTGGTTTCAACTCGTGCTCGCTGTGTCACTCAATTTTGTTCCTTTATCCCATTTGATGACTCACTCATCATCCAATGACATTATAAAGCAAGTGAAAGAGAAAAATAGATTAAAAAAAGGGGAAAAAAGTAAGGAAAAATCACAAATAAAAAAAAGTTAAAATATGAATTAAATTTGACACATTCCAAGTTATAACTTTCTATTTTAAGTGTGGTTGATTGAGCAAACCAATTGCTATTATATCTTATTATATGACCTAATAACCGGATATAATTCATAGATTATTTAAATTTTGATTAGATTACACAAAATTTTGGGTCAATAATACATTCCATAATTAATTTGTTAGCGACTTGATTTTTCACATCAATTATCATGGACACAAATTGACAATCTTCTTTTTACAATTTACTTAAAAAAAATGCTTTTTATTATAGTAGTAGTAAGTTTTCCATTTCCACCTTAACTTGTAATTAGTCATACATGTCATATTTACAAACTTGGCTAACATTTAACCAAAGGCGCGTTGGAGTAGGCTACTAACTTTCCCAACCACACAAGGTAAAGGTATCGTTAGCGTGTTGTATTGGTGCACCACACGTCATTATAACACGTGTCATCATATCATAGGCTATTCCACGAGGCGGTTTCCTCTTCAGTCGGCCATTACATCCATAAATAGGGGTCTCTCCCTTACATATTTCATCATCTCTCATTAGATTTCTCCTCTGTAATAATAATCTCTCTTCTATTTCATTCATCGCCTTCAAATTTCTCTCTCAAGGTTAGATATTTCTTCTAGTTATTGTTTCAATTAAGCGATTTGGGATCTGATTAAAGAAACCCTAGTTCTGTGAATTTCGTTGTTTTAATTATTTTGTGATTGTTTTACATAATTACAGATGCAGATCTTCGTGAAAACCCTAACTGGCAAAACTATCACCCTTGAGGTGGAAAGTTCCGATACAATTGACAACGTTAAAGCTAAGATTCAGGATAAGGAAGGAATTCCCCCGGATCAACAAAGGCTTATCTTCGCCGGAAAGCAGTTGGAGGACGGCCGTACCCTCGCCGATTACAATATCCAGAAGGAATCCACCCTTCACCTTGTCCTCCGTCTCCGTGGTGGGATGCAGATCTTCGTCAAAACCCTCACCGGAAAGACGATCACCCTCGAGGTGGAGAGCTCCGACACAATTGACAACGTCAAGGCCAAGATCCAGGACAAGGAAGGCATCCCTCCAGACCAGCAGAGGCTGATTTTTGCAGGAAAACAGCTCGAGGATGGCCGTACCCTTGCTGATTACAACATCCAGAAGGAGTCTACCCTTCACTTGGTGCTTCGTCTCCGTGGTGGTATGCAGATTTTTGTGAAAACCCTAACAGGGAAGACCATCACCCTTGAGGTTGAAAGCTCGGACACCATTGACAATGTTAAGGCCAAGATCCAGGACAAGGAGGGCATTCCCCCAGACCAGCAGAGGCTGATTTTCGCTGGCAAGCAGCTCGAGGATGGCCGTACCCTAGCTGATTACAACATCCAGAAGGAGTCTACCCTTCACCTTGTCCTCCGTCTTCGTGGTGGTATGCAGATCTTTGTTAAGACCCTGACCGGTAAGACAATTACCCTTGAGGTTGAGAGTTCTGACACAATTGACAACGTTAAGGCTAAGATCCAGGACAAAGAAGGAATTCCCCCAGACCAGCAGAGGCTTATCTTCGCTGGCAAGCAGCTCGAGGATGGCCGCACGCTTGCGGATTACAATATCCAGAAGGAGTCCACCCTTCACTTGGTGCTGAGGCTTAGGGGAGGAATGCAGATCTTTGTGAAAACCCTGACAGGAAAAACTATTACTCTTGAGGTTGAAAGTTCTGACACTATTGATAATGTGAAGGCGAAAATTCAGGATAAGGAGGGAATTCCACCAGACCAGCAGAGGCTTATCTTTGCAGGAAAGCAGCTTGAGGATGGCCGTACCCTTGCGGACTACAACATTCAGAAGGAGTCTACCCTTCACCTTGTCCTTCGTCTCCGTGGTGGTATGCAGATCTTTGTCAAGACCCTAACCGGCAAAACCATCACCTTGGAGGTGGAGAGCTCTGACACGATTGATAATGTGAAAGCTAAGATTCAAGACAAGGAGGGGATTCCACCAGACCAGCAGAGGTTGATTTTTGCTGGCAAGCAGTTGGAGGATGGAAGGACTTTGGCTGATTACAATATTCAGAAAGAGTCTACCTTGCACCTTGTCCTCCGTCTCCGTGGTGGCTGTTAGATTGTCTGCTGTCGATGGTCTTTGTTAGTGTTGTGTCTGTCGAAGTCTGTTGCTTGTTGTCGTCCTGTTGTTGATAAGTGCTTTAATTGATTCCTGTTCTGTTACTGTTTCAGTTTGTTACTTTTATGTTTCTCTGTTAATAAAAATAGTGGGATTCTATCTTTTATAGTCTCCGTACTTGCATTGGCTGTTGATGAATATTTCTTTGTTCCTATCGGTGTTTGCAGTTTATGTATGTAGCAGTTCAGCTGTTTACCAGGTTATCCTCTGGTAACATCAAAACTCTATAGATCCTGATGATTTGAAATTTTTTGTTTCATTACTTTTTTTATATCATTGCATTAAAAGAGAACTTTGTTGCTCAATATTTCTCCTCACTGCCCCTCATTTTATTAGCCAGCTCTTGTTTCATGACACCAGTTCAGACGAGAACTCACATAATGTCAAGTGTTCGTTACTCTGTGTTGGCAGTTTCTATTGGTGTTGCAGTTGATGTATGTTCCCATCCATTCTCTATGATTGTCGATGGTCAGGTTATCATCTGCTAACAACAGTACTATGTAAATCCAAATGTAAAGGATGTTTCTTTTTTAATTTTATTCAATGCTCAAAAAGGAATTGGGCTTATATTCTCCGTTGGTTGATTGGCCATTTGTTTTATGAGCTAACTAATTTTAAGAGACCACATCAAATGGACAATCACATTTCTTTGTGAAGGAGAAGCCCTGAAGTTTGGCATGGAAAATGAGTCGAACACGTGTGGCCTTCTTCTTTTCAGAGCCTCGATGTGCTGGATTTTCTGATTTGCAGTTTGATCTTTGCTCTCTTTTAATTTGTTGAATTGGATTTTTTAAAAAACCAACTGTGTATATTTTACATTTTAAGTAAAACTGGAAATATATTTTGAAGTCTGAGTTTTACCATCCAGGAAAAAATGTTGTGGAAAAGGAATTCAAGTGGAGAGCTTGATCTTCTTTCTCTCGCCTGGTCATATTCGGGCAACATGAATGGGAAAGACTTAACCAACCAAATAAAACAAGAGGAGCACAAGTTTTGCCTGGCCAATGTCTATGGCAGGTTGTATTAGAAATCAGCTGTTACATAGTAGTTGGATGTCAAATAACAATTTGAATCGTAATTTTGAATCACAGAGGAAGAACACCTCTTCTACAATGGAGCCAGTGAAATGCCTGAACAAGCTGGGAAAACAGTATACCTAGTTGAGGGGGCATCACAAGAGTTCTCCCCATCTCTTTCCCTTTATTTAAATAGGGAGCCAGGCAAAATTTATGGTCAATCTTACCATCTGCAATACGAGCAGTCTAATAACCGGACCCCAGATCACTGAGGGGTCTTTATTTGGTAACCATTACACTTGATACTTGCAAGCTATTTTTGGCATTTGATAATTACGAGCTGTTTTGCTCACTTCCTCTGTAGATTTGGAGCATTCTAATCACCTGACTGCCACCATATCTAATTAATTGGCTAAAGAGGTTACGGGTTGCGATACATAAGAGGGGTCATTGGTAGTCGCTTCTTCCATATGCCTGCTAGTTTCTTGTTTTTGAGCAAGTCAGATTTGCATTTTACCTTCAGTTTCTACCATTTCTACTTTTGATTTCTCGTGCTTTCAGTCTTCTAAGATTACTTGGTCTGCGTGTTTTGTTTATAGTCCGCAGTTTGCGGTCGTCATGTGCTATGGCTACAAACGCTTCAGTTAAATCTTTTGTTTTATTCTATCCGCTAAGTTAATGCTCCTTAGTTGAGAATTAAAAGTTGAATTATATACTGTTTCTGTCGGCAGTTAGATTTGGCCTTTGAGCCATCTTCCATGTGTTGATTGACGGTCACAATCTGCTTTTGATGTTATCCTTTGATGTTCCCTGGGAAATGCAAGTAACAATGCATATTTATTGTTTCCTTTTTTTTTTTTTTGATAAAAATATAATAAATAAGTTGCTTGTCTGAGGAGAAGGGCTGAAATCTTTCCCTTGATTGTTTTGTTCATTTGTTTTATGAGGAAACTCATTTCATGGAAGCTTGCATATCGAGGAGTACTGGGAAGGAGAAGTTTGACATGGAGAGGAGGTGAAAAAAAAGTTGAATTGTACCTTAATGTAGTACCTTAATATCTTTTGGTTTAGTCCATCACACCAGCGACGTGGATGTAGATGTACTCTTCTTGACCATCTTCTATTCATGGTTGACGGTTGTCATATTCTGTTTGATGATTGATGGTCAAATTATCCATCGATGTTCACTGAGAAATCCAAGTAATATTATACATATTTGTCTTTTTTTTCTTCTTCTGTCTAATAGATGTTTGTTGAAAGAGGGGGACTGAATCTGTTCAATTGCTTGGGCAACTCATTTCATGAAAGCTCTTGGATAATGAGGAGTTTGAGGAGAAGTCTGAAGTAGCATTGTGCACTCTCTATACCAGCTTCGTAAGGCCTTTGGTCTTCTGGTAAATCATGTTTTTACTGCATGCCGGTGTCTAGCAATAGAATAATTAAGTAACTTTATCGCACTCCCATTTTCTGGATCTTGTTCTCTGTTTGCATTCACTTCTAGGCTTAAAAGTTTAAGTCATACAGAGTTCGTTTTTGCACACTTTTCCAGTTGAAGGGATTAAATTTTGAGTTGCGTCCAGAAATAAATCTGTGTGATGACAGTCGCTTTCTTATGCAATGCTTGCACAGCTAGCTATGTCATTTGTTTGCTCGAGAAGCTAACTGTCTCATTTGTGGGAGAGAGCACTGGGTTAAATGTTAAGGTGCGAAGTAGAACAAATGTTTGCCGGAACAGCTTCTAGTGTCAAGGCAGGTTAAAAGTGTGGTCTGTTTGTTTCTGTTCATCGCTGCTTTTATGTTTCGTTTTCGAATAAAAAGTCCAAATTCTAACCTTTTAAATGTCCAGTTTTTGTACTCTGTGTTGGTGGTTGATGAATATTTGTTTGTCCGTACATCACGCAGGTGAGTAAGTTGATTATTTGTTGCCTTTGAGCAGCAGGTATGTGCTGGTGAGTGATGATTGATGATGGTAAGGTTATCCTCTGGTAAGAACAGTAGTCTAAAAATCCTTATGAGAAGGATATTTGGCTTCCTTTCTTACTTCAATCATTGCTCTAAATGTGAAGAGGTGATTTTTGGGTTGATCTCTTCCGTTGGTTGATTGCCCATTAGTCTTATGGGGCAACTCATTTTCAAGTGATCAGATCATATGAAAACTCTGATTTTGAGGAGAGCCCTGCAGTTAAGTACACGTTGAGCACTGTTTATGGCCTTTTTCTCGAAGCTCCTACTTGCTGGTTTATCTAGTTCTCAGTTTGATTTCTGTTCTCTCTAACATGGTTAATAAAAAAACGGCTACTTAGTTATATATATTATGTTATCAACTGAGATGGTTACTGAGCTTACTAAGTGGAGTTGATGATCTTTTTCTCGCTGAGGTCCTATGTGGCTGTGGAGAGACTCTTAACTAAAATTAACAGGAGAAGCCCAAAAATGTGATGGAACAGCCTCCAACGACGATGGAAGAAGTCATACACATAAATGAAGGCTAAGTAAGCTTTACTAGAACTGATCCAAGGACCAAAGCACGACAAATAAGTCTTGTACACAACAATGAACATTAGCCAAGAAGGTAGAATGAGGCCAACGGAGAGAAACGTGATATCCTAAAGGGTGGTTGCCCTCTCTGCTTGCCTATGATTTTCTCATGGATCATAAGAACAAAAGGAAAAAAAACAAGTCTTTGTTGCCTTTGCCTTGGCAATGGTGATCCGATGCTGATAACAGTAATACTCCTGTTCCAAATTATGTGCATTGTGAAATTATCCAAGTGACTCCTAAATATAGGAAAATTTCCATCTTTTCCGAAAGAGGCACTGATGATATTGTTTATCTATACTCGAGGTATGGAGAGACCCGACTCGTATCTTTGCATGGCAAACCCGGGTGGTTTGTGATTGAGGCTTCTCTTTCACAAACTGGTTCGTTTGCAGCCATGGCGTTGTCGTCTTCTCTTTGACCCCATTTTACACAGTTCTGAATGGGCAGAGGACACAGTTCCGACCATGGTCAATGATACTTGTAGAATGGTGCTGGTAAAACACTGTACTTAGTTGAGGGGCATCACATGAGGTTTCCCCCATCTCTTACCCTTATGATAGGGATCGTAACATAATTATGTTCAATCTTACATTCACAATTTTTTTTTCCAAAACTGGTATAATATTGTCTCATGCAGTGCTGCTGTATTCACGGCGTCCCTGTTGCCTCTTAAGTTTGAAATGACAGACCACCGCCAACAACAGGAGTGTGGTGAGATGTACTTGGCTGTGAGAAGTGAGACCAACTTCCATCTATTTTCTTGTCCTTCAGTCTCTGTTTAATTTTGCTGTTTGATTGGTGCATTTCATTACTCATACCTCATTACAAGTGCATTTCATTGCTTTTTTTACATTTGCAGGTACAATTTGTTGCAGAAGACATTCATTGTCAACTGTGTAAAGCACTTAAGAGGCGTGCAGTCCATGGATGTACGGTTCTACAGGGATATCATCCTAGTTAGCTGATTTTTATTGAGTTCTAGCTGGATGTCTTATTGGTTATCCGTTAAGATTGGTGTAACTATTATACCTGTGATCTCAGCCCTCAGGATTTGCGCTCTTTGCCAGGGGAAGCTAATTTCTTTTCGTCAAAGGTCAAGGAAAGGTAAATAACAGAAGAATGTCCTATGTGGATATCTCTGCGTCCTCATTTATACTTTTTAATCTCTTGGGCAGTTCTCACTGTGTTGATTGGTTTAGTCGGGAGGCTCATGGTCATTTAGTGGACGATTATATGCGGAACTTCTGATTATATTACTTGGTGATGCTGCCAAGAGATGGTAGGGCCCGAGTCTTTGATGAAAGAAATTTGGCTTAGCTTTTTACTTCCTCGCAATGTTTTTTCCCCTCAAATTTTTTGTTGGGTGTTTCCAAAGTGTTAAAGGTACGTTTCAGGGGTAAATTCTAGGTTACTTTTCGTGTTTAACAGTTTTTAGTTTTTTTTTGATTATGCTAGTCAGCTTAGCGATGATGAGGACTGATGGGACTTTGCTCGGTGTGGAGGATCTCTGGCTTCTTATGATATAAGCATGCCTATATCTCAAATAAATTGTACATGTCATGTCTTGTGTTTTCCATGCAATTGGTCAGCTTAGTTGCTGAATCTTGTTCTGCCAAATGAGAAAGGAGCAACGAAAGAGTTTGTTTTCTTTTGTGCCGCGGATGGTATTGGAAATTTCCACTTTTAACTTTGTGGGGAGTCATCCTTTTTCGATATTTGCATGTTGATACTGATTTCTTTAATTTTCTTTTTCTCTTTCTATTTGGTTATCCTCTCTGATGTGTCAATTGTTAGTCTCTTCCTTAAAATTAGGCTAGTTGATGCAGGTGGTAGCTGCGGTTTAGTCTAGGTTGAAACGTCATCTGTCAAATGGTTTGATGATAGCTCTGTTTCTGCTCTGGAGGTGATAGTGTTTTACTCTATCCCACATTCTGTGCTTTCATTTGAGATGGTGAAGTTTGTCGCATCTAGCCTGGCGTAACTTCTTTAAACACGATTATTCTCGTAATCTTGTTTTTCCAGTTTTCACCTTTTCCTTCCACAAGACCTCTGATTTTCTCCATGCTTTCTGTTTCCTTGAATTCCTTCCAGGCACCAGATATGCGATTGGAGTAGAGCTTAGTTGAGGAAAAAGGTGTGCTGTGTTATTCCAATATGGTTACAAGCTATTTTTGGCATTTGCCCTGATATTTCACTAGCTTTGTCTGTGGATTTGGAGCAGTTTAATAACCTGACGGCCATCATATATAATCTAATTCGTGGGCTAGAGAGGTTACGTACTGCAATATGTGAATTGGAGTCGGTTGTCACTTCTTTGATGCGTTTTGAGCAAGTCGGCTTTTCGTTCAATTTTACCTTCTAGTTTTCACCTTTTTAAATCCTCCTCTTTAAACCTTTGGTATCTTGTTTTCTCTTTGCTTACTCGGTCTGCATGTCCTGTTTCTCGTTCGCGGTCATGATATGCTATGTGCTAGAAGGGCTTCAGTACAATCTTCTGTTCTTTCTCTATCCACTTTACTGTCCCTCTGTTATGAATAAAAAGTTTAATTCTGTACTGTTTTTGTTGGCAGTTGGTTTTCTGCCAGTACATTGGCGACTTGATGAGATATATGCTTTTGAGCCATCTTCCATGTGATGATTGACGATCACAATCTTCTGTTTCATGATATATGGTTATGTTATCCATTGATGTTTCCTGGGAAATCCAAGTAACAATGCATATTTGTTGGTCCCTTCTTTTTAAGAAGTTTCTTGTTAAAAGAGAAGGGCCGAATTTTCCCTTGATTGATGTACATTTGTTTCATGAGGCAACTCATTTCATAGAGCTCACATATCAAGGAGTACTGGGAAGGAGAATTTTTGTCATGGAGAATGAGGTGAATAAAAAATTGAATTGTACGTTAATGTCTAGCTTTTGTGATTTCTCTGTTCGACAGTTAAATGAGTATCGTCTAGTTTCGTCCATTACACCAGTAACGATGTACGTCTTCTTCAGCCATTTCCTATTTCATGATTGATGGACAACATCTTCTGGCATGATTCTTTTCCTTGTTTTTTTTTTTTTTTGAGAATGGATTCTTTTCCTTGGTGATCGCCCATTTTGTCTTTATGGGGCAATAACTCATTTTCAGATCATTTTAAAGGTCGGATTTTGAGGATAGCCCTGTAATTATGGAAAATGCATTGAGCAATATGTATGACCTCTGTTTCCAAGCTCCCACTTGCTGGATTATCTAGTTCTCAGCTTGATCTCTGCTCTTTATGGCATGGTTAACGAAAATAGTATATAGTGTATTCCACTGTAAGGGTTAATTTTGAGTTACCGTGTAGGAAAAAATGTTATGCAAGGAGCTTACTTTTCTGGCTGAGGTCCTATGTGGTCAACATGAATAGGAAAGACACCACGAACTAAATTCAACAAGAGATTACAGTTAGTGGAACAGCCTCCAACGACAATGGCAGGTTCTTTTAGTAACCTACTCTTGTAATATTCTTAGATATCAGATAACCTGGATTTGGATGGTATTTTTGAATCAGTTTTTCAGATTGTGGACCAAAAATTTTGCGCGAATGGACAGAGGGCACCTTCCGGAGCATTGGGAATTGACACTTGCCAAAATGGAGCTGGGAGAACTCTATTTAGTTGAGAGGCATCACACGAGTTTTCCCCATCTCTTTCCCTTGAAATGGGGATCTTAACATACTTTATGGGTCAATTATTTCATTTCCAAAAACATTATCCCTAACTGGTAATATTGTCTTATGCAGTGCTGTACTCACGGTGTACCTGGGGCCTCTTAGCAGTTAGTCTCAGCTATTACAGTAGCGACACAATGATATATTTGTCTTCAAGTCATCTTCCGCGTGATGATTGATGGTCCTGTGTTATCCAGCGATTTTGCCCGAGAAATCTAAGTAACAAACAGATTTGACATTCCTTTTTTCAGTTTTTACCTATCCAGATCCTCTTCTCCTCTAAATCTTTGATTTCTTGTGCTTCTGTTTTCTTTGATTAGGCCAGTCTACGTGTCGTGTTGCTCATATGCTGCCGTGATGTGCTATGTGCTATGAGAGCTTCAGTAGAATCTTCCGTTCTGTTTATATTACTACTTTAATGTTCCTCTGTAGTGAATAAAAAGTTGAAGTTTATACTGGTTTTGTTGGCAGTTCGTTTCAGCCATTACACCAGGGACAGGATGATATGTGCCTTTGAGCCATCTTCCATGTGATGATTGATGGTCGGAGGGTCTTCTATCTGATGATTTATGGTCATTCCTTTTTCCAGCTTTTACCTATTGAAATAATTTTTTTCCTGTAAACGTTTGTCTATTGTGCTTCCGTGTTCTTTAATTAGACTAGTTCCTGGTGCTTGTTCGCAGTCACGATGTGCTATGTGCTATGAGGGCTTGGTAGAATCTTCTGTTTGTATTAGCTACTTTCATGTTACTCTGTTGTGAATATCAAGATGAATATTGACGGACACCACCTTCTAGCATGATTCTTTTCCTTGGTTTTTTATTTGAGAATGGATTCTTTTCCTTGGTTGATTCGCCCATTTTGTCTTTATGGGGCAACAACTCTGTTTCAGATCATTTTAAAGCTCGGATTTTGAGGATAGCCCTGTAATTATGGAAAATGCATTGAACAATGTGTATGGCCTCTGTTTCCAAGCTTCCCGCTTGCTGGATTATCTAGTTCTCAGTTTGATCTCTGTTCTTTATTACATGGTTAACGAAAATAGTATATAATGTATTCCACTGGAAGGGTTAATTTTGAGTTACCGTGTAGGAAAAAAATATTACGCAAGGAGCTTACTTTTCTGGCAGAGGTCCTATGTGGTCAATATGAATAGGAAAGACACCACGAACTAAATTCAACAAGAGATTACATTTAGTGGAACAGCCTCCAACGGCAATGTCAGGTTCTTTTAGTAACCTACTCTTGTAATATTCTTAGATATCAGATAACCTGGATTTGGATGGTATTTTTGAATCAGTTTTTCAGATTGTGGACCAAAAATTTTGCGCGAATGGACAGAGGGCACCTTCCGGAGCATTGGGCAATGACACTTGCCAAAACGGGGCTGGGAGAATTCTACTTAGTTGAGGGGCATCACACGAGTTTTCCCCATCTCTTTCCCTTGAAATAGGGATCTTAACATACTTTATGGTCAGTTATTTCATTTCCAAAAACATTATCCCTAACTGGTAATATTGTCTTATGCAGTGCTGTACTCACGGTGTACCTGTGGCCTCTTAGCAGTTAGTCTCAGCTATTACAGTAGCGACACAATGATATATTTGTCTTCAAGTCATCTTCCGCGTGATGATTGATGGTCCTGTGTTATCCAGCGATTTTGCCCGAGAAATCTAAGTAACAAACAGATTTGACATTCCTTTTTTCAGTTTTTACCTATCCTGCTCCTCTTTTCCTCTAAACCTTTGATTTCTTGTGCTTTTGTTTTCTTTGATTAGGCCCGTCTAGATGTCGTGTTGCTCATATGCTCTACCGTGATGTGCTATGTCCTATGAGAGCTTCTGTAGAATCTTCCGTTCTGTTTATATTACTACTTTAATGTTCCTTTGTTGTGAATAAAAAGTTGAAGTTTATACTGGTTTTGTTGGCAGTTCGTTTCAGCCAATTACAGCAGGGACCTTTGAGCCATTCTTCCATGTGATGATTGATGGTCGGAGGGTCTTCTATCTGATGATTTATGGTCATTCCTTTTTCCAGCTTTTACCTATTGAAATAATTTTTTCCTGTAAACGTTTGTTCTATTGTGCTTCCGTGTTCTTTAATTAGACCAGTCTACGTGTCCTGGTGCTTGTTCGCTGTCACGATGTGCTACGTGCTATGAGGGCTTGGTAGAATCTTCTCTTTCTATTAGCTACTTTCATGTTACTCTGTTGTGAATATCAAGATGAATATTGACGGACACCACCTTCTAGCATGATTCTTTTCCTTGGTTTTTTATTTGAGAATGGATTCTTTTCCTTGGTTGATCGCCCATTTTGTCTTTATGGGGCAACAACTCTGTTTCAGATCATTTTAAAGCTCGGATTTTGAGGATAGCCCTGTAATTATGGAAAATGCATTGAACAATGTGTATGGCCTCTGTTTCCAAGCTTCCCGCTTGCTGGATTATCTAGTTCTCAGTTTGATCTCTGTTCTTTATTACATGGTTAACGAAAATAGTATATAATGTATTCCACTGGAAGGGTTAATTTTGAGTTACCGTGTAGGAAAAAAATATTACGCAAGGAGCTTACTTTTCTGGCTGAGGTCCTATGTGGTCAACATGAATAGGAAAGACACCACCAACTAAATTCAACAAGAGATTACATTTAGTGGAACAGCCTCCAACGGCAATGTCAGGTTCTTTTAGTAACCTACTCTTGTAACATTCTTAGATATCAGATAACCTGGATTTGGATGGTATTTTTGAATCAGTTTTTCAGATTGTGGACCAAAAATTTTGCACGAATGGGCAGCGGGCACCTTCCGGGGCATTGGGCAATAGCACTTGTACCAAAACAGAGCTGGGAGAATTCTACTTAGTTGAGGGGCATCACATGAGTTTTCCCCATCTCTTTCCCTTGAAATAGGGATCTTAACATACTTTATGGTCAGTTCTTTCATTTGCAAAATCATTATCCCTAACTGGTAATATTGTCTTATGCAGTGCTGTACTCACGGTGTACCTGTGGCCTCTTAGCAGTCAGTCTCAGCTATTACAGTAGCGACACAATAATATATTTTTCTTCAAGTCATCTTCTGCGTGATGATTGATGGTCCTGTGTTATCCAGCGATTTTGCCCGATAAATCTAAGTAACATACAGATTTGACATTCCTTTTTTCAGTTTTTACCTATCCAGCTCCTCTTTTCCTCTAAACCTTTGATTTCTTGTGCTTCTGTTTTCTTTGATTAGGCCAGTCTACGTGTCGAGTTGCTCATATGCTGTCGTGATGTGCTATGTGCTATGAGAGCTTCAGTAGAATCTTCCGTTCTGTTTATATTACTACTTTAATGTTCCTCTGTTGTGAATAAAAAGTTGAAGTTTCTACTGGTTTTGCTGGCAGTTCGTTTCAGCTATTACACCAGGGACAGGATGATATGTGCCTTTGAGCCATCTTACATGTGATGATTGATGGTCGGAGAGGGTCTTCTATTTGATGATTGATGGTCATGTTGTGCTTCGGTGTTCCCCCGGAAATCTAAGTGACAATCAGATTTGTCTTTCCTTTTTCCAGCTTTACCTATTGAAATAATATTTTTCCTTGTAAACCTTTGATCTATTGTGCTTCCGTGTTCTTTAATTAGACCAGTCTACGTGTCCTTGTGCTTGTTCGCAGTCACGATGTGCTATGTGCTATGAGGGCTTGGTAGAATCTTCTGTTTCTATTAGCTACTTTCATGTTACTCTGTTGTGAATATCAAGATGAATATTGACGGACACCACCTTCTAGCATGATTCTTTTCCTTTGTTTTTTATTTGAGAATGGATTCTTTTCCTTGGTTGATCGCCCATTTTGTCTTTATGGGGCAACAACTCTTTTTCAGATCATTTTAAAGCTCGGATTTTGAGGATAGCCCTGTAATTATGGAATATACATTGAGCAATGTGTATGGCCTCTGTTTTCAAGCTCCCGCTTTCTGGATTATCTAGTTCTCAGTTTGATCTCTGTTCTTTATGACATTGTTAACGAAAATAGTATATAATGTATTCCACTGGAAGGGTTAATTTTGAGTTACCGTGTAGGAAAAAAATGTTATGCAAGGAGCTTTTTTTTCTGGCTGAGGTCCTATGTGGTCAACATGAATAGGAAAGACACCACCAACTAAATTCAACAAGAGATTGCATTTAGTGGTACAGGCTCCAACGGCAATGTCAGGTTCTTTTAGTAACCTACTCTTGTAACATTCTTAGATATCAGATAACCTGGATTTGGATGGTATTTTTGAATCAGTTTTTCAGATTGTTGACCAAAAATTTTGCACGAATGGGCACCCGGCACCTTCCGGGGCATTGGGCAATGATACTTGTATCAAAACAGAGCTGGGAGAATTCTACTTAGTTGAGGGGCATCACACGAGTTTTCCCCATCTCTTTCCCTTGAAATAGGGATCTTAACATACTTTATGGTCAGTTCTTTCATTTGCAAAATCATTATCCCTAACTGGTAATATTGTCTTATGCAGTGCTGTACTCACGGTGTACCTGTGGCCTCTTAGCAGTCAGTCTCAGCTATTACAGTAGCGACACAATAATATATTTTTCTTCAAGTCATCTTCTGCGTGATGATTGATGGTCCTGTGTTATCCAGCGATTTTGCCCGATAAATCTAAGTAACATACAGATTTGACATTCCTTTTTTCAGTTTTTACCTATCCAGCTCCTCTTTTCCTCTAAACCTTTGATTTCTTGTGCTTCTGTTTTCTTTGATTAGGCCAGTCTACGTGTCGAGTTGCTCATATGCTGTCGTGATGTGCTATGTGCTATGAGAGCTTCAGTAGAATCTTCCGTTCTGTTTATATTACTACTTTAATGTTCCTCTGTTGTGAATAAAAAGTTGAAGTTTCTACTGGTTTTGCTGGCAGTTCGTTTCAGCTATTACACCAGGGACAGGATGATATGTGCCTTTGAGCCATCTTACATGTGATGATTGATGGTCGGAGAGGGTCTTCTATTTGATGATTGATGGTCATGTTGTGCTTCGGTGTTCCCCCGGAAATCTAAGTGACAATCAGATTTGTCTTTCCTTTTTCCAGCTTTACCTATTGAAATAATATTTTTCCTTGTAAACCTTTGATCTATTGTGCTTCCGTGTTCTTTAATTAGACCAGTCTACGTGTCCTTGTGCTTGTTTGCGGTCACGATGTGCTATGTGCTATGAGGGCTTGGTAGAATCTTCTGTTTCTGTTTCTATTAGCTACTTTCATGTTACTTTGTTGTGAACATCAAGATGAATATTGACGGACACCACCTTCTAGCATGATTCTTTTCCTTGGTTTTTTATTTGAGAATGGATTCTTTTCCTGTGTTGATCGCCCATTTTGTCTTCATGGGGCAACAACTCATTTTCTGATCATTTTAAAGCTCGGATTTTGAGGATAGCCCTGTAATTATGGAAAATGCATTGAGCAATGTGTATGGCCTCTGTTTCCAAGCTCCCGCTTGCTGGATTATCTAGTTCTCAGTTTGATCTCTGTTCTTTATGACATGGTTAACGAAAATAGTATATAATGTATTCCACTGGAAGGGTTAATTTTCAGTTGCCGTGTCGGAAAAAAAAATATTATGCAAGGAGCTTACTTTTCTGGTTGAGGTCCTATATGGTCAACATGAATAGGAAAGACACCACCAACTAAATTCAACAAGAGATTACATTTAGTGGAACAGCCTCCAACGACAATGGCAGGTTCTTTAGTAACCTACTCTTGTAACATTCTTAGATATCAGATAACCTGGATTTGGATGGTATTTTTGAATCAGTTTTTCAGATTGTAGACCAAAAATTTTGCACGATTGGGCAGAGGGCACCTTTCGGAGCATTGGGCAATGACACTTACCAAAACGGAGCTGGGAGAACACTATTTAGTTGAGGGGCATCACACGAGTTTTCCCCATCTCTTTCCCTTGAAATAGGGATCTTAACATACTTTATGGGTCAATTCTTTCATTTGCAAAAACATTATCCCTAACAGGTAATATTGTTCTATGCAGTGCTGTACTCACGGTGTACCTGTGGCCTCTTAGCAGTTAGTCTCAGCTATTACAGTAGCGACACAATGATATATTTGTCTTCAAGTCATCTTCCGCGTGATGATTGATGGTCATATGTTATCCAGCGATTTTTCCTGAGAAATCTAAGTAACAAACAGATTTGACATTCCTTTTTTCAGTTTTTACCTATCCTACTCCTCTTTTCCTCGAAACCTTTCATTTCTTGTGCTTTTGTTTTCTTTGATTAGGCCCGTCTACGTGTCGTGGTTCTCATATGCTGCCGTGATGTGCTATGTGCTATGAGAGATTCAGTAGAATCTTCCGTTCTGTTTATATTACTACTTTAATGTTCCTCTGTTGTGAATAAAAAGTTGAAGTTTATACTGGTTTTGTTGGCAGTTCGTTTCAGCCATTACACCAGGGACAGGATGATATGTGCCTTTGAGCCATCTTCCATGTGATGATTGATGGTCGGAGGGTCTTTTATCTGATGATTGATGGTCATTCTTTTTTACAGATTTTACCTATTGAAATAATTTTTTTCTTGTAAACCTTTGATCTATTGTGCTTCCGTGTTCTTTAATTAGACTAGTTCCTGGTGCTTGTTCGCAGTCACGATGTGCTATGTGCTATGAGGGCTTGGTAGAATCTTCTGTTTCTATTAGCTACTTTCATGTTACTCTGTTGTGAATATCAAGATGAATATTGACGGACACCACCTTCTAGCATGATTCTTTTCCTTGGTTTTTTATTTGAGAATGTATTCTTTTCCTTGGTTGATCGCCCATTTTGTCTTATGGGGCAACAACTCATTTTCAGATAATTTTAAAGCTCGGATTTTGAGGATAGCCCTGTAATTATGGAAAATGCATTAAGCAATGTGTATGGCCTCTGTTTCCAAGCACCCGCTTTCTGGATTATCTAGTTCTCAGTTTCATCTCTGTTCTTTATGACATGGTTAACGAAAATAGTATATAATGTATTCCACTCGAAGGGTTAATTTTGAGTTACCGTGTAGGAAAAAAATGTTATGCAAGGAGCTTACTTTTCTGGCAGAGGTCCTATGTGGTCAACATGAATAGGAAAGACACCACCAACTAAATTCAACAAGAGATTGCATTTAGTGGAACAGCCTCCAATGACAATGTCAGGTTCTTTTAGTAACCTACTCTTGTAACATTCTTAGATATCAGATAAACTGGATTTGGATGGTATTTTTGAATCAGTTTTTCAGATTGTGGACCAAAAATTTTGCACGAATGGGCAGAGGGCACCTTCCGGGGCATTGGGCAATGACACTTGTACCAAAACAGAGCTGGGAGAATTCTACTTAGTTGAGGGGCATCACACGAGTTTTCCCCATCTCTTTCCCTTGAAATAGGGATCTTAACATACTTTATGGTAAATTCTATCATTTGCAAAAACATTATCCCTAACTGGTAATATTGTCTTATGCGGTGCAGTACTCACGGTCTACCTGGGGCCTCTTAGCAGTTAGTCTCAGCTATTACAGTAGCGACACGATGATATATTTGTCTTCAAGTCATCTTCCGCGTGATGATTGATGGTCCTTTTTGCCCGAGAAATCTAAGTAACAAACAGATTTGACATTCCTTTTTTCAGTTTTTACCTATCCTGCTCCTCTTTTCCTCTAAACCTTTGATTTCTTGTGCTTTTGTTTTCTTTGATTAGGCCCGTCTACCTGTCGTGGTTCTCATATGCTGCCGTGATGTTCTCATATGCTGCCGTTCTGTTTATATTACTACTTTAATGATTCCCTCTGATGTGAATAAAAATTTGAAGTTTATACTCTTTTTGTTGGCAGTTCGTTTCAGCCATTACACCAGGGACAGGATGATATGTGCTTTTGAGCCATCTTCCATGTGATGATTGATGGTCGGAGGATCTTCTATCTGATGATTGATGGTCATGTATTGCTTCGATGTTCCCCCGGAAATCTAAGTGACAATCAGATTTGTCATTCCTTTTTCCAGCTTTTACCTATTGAAATAATATTTTTCCCTGTAAACCTTTGGTCTATTGTGCTCCCGTGTTCTTTAATTAGACCAGTCTACGTGTCCTGGTGCTTGTTCGTGGTCACGATGTGCTATGTGCTATGGGTGCTGGGTAGAATCTTCTGTTTCTGCTTCTATTAGCTACTTTCAAGTTACTCTCTTGTGAATATCAAGATGAATATTGACGGACACCACCTTCTAGCATGATTCTTTTCCTTGGTTTTTTATTTGAGAATGGATTCTTTTCCTGTGTTGATCGCCCATTTTGTCTTCATGGGGCAACAACTCATTTTCAGATAATTTTAAACTCGGATTTTGAGGATAGCCATGTAATTATGGAAAATGCATTGAGCAATGTGTATGGCCTCTGTTTCCAAGCTCCCGCTTGCTGGATTATCTAGTTCTCAGTTTGATCTCTGTTCTTTATGACATGGTTAACGAAAATAGTATATAATGTATTCCTCTGGAAGGGTTAATTTTGAGTTACCGTGTAGGAAAAAAATGTTATGCAAGGAGCTTTTTTTTCTGGCTGAGGTCCTATGTGGTCAACATGAATAGGAAAGACACCACCAACTAAATTCAACAAGAGATTGCATTTAGTGGTACAGGCTCCAACGGCAATGGCTGGTTCTTTTAGTAACCTACTCTTGTAACATTCTTAGATATTAGATAACCTGGATTTGGATGGTATTTTTGAATCAGTTTTTTATATTGTGGACCAAAAATTTTGCACGAATGGGCAGTGGGCACCTTCCGGAGCATTGGGCAATGACACTTACCAAAACGGAGCTGGGAGAACACTACTTAGTTGAGAGGCATCACACGAGCTTTCCCATCTCTTTCCCTTGAAATGGGGATCTTAACATACTTTATGGGTCAATTCTTTCATTTGCAAAAACATTATCCCTAACAGGTAATATTGTTCTATGCAGTGCTGTACTCACGGTGTACCTGGGGCCTCTTAGCAGTTAGTCTCAGCTATTACAGTAGCGACACAATGATATATTTGTCTTCAAGTCATCTTCCGCGTGATGATTAATGGTCATGTGTTATCCAGCGATTTTGCCAGAGAAATCTAAGTAACAAACAGATTTGAAATTCCTTTTTTCAGTTTTTACCTATCCAGCTCCTCTTTTCCTCTAAACCTTTGATTTCTTGTGCTTCTGTTTTCTTTGATTAGGCCAGTCTACGTGTCGTGTTGCTCATATGCTGCCGTGATGTGCTATGTGCTATGGGAGCTTCAGTAGAATCTTCCGTTCTGTTTATATTACTACTTTAATGTTCCTCTGATGTGAATAAAAAGTTGAAGTTTATACTGCTTTGTTTGCAGTTCGTTTCAGCCATTACACCAGGGACAGGATGATATGTGCTTTTGAGCCATCTTCCATGTGATGATTGATGGTCGGAGGGTCTTTTATCTGATGATTGATGGTCATGTATTGCTTCGCTGTTCCCCCGGAAATCTAAGTGACAATCAGATTTGTCATTCCTTTTTCCAGCTTTTACCTATTGAAATAATATTTTTCCCTGTAAACCTTTGATCTATTGTGCTTCCGTGTTCTTTAATTAGACTAGTCTACGTGTCCTGGTGCTTGTTCGCGGTTACGATGTGCTATGTGCTATGGGGGCTTGGTAGAATCTTCTGTTTCTGTTTCTATTAGCTACATTCATGTTACTCTGTTGTGAACATCAAGATGAATATTGACGGATACCACCTTCTAGCATGATTCTTTTCCTTGGTTTTTTATTTGAGAATGGATTCTTTTCCTTGGTTGATCGCCCATTTTGTCTTATGGGGCAACAACTCATTTTCAGATAATTTTAAAGCTCGGATTTTGAGGATAGCCCTGTAATTATGGAAAATGCATTGAGCAATGTGTATGGCCTCTGTTTCCAAGCTCCCACTTGCTGGATTATCTAGTTCTCAGTTTGATCTCTGTTCTTTATGACATGGTTAACGAAAATAGTATATAATGTATTCCACTGGAATGGTTAATTTTGAGTTGCCGTGTCGGGAAAAAATGTTATGCAAGGAGCTTACTTTTCTGGCAGAGGTCCTATGTGGTTAACATGAATAGGAAAGACACCACCATCTAAATTCAACAAGAGTTTACATTTAGTGGAACAGCCTCCAACGACAATGGCAGGTTCTTTTAGTAACCTACTCTTGTAACATTCTTAGATATCAGATAACCTGGATTTGGATGGTATTTTTGAATCAGTTTTTCAGATTGTGGACCAAAAATTTTGCACGAATGGGCAGAGGGCACCTTCCGGAGCATTGGGCAATGACACTTACCAAAACGGAGCTGGGAGAACACTACTTAGTTGAGAGGCATCACACGAGTTTTCCCCATCTCTTTCCCTTGAAATGGGGATCTTAACATACTTTATGGGTCAATTCTTTCATTTGCAAAAACATTATCCCTGACAGGTAATATTGTTCTATGCAGTGCTGTACTCACGGTGTACCTGGGGCCTCTTAGCAGTTAGTCTCAGCTATTACAGTAGCGACACAATGATATATTTGTCTTCAAGTCATCTTCCGCGTGATGATTAATGGTCATGTGTTATCCAGCGATTTTGCCAGAGAAATCTAAGTAACAAACAGATTTGAAATTCCTTTTTTCAGTTTTTACCTATCCAGCTCCTCTTTTCCTCTAAACCTTTGATTTCTTGTGCTTCTGTTTTCTTTGATTAGGCCCTTCTACGTGTCGTGTTGCTCATATGCTGCAGTGATGTGCTATGTGCTATGGGAGCTTCAGTAGAATCTTCCGTTCTGTTTATATTACTACTTTAATGTTCCTCTGATGTGAATAAAAAGTTGAAGTTTATACTGCTTTTGTTGGCAGTTCGTTTCAGCCATTACACCAGGGAAAGGATGATATGTGCTTTTGAGCCATCTTCCATGTGATGATTGATGGTCGGAGGTCTTCTATCTGATGATTGATGGTCATGTATTGCTTCGATGTTCCCCCGGAAATCTAAGTGACAATCAGATTTGTCATTCCTTTTTCCAGCTTTTACCTATTGAAATAATATTTTGGATGGTATTTTTGTATCAGTTTTTATGTTGTGGACCAAAAATTTTGCACGAATGGGCAGAGGGCACCTTCCGGAGCATTGGGCAATGACACTTACCAAAACGGAGCTGGGAGAACACTACTTAGTTGAGAGGCATCACACGAGTTTTCCCCATCTCTTTCCCTTGAAATGGGGATCTTAACATACTTTATGGGTCAATTCTTTCATTTGCAAAAACATTATCCCTAACTGGTAATATTGTCTTATGCAGTGCTGTACTCACGGTATACCTGGGGCCTCTTAGCAGTTAGTCTCAGCTATTACAGTAGCGACACGACGATATATTTGTCTTCAAGTCATCTTCCGCGTGATGATTGATGGTCATTTTTGCCCGAGAAATCTAAGTAACAAACAGATTTGACATTCCTTTTTTCAGTTTTTACCTATCCAGATCCTCTTCTCCTCTAAATCTTTGATTTCTTGTGCTTCTGTTTTCTTTGATTAGGCCAGTCTACGTGTCGTGTTGCTCATATGCTGCCGTGATGTGCTATGTGCTATGAGAGCTTCAGTAGAATCTTCCGTTCTGTTTATATTACTACTTTAATGTTCCTCTGTAGTGAATAAAAAGTTGAAGTTTATACTGGTTTTGTTGGCAGTTCGTTTCAGCCATTACACCAGGGACAGGATGATATGTTCCTTTGAGCCATCTTCCATGTGATGATTGATGGTCGGAGGGTCTTCTATCTGATGATTGATGGTCATTCCTTTTTCCAGCTTTTACCTATTGAAATAATTTTTTTCCTGTAAATGTTTGATCTATTGTGCTTCCGTGTTCTTTAATTAGACCAGTCTACGTGTCCTGGTGCTTGTTCGCAGTCACGATGTGCTATGTGCTATGAGGGCTTGGTAGAATCTTCTGTTTGTATTAGCTACTTTCATGTTACTCTGTTGTGAATATCAAGATGAATATTGACGGACACCACCTTCTAGCATGATTCTTTTCCTTGGTTTTTTATTTGAGAATGGATTCTTTTCCTTGGTTGATCGCTCATTTTGTCTTTATGGGGCAACAACTTTTTCAGATCATTTTAAAGCTCGGATTTTGAGGATAGCCCTGTAATTATGGAAAATGCATTGAGCAATGTGTATGGCCTCTGTTTCCAAGCTCCCGCTTTCTGGATTATCTAGTTCTCAGTTTGATCTCTGTTCTTTATGACATGTTTAACGAAAATAGTATATAATGTATTCCACTGGAAGGGTTAAGTTTGAGTTACCGTGTAAGAAAAAAATGTTATGCAAGGAGCTTACTTTTCTGGCAGAGGTCCTATGTGGTGTGGTCAACATGAATAGGAAAGACACCACCAACTAAATTCAACAAGAGATTGCATTTAGTGGAACAGCCTCCAGCGACAATGTCAGGTTCTTTTAGTAACCTACTCTTGTAACATTCTTAGATATCGGATAACCTGGATTTGGATGGTATTTTTGAATCACAATGTCAGATTGTGGACCAAGAATTTTGCACGAATGGGCAGAGGGCACCTTCCGGGGCATTGGGCAATGAGGAGAACTCTACTTTGTTGAGGGGCATCACACTAGTTTTCCCCATCTCGTTCCCTTGAAATAGGGATCTTAACATGCTTTATGGTCAATTCTTTCATTTGCAAAAACATTATCCCTAACTGGTAATATTGTCTTATGCAGTGCTGTACTCACGGTGTCCCTGTTGCCTCTTAGCAGTTAGTCTCAGCTATTACAGTAGCGGCACAATGATATATTTGTCTTCAAGTCATCTTCCGCGTGATGATTGATGGTCATGTGTTATCCAGATCCTCTTTTCCTCTAAACCTTTGATTTCTTGTGCTTCTGTTTTTTTTATTAGGCCCGTCTACGTGTCGTGGTTCTCATATGCAGCCGTGATGTGCTATGTGCTATGAGAGCTACAGTAGAATCTTCATTTCTGTTTATATTACTACTTTAATGTTCCTCTGTGTTGAATAAAAAGTTGAAGTTTATAATGGTTTTTTTGGCAGTTCGTGTCAGCCATTACACCAGGGACAGGATGTTATGTGCCTTTGAGCCATCTTCCATGTGATGAATGATGGTCGGAGGGTCTTCTATCTGATGATTGGTGGTCATGTTGTTCTTCGGTGTTCCCCCGAAAATCTAATTGACAATCAGTTTCGTCATTCCTTTTTCCTGCTTTTACCTATTGAAATAATTTTTTTCCTGTAAACCTTTGTTCTATTGTGCTTCCGTGTTCTTTAATTAGACCAGTCTACGTGTCCTGGAGCTTGTTCGCGGTCACGATGTGCTATGTGCTATGAGGGCTTGGTAGAATCTTCTGTTTCTGTTTCTATTAGCTACTTTCATGTTACTCTGTTGTGAATATCAAGATGAATATTATACTATTTCCTTTTCAAAAAATTTTTGCAGTTGGTTTCAGCAATTACCCCAGCAACACGATGATATATTTGCCTTCGAGTCATCTTCCGAGTGATGATTGACTAAAATTTTCTACTGATGATTGATGGTCATGTTGTCAGTCGCTGTTCCCTGGGAAATCTATTAGTCACAATGCAGATGATTTGTTCCTTTTGCCGGTTTTTACCTTTTTCAAATCCTTCCTCTTTGAACCTTATGATTTCCTGTACTTCTGCTTTCTTTGATTAACCCAGTTTACGCGTCTTGTTGCTCGTTTGCGATCGTGTGCTATGTGCTACGGTGATCTCTGTAGAATCTTTTGTTCTGTTTATACTCTAATGTTCCTCTGTTGTGAATAAAAAACTGAATTTTATACCTTTTTTGTTGAGAGTTGGTTCCAGCACCGCTACACCAGCATTTCGATGATATATTTGCTTCTGAGTCATCTTCCGTGTGATGATTGATGGTCACTATCTTCTATGTGATTATTGACATGTTATCCATCGACGTTCCAGGAGATATCTAAGTGACAAACAGATTTTACATTTCCTTTCTCAATTTTGGTTAGATCCTTTTTTCTTTGAACCTTTGATTTCCTGTGCTTCTGCTTTCTTTGATTAGCCCAGTCTAGATGTCTGTTGCTCGTTCGCGGTCATGATGTGCTATGTGCTATGAGAGCTTTAATGAGCTCCCTAAGTGGAGAGCTTGATCTTCCTTTTCCTCTCGGAGGTCCGTATGTATGTGGCCAATGTCAAATAAAAATGGATACTTTGACCAAAATCCACAGACAATTGAAGATTTTTTTTTTTGACAAATAGACTCTCAAGATAGACATTATGAGATACCTTCAAAATCATGCAGAAATTTATAGTCTTTCGTCTCTTTTTCATCTTTTGTCGACATTCTCGAATTTCTGATTTTGTGTTTTGAGGTTAACTTTTGGGAAGATGACTTAATAGAGAAAAGCAGAGATATTGGGGAAGAGGACTTATCTAGGAAGAATCGAAATTAAGGATTATGACTTTATTTTTAGAATTTTAAATTTTTTTAGACAGATCCCCGCACCCGTATCCGTGTGCGGATCCATACCCCCGAATCTCTAAATTTAGATTTTGCCGAATCCGACCTCTAGATCCGTACCCGTATCGGATACCCGTACCCGAGTCCGAGTAACTTAGCAGTGGTAGTCATGCTTTTACTGCATGCCGGTATCTAGCTATAGAATAATTCAGTAACTTTGCCGCGCTCCCAATTTCTGGATCTTGTTCTCAGTTAGGTGCGTTCACTTCTTCGCTTAAAAGTTAAGTCGTACATAGTTTGTGACTTCGTCGGATGAGTCGGTTAATTGGGTTTTAACTTTATGTGATTGCGGTTGCCCTTTACAAGTGTGAATAGGTGAATTGTGGGATCCTTGATTCAATGAGGTCTTCTCGGTTTGTTGATGATAATGTTTCTTTTTGTTAGCTGTGTCGATTTTATCTTTTTTATCTTTTTTGTTATTCAAACATTTTCAACTGATCGGTTATGTTTTCCAATCTTAGTTGATGTCAAAATCGTTTTCTTCTCTTTCCGAGTACTCTTATTTTTCAAGTTGGTTGCTGCTGGCCAGATACATCAATCGTATTCATCTCTTATTTGATTTACCTAAAAACTATTTGCTTTTTCCTCACTTAAAATAAAAAACCATTTTACGAGTTATTTGTTATTTACAATGTCAAGTTGGTTTGTGCAGGATACTTAGAGGGCCAATTATTCTTTGCTGTTGGTTGTGGTTCTGATCTTCTCCTGTTAGTTCTCCTTTATACTTTGTTACTGGTTTCTTCTTGGGTTTGTTTTGTTTCTCAGCGTCATGCTTACTTTTATCCTGTCCATTCGCCCGCAGTGCCTTCTATGAATACCTCAGCTTTGGAATGTTCTGTATGATTGGCTGGTTTTCGTCAGGTTATAAGGTGTTTCCAGTGATGGGGTTTTGTTTTCCGTATTTCTAGTTGATATGTTCTCTTGGTTTAGGAACGTTTTCCTTTGAAATTTTTTTAGCCAGGCTGTGGAGTGATTGGTTTGGTAAAATCAGTTGATCTTCACCTCTCTTTTTGAAGAAGCAGTTGATCTTCACTTCTTGGGATGATGCGTGTGGGTTTTGCTGGATTTTTTATTCCTAGGTGCTGTCTGCCTCTTTATCGATGCTTAATGGACATAGTGATTAATACTTGAGAGTGGCTAGTCCTCCTTTCTCTCCGGCGCCAATATTATTTTGCTCAGCACTACAATTGTAATCTTTTTTCATTAAGGAGTGTAACGTTGATTGAAGTGGATATTACCTTGAGGCTTCAGAATTGTTGTGGTGCAGAGGAAAAAGGGGGACTCTTTCTGATGTTTCTTATATATCTGAATTCTGGTGAATTTGTAGGATGAGTCGGGTTAATTGGGTCTTCACTTTCTATGATTGCAGTTGCCTCTTACGGAGTGTTATAGGTGAGAAACGTGGGATCCTTGATTAACGAGGTGTTTTCGATTGTCATATCCGTCATGTTTCTTTTCGGCTTTGTTGATGTCTTGGTAAAAGATTTTTGATTCAACCATTCTCAACTTGTCCGGGTTTTGCAAATTGGTTCAGCTTTCCAATCTTAGATCATTCTTTTGCAGAAGATTTTTTATGGATTTGATGTGTTTGTCGCAGTGTTTACTTCTTCATTCAAGTTGGTTGCTGCTGGCCAGATACATCAATACTATCTTTTATTTGGTTTACAAAAAAAAAGTTGCTAGTTTTTTTTTTTTTTTTAAATATATCTTACAAGTTATTGTTGTCTCAATGTCAAATTTGTATGTGTAGGGAATGCTTAGAGGGTCCGTTCTTCGTTGCTTTGGTTTTGGTTTTGGTTTTGGTTATGATTTTCTCCTCTTGGATCTCCTCCTTTAGCTTTGTGTTACTGCTTTATTTTGGGGTTGATATTATTTTCTTCCGCAGTGCCCCTTCTTATTGATACCATCAGCTTTGGAATAATACTGGTTCTCATCAGATGTTAAGGTGTTCTCCGTGATGAGGTTTTGTTGCGGTATGCCTAGTTAATATGTTCTCTTGTATTCTGAAGGTTTTTTGGAACATTTTTAGCAAGGATTTGGAGCGATTGGTTTGGACTTGATGCCCTCAAATTTGTTGAAGTAGTTTTAATCATAACATGATCGGTTGACTGTCACTTCCTGGGATAATTTGTGGGTTTGTTGGATTTGTTTATCCTTGGTGCCGCCTCTCTATGGATACTTGCTGGGTATAGTGTGGCAAGTCTCCTTTTTCTTTGGTGCCAGTTTTATTCGCTTACCACGACAACTTTGATTTTCTTTTTTTCTTGATTAAGGAGTATGATGCTGTCATATCTTTTATATATCTGAATTCTGGTGATTTCGTAGGATGAGGTGTTAATTAGGTTTTAACTTGAACGTAGCAATCAGTAGATGTAGTAGAATACAAGGCTTCCAAAGAATTATAGCACATGAAAACCATTGGTGAAGCTCTGGGATAGTTCTCTCTGTTAGCATGGTTTTCATCAGGTTTTAAGGTTTTTGGGATCATGGGTGTGATGGGACTGTGTTGCGGTATTTCTATTTGATATGTTCTTTTGCTGTATTTGGGAAGGTGGTGTTTTTTTGGAAATTTTAGCAAGTACTGTGGAAAGATTGGTTCGAACACGATATCGTGTATGTTTTTGATCTAACAATATGCCCTGTACATCAAAAAATATCCGTGATCTTCACCTCTTGGGATGATTTATGCGTTCGCTGGATGTGTTTTTATGGTTGCATTGCTAGGCGTCATGGATTTAAGAGGGTGAGTCTTTTTGTTGGTTGCTGATTCTGTTTGCTTTGCTGGTATATAATGGGATAAGTGTGTTGTTTTGATGTTTTTGCCGTTCTAGAGACTTTGGCAACTTATCACCTCGACTCCCTTGTTGGTCGTAGATGTTGACCTTCTCGGGTTTGTGGTTACATCCAACAGCTTATCTGATATTTGAGATGAAGCTTCTTTTTGCTTCTACCTTAGTATTATTTTGCTTACCACAACAACTTTGATTTTGTTTGATTAAGGAGTGCAAAGCTAATGGCATCTGATATATGGTGACAACTATTGTGCAGAGGATAAGGGGGGACTCTTTTTCTCACGTCTTTTACATCTGAATTCTGTTGATTTCGTAGGATTAGTTAGGTAACCGAGTCTTAACTTTCTATGGTTTCAGGGGGGAGGGAGGCAAGAACCATGCTTTCAGAGACCTAACCCAACCCAGTCCGAATCTTATCTGAACTGCGAGAATAACTGACTAAGCCGTGCCATAAGGGGTCATTCTCCAAACGGGAGTTGTTGCGTCTTGCAGAGTGTTAGTTTTATTAGGTTAAACATGGGATCCCGGTTTTGGTGGGTTCTCCCTGTTTGTTGATTCACAAGGTCTGTTCTGTTTCTTGTATTCATCATGTTTCTTTTAGCTGGCTTTGCTGATTTCTTTTTCTAAGGAGTTTTAATTCAAGCATGCTAGACTAATCCTGATTTTGCTTCCAATCTTTTAGTTGATGTCGAAACTCTTCTCTACTACTCCATCATTCTTTTGCAGAAAACTCATTATAGATTTGATGTGTTTGTCGCAGTGGCTACTTCTTCATTTAAGTTGGTTCTTGCTAGTGAGATACATCAACACTATTCGTCTCCTATTTAGTATACAATAAGAAGTTGTGTTTCTCACTTAAAAAAAAAAAAAACAACAACAATTTACAAGTTATTTGTTATTCTCAATGTCAAGTCGGTTTGTGCAGGGATACTAAGAGGGACAATTCTTTTTGCTTTTGGTTGTGGTTCCAATCTTCTCCTCTGTTTCTTCCTCCGTAGGACTTCGTTACTACTTTCTTGTGGAGTTGATATTGTTTTATCCTGCAGTGCCTTCCTAAGGGTACCTCAACTTTGGAACATTTCTCTAGGATTGGCTGAGTTTTCATCAAGTTATAAGGCGCTTGCTTTAATGAGGGTTTTGATGCGGTATTTCTAATTGATATATGTACTCTTGTTTTGGGAAGGTTTCTGTTCTGGAAATGTTTTAGCAAGGTTGTCGAGCGATTGTTTTGGTCTTGATGCCCTCAAATTTGTTGAATTAGTTTAATCATAACAATGATCTGTTGGTCTTTACTTCCTGGGATGATTTGTGGGTTTTCCCGATTTTTAACAACTTTGATTTGTTTTGATTAAGGAGTTTACAGATGATTAAGCATTATTGTGGTGCAGAGGATACGGGAGACTCTATCTCTCATACCTCTTCTACATCTTAATTATTGTGACTTCATCGGTTGAAGGGGTAACTGGGTGTTACTTTCTGTGGGTGCAGTTACATAATGCCTTGCTTGGTGGGATGTGCTTGTATGTAGATTCACGAGGGTTTTTTTTTTGTTTCTCGTATTTATCCTGTTCCTTTTTTTTTTTGGCTGAGATATTTGAAAGTTACTCTCTTCATTAGAGTAGAGAAGGAAGGGAACAGGTAGTGAGATGGTAAGACTTCCAAAGAATTAAAGCACATGAAAATCACTGCAGAAGCTTTGGGACAATAATCTCTGATTTTCATCAGGTTTTAAGGTGTTTGGGATCATGGGTATGATGGGGCTCTACGGTATTTCTATTTGATGTGTTCTCTGGCTGTTGTCTGGGAAGGTGATGTGTTGCCAAATTTTTTTAAGCAAGTACTGTTGTGGTTACATCCAGCTTATGTGATATGTGAGATGAAACTCCTTTTCGCTACTGCCTTATTTGTTTACCACGAGAACTTTGATTTTGTTTGATTAAGGAATATAATGCTAATGGGAGCAGGATATGTGAGCATTGTTGTGGTGCAGCCGTTGTGCAGAGTAAAAGGGGGATTCTCTCGTGTCTCTTATACACATCCTAATTCTGGTTATTTTGTATGATGAGTTGGGTAACTGGGTCTTAACTTTTTGTGGTTGCAGTTGCGCCTTGCGTGTTAATAGGTGAAACATGGTATCCTTGTGTAGTGGGATCTGCATGTTTGTTGATTCACGAGGTCTTTCCTGTTTCTCTTATACGTCATGTTTCTTTTCGTTAGCTTTGTTGAGTTCTTTTTGAAAGATTCTTGATTTATGCATTATTAGCTGAACTTTGGTGTCTTTCCAGTCTTAGTTGATGTCAAGATTGTTCTCTTCTCTTTTCTTAATTGATTTTTTGCCAAAAAATATATCATGGAATTGATGTGTTTGTCAGTGTGTTTACTTCTTCATTCAAGTTGGTTGCTGCTGGCCGGATACATCTAATGCTATTCATCTCTTATTTCATTTGCAAAAGAAAATATTGCCAGTTGTTTGTTTTTCTCACTATAAAACATTTTACTAGTTTATTATTGTCAGCAGTGTCAAGTTGGTGTTTGAAGAGAACTTAGGGATAACATCTTTGCCTTGGTTGTGCTTCTGATCTTCTCCTTTTTGTTCTCAGTCTCTGCTTTTCACCTTCATTCTTACTTTCAGCCATCTAGTCTCATGCAGTGCCTTGTCTGAGCTTCTTTGCTTTGGAACAATTATCTTTGATTGGATGGGTTTTCATCAGGTTTTAAGGTCTTTACCATGAAGGGGTAGTTGTGGTTTTTCTAATTTATATGTTCTTTGCTTTGCGAAGGTTATATTTTGGTGATTTTCTAGCTTGGATTTGGCGCAGTTGGTTTGATCTTGATGCCTCTAATTTGTGTTAATCTGACGATATCTATTGGTCTTTGCTTCTCGGGATGATTTGTGGGTCTTGCTGGAGTCTTTCCTGGGTGCTGTCTGCCTTATTTTGAGTGTGGCAAGGTTCGGTTTGTTGGTTGCAGATTCATCTTCATTTACTTGCATATACTTGATGAGTGCGTTGTTTTGATGCTTATGCCATCCTAAATGATTTTGGAATTTGTTCATGTGGAGTCGTTTTGTTGTAGATATTTGACCTAACTGGAGATTGTGGCTACTACATGGAAGTACCTCCTTTGTTTTCATCCAGCTTATCATCGTGAGATGAACTCCTTTCACTGGCGCCAGTCTTATCTTTTCTTACCAAACAACTTCGATTTTGTTGATCAAGGAGCATAACCTGATCGAAACCGATACGGCTACTGAGCCCTCAGCATTCTTATGGTGCAGAGGAAAAGGGGGAACCTCTGTCATGTCTCATGTACATCTGAATTTTTGGCACTCTCCCATGATGAATAGGGTAACTGGGTCTTACTTTTTGTGATTGCAGTTGCATATAGTTGAAGATGGGATCCCTGTGCCTGGTTGGATCTGCTTGTATGTTGAATCAGGAGGTCTTTCTGTTTCTCGTGTTTATCGTGCTCCTTTTGTGAGCTTCGTTGATTCTTTTCGAGATTTTCTTCACTGACATTCTCTACTGATCCTGGTGTTGCTTCGTAAGCTCTTATTTGATGCCGACATCTTTTCTTTTCTACTACAGTTCTGGAAGTTTATTGTGGGGGATTGGTCCATGCCTTGTTTGCACCGTGTGTACTTCATTCAATTTCGTTGCTGCTGGACAGATATATATAAACTCGTTTCTTATTTTATTTTGAAAACACACTTCAAGGTTGTCTCATGTCTGAATTTAAGGCTGTGAATGTCGAGTTGCTTTGCGCAGGGAGATACTTGGAGTCTTGGAGAGACAGTTCTTTCCATGCCTTTATTATGGTTCTGATCTTCTCATCCTGGTTCTCCCCCTTTGGACTTAGTTACAGCTTTCTTGTTTCTTACCGCGTGCATAGTTCATTAGTCCTTTCTCACGCAGTGCCTTCAGTGAGAACCTGTGCCCAAAATCATGGATTTAAGTTTGTCTTGTTTCTCCGCAACCGCCTTGATCCATTTTAATTAGCATGGCTTCAGGACCACATTTGCATTCAAGTTTCGAGATGCTTTAATGTTTATCTGTTGTCTGATGAATTAGGGTGTTGCTTTTCACTGGTTAGATGGCTCAGATATCGAAGAAAAAGAAGGAAGGGTGTAGGTAGCGACAGTATTAGTGAACCTAACAATCAGTAGAATCCGTCGAATATGTCCTCCAAAGAGTTGAAGCATGTGTTGTTGCTGAAGCATCATGACAATTCTTTCTGGTTGGCATGGCACAACTGTCGTATGGTTTTAAGGTGTTTGCGAAGATGGGACTCTGTTGAGGTATTTCTATTTGATGTGTATTGTTGTGATTTGGGAAGGTGATGTCTTTTGAGAGATTTAGCAAGTTTGTGGAACAATCTGTTTGAACTTTTACCCCGTAGTTGTTTTGGTCTAACTATATCCATTGATCTTGTTGAGATGATTTGTGTGTTTGCTGGATCCTTTCCCTAGGTGTCATCTGCGTCTTTATGGGGTTGCATAGCTGGGGGTCGTGGATTTCAATTTAGGAGGGTTGAGTGTCGTTGGTTGCAGATCTGCATGCTTCACTTGTATGTACTGGGATAAGTGTGTCGTTTTTTTGTTTATGCCGTTTTAGAAATCTAGCAACTTTGTTCACTTGTCCTTTGGCGGTAGATTATTGAACTTTTCGGGTTTGTGGTTACACAGAAGTCATCCAACTTATATGATATGTGAATGACGCTCTTTCACTTCTGCCACAGTTTTATTTTGTTCGGCACGACAACTTTAATTTTCTCTGGTTGAGTATAATGCTGACGGAAGTGGACATGGC
Organism: Petunia secreta; assembly: GCA_029990175.1. Lineage (NCBI taxonomy): Eukaryota > Viridiplantae > Streptophyta > Magnoliopsida > Solanales > Solanaceae > Petunia > Petunia secreta. The sequence continues at coordinate 15,906,355 of JARKIP010000013.1, read as the reverse complement.
TGCCTTGAGCCTTCAGCATTCTTATGGTGCAGAGGAGAAGGGGGACTCTCTCTCACTTCTCTTATATACATCTGAATTCTGTTGATTTCGTAGGATGAATGGGGTGACTGAGACTTACTTTCTGTGATTGCAGTTGCTGAAAGTTGATTTGTGAGGATTTCATCCTTATTTGGTGGATCAGCTTGTTTGTTGACTCACAAGGTCTTTTTCAGTTTCCCGTATTTATCATGTTTATTTTTGTAGCTTGATTGATTCTTTTTGAGGTTTTCCATACTAATACACACACACACACATTTATTTATTTATTTATTTATTCTGTTGTCTTGCAATTGCTTATCACTTGGCTGATGTTAAAATCATTTCCTCTTTTTTGTATCGTTATTTCCTGCAGAAGATTTTTCATGGTTCTGTTGATATGTTTGTCGGTGTCTTATTCTTCGTTCAAGTTGGTTGCTGCTGGACAGATAACATACTCTGTGCTTCTCTTATTTGATTTTAAAAAAAAAAAAAATTTCTATTGATATGTTGTTCTTGATTAAGGTTTGACATGTCAAGTTGGCTTGCGCAGGGAATACTTGGAGGGAGAATTGTTATTAGCCTTTGTTTGTGGTTCTGATATTCTCATGTTTGCTCCTCTGTCATTACTGGTTTTTTTGGTGGGGTTGACATTGTTTTTCAGCTTCATGCTTAAACTTTCCATTCTCCTGCAGTACCCTTCTACGAATACTTGGCCTCGGGACAATTCTTTCTGATTGGCTCGGTTTTCATCAGGTTTTAGGTGTTTGAGGTGATGAGGCGTCGTTGTGTTATTCTAGTTGATTTGTTTTGGAAAAAAATTTCAAGGTTGTGGATCGATTGGTTTGGACTTGATGCCTTCGTTTGGATCTAACAATATAAATTTCTATTGGTCGTCACTTCTTGGGATGTAGGTTTTACTTGATCTTTTCCCTAGGTGCCGTTTGTGTTTTTATGGATGCATTGCTGGGAATCGTGATTTTAAGCTTGAAGAGTGCAAGTCCCTTTTTGCTGGTTGCAGATCTAACTTTCTATACTATACTAAATACATTATTTAAGTGTCTCGTTTTGATGAATGTGTTGTCTTTAAAAATTTAGCATCTTCGTTCTTTTCGAGTCCTTTGGCTGTAGATATTGACCCCCTTGGGATGTGGTTACTCGGGAGCTTGAGCTGCAGTTGTCTTCATCCAGATTTTCTCATGCGTGAGAGCACTCTTGCCTCTTCTGCCTGTTTTATTTTGTTTACGACAAGTGTTGATTTTGTTTGTTGATTAAGGAGTATAATTTGGATGGAGACAGATAGGAAAACCATGGCCCACAACTTTGCTATGAGGCAGAGAGGGAAAGGGGACAGGTTCTCTCTCATGTCTCTTATATATCTGAGTTCTGCTGATGGAAATAGATATTGCATACTGCACGGTCAATGTGGTAATTTCAAGGAAAAGAGGGAGTTCTTTCTCATCACTCTTATATGTGATGGTTTTGTGAGATGGATGGGGGTAATTGGGTCTTTCTTTCTATGCTTGCAGTTGCAGAAATTCAAGAGCGCGAAGATTTTATTTCGTGTTATTGTGGAAGATTCTTTTTGTTGACCCAGGAGGTTTCATCTTCTTCTTGTACTTATCATGCTTCTCTCGGTCCAGCTTCATTTTTTATCTGAGTGAAAAATGCAACCTTCTTCCGGTATAATTTTTTTGCAGAAACTTAATTATGGGTGGATTAGTCACTCTCTACTTCCTTATTCAAGTTGGTTACTGCTGGGCACAGATACATCAATTCCTTTATCTCTTATTGATTGAGGAAACATTTTTACAAGTCGCTGGTTAGTCTGACTTAGGGTTGTGACTGTCAAATTGGTGCAGAAAACTTGGAGGGACAATTCCTTTTTGCCTTTGGTTGGTGCTAGTTTTGGTTCTGATTTTCTCTACTCTTGTTTTCCTCCCTTTAGAGTTTTTTATTTCTTCCTTGTGGGTTGCAGCTGATTTGTCTTAGTAACCTCATCACAGTCATTGAATTTATTCAGGAGCATTGAACATCCATTGGGAGTTTTGAGTGTTCTTTTCGGCAAGAGATTCAGTCATGTTTTGGTTCAGTCATTTTTTGCTTTTATGCTGTCTAATGATTGTCACAACTTGATCAGGTTTTGAGGTGCTATTTGTTAATGGTGGGGCCTTGTTGTGGTGTCTAATTCATATGTGCTCTTGTAGTCTTGTTGTGATCTGCGAAGGTGATGTCCCTTGGAAAATTCTATCTAGGCTGTGAATAGATTAGCTTGGTCTTGATGCTTCAACTTTTTTTATCTACCATTAAGTGTTGATTTTCACCTCTTGGGATTATTTCTGAATTTCTCCCTTGGTGCGGTCTCTGCTTTTTATGGTGGGCTTCTTGGATTCTTATGGTAGAGAACAAGTCTCTTTTCTATGGTTGCGGATCCTGCTTTGCTCTATTTAGCTGTGTTTGGAGAAATGCGTTGTTTTGATGTTTTTTGTCACCTTAAATTTGGAGCCTCAGTTGAAATTGACTTTCTCAGGACTGTTATTTCACAGAGCTGCTGCTATTTTAATCGGGTTCCTCTGGTCGATGAGATAATACTCCTCATATTTCTGCCTCAGTTTTTATCCCTTATTATCATGGCATAACGCTGATGGATGTAGTCATGGCTGTAGCTAGCCCTTAGCGTGTTTATGGTACAGAGGAGCAAGGGGATTCTCTCGTATGTCTTTACATGACTGATGGTTCTGCGGATGGGGTAACTAGGTCTTTTTCCTATTCCTGCAGTAGCAGAAATTCCAAGCATGTGAGGATGTGATTCGTAGGACCTTCTTGTTGATTAGGGAGGTTCTTTTTGCTTCTTGTAATTCTCATGTTTTTCGGTCAGCTTCATTTATTTCTGACTTCTCCGATTCCAATGCTTTCTACTTCCTCGTTACACTTCTGATCTCCTAGTCCAGTATAAAATGTTTCCTTTTTTCCAGTATAATTATTCTGCAGAGACTTTATTATGGGGATTATACCGTTTGCATGTTATGTCAGTCATAAGTCTACTTTTTTATTTAAGTTGATTGCTGCTAGGTAGATTCATTAGTGTAAGATTGATCTCTTGTAGACTGTGAGCAAAACATTTTACCAGTTGTTTGTCGGTCTGACTTGGGGTTGCCTTGTCAAGTTGGTTCTTGCAGGATACTTGGAGGGATGAGTACCCTTTGCCTCGAAATCGGGTAGGTGGAGTCTTTCGGGAAATTTTAGCAAGGGAGTGGAACTATTGGCTGTAGAAATCGACTTTCTCTAAACTGGTGTTTTCCGGAGGTATGACCGAGTTGTCGTGGATTGTGGGTGGATATATCAGTTTTGGGTGGCAAGTGAAAGTGTCTTCTTTGTTGCTTTGCTATCAGCGACAGAACTTTCAGTAGGTCCCTCACCTGCATATTCAACATCATCTCTGAAATTGAAGCTTTCCCAGCGTGGTCTCTCTTGGGTGGTGAAATTCTCATTATGTGTTTTCGGTTTCACTAGTGCTGCTGTTGCTCTTGTACTGAAGTTCTTCGATTTTTAACCATTGGTCTCTCTTGGGTGGAATAATGCTGAATTCTGCTGGCTGAATAAATGTGTTTATCTTCCTGCCGTTACTTCTCAGTTTGTTTATCATGGCTTTGTCTCTTAACGAGTGGAACACGTCACGCAGTAGACTTAGATATTGACTTTTTGTCTTCAATTATGAGGTCTCAGCTGTTCTTCAAGGATATTATGGCGCTCCTGTTGCCCACTCATATTGTGTCTCCTAAAGGGGGGATGCTTGCTAGTCTTTTTATGTCTGATTATTTCCGGTGTGTTGGCGCTTATGGTAACTTCAGACTCGTGCTGGGCCCTGCTTTCTACGCTTGCAGATTTACATGAACTTTTGTATGTGAGGGTGGATTATGTGTTTTTACAATCATGGATATGAGCTTGTCGTTATTTCCATCCAGATGCTCCTGTTCTTTGATTGGAGTTGTGGGGTTGTTCCGCACTTCTCATACCTAGTAATGTATAATTAGCTACTAGCCTGTGATAACACCATTAGCTCATGCCTTGTATCTCATTTTGTTTATCATGCTGGGTTTGATTTTGCCTTTCGACTGCTAGTCCGTTATGAACGAATCTTGTTGGGCTGACCAGTTAGTCTCTGTGATCAGATGATTTCCTAGGGTTGATAAAGTAACTGGTCTTATTCTCTCTCTGCAGATGTGGGAAGTTAAATTTGTGTAGTTATGGAATCTTGTTTTGTTGTTGATTGAGAGGTTAGTGACATTGCTGCTAGGTTAATTATTTTTCCATGTTGCAGTCTTGATTTGTATTATTGCAACTCTAGGATGGTCTGGATTGCTCCCTTTACGCGGGCATGATGAAATAGACAGATTAACCATTTTATTTTGGATTTCTTTGGAGGGCTTTGCTTCCTTAATTAGTCTCCAGCTGATTTGTTTGGACTGTATGGTGATGAGAAGTGGATTTTAATGAGATAGCTGCAAGTATTTGCACTGATCACAGGTTTTTAATCTGGGTTCTTGATGGAAAGTGAATTAGTGCATGTTGTCTATTTTTGCCTCTCCCCGGTTAGTAGGGAACATCCAGTCAACGATGGAGGTAGGGACGTGTAGGGTTTCTTTATCCTGACAGCAGGTCAATGATGTAATTGAGGAAATTTTTTTTTGTCCAGAATTTATCTTTGAAAGTACCTGTTGTATTTCCCTGATTGCTTCAGTGGGTCCTGATTCTTTATATCTTTCCTAAGGGTGTAGTCCAGTCACGATCGGACTGTTAAGATTATGTGCAAGTATCAAGCTTCTTTGATGTGGTTGCGCGGTTTGTAACTTTTGCTGGAGTGACTTCTTTTGCTGTTGTCTTGGAGCATGAAGCATGTGTAGGTTGGTGACTTGAAATAACCCCATTTTTTCTTTTAAGTGGATACATACAGTTTGACGCTTTCTCAGGGCTTTGTTATAGAAGCTTTCTAGTTAAGATTGTTGCCTTTGTAGTTTGCGAATTGTGTCACTGGTGGTAAGTTTGATCTGCCCTCCTTCATTTTCAGGCCAATGACATACAATTGTGGATGTGATATGGTGCTACCTGATAACGGTAAGGGTGATATGTACAAAGGTAGTCTGATTTGTTGGTGTGTGCGACAAAGTTCCTTTTAAGGCCTAAATCTGTGCAGGAGGTTCTCATTAATTTGAGCATGTAGAAGTTCTTCTGAAGTTTGTAAGGTCTTTGATGTGTCAAGTTTGTTTCCATTCAAGTTTTCGTGCAGCAGGGGTCTGCCAAAAAATTCTTTTTTTCCATAAACATCTGTCTCTGGCTGGTGGTGAACGCTTCTTTTGTAAGCGTTTGTTGTAGTAAATGATTGAGTTCACATAAATTCAAATTTCAAATTTTTCCTTGAAATTATAGATTTTCTGAAGTTCGTGCAAGAGAAATGCAGGTTTATCAATTTTCATTTGGAAGTGTGTTAATCACTCCACTAAGAGAATCTGAAAATGCTCCGGTACAACTTAGTCTTTTTATTTCTGAAAATTTTCAACTTTTTCCAGAACGTGCAAATGCCACAGATATAATATCTTTGAAGGTGCTGTGTGCATTTGTGAGTGAATAGTTCCCTTTCAAAGAGCGTGTCTGTCACTGTTCCACCCTAGAAAAATCCCTTTAATAGAATTTTTTTTCGTGACAGTGTGTGTTTCTCATCGTTGCATATTTGATTTATGATGGTACTTGCATGTCTTGATAGTCGTATTGACTTGCATGTTTTAATTATTTTAATTGAACTTTGGAAATTACTCTCTCGTGGATTTTAACTTAGATACGGTTGAGGGTGTCGAGGAATCTTTCCATGTGTACATATACCTCTATCTAGGAACATTTCCTCAATTAAGGGTTTCTGTGTTCACTATATCGTTTGTTGCTGATGCATCATATAACTGATGTCTTTGGATTTGTGTGGAAGTAGCTAAATTTACTCATTTCTGTACTGGACCCTGCTGCTGGATTTCCTTGTTGTACAAGCTTTCCTTTTCCTTTTCATATGGGGTTCATATTCGAAGATTTGGACTATTCTGCTGGACAGTGGACAGTGGTTATGCTCCCCCCCTCCCCCCAAAGAAAAATGATTTTGAGTTCTTGTATTTCAAGGTCTTCTATGTTTGTTCAACATCAGTCACTGGTTGAGCCACTTCAGGATCCCATTCTGTTTTTGACTGTTCAGTATATGTTCATTCTGCTTAGGTGACACCTTGTAACTCTGCCTGTGAAAATCAGCCGGTCCCAAGCCCGGGAAAAAAGGAGGAGGGCAAGTGTCAAGGCTGCAGCACTGCAGATGAAACTTTAGTGCGGTTTTTCTTGCCAGTCTTTGAGATGAAAGCAGTGAGGAGAGCGAGTCGATGCCTGCAGCTGTGTTTTAAATTCCTGAAGTGGCTTATTGTGGTTTGTCCAGTTTAAGCTTTTTGCTAGAACATTTGCTAATTGTATATTTATACAAATTGGCATTATCACAGTGGTACACATCTACCTCGATTACTTTCCAGAATTCCTATGCAAACAACCAAATGACAGTTGTTCTTCCTATTCTTCCTCAGGTTCTTACCTGTGTAAGGATGACCCATCTGGCTGAAGATTGTCTAGGGTGATCGTTTACTGGAGTTTGTGCTAAGGTTTAAAATGTTTTCATTCAAAAGTATGAACATAGCTTGGTTTGCTCTTTGGAAGTGAGTGGTTATTTTCACTCTGTTGCTTTGTTTGAGATTGTGAAATAGGTTGCATCTAGTTTGGGAGACTGAGTTTTATTAGTAATGTTTTGTTTTTCCAGTCTTTCCCTTTTTCTTTTCCTTTTTGTTTAAACCTTTGATTTCTTCCTGTGTTTTTTTTTTCTTTGGTTTCCTTCCTGTTTAGTCTCCCAACTTACAGAAGAGTGAATGGCAGTCTGCTTAGCCGAGGGAATGGGTGCAGTTCTGTTTCTTGATTGCAGCTATTTTGCCGTTTGATAATTTCCAATTCTCGACGACTTTTGGAGGAGTGTTTTACGATGGTGGGTGAGGTGTAGGTGAGGTAAGGAATCTTTTCCTTTTCTAGAGACCTTTGATTTCTTTTTGTACTTTCCGTTTCCTTGATTTCCTTCCTGTTCTAGTATCTTTAACTTATGGAATGTGAATGCGAGTCCGCTCACTTAAGGAAAGGGCACATGCTATTCTGTTGATTCAGCTATTTATGGTGTTTGATTATTAGGTGCATTTGGATCAGAGTGTTGACAGCCAAGATAGATAGTATTTGTTGTTAGGAGGTTTTGTACTGTGGTGGGTAAGGTGTAGCCTCTGTAGTTCATCTCAGTTTTTTTCTTTGTTTCTTTGATGTTCAATGCGAGTCTATTCCATAATTTATGACCTATTAGTGTGCGAGCTTTTCTGCTTTTCTTTCCAATATGTAATAGAAGATGGCCGAATTTTACTTCATCACTTTAAATCCATCCATGGGAAGTCATGCTAGGTCTGAGCAATCTGATGATGTTAGATATTTTGCTTCTGACCTTCATGCATATGGGGAAGGATGTTTGTGTGGATAGCATTATGAGATTTGCGCATGGAGCGAGTTTCTTTACTTTGGTCTTCTACAGATTTTAACTTTTAATGCCTTAAGCCATAACGGAATTAGTGCCTTGCCTTGGTGTTTGATTGCTTTAGAAATGCAGAGCCTGTGCCAGTGAGTTCTTGTAGGTCGCTCATTTGAGCTTTTCGGGTACAACAGTTATATTTTTACCAGAGGTGTTCACTGCTGTGGTTTTTGCAGTGTTGCTTGTGTTCTTTTCAGCTGATGGGAGTGACATGGGACCAATTATTTTTTCCTCTTTGTAGTGTACTTTATAAATGCTGTTAAGCTGACTGGGTAAGGCTTCTTCATATTTCATGGTCGACCATAGATTTCTTTCATTTATGTAGAGTAAATTGATTTTGTTTGCTGACTGAGGACGTGTAAAAGCTGGAGTGCTTGTACTGGATTCGGACATATCAGCCTAGTGTCCGGTTATGTATACCGAGCAGTGTTCTCTTGGGGGATAACCATGTTCTTTTGACATATCAGCCTAGTGTCTACTTTCAGCTTGCACATACAAGAGCTGATCCATTATGTTCAACTTCCTTTAGGTGTAGCATCAAATTCTAGGGATGGTTCAAGCGGCTCCTATGATTGTGTACACGAGTTTGCATCAACTTCATTCCTGGTTTCTTCATCCAACATCTTTTACAAAAAGCAAATTTGATGAAATTTTTGGAGATCCTGTCCAGTACTGGTAACAGTACAATAGCTACGTAAACTTACGGTAAAAATGTAAAAGATGCTTCTTCCACTATACTAATTGCTCTATCTTTCAGGGTATGTCATTACTTAATTAGAGGTTGTTCTTGCCTTTGTTGTAACAAATAATTTCGAATTTGTCCTTGATTTTAATGGACGCCTAACGTGTTGTATGATGGATGTCGACAATAGTTGGTGTGATCTTTTTCGCAAAATATACTTAAGTTCTTCGATATTAAAGGCAAGGATAAATACAGGATCATTTGCTAGCAATAAAAGTATGAAAGATCTTAAGTTTAATGCATGGTAAGTTTAACTTTTTCTCGATTTTTTTTTGTCTTTGTGGAGTCTGATTGAATGATCTTTAAGTTCTTACTTATGGTATCAGCAAAAGTTTGAAAGTGTGTTAAGTTTAATGCATGGTAAGTGCAACTTTTTCTCGAAATTATTTTGGCACGTGGGGATTAGCTGAGTTGCAATGAAGCCTCATTGAGGCAACGGCAAATATGAAATTATTTGAAAGGCAAGGATATAAATGGGCTCAAGTTGTTACATATGATAAACTCAAGATAATTTGTGGTAGAATGAGAGATTTGGTCCTATTTGAATGTTAAATACTACCAACATCTTCATATTCGATCAATTAGGATTATATAAAAATTAAGCAAGGAACAAGAAGTTTTATGATATTTGTCGGATTAGTATGATTGTAGAATTGAAGGAAATACCCAAAGCATTTATGACATAACAGAAGTGAAGCATCGAGAACACAATATTAACAATTTGACACTCAATCAAGATTAATCATGTAAGATTATGATTAATTATGTCACAAATGAATGAATTACTACACTATGTTAGAGTATTAATTATTGGGTCAAATTGGAGTAAGCAGTTAGTTGAAAGATTAGTGTGTCATATTACGGAACACGGGCTTACGGTGGTCCGTAACACAGGGTATCCTAACTCCCTCCTAACCAAAGAGGCATCTTTATTATACATTGAAATTTTCATTTTCATATCAGTGCACTGACTTTTCATTTGCTCAGACTTATCCGAATTTTGGGTTCAGCTTTAATCATCACCAATCTTCATCTTTCAAAACCCCAACTTTCGGATCAGGTAAATTCTCCATACCCAATTCAGATCTAGTGAATTTTGTCTAGTTCTTGAATTAGCTATAAAGATCATATTTTTAATCCAAGAATGGGTACTATTTTGGGAATTTCTATACTATAGATGTTGATTTATGATGATAAGTGTTTATTTTTGTTTGGATTTGTCTTCTCTAGTGTACTTAATTTGTCGATAAAGATTGGGTTTTTATTCAAGAATTACTACATATTGGGAATTTTTATACTGTAGATGTTTATTTGTGATGATTACTGGTTATTTTGTTTAGGTTTTGTTTTGTATAGTATTTAATTTGGTAATAAAGATCCCATTTTTATCTAAGAATTGGTACTATTTTGGGAATTATTATACTAGAGATGTTGATTTGTGAATTGTGATGATTACTGGTTATTTTGTTTGGGTTTGTTTTGTCTAGTACTTAATTTGGCGATAAAGATTGGCTTTTTCTCTAAGAATTGGTACTATCTTGGGAATTTTTATACTAGAACTCTAGATTTTTTATGTTCAACCTTCCACGAAAAATACAACCAGAACTATGCATCAAAAGTGCCCCAAAACAAAAGCTTTTGTTAAGCATCATAAGCTGACAATTCCATGAGAATTGACATCTCTAGTATAAAAATCCAAAAATAGTAACAAATTCTTGAAAGAAAGAACTGTTCTTTATCACCAAACCAAAAGATTCCCTAAGCAAATCGACAACGCTGGTGTAAATATTCATTTGTTAGCTGATGATGCTTAGCAAAAGCTTTTGTTTTGGGGCACTTTTGATGCATAGTTCTGGTTGTATTTTTCTCCAACAATTGATACCATTTCAGAGCTATCCATTTCTGGTGTTTAGTGATTTTTTACTATGGGATTTTTTTATTTCGCGTAGTTCTGGTTGTATGTCTTCAAGGATCGGTTATCATTTTTAGGGTTTGTTAGCGAGAGTTGTCCAAATCTGATGCTTGTAGTAAATCTGTCGTTTTGTGTTGCTGAATGCAGCCTATCCTGGTAACATGGTCCTTGTTTTGGGGAACAAAGATATTACTTTAGCTTTTGCTTTCTCTTTCTGCTTTTGGTTGGATGGCTTTACCATTAATTCTTGCTATTTTTCCCCCCAACCATGTTAGCAGTTAAAGCTTCATCTTTGTCTATCCAGGTTTCTGTATTTCCTAATTTAGCTTCTGATTTTAGGTTGTATTTGCTTGTATCATTTGATTATTTCTTGTTGTACTTGAGCATATGTAGTCACCTAATGCTTTTGTAATGTACGCACAGCGATAGCATAGTCTTGGTTGTCGTTTTGAACAAGTGAGACATGGATTTTGACTTCTTGCTTATTTTTGTCATTTTAATACCTGTTGGCTTTTTGATCTTTCCAGGTCTGAGCATCCAAGTCTTGAGATTTGTGTGCGATCGTTGTCTACTACTCTCCGCCAATTTTCATGTCTGATCTCGACGTCCAAATTCCCACTGCTTTTGGTATGCAATTCTTTATTTCACATTCTCTTTTAGTGCATTTTGGTGTGTTTCCTATCTCCATAAGATTTGTAAATCAGTTTCAGTTGAAAGTTGAAAAGCTTGTGTTCACAATTTGCAAATGTTAATAGATTAGATGCAACAAATAAAAGAAAAAAAGGCAAGAAAGATAATGTGCTAGTTTAGAGGAAATGAATTATGATTACTCTATATGACCAGTCTTGATGGTTGATGTCCTATGTAGATCCCTTTGCTGAGGCAAATGCTGATAATTCTGGTGCTGGTTCAAAAGATTACGTGCACATCCGTATACAGCAAAGGAATGGTAGGAAAAGCCTGACAACTGTGCAGGGGTTGAAAAAAGAATTCAGCTACAACAAGATACTGAAGGATCTCAAGAAAGAGTTCTGTTGCAATGGTACTGTAGTCCAGGATCCTGAATTAGGCCAGGTTTGTGACTTCGCATTATAGTCTCTCTCTCTCTGTAATTATAAGCGCTATGGCTAAACTAAATAGGGCTATGTCTAACCTATGGATTACTTTTATGAAGGTTATTCAACTTCAGGGTGACCAGCGAAAGAATGTTTCGACATTTCTTGTCCAGGTATTTGCGCTTCAGATTGAGCATGTCTTTCTGCTCATTAGATATTAAGATATTCTTCCATGAGAAGTAAATGTTTAATAATGAGCATGTTCAAGAAATGTTTTATGAATTTCACTTTTTACTTTTCACTTTCAAAATTTCCTGTCCACATTCCATTACATCGTCCATTGAACTGAAATGGGATAGTGATGGCCAATGGGCTATTCTGCTCATTAACCACAAAAATCTTTTGTGTCAGCCTCTAATAAGTTGGTTAGTTATGATTGAAGTTTTAATAAAGGGTGGAAGTTATAACAGGTAATTGTAGAATTAACAGCACTAGTAATTTTGGAGACATTCTCTTCGGTTTTTGTAGTTTGTGTTCTATTATAGCATCTTTGCTAATTTCTTTGTGTTGGATTTGTGGAAGCAGGCTGGAATTGTGAAGAAAGAGCACATCAAAATTCATGGTTTCTGATTGCTATCAGTAATCGCTGCACAGTTATCACACTTGTTATGTCAGTGCCGGAGATGCTATTTGAACTCAATTCTACTCGACTTACTAGTGTTAAATTTCTGCTGGTTTGATATAAATACTGTATTTGCTTCTCTCTGTATGCTGGATATGATCTATGTTATATTTTCAAGCACTAGCACTTCGCAAACTAGTGATGATACAATTAAGTGCTCAAGCGATATTATCCTTGACATCTTCGAGTTGTTGCTTATTGTTTTTGGTGTGCTTAGAATGTGCTCCAATACAGGGTGTAGGGTTTAGCAGTTCTTTTTGGTAACCTGATAAGTGAGCTGGTCACCGAAGCCTGGGACTTTCTTTTCATGGCTGTAACTATGCGCTCCATTAATGGGCACATAGAGACTTCATTGTTAGGGATCATTCCTGGACTTGCAGTTGTTATTTAAGCCTAGCTCGAAGGGCAGGGGCCGTTCAAATGGGCTTTGTAGTGCATGTTTTACTGCTCTAGAACATTAGATTAGTAGAAATCTAAAATGGCGTGGGTTAAATTAGAATTTAGAACTATGAGATTAATCTGAGGGGAATTCATGATTAATCTATCTTTGTTTATGGGTATAGTAGAGATACGCGGGAGAAGTACTGGTGCTTTATCTATTCCTTTCGACATTATCTGGTTGATTGCATGATGACAGCGTCAGGCTGCTATAGCGTGGTGTGTTGTTTTAATGGCATGGTATTAACTGCAACCAGACGTTTTACTCTTGCAATTTGGGTTCCTCCTATATATTCAATAATTTGCCCTTGCCATTTTTGGCACCTCAGGTAAATCTACTAGTAGAAGGGGCAACGGAGCAAACCAAAGCTGTAACAGAATCACATGTTGCAAGTAGGCAGTGAATTCCGACTATTTATAGAGTCACGCGTTACAATTAAAAGTAGACTGAGATCAACTTGCAGATAGCTGTCGAAAATTGACATGTTAACAGAGTGATGCATATTCGGGGATTAGCAGTTGTAAATATGAGATGCAATTCTGTGGACCTCATAACTGTGATTTATCAAGGTTGAAAGTAGGAAGACCCGCTAAGTACGACTTGAAGAAGTAGAAACTGTTTTCCTAGCATGTTGGGATGGAAACATTGTTTACAATAGGCCCCATAAACTAGGACTTAGAAAACAGAAAAACTTGCCCAAAGAAAAGGTAGAGATGGACTCAAGTACAGGGGCAGTAAGAAGTACATTTATCCTATGTTTTCACATCTTTGGCACATCTAGCAGTGGTGCCTTTGACATGATCATAAAGCAAAATAGATTTTATTTTTTAAAAGAAAATTTTGGTATTGTTGTTCTTTGAATGTTTCAATCAGATAGACATATTTCTACCTCAACTATGACCATGAACAACTGTAAAAATCCGCCTGTGTCATTACGTCAAAGGATGAACAAGAACCATAGCTCTTGGACATGATTTATTTCACTGTAAATAATAGTACATGTGGTGGGACATCCACCAAATTATTGAGGAAATGTTTCAACCGCCTTCAACATATTCCCTTACAATTTGAATAGGAGAAAAATATTTATGATCCCTTTTCTCTTATTTTTGATCTCAAATCTCTCAGGTAACAAATAAACATCATTTAGGAAATTTGACACTGATTGAGTTTTTGTGATTACAGAGGCAATAACATGCTTGTTTACCAGACTAATAGTTTGAGATCCTTAGGCATATTCCATGGCACTCTGTTTTTTTCTTTTTTCTTTTACTGCATTCGTTTGTCAGTGGAGAAGGCGTATGCCTTTTTCTTTTTTCCCTATCCACGTCGTAGAAAGGGACTGATTAACCGGGAAATATCTTTCAAGGATTCTCTCTAAAAAGATTTATCCACCACCAGTTAGCTGATCTTTTCCTTTAGATCTATTGTTAAAAGAATTTTGCTCAACGCATAATCCAACTAATAAAAACGAAAATAGTGATGCTTATGATGCTACAGCTAAATAATGCTAAGCACTAACTTTTGAAAGCTATGAACGGGAAATGATAGTGAAGTTGCCGGTTGAGTCAGGATAGAAAAGACATCTAATGCATCAGAAGGCAAAACCACTATATCGGTGTAGTCAAATACTTTTAGAAAGCAACTTCTTCACTTCACCTAAGCAAGCGATTAAATATTTTCACACGGCGCATGATGAACAAAAGTAACTTTCCGTCCCTTCATTTCTTGTCTTAAATAGATAAAATAGTAGGCTTCCGGCTTCCTGCTCACTTCTCAAAGAGAAGACGGATTATTCATATTTCATTTGATGGTCAGACGCGAATAGAAAGCTAAGCAGTGAGAATTTTAAAGATTTTCGGGGAGCAAAAAGAGATACTTCAAGTTATGTACGATCAAATCATTTGAAAAGTAATTAGTAGGTAATTTTCTATGTAATATTAACATTGATAGGAATTGTTTTTTTAAAAAAAGATGAGCAATTGGCTGTCAATTCACACTAATAATTACTCCTAAGAAAGTTCATTACACTGTTAACTTCTTTAGAGAAATCTTGTAGGGTCAGCTATGATCAGAAAGAAATATTAGCCTGTTAACGTGGGGGAAGATATTTTATTTCAAAAATAGCAATGGTCTTTTTCATTCAGTAGCAACCTCACAAAAAAGACGATCAAAGAGGGACCAACTTTTCATCATCACTAGCTAGAAGTTGAAAGAAAAATGATGAAAGAGAGAAGAAAGATACTATAGAAACGACTACTCCATGACACCTACACAGTGACGGAGCTAATGATAAGCTCTTTGAGACAATACTCAGCACATATATACTGCGACTCTTCAACATTAAAATAGCCAACTTATATAAGCTATAAAAGTTAGCCATAACACAAAACTACAAAATTAATTACTCAGTTTTTTATTTCTGGATTTATAGGAATGTTCAGTTAATAAACATCCCGAAGATAACGCCTGCTAGAAAGTGAAGTTGATAAACCGAAACTCTAAAAGCTCAATTGATTTATGTCCATTGTATTGTACTATGTTCGTTTTCGTTCAATTTACAATGGAAAATATAAATTGTGAGAATTCATCTGGAGATTCTTTCTAAGCAGAGACATCATCGAGAGGATTATGGAAGGTTAAAATTTGGCTAACTAATATACTTGCGATCGGTGATGCATTCCTGTCATACTTGCTTAACATCGTTTTGTGCACAACTTCAAAGATGCCCAACATGCTTTACGCCCAACATGTTTCTTTTTACGTTTTTCCTTAAATGTTTGACCAACTTGTATAGTACTATGGCCCCGTTCGTGTGACTTATTTTTAGTAGCTTAAAAGTAAAAATAAGTGCTTATAAGTACTTTATTTTTTTAGTTACCAAACACTTACTTTTTACTTAAAGATACAAATATACTTTTAAGTACTCCCTCCGTTTAAAAAAGGATGAACCTATTTCCTTTTTAGTCTGTTTAAAAAAGAATGACCTCTTTCTAAATTTGCAAAGAAATATTCACTTTTACGCATGCCTAGATGATTAGTAGCCACACAAATATCTATAACTTATTTTAGACCACAAGTTTCAAAAGTCTTCTCTCTTTATTTAACTCCGTGCAAAATCAAATGGGTTCATCTAAAGTGGAACGGAGGGGATAACTTTTTAAACTTACCCAATCTGAGCTCTATGTCATTGTACTATAACAAGAATCTTTTAACTCATACAGTAATACTTATTATTGTGCACATATCTGTTAATATTATATATTAATTTGTTGAATTGAGTAATTGTTATGCATCTTTTAGCTTATCTAAAGTTAAAAATCAGGGGGTCTTCTGCTTCTACTTTTTGGACTAGTGTTTGGCTTCGAGGTGTGTATTTTTTGTGAAGCCTCTAGGACTAGAAACTTCTTTTCTTTATTTTATTTATAAAATATGGAATTATTTTATACATAATAATAGTATCAATTTCCTTAATAATAGTATCAATTTCATAGGACAAGAAATCGTTAAAAACGAAGATACTTTCATCCACAAGAATCCAACTAAACTGGGTCCTCATCCCACCATCATCTTTGATAATTGATTTCCAAGAAGCCTAAATATTTCGAACAACTTGCAGAAGAAGTAGGCCACCCTGACTGTATCACCCTTTAAGGCCCTTCAAATCCTATCCCTCTCTGCAAATAAATATGAAAAAATCAAAATAATAAAGAGAACTATATCTCCAGTCTACACGTGTCGATAATTTAACAATCCCCAGATATTTTCTCATCACACTCTACTTGATCACTTCTTTAAATCCCAGCCACTTCCCCTTAACTTCATCACCCAAAACTCATATTTTTCAATATTCTTGAAAAACTTACTTCTTTTCTCTCAAACTTTCTCTATGGCAACAATGGCTTCAACTTTGGCTTCTTCAGTTGTTTCCAAGACCAACTTCTTGGACAACCACAAATCATCTTTCCATGGTGTACCTATTTCTTCACAATCTAGACTAAAACCTGTTAAATCCACTCAACAAAACCTTACCATCTCCATGTCTGCTGATTCATCTACACCTGGCTATGATCTTAACAGTTTCACATTTAACCCCATCAAAGAATCCATTGTTTCCCGTGAAATGACTCGTAGGTACATGACAGACATGATCACATATGCTGACACTGATGTTGTCATCGTTGGTGCTGGCTCTGCTGGTTTGTCGTGTGCTTATGAACTCAGCAAGAACCCTGACGTTCAGGTATCTTTTTATGTTTTATTCGGCACAGTTTTTATTAGATCACCATGCTGTAGCACGTTTTTAGGAATATCCTCTGGTGACCTACGCTTGTATATTAGTATTTTTTAACACATAAATATTGAGATTTAAGTTGATTTTATAACTGATATAAGATAAATCTAGGGCTGCTACAGGATGGTTTACTGTATCTGACAGTATTTTTTTGTAAATATAAAAAGACAAAATTAACAAAGGCCAAAAATTGGCTTGTATTTACTTGTCAATTAATTCTAATTAATAATCGAAACAGAAAGGCGGAACATTTGGAGTTTGTTTCTGCTTTGATTGTGGTTTTAATTTTTTATTTTATTTTATTTACGAGACAAAATAAATTCATATTTAACACTTGGCTTCCTATTAAAGAAAGGCACTCCTACATTTGTAACTTTCCTCGTACTCGTAAATCATGTGACACCTTTATCCTTAGGCCTTAATTCGAATGAGGCAGATCAAGAGACAAGTCATGTGTTAACTGGAAAAGTTGTTTACATTCTTGTGAATCAGTTACATTGCCACTGAAATAAGGGAAGGTGATACACATATTCATGATGACACTGAAGTCAACTGACGTTTTGAATTACTCCCTCATTACTCCCTCACTCCCTCACAAATGAGTGTCTACCTTTACTTTTGTGACTTAACTCTTTAAATATTTGTTTTGGACCAAAGATTTAAAGACTCTAGCCAACATTACACACACCTCTCATTTACATGATTTAAAAGTCTTCTTTATTTTCTTAAATTCTGTGACCAGTCAAACTCAGACACTTATTTTGAGACGGAGGGTGTAGTAGCGAGGCACTAATTTAAGGTGAATAAATAAATGGTTTAAATGCGACATAGAAAATCTTGCAACCTAGCTAGAACGTCATTAGAACCCCCCTTTGCCACTACATTAAAAAAAAAAAATCAACAATTTATATGGATACATAACAAAAGAATTAAACCTATCTACATTTACCTGTGGAATTAAGATGATTCAGTTTAACCTTATTCCCCAGCATACCTTCTCCATTGGTTCTACTTCTGATTGTCCTTGATTAAATTATTAATCCTGATTAACAATACATATTATCCAATTGTAAGTTGTTTATATGAATTGGCTTTGTGTGGTGTAGGTGGCCATACTTGAACAATCTGTGAGCCCTGGTGGAGGTGCCTGGCTAGGCGGACAACTCTTCTCAGCTATGGTTGTGAGGAAGCCAGCACATCTTTTCCTTGACGAGCTT
Organism: Petunia secreta; assembly: GCA_029990175.1. NCBI lineage: Eukaryota > Viridiplantae > Streptophyta > Magnoliopsida > Solanales > Solanaceae > Petunia > Petunia secreta. The sequence continues at coordinate 15,888,366 of JARKIP010000013.1, read as the reverse complement.
GAAATACCATATGACGAACAAGACAACTACGTCGTCATCAAGCACGCTGCCTTGTTCACCTCAACCATCATGAGCAAGCTTTTGGCCAGGCCAAATGTGAAACTCTTCAACGCCGTGGCAACAGAGGACCTTATTGTGAAAGGAGGAAGAGTTGGTGGTGTTGTCACTAACTGGTCTTTGGTTTCCCAAAACCACGACACACAATCCTGCATGGACCCTAACGTTATGGAGGCTAAGATTGTTGTTAGCTCCTGTGGCCATGATGGACCCATGGGTGCCACTGGAGTTAAGAGGCTCAGAAGCATTGGCATGATTAACAGTGTTCCCGGGATGAAAGCTTTGGACATGAACGCTGCTGAGGATGCAATTGTTAGACTTACCAGAGAGGTTGTACCTGGAATGATAGTTACAGGAATGGAAGTTGCTGAAATTGATGGAGCACCAAGAATGGTAAGTAAACTTGTCACCACTTACTCCTATATAAATACATGCAATTAGACTTATACCAGCAGATAACTGTGAGATGTACATAACGCCTATTCTAAAAGTCCTAATCTGCCACTAACGATTCATTTAGCCGATCTCAATTAGTCATCTATTTGAAGTGTAACTGATTCCAGCATAACTAATTGGAGATGTTTATGTTGTTCAGGGTCCAACTTTTGGAGCTATGATGATATCAGGGCAAAAGGCAGCCCATCTCGCCCTACGGGCACTAGGATTGCCCAATGCCCTCGATGGAACTGCAGCTTCAAGCATCCAACCGGAGCTTATCTTAGCTGCGGCCGAGGATGCAGAGACAGCTGATGCATAAATGTACTATAGTATTCCATGAAAGGAAGAACATGATTAGATTTTCCTAGATGAGCGTGGTTGTGGTTGTTGCGATAAATTGGGAAGGAGGATGAATAAAAATCTGCAGGATGAAAGTCACTGTGTACCGTTGGCTGTTTTATATTGTTCTTCTTTTCTTTTGATTTATTTCGACTTCAAAACTTTCATGTGGAAAAAGTTGTAGATTGTAGATTTTGTTAAATAATCGTATGGCCTCTTGGCTTTGCTTCTCTTATGGTACTTGATGTAGTTTGGGCCTCTCAGAGAAGTAATCATTTGAACAAGATTCATTCTGTGATTAGGCCAAGGTCAAAGCTTTAGTTGTATTTCTCAAGGTCAAAGCTTTAGTTGTATTTCTCAAGGTCAAAGCTTTAGTTGTATTTCTCATATCTGGGATTTGGGAGAAGATTTAACACTAAATATACATTCTTGTATTAGGTGTTAACACTAAATCAAATGATTTAACTACAATAGCCATAAATCAAAATGAAATTAGTTCATTTAATCTGGTGATACGGTAAAAGATATATACAAGTATAGACGATAATGAGCGACCAAAATTTGAGCATTCGTTCGTTCAAATGATACTTCGATCAATATGAGTAGGCTAGCGAAAGAATAAATAACAGATTATAACTTAACTCGTTCAACATGATCTAATGTCTCTTTTTTTGGCTTTTGGATATATGATACATTCAAGTTAATACGATCCCCAATCTCCTAATCTTATAAGTTTCAAATTCTTCAAAACTGAAATAATATAAAATCTCAAAATCTGATTGTGTGCGTTTGAATTTAGATCTCGATTATCGTTTTGTTTTGACATGTCGTTTTAGGTTCACAACCCATTGAGTCAAATGAATAAACAGTCATAGCTCAACCCATTTAAACTTTAGGGACACTTACAAAAATATCCACAAAATTTAAAATAATTACAGCCACTACTCACTACTTTCAAATATTATCGGATCTACCCACTAAATTATTTACCCACTCTACCCACCCAGACTTGTATACCATAGTTTATGCAGTATACCATAAAGGTATATACCTATAAGGCGTAACAAAGATATACAGTAATAAATGTCCCTCCAGACTTGTATACCATAATTTATGCAGTATACTTTAAAGGTATACACCTATAAAGCATAACAAAGGTATACAATAATAAATGGGTAGGTTGGGTAAATACTTTTAGTTTTATGGGTAGTATAATTTGTAATGGGTATGACATGTAAATACTTTAAATTTTATGGGTATAGAATGTAAAAATTCCTAAACTTTAAGGGGTTAGGTAGGTTACAAATAAAGAGTCGATTTTCTCACCTCTAAAAACATATGTCTTGTACTTATTTATTTGATAGAAATATATAGGGAATTTTATACTTTAAGGCACTTAAAGAGACAATAATTACATCAATAATAGTGTTTGTAAAAAAATTCAGAAACAGCAGATTGTTTTACATAAATGGCAGCTTTAAACAACACAACTAACAACCTAATGAAAATTAAAAGCTTATCCACTAATTGAGGGATTTGTTTCCTTCATTATAGGATATTCCTTAATTATCTCACGGCTTTATTTCTCAACACTCCATTGCGCTCCCTCATACAGATATATGAATACAAACACATTAAATATTCCTTGTATATAACCTCAAGTATATAAAAGAGTAGTGTTTGATTTATTAAAATAAGTATTCATAGTATTTATTGAATAACTAATACCCAAAAAATACACATATGATATACCATGTATATTCCTGATATGATTCATAATGTTCTACAGATTATGTGTTGTATAAACGTTTATAGTTCATATTATATACCATATATTTTCCTAGTATATATACGGTGTATTTTTTACATTGTAGAAATTTCATCTTTTTAACTTACATCACATATTCACATGTACTTTAAGTTTATACTAATTTTTGCGTATGTACGTTGCACGTGTGCCCATACCTGTGAAAAACAAACTTTATAAAACTTATGTTTGAGTTATTAATAAATAATAATAAAAGATTATAAGTTCGAAAATAATAAACATTGATCGTATTAAATTAACTTAATGAAAAAACTAAGATCGTCTTATAAAATCCTAATTACATAATGATCTATTCACAAATATGAAATTATGAGAAACAGTCAAAAGACATACACCATCATTAGTTGTTCACTTGCTTTGGACTTTGGCTATTCAAGTGTTGATATCACAAATAAAGACACTAACTTTACTTCTTTATCAAATTATGTCGCTATTATTTTAAATGTTACATACCATTTGATCTAATTTATTTCATTCTTTTTACTCTTCTGCATCATTATTTTGTTCTGACAGTTTGCGCACTTGCTCTATCTTTGGTTTTTCATACTGTAGATTTACAATATAAAAAAAAATGCACTAAAACTTAAATTAGATAAAGTTTGTTTTTCAAAATTTTAGAAAAAAAGTTTACAACACAGTTTGATCATCAGTACTTGTAATGCTATGTAACAGAGTTTACAATGATAAACTATAGCAAAAAATTCCCTTGGTACTTCTGGATCTTTATCTCATCTAGCTTTTTGTAAAGAACACATCAATTACAATAAAAGAGAAATTTTGAACTCGGTAGCAACATATATGGTGCAACTTTTACAAGTAATAATTTATCCTTATGGTAAAAGGAGCAACTTTAGTCTCCAACCTCACAATAAACTACTAGAAAAATACATTTTTTGGACGAACGTACGGACTGGCTATGCGACGGCATCGTCCGTCCGTATATCGCTCGACGCTATACACCTAGCGACGGGCAGCCATCCGAGAGGTGCGACGGCTAGCCCTCCCAATGCGTTGAAATCTGAAATATATTTTGTCATTAGGGAGGGCTGGCCGTCGGTGTATGTTAATTTTTTTGTCCATCTGAGACGGCTAGCCGTCCCTAAAAGAAGATTTTTTTTTTTATTGCCGTCCCTATGTTGACATTTTTTGTTTGTTAGAGACGGCTAGCTGTCGCTAGTTTTGTTAAACGTGCACAATAAATTGTCAAGAAATAGATACATGCCTGCCAAAAACCAATACAGACTTATATACACAGCTGTCTGAACATCTTACTAAACTAAAATGCACAAACAAACATAAACGAGATAACAATAAACCTTAACAAACCAAACATAAAGTTCTACCAATAAACCTTAACAAATCAAACATAAAATCTCACAACGGATCATAATCGGGGACGGGATAAAAACCACAAGTCTAAACTACAAGTCTAAACCACTAGAACATAACGTTTTAAACTACAAATCTCACAACAAGGACGGGATAAAAACCAAGTCTAGGACATAAAGTTCTAATAAACCAACCATTTACTCGACTCTATCCGAGTCACTACCATCACCCTTTTCCGACATGTATTTTGCCATAAAGTTTTCCAACTTCTTGATTTTCGCTGTGATTACAGCTTCTGCTTCCCTTAGCCTTTCTAACTCTGCAAGCACTTCTTCATTGTGAACCTGGGAAGAAGAAGATGAGCAAGCAGTAGAGATACCTACGCGGGATGGTTTCTTATATTTGTTAGGTCCGAATCCGTAGGCTCTTCCTTTGCTGTAGCCATCACTCGCTTGAACAAACATTGATGTAACTTCTTCTTGAGAGGGCTGGCTTGATCCAGCATCAGATCATTGGCTTTGAACCCATTGCTTCTGTGCAGCTCTAAATTTTTTGTGAAATAAACAAAATTTAGGAAAAGTATACTTTCTTCATTTTTAATAAAAATAGATGATTTAATTTAGTAACTTACCATGGTTTCCTCTGCATGTTTCTCCACAAAGCCTACGGCATTACCATCCTCGTCATATAAAATACGAAACTTCTCGAAGAAGTCAATATCGGACATAGTTCCTCCATTTGCTTGCTCCTACAAGCTTATAAATGTCAGCACCTACATTAATTATATTCAAGAAAATCTCAATTAATAACTTACAATTCTGTGCCTATACGTCGCCAAGCTAACCGAACCGCCAGCGTGTAAAGAGCCACCCCTCTTGGATACTCGGGCGCCTTTGCTTGCTCCTGTAAGGCCTTAAACTCATCAGATTCCCAATATTCCAGCAGTTTGATCCAAGCTTCTTCATAGACCCACTCTAGGCGTTGCCCAGTTAGTCTTGCATTATGAAATTGGCTACTAAGTCGGGATGCCGCTCTCCGCTTAAAACACTGAAATATCTAGGACTCAGGATACACGTTGCTCCAGGAAACCTTAGTCTGCAATGTTTAATAGTATGTTAGAAAACTATATATGATAGAAAAAAAAAAATTAAAAAAAAAATAGCAGAAATAGGTACCGCAATTATACTAAGAGAACTGATCTAAAAAAATGAAATGAAACTTTGTGAATTACTCATCTATCTTTTCCCCAGCTCACTCTCCTCTCTTCATCAACTAAAATAACGTTCTCGAGCATAGTCCGACAAAAGTTTATTTTTCGAATATATAAATTACTATTGAGTATCAGAGAGGCAAAGAATTTAGTTGTGTAGCTTTCAACGTACCTGCTTCATTTCAAACACAGATTTACTATTTCACTCCTCACCTCCTCCATTAGTTTATCGAACAATGAAGCAAATTTGAATATGTTGTTCGCTGCTGCTTTGAATATGGCGCATGCTTTAAGAGACATTTGGAATCGCTGTGAAAATGAAATCGATTTTGTATTGGATGCAACCGTTTAAGAGGTGATTATTTTATAATTGTTAATTAGGCCTAAGTTTCTTAATGGTTAAACGAAAAACAGAACCGATAAGAACCTAAAGTCGATACCTTATTGGTTCGATTATTGGTTTAACACTTTTAAAAATTGAAAATCGATAAGATCCAAAATCGAACAGAATCTGATCGATAAACGCTCATATCACCATTGTTCAATCAATTATGCCAAATAAAAGTATTCCTTTTTTTTTAATTGACGTTCTTTTTACTGTTCAGAGGCCCTCTTTTAAGTATATATTTGTCGGAGGTCCTATAATTGCAGGTTCTTGGAGTTCTAAGTGTCACTTTGAGTAAACGTTATAAGAGAAGCTCAATCTGTAAATTGTTGTTTCGCGTGAATACTATTCACTAGTTATTTGAGTCGAATCTTATAATCTCAATTAGTTGTTGATTTGTGTTGGATTCTTCTCAGTTAATTATGAGGGGCATTTGTCCTCTTGCATTTTAAGCACCACCCTATGTTCTTTTGCTAAACAAAAAATCATGATATCCTTGTGATGTTTGACTAATAGTGTAGTAATATTGCTTGGTTTAAAATATAAAAAGAGAGATTTTCTGAATTTGATCTCGAAATCCCGTCCAGAAACTTTTGAGCTGTAATGTTCAATACCATTACATACTTGCCATGTGTCCAGTTAATTATTCTAGGACTCAAATTTATGCAACTAAAAATAGTAATACAAATTTAAATTAAAAAATATAAGAAACTTGTAAAGCTGACAGCACCGGTTTGCAACATAACGTGGCCTCTAATTATTATCATGAGATGTTTGTGTTTGAATATACAAAAAAGGTTTACAGCAAATATAAATAATTTTATATTAAAAAATAAACTTTAATGTAAACATGATCAAAAGAAAAAAGTAGAATACTAAATTTTATGGTGCATGAGAAAAAAAAAAAAGCTAAAACAAAAAAGATTTTTGTGCAAATAATAGAAATGAATTAATTTGAAAAAAATATAGTAGAAATATATATATGAAAAGTTAAGGTGAAAACATATATTAGACACATTATCGGTTTTAACATTTTCTTCTTAGTTTTTTATTAAAATTTGTGTTACCATTTTTACTTGCATGAATCTCAGCTATGAAATAATGAGCTGGGCACGTAGCAAGATTTAGCAATTGTATTGAACATTATTGGATAAAAGTCTACTGGAGAGGATCTCTTCCCGAATGCGAAAGACAACAAACGCGGGACACGGTTAAAATGATATCGTAAGTTATAGTCAGGGGCGGAGCCACCTTGCTCCAAGGGGGTTTAATTGAACCCCCTTCGTTGAAAAATACACTGTAATTAAGATAAAAATTGGTATTTTTATGGCATATATAAGCTATTAAACCCTCTTAAAATGATGAAAAGTTCCAGTAAAATGGCAAAGAGGGTTCAAAAATTGCTCTAGATTACCAGTTCAAATTCAAGGTTTGACATTTTTGAACCCCTTATGTGAGATCCTGGCTCCGCCCCTAGTTATAGTGTCGTAATTTTGTTTCATGCAATCTAATACGAAAATCTCGTGTCAATGATATCTAAAGCATAATATTAAGACGAAAATAAAGATTGATATGCCAATTTGAGCATGGTCCCAAATAAAATTACACATAGATCTAGCTTGTGAATTTGTATTAAATCTTTAGCCACAAATATCTATTAGCAAGATTTTACATGTTACCAACTTTACAATTCGTTAAAACTGCTAATTATCAACTATGCAGAATAAGTTTGGGTATATACTGCCTTTATTTTATTAGTTAAAAATCTTATTGACAGATATAAGAATTTAAATAGTTTAGTTCAATGTTCTATGATATTTAACAAGGTCTACCATGGAAACTTGAAAAAGGATTTGTTTTATTTTTACATTGGCAAGAATATTTACCAAATTTGTATTCTCACGATAATATAATTTTATTTCGATTTTTAAAGCAATCATGTCTCGGTGTCCGTTAAAATAATTTAAACGATTCATTCTTGAAAGATAAATATATGGCTTTGCATCTCGAAAATTAAAAGAATGAACTTTAAATAAAAACTTACATAAATCCGATTATAAGTATTGTGATCTCTTATTAAGCTTTAGGCCTATAATTTAACTGAGTCATCCATGTTTATAACTAACATTGTTAATATACAGACAAGTGTTTTCTTTTTCAAAATGTCTTGCATCTAAAAGGTTAATTTTTCATTAAATATTTACTAGATTATTTATACTTGAAAATAGATTTTATTGACTATATATGTCTAGTTTTTGGGCACGCGCAAAAGCACGTGTACCCTTAACGATGAAGATAAACTTTTTGTAAATTATATAAAAATTGTACTTAAATTACTAAATAAAATTATTGAATGCAATACACAATTTTTTAGTCACTTTGTTCGTGAAGATCGGAAAACGTAAGAAAGTTGCAGCATGCATCAATCAATTGTATAGGGATAGACTATTATTGTTTTTTTTCAGTTGCACCAAAAAGAATTCATCCCCGTCAACCTTCGGCTCCAATACATTTGATTGTAAGAATTCACAATCAAGTCTCATTTTGCAATAAACGTCATTTTCATCCTTACATGGTTATTTAATTTATGGTCAATTTTCACTCCACTAAGATTTTTCGTATCTCCAGTGTGTAAACAAATTTAATCTTCAGAGAGTAAATTTTTGCTGCTAAAATTTTCTGGAGTTTTTCGTGATTCTTGAATCTGACTACTTTCTTAAAAAATTTCAAACACTAGATAGTTTTCATTTAGCGTTATTCAAACTGGCTACATGTCAAATTTTTACATTATACATTAGATCATCCAACTCCTATGGGCCTTTGAATCGCTTCAATTGGGGGAAAGTGCATGAGAGAGGCCACTTTTGCCAGTGATCTGGTTTGAAGTCATTTTTTTATTGATTTTACATGAGAGACCATTTTTTGAAACCTCAATCTTTTTGGGTTAAACTTCACACAAGTTCAGTCCACAAGGGTTGAAGTTTAATTTCAGCTCACCACAAGAATTGAAGTTCAAACTTTGGCCCACAAGGGTTGAAGTTTACGACATCTATGTCTAAAAGTTCAATCCTTACGGATTGAAGTTGAAATTTACAACTTAAGCATGAAGTTCAACCCACAGGATTTGAACTTCAGCCCACAAAGATTGAAGTTCCAAAAAGTAGCATCTCATGTAATACCAATAAAAAAAGTGACTTTAAATTAAATACCAATGGAAAAAGTAGTCTCTGGGCGAAATTTTTACCCTCCTTTGTAATACTGTAAAAATTGCAGGAAAGGACACCCATAAGAGGTTGTATGAACTTTTATCTCCGTTAAAAGAAATATTGATAAATGGCATTTGTTGCCTATATGGCATAAGTTGAAGTTTTGACTATTAGGCATGAGTTTCTAGGATGTTTCATAAGCTACAAACAGTGAGCTTGCCTGTTGGCTGACATACAAAACAAAACTTATGCCCAATGAACAACAAACATCAATAACGCTAACTAAAACTTGTACACACGAGATCATTAGTTAAAGAATTTGTTAAGTGGAGACAAACGTTTAAGCCACTGCCTTATGTGTCCTTTTTGGGTAAGTCTTCCCATGATTCTTGATGTGGTTTTGGAGGGCTAAGTGCATGAATAGCCACTTTTGCCAGTAGTTTTTAGTTGGAGGCCAATTTTTTTATTAATTTTGCATGAGATACCATTTTTTTGAACTTCAATTTTTGTGGGTTGAACTTCACACAAGTTCAGCCCACAAAGGTTGAAGTTCAACTTCAGCACATAAGGGTTGAAGTTTATGCATCTATGCCTAAAGGTTCAGCCCTTACGGATTGAAGTTGAACTTCATAACTTAGGCATGAAGTTTAACCCACAAGGTTTGAACTTCAACCAATAAGATTGAAGTTCCAAAACGTGGTATCTTATGTAAAACCAATAAAAAAAATGACTTCAAACCAAATATCAGTGGCAAAAGTGGTCTCTATAGGCTAAATTTTTAAGGTTTTGGATCTCATTGGTGATATGCTTCCTAAGTTGTAGTAAAATTTTTCTCGTGGGAGCTGTTTGGCACGCCTTAATTGATCTGTAGCCAATGCGCACAAATTCGCTGAGAAATAGTCACCTCCGAACAAGTCCTGGTATAAAATATTGGGATTACTTAAATACTAATATCACATGTTCAAAGTCCCAGTATTTTATATTGGGACTTTATATATATAAAGCTTCAGGGGACTATAAACATGAATTTCATTATAAAATAATGGGACTTTGAATCCAACGCTAATGAAGTGTAAGTGTGTGCGCGAATTTTTTGTTATTCTTCAATTAATTTTAAAATAGTGGATAATTCTCACTTAGCGCGTTCAAAACTGGCTACGCATCAAATTTTTCCTAAGTTGTACTATTTCACTATTTCTCATATCTGAGAGTATTTAACGCAAAAAGAATTCTGAAAACGCGGATCTATACTCCCTATTTCCAAATACTTTACTGCGTTTGCACCCAAAAAAAAAATTAAAAACCCCTTTCCTTTGAAAAGAAAAATTCAGAGTTAGTGTACTATGTTGATTTAATTGTCTAAGTTTTATCAATTAAAAACATTGACCTTTTAATTTAAATTTGTAGAAGTAAAATTACATATTCAGAAATTGAACATGAGATTTTGTGAATCTTAATTAAAAATACTAACAGGGCCTGATAAAAAAAATTAAAATTGCCAAAATGATATCTAACAAACCTAGAACGAAATATTTAATCCCATAAATGATATTGTATTGTAATATGAAATGGACAGATGAGTAAAAGGACTTCATGCGCTCGTACATATACTTGATTATCGAATAACTTTCGACCCCTCTAAAAATCACAATGAGTGGTCTGATTTTGACAAAAAAATGCCTTTTATAAATCCACTGAATGCTTTAGTGTTCTTTCTTCTTCTTGAAAAGAACACCCTTAAGACGCGGATTCAAACTTAACTTTATGAGTTTTGGATTTTAAAATAATAATCTCAAGAGCTAGTGATTGGATTCTAAATTTTATTTTCGTACATATTTAGTGAATTTTTTTAGTGGTTACCAATATATAGTTAAAGTTAAAACTGTAAAAACCTAATGATCTCACTTCAAGTTAAACATACGGACACAATTTAAGATGGTCCATAGGACTTAAAAGCGCAGCACCTACTTAGGAAAAAGTGGTTGCGCTTCAAATCAATCCTTCTTCATGTCAAAATCTTTAGGGGTTGTTTGGTTCCCTCATTAAATATTAATACCCGCGCAAAACTCTGCGTTAATTTAGCGCAGCGTTTGGTTGGTTTTCTGTGAAAATTTAATACCCGCATAAAATTAGTGCAACGTTTGGTTGTGTTTTTGTATATTCCGCATTATTAATACCCGCATTATTAATGCGGGAATCTATGTATTATTTTATGCGGGGTAGAAGGTGGTTTAATAATGTGAGTATTAATAATGCAGGTATTAAAATTTAAAATGACAAAATTAACCCCCATAATAATAAGGATATTTTAAATTTTTATTTAAGGAATAAATAAATATTTTAAATAATAATATTTTTTTGTTAATTTGTAATTTATCAGTGATACAACAAATAATCCCTACGTTATAATATATGCGTGGCTAATACCCACATTATTAAACCCCACATAACTAATACCTACATCATCAATATCCACATTATTAATACACAAATTATTAATACCCACATTACTAATACCCGCATTAATAGTTAATACCCGTGTAAAAATAAAGCCAAACCAAACGACCCCTTAGTACATTACTGGGCAGACCACTATCATTGCCTCCAACATTAGAAGTCCTATTTTATGCATAAATGGAAGGCAAAATAATGGATATATAGTGAATTGGTGAGTCATCGTCCCAACTGTGCCGTTCTATTTCACGTGGAAGCAGAAAAACTACTGGTTTGCAGTCATTCTATTTTCTTACAAATGCATGAGACAGATAGAGGACAACCTCACCAGCAAAGAATTGACATACATTATTTAATCTTCTATATCCTTCACGCTCATGTAGTCAGTGATCTCATCTTAGTCGTAATATAAAACTTACATATCTTAGTCTGAAATTTGTCAGTATGTAAATTACTAAAGCATTACTTTACTGACAATTCTCTTTAATATTAATACTAATTAATAGGTACAAACTTAGTATGATTAGTCGGATATGTTGTTGTTATCATATATATATATAGGGTCTTGCTAACATACTACAAGGTTGTAGTATGTTAGCATTGTATACATCTTTTACTTCTCAAAAATACCCCCATTGTTTGTTGCCACCAATTTAAATTTAAGGGCTCTTTAGTTATTTCATAAAATTTCACCTTTACGTTTCCCTCTTTGCAATTTTGCTGGCGGGAACAATAACTTAGGGGCTCTTTATTTTAGTTCTTCATTATCCAGCCATGGTTCTATATTCTTAAAAGCTTTTTCCTTTCGATTACTCTTCAATTACACTTGATTCACACCTTGTCAAAATCTATGATGAGGTAAGAAGTTTGTTGTTCTAATATCTCTTCATTTTATCGAGTCTTATCTAATAGAGTACTATTGCGAATCTTTGTGTTATTTTATTTGTCCCTGTTTTTAACTTGTACTTAACTCTGTAAAGCAAACAATTACTTTGTTGACATTTTTTCTGTGATTTTCAAAATACAGGTTATTAATAATACTTCAAATGATTCTACAGTAGGAGTTTCTTGATAAAGGATAGACTAAGAAAAATAAGAATAGAACAGGAGAGAGGTGAAGGACTTACGGGTAGGATTCTGAAAAGGTTGGGGTTTAGGTTAAAGGTGAAATTTTATGAAATAACTAAAGAGCCCTTAAATTTAAATTGGTGGCAACAAACAATGGGGGTATTTTTGAGAAGTAAAAGATGTATACAATGCTAACATACTACAACCTTGTAGTATGTTAGCAAGACCCATATATATATATATATATATATATATATATATATATATATATATATATATATATATATATATATATATGTATAGTATGTAGAAATTTATATATAACTCTATATATATCCCAAAAATTATAATTTGAGGGTATAATGAGGTACCGGTTATATTGGATAGATATATCGAATGGAGAATAGCGGATGAAACACATTTATTAACAATGTTGTAGATCCACCATTACCGGGCAGAAAACTCGTTGCAACGTTATCTCACTATCGTAATTACGCCATATTTGTCAGAAGTTTGCTTTTAAAAAATGTAAGTCTTCATCGATTTTTCCATCTCCATGGCGAAATCACTAGCTAATCATATGGAGTATTAGGAGTACCCAAGTACTATTGATCAATTGGTCGTCCCTCGAAAAGTATCATCCTTAACTCCAACATATCCGGTCGGTAGATATTTTGACATTTAATAAAACGGTGAATATTATTTCTCTTCTCTAAATTATCAAAATTAAATGTCTATTTTTATTGTTTTAATGCATTATGTATTTTTTCCCCTCCTTTTGATCTATGTTAGGGACTGAGGTATAGACAAACAAGTTATTTTATAAAGTAAAAAGTGAAAAAAGATATCACACATATATACTGTTGGAATAATAAAAAATTGAGCACAATATAAAATTTTAATTAGAATAATTTGTTCGTTTTAGTATTCCGTAATTTTGATAATGACTACCAAACTCGATAATTTATTTACACAATTGAGAATGAAAGAGAATAATAACCTTTTAACATGTGCAACGCATATAATACAAAAAATAATTGTTAAAATTAGATTTATATTACAAAATTACTAAGTGATTTTATGTTGTATATTAGTTACTTTCAAATTGTGTTATAAGTAGAAAATATAACATTAATGACAATAAAAATCTATACACACACTAAAGAGTTGAAGAAACGGTGTATATTGTGTGTTTTTAATACACACATATAAAATTGCAATCTATTAATAAGATATAGCTTAATATTGATTATAGTAAAAGTGTATGGCCTAAAAATGTTAGTCACTTACACTTGGTTTTATGTTTAATGGGTTAAAAACAGGGTGTTGTATCAAGATTCATCAATCCTTTCAGAGTTAAGCTTATGTAAATCGTAAACGGTGAATTCATAAGTGGAAATAACAATAACAATAACAATTACTTATCATCTTATTGAATGAAGATCCAATAAAATTAAAAAGAGATTTTAATGCTTCTTGTATATAAATTGACCGAATAACGGTATATTTTGTGTTGTGTGTGTTTTTCAATCTCCTCTACTGTTAAAGTACTATGGATGAAATCGAAGAAGGTGGATGTCACAAAATTTGTTAAATGCGGCCAACCAAATGATTTTGTAGGAACCACTAGTAGCTAGCTAATCATCAAGAGCATCTTGTTTGAGAGGAAATGATTTCATATGTATTTAAAATTTGAACAAAATTACAAGTAAAATAATATTTGTATTCTATTGTTACAACTTATAGTTAGTATGCAGTTTTTTTTTTTTTATTTTGTAGAAAACAATATAACCGGTAATATACACTACAAAATTTAATCTCCGCAATTTATCTTTTGTAGAATATAGATATTGGTGTTAATGTACTAATTCAAATATTTCTTGTACTGGCGCACGGATTCAGGTGTCTTTGAGTCCTCAAATTGTAAGTCCAATATTAGGCCCTAGGCGCACGTACCCGGTGTCATCGAGGCAAACGTCCCCAAAACTAATTATCAGCGAGTTGTTTATAATCTCGTCTTTGATTCTCGTCTTCGTCTTTTAATAGGTCACTCAATTGTACTTCTGACTATTGTCATATGGCCGTCTACGTGGCCGAAATGAAATTTTACCAATACAAATATGTAATTTAAGCATTACCCGACTTCTTCTGTAATCTTAATTAATAGGTACAAGCTTAGCAAAATGTATATCTTAAAAATAAAAATAAAAACTTGAACATCTCTCTATATATATTGTGAGTAACCCAAATTTTATAATCTAGTGGTGTGCGGTACCGGTTATATTAGATAGATAAATCGAATTGCAATTAAGATAGATAAATCGAATTGCAATTAAGTAGTGGAATGAAACACAGGTATTAACAATGTTGTAGATCTACCATTACCAGAAGACTCGCTGCAATGTTCACTCACTAGTAATTACGCCCATATCTGTCAGAAGTTTGGTTTAAAAAATTTAGTCTTCATCGTTTTCCCATCTCCCTAGCTAACATATTAGGAGTACCAAGTACTATTAGTCTATTGGTCGACCCTCGAATAGTACCAGCCTTAACTTCAACATATTCTGTCTAATAGTAGACAAGTCAGTAATGTTGACATTGGAGTAATTAAGTTGGGCAGAAAAGTAGATGGTACATATTTTTCCTATAGCGGTCCCACCTGGCTGCAAAATAGTCAAAAGTAGCCAATAATCTTGAATATGACATGATGCTAACTATAAAGCGGATTAACATTTTCAGTCGGTAGATTTTAATTACTATTCCCTATTGTATTTAAGACTCATGTATAAACACATGTAATTTTGTGAAAAATACTATGGTTCAAATCTAAAACGATGGATGTCACAGGATTTCTTAAATGTGACCATCCAAATGATTTTCTAGGTACCACTAATAGCTAGCTAATTATCACATGCATATGTCGGGAGGAAATGATCTCATATGCACACTTACAATCTTAATATAATACAACTAAAATAATATTTGTAATGCACTACGAAATCAAATTGTTGAGGCTGTTATATCAACTACCATAGCATAGTGATAATACTCACAAACACTCAGCACATTACAAAGTTGCAAACTTCTGAAATGGCTACTCCTCACCAACCACTGTTGACAGAGAGAACCAAACATGATCCCATAATCAGCTGCAAGATCCTCACTTTTGTCATTACTTTTGTTGTTGCTCTCTTCTCAGTTACTTTTCTTGTTGCTCCATATCAATTTGAGTTTAGTCATTCTAATCTACTATCTGTGCCTCCTCCACTACTGTGTGAAGCTGCACAGGATTCCCAGCTTTGCCTCAGTTATGTCTCTGAACTAGTGTCCAGTGGAATTGTTGCATCAGATTCGGATGGACTTACTCTGTTGCAAAAGTTCCTAGTAAAATATGTCCATCACATGAACAATACGATTCCAATGGTTCACAAGATCAAGAATCAGATCAATGACAATCGTCAACTAGGTGCTTTAACTGATTGCCTAGAGCTCCTTGACATGTCAATTGATCAAGTGACTGATTCAGTTGAAGCGCTTGGTCACAGAAAAAGCCGTTTAGCACATGCCAATGCACAAATCTGGCTAAGTGGCGTGCTTACTAACCATGTCACATGTTTAGATGGGCTTGATTCCCTTAGTAAGAGCTCTTCCACTGGAACAATGCTTGAAGAGTTGATTTCAAAATCAAAGGCAGCTTTAGCAATGCTCGCATCTGTAACAACTCCGAACGAGGAAATTTTCAGGCCACTTTTAGGGAAAATGCCGTCATGGGTCAGTTCAAGAGACAGGAAACTTTTGGAGAGTTCAGGCAAGGATATTAAAGCTAATGCAGTGGTGGCACAGGATGGATCAGGGGATTATCTGACACTCACAGAAGCACTTGCTGCAGCACCAAACAAGAGTAAAAGTCGCTACGTGATCTATGTCAAGGAAGGGACATACAAAGAGAATGTGGAGGTGCCTAAGAAGAAAATTAACTTGATGATTGTTGGTGATGGCATGGATTTGACTATTATCACTGGTAGCCTCAATTATGTGGATGGAACATCCACCTTCCGCACTGCCACTCTCGGTGAGTTCCATTTATCAATTATCGTCCAATATTTCCATAAGCATGATTACTTAAAAGCTGGTTATAACTAATTACTCGTAAGTGAATTCGTAACTTGGAAGATAAAACAAGTAAGTTGACACTATATATTGCTTAGTTAAATCCATTATATAGTGTATCAAGTGAAATGTACCTTAATGTGGAATGACACATTATGTTTATTCACGTCTAGGCTCTTACACCTCCAGAACTATGTTTTGGTTTTGAGTTATACAAGGGTTAGTGAGGAACCCTTGATGGTTCTGCTAATATACTATGGAAGGTTGAGGGTTAACACACAAACCAAACCCCCAAAAAAAAAAAAATGCCTTTCCGCTTCCTATTTGTATTAAAATGTTTAATCAGATATTTTTACATTGCCTCTCTGTGCAGCCCATCCTTTTATTAACTAGCCTACAGATTATGTCATTATCATTTATGAGCTGCATTAATATATATAACATGGCCCGTTCACCTACCATCCTAGAGTCCATATTATTTGATGTTTTGGATATTTTCACGCATATTAAGAAAATCATCTTTTTAGCATTAATTAGCAATTTAATTGACTATATTAGCCCTTATTCAAGCTGTTATTATTACTTATCATTTTGTTTAAAATCATTTATTAGCAAGGGGTGACATTGTAAAATTACATCTTGATTTCCGAAAAGATCAAATATTGTGGACAAAAAAAAAAAAAAGGTTAAAACATCAAATAAAGTGGACCGGAGGGAGTATAATATTTTACTCAATCCGCAGTTAAAGTGAGTTCCTAGATGGTGTTAGTTGTATTCATCTCTCGTTTAATGAACAAGCTTAGTATAACTTATGTATACAATTGCGTTTCATCCTATTTCAGCTGCAGTTGGCGAAGGATTTATACTTCAAGATATCTGCATACAAAATACAGCAGGACCAGAGAAACACCAAGCTGTGGCACTTCGAGTGGGAGCTGATCTGTCCGTCATAAATCGTTGTCGCATTGATGCTTATCAAGATACCCTTTACGCACATTCTCTAAGGCAGTTCTATAGAGACTGCTATGTGACAGGTAATTAAGAGGCTGATGGAGCCTGTATGCTATAGGTGAAATTGAATTTTAAGTAATTTTGATAAGAATAAGCTAGTACTAGTAATTATTAAATTCCAAATCTATATTTTTTTAATGAGTTTAGTGCTAAGAATTTTAAAAAAATCATTAAATTTAAATAATGAATCCGCTTCTGCAGGTACTGTGGACTTCATATTTGGTAACGCAGCCGTGGTACTCCAGAACTGCCAACTTGTACCTAGAAAACCAATGAAAAATCAGAATAACATGGTGACTGCACAAGGTCGCACGGACCCAAATCAGGCCACGGGGACTTCAATCCAATTCTGTGACATAGTAGCAAGTGCAGATCTTGAACCAGTCAAGAGTGAATTCAAAACATATCTTGGTAGGCCATGGAAAAATTATTCAAGAACTGTAGTGATGGAATCACACCTTGGTGATCTCATAGATCCAGCTGGTTGGGCTGAGTGGAGTGGAGACTTTGCGTTGGATACATTATACTACGGGGAGTACATGAACAGTGGACCTGGTGCAGGTCAGAGGCATATGCAATCTTTGTGCATGTTTAGTCTAAACCCAACCTTTTTGACAAAGAAACATAAATAATAAATTTGAACAAATAATTTTAAAAGTACAATGAGTTTATTAGTGCCGACTGCTGAGAACCTCAAAATTAAATTCTAAATTCGTCTCCGATGCAGGTACTAGCAAAAGGGTGAAGTGGCCCGGTTACCATGTCATAACAGATCCTG
Organism: Petunia secreta; assembly: GCA_029990175.1. Lineage (NCBI taxonomy): Eukaryota > Viridiplantae > Streptophyta > Magnoliopsida > Solanales > Solanaceae > Petunia > Petunia secreta. Next base: position 15,870,153 of record JARKIP010000013.1, on the reverse strand, counting down.
CTGAGGCTATGCCATTCACAGTGGCTGAGCTGATTCAAGGTGGCTCGTGGTTAAGTTCTACTGGCGTGGCTTTTGTGGAAGGATTAAATGAGTAGCTAGCTAAGGAAGTATCAATTTTTCTTAAGAATGTACTAGTAGATGTCTTTTTACCTACCTAGAGAAAACTCAAATAAATACTACTCCATATAAATAGTATGACTGTGGCAATTTGGGTGTAGCAGCAGATTGGTTTGCATATAACTTGCATCATCGTGGAAGAACACTTGGCTCTATGCACATTTTACTACATAAAAGGCTTTAAAAATATAGACTATTATAGAAAGAAACATATGAAGGAAAGTATTACATAAAACAATTGAACAAAGTACACCAATAAATGAACAAAATATGAGTTGGAATGGAAAATCTACGTGCTAAGCTAAAATAGTTTTGTACATTCTACAAAGTACGACTGAGTTAAATAGGTTAGGACAAAAACAAATTAGTAATGATGCCTTATAGGAGTATGAATGAAATTTGGCAAAGCTGCATTTTTTGATACCTAGCTGTGCACCTTTTGTCATTTATTTTAGGTGTGCACATAATATCATAATTTTAACTTTTACTTGTGAAAGTGAAACCTCATATAGAACCATCGGGTAAACAGCAAAATTTATACTAATACTATACAGCCTATACTCGGGTGCCACTCACATTTTTTACCCCAATACGAAAATTAATACATTTTTAGCACCATCACCAGACTTCAAAGCAATAAATTCTTGCGGGTCAAGCGATTATTAGGAATTTTTAAATTAAAGACTGGCGATCGCCAGCCAAACCTGGTTACTAAGGCTAAAACAGAGTTTTCTTATGAGGGGACAAAAGTGTGACAGTGGTGTCTCAAGTGTTTACTGGGCGCAAACACTTGATAAACAACGTCAACGAGGGTAACTGACAGAAATACACCGGATGGAATAGTTTGCTTTTTTAACCTCACTTAATGGGGTTTAGCAAAAATGACATAGTTTAATGAATTATATTTATTAAAAACCCCCTAAAAATCTAACTCCCTTTCTCCCTGTTCTCCCTTCCATATGAATTCTAAAGTATGATAGCAGCATATTCAACCCCTCAGAGCTCCAAGTCTTGGTAGGAAAACACGTGTCATGGGCTCATTCCTCCGTCTCCAACTAAATTGGCTTGAAGTCTTTGCAAATAAATAACACTTGGCTTCGACCTCTTCATCCCATCTCCTAGCTATATTGCCTTGGAATCCTTGCAGCTATGCAACACTTGCCAGAAAGAAAAATAAATATAAGTAAAGGAGACGAAAATCACAGTACCCTAATGGGGAAGGAGACAATGGGGGATTGGGAAGGAAAAATGTCTTTTTCTATATTAAAATGAGATGAAGGTCATTTACTTAAAATCATAATAAACGAGGACAAACCCTCAAATTAGTCACTTTTAAGGATACCTGGTGAATTTTTCTGCGTCCATGGGATGGATTTCTAATTATGCCCCAAATCCAGGTTATTTACAAAACTATGATACCAGGGCAACTAGTTTGTCTTTTTTATTCCATAATAGTGGTTTAACGAAAATGACATCTGTTTGGTTTAATAAATGAATTACGGATAAAATACTCCTATAAATCTTATAATGTACCTGTATTCCCGACCTTCCTTTCTGCGTAAGTACCTCCTACAAGGCAACACTTGTTTTTGACCTTTTTTCTTTCGCAACACTTGTCTTTGAATCTCTTCCCATATTCTAAATAACTTGAAGTGATGCCTAAGCAACACTTGCTATTGAAATTCTAGTCTAGTCAACACTTGCCCTTGACCTCTTCCTTAAAAAAAAGTACTTGCCGTTTGATAGATTGGAGTAATGCCAATAGACGACGTGGAGGCCCTTTTTTCAAAATCGTCTTAAAAGAGGACAAACTCTCAAAATCAATGAGTCTGGGGACACCGGGTCAAACTCTTTGCCCGAAGTCATGTTTCATTTAGGCCCTATTCCTTTATCGGTCGATAATCTCTCTCTCTCTCTCTCTCCGGGCAATTACTCCGGCGAAATTGAAGTTGTACGTTCCCCTTTCCTCTGATACCAGTTATGATTTCTGGTTGTAATGATTGCTGTTAATTATTTCTCTTAAAAAATAAAAAATCTTTTACCATTCTAATAACAAAATTCATCTAAATAAGACTGATTGAATTTATAGGATTCATACCGGTGATTGCTTCTAAAAATAATTTTTTGACGTTTCTCTGTGAATAAGAAAATTAAAAAAAAAAATGCTAAGGTTATATTGATAAATTTTTTAACCTAGGTACTCCTTAAACTTGAAAATTGAAATGATCTTTCTAGAAGAGTATAATTTTTGAATTTTGTGGTCTGCTGAATGTGTTCAGATTACTGATCATCCATTTTATATTTGTATAAACAGATAGCATACTGCAAGCTATTTGAAAAAATAGAATATGGAGGATATACTTGTAGCGCTTCTGTCGATGCTTCTAATTGTAGCTCTAGTTCCGCTTTATTTGTGGAAGCGCCGCCAGAATTCTCAGTCTCCTGGAGTAGAACATGAAGATGAAGCCCAGGTCTGATTGCTTGTTCTCTTGTTTGATATTTCTTGCTGCTGATTTTGTGTTTTCTGAGCTGAAAAGTGAAGGCTGTACAAATTTGACAGTGCACATTATTAGCTGATCATGAACTTAACGTCATTGTTTCAAGCGGAACATTTAAATATGATTAGACTACACAAGTTAGTGTGATGGCAGTGCCGGAATGAAATGCATGAAAATAAGTAAGAAGCTGATGTTGGTTCCGCTTTTATTGTCTAAATATCAGGTTGAGCGGAGGGAAACTGTAGTAAGAGCTACTGGAACTCGTCGAATGCGTAGAAGACCAGCTTCTTCAGCTGCTAGTACTTCTTCCGCTGCTGCCACTGTAGATGGTATTCTTTTCTCCAGCTACAGTTCTGTACCGTTGATAGGTGTCTTCTTGCCTAGCAATCATCTTCGATTCACCTTAGATTGGACAAAAGCAATTCTTGCTGTTTTTTGAATTGAAATAGCGTGATGTGCCCCCCCCCCCCCCCCCCCCCTTCTATTTTTTACCTTCTCTGAGTTTTTAGAGGCCGTAAGCTGCTGGTCCTGCTTTAAATGCACTAGATCAATTTTTGATGTACACAGTGATGTGTGGATGTATTTCGAATATGTAGCAGAAACAGATGATGGGAGTGATGATGAAGGTGCTGGTGATGGATATTATACTGCCAAATCATCAAAGAAAAAGGAGAAGAAGCGTCAAGAGCGGGAAGCACAAAGACAGGTGCCTCAAATTTTCACACTTCTCTTTTCGCGAAGAGTAACTGATTCGGAACTTGAGAAATTTAAGATTGTGCTGACTACACCAAAGCTCTTATAATCGTAACAAGAGATAAGATGCGTGAATCACAAAGCAGGGCCAGGTTTTCTCTTTTAATCAAGAATAACATTTCTTTTCCTAGACCTTGACTGATACCAAAACATTTGGTGGAGGATAATAGATGATCTCTATCAGCTTGACCCTTTGGCTTTAAAGATAGTTTCTTGTGGTTTGCCGGTCCCTGAAAAAGTCTCAGAAACCCTAAGTAGGTTCTCATTTTATTTTTTTACAGTTAAACGAAGAAATTAAACCAAATACAAAATTGACTGTCTTATTTATTCCTACTCCCACCTCTTTTTTCTGTTTACAGTGTAGCAAAGAAGTTAAACCAAATGCAAAATTGATACTCTTAGCAATTCCTACTCCGAGACTTCAAAAGACTGCAAGAATTGTTTCAACATTTGATAAAGCAACCTATGCACTTATGTAGAGTAGTACCTTGGCGCAACTTTTGTGATTGGTGATCCATTAGAAGTGCTGCATGGTTCGAGAGACCCCTGTTAGCTGCAACAGCAAGAACACTGTTGCTTCTGAGTAGATTGTTGAAACTGAAATCTTTCTAATCTCGTGTAGTTTCTTTGTTCATGTGATGTTTTACCCCCACCTCATTTTTATCCCTTTTCTTAGTTAACCACACATTTATATTATCTCATATGTCATTGGTGAAGCCCCCCACTTGTGGGATAAAACTGGGCGTGTTGTTGTTGTTGTCATTAGTGAAACGCCCAAGATAGATTTGGCTTCCTTTTAAATGCATAACATTGGATATTTTCATTCATAGCATTGTCAAGTTTAACTCCTTCCTTCCCGAGATAAAAGAAAACTAAGAAGAGAAATATAAATAAAGGGTGTCTTGACTGACATTTCAGGAACCTCAACTTCTACCAGGCATGGATGAGTTTTTGTTCTTTGCACCGCTACCGGTGGACAAGAAATCTGCTGATTCTCTATGCAGATTTATGCATTAGTTGTTGTCGGTTGCAATTCTCAAAAAACTGAGAGTCAGAATTTGGTGTAATATTGTTAATGTCTTCAGATTATCTTGTAGGCCGAAGAAGCTGCTCGTGAGTCAAAGCAGACAAAACAAAGCCGCTATGATGATGTGAGGAGGAGGAAGGAGGAGGAACGTGAAGCTAAAGAACGTGCACTGGTGAGTATGTGTGTATCTTCTCTCAATCAGTTGATGAGCTGCATTGTTTCCTTTTCAGAAATTAGGATAACTTGTGTAGGAAGAGGAAGCCAAAGCTAGACAAGCCAAAGAGGAAGAAGCTGCTGCATTAGATTTTGAAAAATGGAAAGGTGAAATTTCAGTGGACGCTGAAGGTACAACTGAAAATGAAGTACAAGATGGAAGCCAGGGGTTGCTTTTTGATTTTGTTGAATATATCAAGGTAATTCTTTATATGTGGTTGCTGCCTTGTTCAGGGAGGGATTCCAATTTCCTATTGCGTTGGGACTTTGTTGTCTTCTTCTCTTTTCGATATATATTTATGTCTTTGTTGACTGGTGCACATCCTGCAAACAAATGTTTGGTAGGAATCCACATAGTTTTAACGTATGGCTTTAGCATGTATATTGAAACATTCATAACGACACATGATTTGCAGTTCAGTTAAACCTTATTTGACATAAATCCAGATGCATGGCTTGAGGATATTGTCTTAGCATATTTCAGAATACGTGATTGCAGTTAAGTGCAACTCATTGACATGAATTGTCTAATATTTTTCTATACTGTTGCAGAAACACAAATGTGTGCCATTGGAGGATCTTGCTGCAGAATTTAAGTTAAGGACTCAGGTGATCACCTTTTTCTGCTGTTACCATTTCTGAGTTGGTTCTTCCACTCAGGTTCTTGATCTTAGATTCCTTGTAAGTTTTGGTTCTTAATATGTAAAGTTTCCCATTTTACTTTATGAATAGGGCCATGCGCTGTTTTGGTTTTAGCTATGTAGTAATCTTGTGTCTCTTTCTCTCTTTTTTTATTATCAATTACAGCCTATGTCTTTTATTTGACAGGAATGCATCAATCGGATCAACTCGCTAGAAGAAATGGGTATATTTTCTACTCTCCTCCTCAAACATTTGATTGGATGTAGTTTTTACTGGTTTTCATAGTCTTTGCCATACTAAGCATGAGACAAGCGGTTATTGCAAGAATTTGTTGCTCTTTCCTGCTCGAAGAACTTGCTTTTATCTCATTTACATGTGCACACACTCCTGAATACTATGTATTATGGTAGGCTTCGATGTTGCAAAGTCCTCTCTTACCCATCGAACTATGAAGAGTGAAGACTTAATAAGTCCCTAACTTGCCCAATTTTGGCTGAGTGATAAGATGTCTAATATAGTAATGTGAGTTAAGAACTTCTTCCTCCTTAGGGGAATAATGCAACAATGTCAATCATACATCAAACTTTATTTCCATTTCCACATCTTTCCCATAATTTGTTGCTCGTCAACCCATAATTGTCTGAAAAGTGAAAAGTAAGTAATTTGTTGCTCCTAAAATATATTGAATGATAAGTGATGACAATATTAATGTCTTTTCATCAGGGAGACTATCTGGTGTCATGGATGACAGAGGGAAATACATATATATCTCACTGGAAGAAATGAAAGCTGTGGCTGACTATATCAAGCGTGAAGGTAGGGTTAGTATCTCACACCTAGCTGGAAAGTCTAATCAATTCATAGACTTGGAACCAAAAGCGCAGTTGGTTGAATATGGAGGAAGCATTGAGGAAATAGCTGCTGCCTGATTTAGTGTGAGTATGTCTTCTCATGATTGTGATTGCAGAATTTTTTGCAAAAAAGTGCTAAAAGTTGATAACATGCTTTATCTAAATATAGATGTTTTTCTAAATCTTCTCCTTCTTGTCCCCTCTATATTCAGGTAAAGTCCTGTACTTGGAAATTTACGGAGATAGAGCTGATGCTAACAAGCTACATCGTTTTGGTGGATAACTTCCTGCTGTTTTCTGTGTTTCTCCTCGCGGCTATACTTAGCTAGTCTTTTACATGTATATATTTTGACACTAAGTTATGTGAAAGGGCTTTTGATCATCTTGTCCCAGGATGGCAAAGCTTTGAATAGCAGTTTCTAGGAAATATAACACTCGGATATGCATGTAAAGCAACTCTCCTCCAGTGCTTGTATAGGCTCGGCTTTTCCAACTTTTCAACCACTAATGTGGTATCTTGAAAGGGCTTTTCCGACTTTTCAAGTGACGGAACGTCCAGGAGTCTGTCTTGCTTACTGCAGCTATTTGTTTCTTTGTGCTTCACTTAATCAGGAGTCGCATGACCTAAAGAGTTCCTATTAGTAATTTATTTTTGGCCATGTTGAGACTTTGTTACTTATGTTCTTGTGTGGCAGCACTGACTCAATAGTTCATATTTGAATAATGTACGACCATGGCCAGCTTCTGACTCATTATTTGATTTGAAAATTTGGGCACTTTCTGTAGTTATTGTATAGGGGTTTTTACAAAAATATACAAATTTAACCACTTAATTACAAAAAAATAGCAATACTTTTCAAATTACAAGGCATAGCAATATTTTTTAAGCACATTTTTACATTTTATTTTTTATAATTACATTTAAATCTCACTCTCCTAAAAACCCTAAACACTTTCTACACTTCCCCAAACAAATCAGCCACCACCTCCATTCCCTTCTCTCATATCCAAACACACAACTCCACCCGACACCACCAGAACCACCCATTCAATCCATCACCACCGCTACTGATCGAAAAAGAAGCAGAGATACATTACCGCCGTCGTACTCTCTTCTAACAGCTCCGTTGCTCTGGAACTCCGTCGTATCTCCGCCGTTGATTCATCACCTTTCATGATGATGAAAAAATCAACAGTCACGATGAAGTTCTTGAAGTTCCACTGCTCAATTCACTTCCATTGTTACTGCTACCTCCACTGAGCAGCTGATCTGATTTTGGAAGAGCAAATGCAACGGGTTGGTGTCTGTTTGTTGCTATGTACATTTTGGCAAGGGATTTGGTGTCTGTTTATTGCTATGTACTACGGCTTGAGACATATCATTAACTTTGTCAACAAGATCTACGAATCCAATTAGTGAATAAGTAAAAAATATTTTCCAAATTAGTACTCCCAAATCGTTGACACATGAAACTAAGACATAAAGAATAATAAAAGTTGTTGAATTACTTAAATTGTTGTTCTTCTGTATCATTTTGGCTTAGTAGTTAGTACTACACAGTTGCGTGAGTAATTATATAAAATATATTGCCTTTTGATTCACTTTCTATTTTTCAGTGAATCTTCTTCTTCGGAGATACCTAGACTCACTTTTGTTTTTTCTGACTTTTTTCAATATTGGAAAAGCAAAATGATATTCAAAATAATAAAAAGCAAGAGCCTTTTAAAACATTGTTGAAACGGTGCTGAAACAACTTGAAACGATGTTGAAACGGTGCTAAAACAGTTTGACACGGAGCTGAAACAATATGATACAATAAAATATTGTAAAACAACTGTTGAAACAAAATGATACAGTCGGAAACGACTTTGAAACAGTATGATACAATCTGAAACGACGTTGAAACAGTATGATACGGTCAGAGACGACATTGAAACAATCTGAAATAGTTGTAGAAACAGTCTGATAGGGTCTAAAATGAGAGTAGATACAGTTTAAACGGTCTGAAACGGAGTTGATACAGTTTAAAACAGTCTGATACAGTCTAAAACGACATTAAAACACTATGATACAGTCTGAAATGGAGAGTTGATACAGTTTAAAACAGTTTGATACAGTCTAAAATGATGTTGAAACAGTATGATACGGTCTGAAACGGCGTTGAAACAATCTGAAACAACTATTGAAACAATCTGATACGGTCTAAAACGGCGTTGAAACAGTATAATACGATCTGAAACGGTGCTAAAATAATTTGAATTGAAATGCTGCTGTTTTTCTGCAGTTTTTTTGGTACTGAAACGCAGCTGCTTTGGTGCTGAAACGCTGCTGTTTTTCTGCAGTTTTTTTGGTGCTGAATTGCAGCAGTTTTGGTGCTGAAACGCTGCTGTTTTTCTGCAGTTTTTTTGGTGCTGAAACGCAGCTGAAACGCAGCTGCTTTGGTGCTGAAACGCAGCTGAAAAGCTGCTGTTTTTCTGCAGTTTTTTTGGTGCTGAATTGCAGCAGTTTTGTTGCTGAAACGCTGCTGTTTTTCTGCATTTTTTTGGTGCTGAAACGCTGCAGTTTTGGTGCTGAAACGCAGCTGAAACGCTGCTGTTTTTCTGCAGTTTTTTTGGTGCTGAATTGCAGCAGTTTTGTTGCTGAAACGCAGCTGAAACGCTACTGTTTTTCTGCAGTTTTTTTGGTGCTGAAACGCTGCTGTTTTTCTGCTGAAACGCTGCTGTTTTGGTGCTGAAACGCTGCTGTTTTTCTGCAGTTTTTTTGGTGCTGAATTGCAGCAGTTTTGGTGCTGAAACGCAGCTGAAACGCTGCTGTTTTTCTGCAGTTTTTTTGGTGCTGAATTGCAGCAGTTTTGTTGCTGAAACGCAGCTGAAACGCTACTGTTTTTCTGCAGTTTTTTTGGTGCTGAAACGCTGCTGTTTTTCTGCTGAAACGCTGCTGTTTTGGTGCTGAAACGCTGCTGTTTTTCTGCAGTTTTTTTGGTGCTGAATTGCAGCAGTTTTGGTGCTGAAACGCAGCTGAAACGCTGCTGTTTTGAAACGATTCAGAAACAGTTAGATACGGTGTTGCAAAAACAGTTGAAACGGTGCAGAAACAGTTGAGATACGGTGCAGAAACAGTTGAAAACGGTGCAGAAACAGTTAGATACGGTGCTGCAGAAACAGTTGAAACGGTGCAGAAACAGTTGAGATACTGTGCAGAAACAGTTGAAATGGTGCAGAAACAGTTGAGATACGGTGCAGAACCAGTTGATACGGTGCAGAAACAGTGAGATTCAACGAGATACATTGAGGATGGATGAGGAAAAGTGAAATTGGGGAAAATGAGTGGAGTAAAAGTGAAATTGAGGGGAAATGGTGGGAGGAAAAGTGAAATAAGGGAAAATGGGAGGAGCAAAAGAGATAATGGAGGAAATAGAAGGAAGAATGTAAGGGTTTGATATGTTATGGAAAAATATTGCTATGTTTTTGCTATATTTGTAATTATATTGTGTTTTCCTCTATATAGGGTAATTTTACTAAAATGTTGCTATGTTTGGTAATTAAGCTCTAAAACTTGTACTTTTATGTAAAAAATCCTATTGTATATCGTTTGTTTCTAAACAGATCAGTGACTAGCCTTTGGGTGATCTTGGCATAATCAACGATCCAGCTCCAACAGCTGTTGTAGTGTACCCAGTTGGACAACGCATTCGCCACCTTGTTTATTGGAATGTGTTCAGAGTAGTTCTATTAGGAATAGTTAATTTTCGTATTTCCCTTTCAATTGAAAACGCGGGTGTACACAATCAATGAGATTGAGAAGTACCTAAATGCATGCGCTATTGTCTTCATCCGTAGGCTATGGTTAGTTTCATTCCTAAAAGCTAAACTTTAACGGGGTAATAAAAAAAGGGTGTACTTATGTTCACGTCTAAGATTCAAATTGTATGCATCTATATGCAAAATCAATTCTGTTTTTCCTGTGAAGCACAACTCAACTTTCCACTTCTCCTGCTGCTCCAGTCGCTATTGCCTTGTCATAGGCTGCTAAACTGACTTCTCTAACTCTTCATGATAGCAGAATGATCTGTCTGGGGAAAATATGAAATGATTGTTGTATGTTGAGCTTCGCTAATAACTGAGGAAACTGGAGAGAGTGTGAACGCGTGGAAGAAGTATTGTACAAAAGACAAATCTTTATGCAAAAATGACAAACAAGGAAGTACTTTTCCTCAACCGAAGCTACATCCATTATTAGTTTTTGTACAATGTAGATGATGAAATAAAAAATCTGCACTTGAAGAAAGAGGTTTCAGTTTTTTGCGTAGTGGTGGCTGAAAGGAGCTGGTATATATTTTGTTGCAAAAATATTGGTATGTCCAATGCTCAGGGTAACAAAGTACAACATAGTAGAGTAGTAGTAGTAATTAGTTGCATGATTGGCATACATACTTTCATGACCAGTGAAACAAACTTATTTAGAAGTTTACGTTTGTATGTGTTCTCCGCATGAATCGCTAAAACTAGAGGAAGGGAAGAAAGCTGAACAAGTCTTACAATCTTCTGTCTATTATATGTTAGTTTTTCTTCTTCCTGTGACGTCCATTTTTTCTTCTCCATTATCACCTAGCCTGCGCCGTGTGAACTTTCACACGGCATCAGCAGCTGGTGATCCATCTTCCTTTGCTTTCCTCTTCCCCGGACTCTCTTTTCTTTTTTCCATAAATGTGAGCCAAAAAAAAAAAAAAAAAAATATTAAACAAAATCATCATTTGTTTAAAAACATAGCATATTTATTAATCCTCCATGATCATAAAAAATAAAGGAATGCAAATATCATGGAGGGCCATCTCTTGGATCGCACTAGTTTTGATTTCGTATAACATTCAAAGATGTAACGGGCAAGATTATGGCGGAGAGGAAACAAAACCGGCAGCACCACCACCGGAACAAGAGAACTGTGATGGCATCTTTCTGTCGTATAGTTTCGAGGGACGAGAAAAGGTATATCCATTAGTGAAGAATGTATCGGCACAAGCATGGTCATTTAAGTCCATGTTAACAGTGTTGAATACAGGGATATTTGAGCTCAAATCATGGAAAGTTTTCGTGGGATTTCAGCATAGGGAATTGTTGATATCCGCAGATGGTGCTGTTGCAATTGAGGGTGATGGATTTCCTGTAAGTGTGGGTAAAGATGGCACCACATTGGCAGGATATCCACAGTCTGATTTGAAAACGGCCATTGATACCGCAGGAGATTTTACTCAGATGTCTGCTCAAGTTGGTATTAAGGGTACATTGTTTGGTGTCAAAGAAAAAGTAACTCCTATGCCTAAAACAATCAGGCTCGCCAATGAAGGATATAAATGCCCTGCTCCTAAGCGCTATAGTACGTATGTCTTTTCCCCAAAATTGTGTTCTAAAGATTATTCACGTACATTCTTGGTTGTGAAGAATTCATTTCTTTTTACCAGAATATAGAGCCTTTGCACAGCATTTGAAATGATACGGACAGAAAATTCTTTTATTGGTTGGACTAATATGGATTCGTGTTAGTTAGACCATAAAATATTTTCTACCAAGAAATTCCTTATTTTAAGAGCAAGAACGCGAGTTCTTAAGGGTAGAAGGATCTCAATGTTCCACTATAATGTACCGTAGGAACCACATTTTATATCTACTTTACTCTTATAGCAACGACATGCACTTGTATAACTAAACAAGTAAATAAGGTAAAGTTTTAAAGTTTATGGAGTAGTACTTTATCTAATAGTAGTACCTTATAACACAAAGGTTGGTATATTTTGCTTTTAATGATATGGGGTAAGCAAGTATACTGGGGCTGTCTTAGAAAAGATTATATGTTCTAATAGAAGGTTCATGACTTGTTAATTCTTTTGCAGCAAGTTACATGCATGTTTGCTGCAAGAGGGATCCTAAATTCAAGCCCAAGAATGTGACCACCAAGTTCATGCCCCGTCGATATGGAGACCTCTCCATAACTTACGATGTTTTATCAGCGTATGAAAACAAGTACAAAGCCCAGGTCACAATCGATAACCTCAATCCTTTGGGTCGTCTTGATCATTGGAACTTGACATGGGAATGGATGAGGAATGAGTTCATTTACAGCATGAAAGGTGCTTACACTCACAAAAAAGATCCTTCTGAGTGCATTTATGGTCCTCAAGGACAATATTACAAGGCTTTCGATTTCGGTCCTGTAATAAATTGCCAAAAGAAGCCACTCATATCCGATTTGCCTAAGGAGAAAGCCAATGATGACAACCTTGGCAGGTTGCCTTATTGTTGTAGAAACGGGACTCTTTTGCCTCCTACCATGAATGAGACATTGGCAAGATCCATTTTCCAAATGGAAGTCTTCAAACTTCCCCCTGATTTAAACAGAACCGCGCTGAATCCACCTCAAAACTGGAAAATTGAGGGTACAATTAATCCATCTTACACATGTGGACCTCCAGTTAGGATAGATCCATCAGGATTCCCAGATCCTAATGGAATTGGAATGACTACTACTGCAGTGGCTAGTTGGCAAATTACTTGTAACATTACTCGTCCAAAACCCAAACAAGCAAAATGCTGTGTTTCCTTCTCAGCTTATTATTCAGACTCTGCCATCCCCTGCAACACTTGTGCATGTGGCTGTGAACAGACGTCTAAATGCGACGCAAATATACAGCCACTTCTTCTCCCTTCAGAAGCACTTCTTGTCCCTTTTGAGAACCGAGAGGAGAAGGCGAAAGCTTGGAGCGATATCAAACATCTTCCTCTGCCCAAGAAACTACCTTGTCCTGATAATTGTGGGGTGAGCATTAATTGGCATGTGGATAGTGATTACAAGAGTGGATGGACTGCTAGACTAACTCTATTTAACTGGGGAGATGATTCTTTTGAAGATTGGTTTGCAGCTATCCAAATGAAGAACAATGTAGCTAATGGCTATGAAAATGTATACTCATTCAATGGGACAAAGCTGCCTCAAAGAAATAACACTATCTTTATGCAAGGCTTGCCTGGTTTGAACTTTTTGGTGGGAGAGGTAAATGGGACTAATCCTAATAAAGATCCAAGAGTTCCTGGGAAACAGCAATCTGTAATTTCATTCTTAAAGAAAAACACACCAAATATTAATATTGCAAAAGGAGATGGATTCCCTTCTAAGGTGTTTTTCAATGGGGAAGAATGTGCCCTTCCACCAATGCTTCCCAGTGCAGCATTCAAATCACAAGTTGGTCTGTTGCCGGCAGTTTTGCTTGCTGTCTTGACGTTTCTTCTGTGGACGGATGGCTTACACTGATCAATATTGTTCCACATTACCAGCTGGTATGATCAAACAAATTCAAGAAACCACCCACTTATTTGTTTACTACTTTGTTTTAAAGTTTTATAGATATATCATTGTGGATGTATTTGGTGTGATGGAAGTCATTTTTCTAACAGAAGAATATTTATTCAAGATTGATAATAATATTAGCAATTTAGATAACGTTTTGATGAAAATTTTGTATATTAAAGATTGACATTAGTATCTAGGTGTGTTGGTTAGAATGATATGAAAGTTACAAGTTGAAATAATTGTGATGGAAAATGATATTCGTTCACAAATGAGGGTGTCAATATCTCCCTTTTGGTGAAAAATATATCGGTTTCTGGAAAATAATTTATATTCTGAAAGAATTTTCCATTCCAAACACACCCTCATTATATGCTTTCTTTTATTGAACTAGCATTAAGTCCACCAATGCTTGGTTATCGATTATTTACAAGGTTTCTGTCTTGATATTTTCTAGAGGCAAATGGCAATGGCCATGAAGTTGGGAGTGTAAAGAAGAGCACAAGAAAAGCGACATTACATGGATGATTCTGGAGTTGAAGACTGCGATCAAGTTGAGACAGCAAAAACAAGAAAAAGAAAAAGATAATTTTATGATAGATGAATTTGCTCGTTTTTACCCCCCTTTAAATTTATATCCAAATGACGATAGTCCATCATTTTTCTTGTTTTAGTGAGCTTTGGGTGATGAGAGTTGGATATTAATGTTGACTCATTTTGATGTTCTTCAAAAGAAATTCATAAGTTGATGATAGCCCTCAAATTTTGACACCGACAATATTAGTTCTTTAGCGGTATTAATAAACATTAGTATAGACTATACTATGTAGTAGTATAAGACCAGCTTTTCTATCTTATTTACTCTGACCAGCAAATAAATATTCTTCAAAGACTATTAATCAAAAGTTATACGCAAAGAGTTAGTGGTTTTTAAAGTTTTATCCCCCCCTCTAATTTCATAGTTTCTCAAAGGGGTAGATTTCTTCTTTTGTGACAAATATGTAAAAGTTTAGAGGTATAATAAATTTCTGTATGCAATTCAGTAAAATTAAAAATGACTTTAAATATATACTATTATGTAATTCTAGTCAAATATTTAAACAAATTTCGAAACTATTTTTTTATCAACTTTATCGCGGACAGCCTTTCCACCTTAGTGGGGATAAAAGCTGTGTACATATCTTGCCTTTTCTAAACTTTATTTGTGGTATTACACTGGGTATATTGTTGTTGTTGCATCTATTTATCGATCCCATTATGAATAGTGCGTAGTGAGTAATTTTATCTATAATAATATGACTCACAAAGTCTTTAGAATTAAAAAAAAATGAACTTGTGCGAAATTAAAAGCTATTATAATATGTATATCAGGGATAATCAAAACTGTAATAAACAGTTCTACGACGTATACAACAGTAAGCCTAGGTATAAAATAGACATTGAAGGCCTAATGCACCCTATGTCAAGTGACGCCATTCGGAAAAAATAAAGATCTGAATAATATGTGAAAAGAATAATTATTAGTACCAGAATATAAAACAAAGGATGACACCACTTTTTAAGATCAGCATCACGACTGGACTAGCTAGGGACAGTTTATAATTAACCAATATCGTTGTAGTAATTAATCAAACATTATATAGTATTATCAACTGATGGGGAGTAATTATTAACTATAGAGTGCTTTTGGATAAAGATATAAATGAATTAACAATTCAAAATAAATTGAGAAAATACAAATACAAATTGAATTATTTATATTAGTTGCACCAATGAAATAATTAACGATTTGAAAGTTGTGAGGAATATCTTTTGATTACCAAAGTTAAAAGTACTTTCCAAAATTAATTCACTTAACTATGGTTAATATACTTGTTAAATTAACATATAATCTAAATATTTAATAACTCAAAAAGACACATGACATTTATCTAAATGTGTACTTGATAAAATGGAGAGAGAGTACAATGGAGAGGATCTCCATTTCGTATCTCGTTACAAGAGTTTCTTCATTTAGACAGTTCTTTATCATATAAGTACATATATATGCAAAGACCACTAGCAAAATATTCTAAGTATGGCAGTGAAGATTAATCTAATAAGAATTTGCCCAACAATATGGATAATCGGCAATAGTACTGCTGGACATCATCGGACGGAACGGAACCCCATAGAAATAATAAGTACCCTCGTTTAAGTTTACTTGTCCAAATTTAATAAAATCAAATTCTTAATTTACTTGTCCTTTTAACAATTCAAGATAAAAATTAGCTATATTCTGCCTAATTTACCCTTGACATTAAATGGTCAAATTCTTCAAAATCCTTTTCCAATTAATTGAAAACTACAACAAAGTATAATAAATAAGGGTAGATTTGTCAAGTTTAATTTTTTTTATTTTGTCTTGGTTGTATTGCAAAGTTGAATTTGGACAAGTAAATTTAAACGGAGAGAGTAATCTAGAGAGAGTTGCATCATGCGAATCCGAACAGAGAGCTTAGCTTTCTGGCAGCATTTGCATGTAAATTGATATATGTGGAACATTGAAGCCAGCCACTTATACCTCCCTGGTAACTTTCCTCAACTACCTTAGCCTTGATTCAACACGTACTTGTCATGCGACGCATCTAATCTGCTATAAAATCTTCTAAAAGTCGACTACATCATATCACAAGCACTAGTACTAATTTCCACCTTTTTCATTCACAACTTTAACCCAGTAACAATTTCACTTCTTGTTGTCATGGTGAAGCTTTCCCTAGTTGCTGCTCTTCTGATCTTGTGCTTGTTAGCTGTTGCAAGTGCCAACACCTTCACCGTCACCGCCAACGTGGTGGAAGACGAGATAGAAAATCAGGGGTCGCAGCAGAGGTGCCAAGAGCAGATCCAGAGGCAGAGGTTGAACCACTGCAGGTATAATATATGGGGTGTCTCCCGCTTGAAAAATAGTGTATCTCCGGATTTCGATTTGGTTTTTTCCCTCAACACCCCTTACATCGTACATCGCTTCATAAAAAAAATATTGTACATCCCGATACAGCTTGAAAATAATATATGTAAAGTATATAAATTTGAGAGTAAAAAATGTAGAGCGTTAAAAGCATCATAATTAATTACTGTATTTAGACTCAAATGCACTTACATGTCAGATTGTAACAATAAGGACATCACTCATGTAAAATTTTCTGAATGTGCAGGATGTACCTTTCACGAGGCTCCCAATATAACGGGGAGGAGTTGAGCATGGTGACAGACGATGATGAGAGCAACCAAGGACAGCAGCATCTGCAACAATGTTGCCAGGAATTGAGGAACATAGACACACAATGCCGCTGCGAGGCACTTAGGAGAATGGTGTCACAGGAGCGTGGCAGCCGTGGCCAACAGGCAGAGCGCATGTCACAGAGAGCTCAATACCTCCCCCGTCAGTGCAACATCCAGCCTACTCAGTGCCGCTTCTAATTAGTTGAGAATAAAAATGGCGTTTTGTACTAAATAAACACACCTTCATCGTGTGTAAGCTTAAGGCAAAGGTTGCTTTGTCTAGCACTCTAGCTAGTCTTTTTTTTTTAAAAAAAAAAAAAAAATTTGCGGTTCTGCTTATGGACCTTTATGTTGATCGGCAATGAAATGAAGGGAACTCGATTTGTATAAACAAGTTTCTTGTTTCCACCTTCTTCTACTGCATATGAGTATATATAACGAAAGATTAATTCGCTAATTACAGATTTCGCTTTAGTTAGCAACGATTTTTGGTCGAACTATTGGTAGCACTTTGAATGGATCATTGATTAATAAGAAATTTGTTTTGAATTACTCGGTTTATTTTTAAGGCCGAAGAGTTAAATTATTAAACGAAATTTAATTTATAACACATCTTTAAGGTGCCAATTTTGATTATTGTGTACAAGAGTAATTGGGGGGGGGGGGGGGGAAGGGAGGGGGGGGGGGAGGGGAAGAAAATTTGAGCAGTTACTGAAAAGTTAGTATTTGTAAATTACTACTAGTACTTTTGTCTTTTATTATGATGATAACTATTGCAATAGAGATTAAATCATCCAAAAACTGAAAGAGATGCATTTATCTTTGTCATCGGATGATATGAGAAGGTTTTACTCGATAATGGAGTTCTATGACTTAAGTTAATTTGTTTGTAATGTTTGGTGTTTGTTAGGAAGGAACTTAAAAGGAATATCGAAGAGTCCCAAGAACACTTTGATGCATCCAACAACAATAATTAAAGTGCGTGTAACCAAGTTAATTTCGGATAAAGTGAATAAGGTAGCTCGTGAAATTAGCTTAAGAGGATATACTGGCGTCAATATTCACATCCCATGAAAACAAGTGAAAAGCATTATCACTTGCATATCACGTTGCAATATGTTGGTAGCTTGAGGTCATTATTTCAGGCATCGGCAATTGTAAATAGTACTCCTACTTAGACATTTAGAGATATCAAAACTAAAAATAGGATTTTAACAGGTATAGAACGGGTCTTTTTTTCTCCCTTAAATTAAGTACTCGGGCAAAACAATACAAATAACAAATTGAAGCACTAATTGCTATATTAAATTAACCTAAGATACCCTTTCATGTTATGAACCCGTGATTGAAGAATATATGCCATACGATAATTCTGTTTTTCACCAGTAATTTGGCATCGCCTATGGAGACTAGTTATGCGGAGTTCAATTGAATTACTTCTACCATTTCATTTGATATGGCATAGTTTGATTTAATATTAACATTGGGAGAACCAATTTTAAATTTTGTGATCTTTGCGTCTCATGAGAGTTCTGTGGCTATAGAAACTGTCATAAAGTATACTGAAAAATATAAAATTCTGCTTTGTATTCTTTCTGCATCAAGAATTACATCTATATATTCATGGAACCTGTCTAACAAAACTTCTATCTATTCTAGGAAACATATACATACAAGGTAAAGTAAGATATTAATCAATTAGAATCCCTACAATCATGTTGATACTCCTACAATCACGCTAACAGTCCCTCTCAAGTTGGTGGATAGATATCTATCATGCACAACTTGTCAATGGCCACATGAAATATCCTTCCAGATACTGCCTTTGTAATGATGTCTGCAAGTTGGCTTTCTGACTTGACAAATGGGAACTGAATTCGATCCAGCTTTTCTTTAATAAAATGGCGGTCAATTTCAACATGTTTAGTGTGATTATGCTGCACAGGGTTTTGAGCAATCTAGATAGCAGCTTTGTTATCACAAAACAACCTTATAGACTTGAACACTTAATTCCAAGATCACGCAACACTCCTTTAATCCATAACGATTCGCGTGACAAATGGCTAAGTAGAGTTGTTAGAGTGGCAAATGATGATCATTATCACTAGGTAATTAAAGTGAGATGTCAGTATCACTCTAAATTACCAAGTATACTTGTTAGAGTCACAAATGACTACACATCCATCTATGTGGTTTCGAACATGCTGATTATGTTTCTTACATGAACAACATGTTCGGAGCAAACTATTCCGATGTTGCTATCTTCATCGTACTGTTTTTGTAAATATTCAGATCAGATCGCGATATGATTGAAACATGAAGTGTGTCGTGCAGAACGACATAGGATACAATGGTAATTTATAGGACAAAATAACAATTTCAAATGAAATTTCTTGATCATTACTACACAAAACATAACAATTGGAAATATAGAACCTAAACTATGAACCAACCCTTGATCCAAGTACAGAATATGAGAACGATTAGCACCACAACTAGCAGTACCCCAACACCTAAATTTTTCCGCCATAAACGTGCCGCTTTCCTCTCTTCTTCAACAGCTTTCAACTTCTTAAGTAGACCCCATATTACTCTCTTTGCTTGATCTGACATCTCTTCATCATGCTATCTAAAGTAGTTGCAGCCATTTGCCTACATAAAAAAAAGAAAATAAATACAACAAACAAATAAATACAAGAAAGAAAATAAACCATCACCTAACCTGACCATATTTGCATCCGTAAAACCTCCTTCTTAGATTTAGCTGAGTCCACGATGTTGTTAACTTCGCATAATCTCCACATCGACAAAATGGTACAACACTGCCGCTATTAACGGATCTACTAGACATTTTAATCTGGATGTTTGATGTAATTGTGTAAACTTGTTTTATAAATAATGAACCTATATATAATGTGTTGGGTGTCATACCTCGAAACTCTGCGTCCACACTTGACCGAGCAATAACCTTCTGTTTTTTACTTCTCCAGGTGACAAGATTGCCTTCTACAAATGTGAGATAACCGGAAGTGGATTTTCTGGTTGACCGATCTCCTGCCCAATCTGCGTTAGTGTAACCTTTGATGATGAAAGCTTCATTCTTTGAGTACAATAACCCTTTCCTAGGTGCACCTTTCAGATATCTCAGGATTCTATACACTGCTCTCATGTGCTCTTCATTTGGAGTATGTATAAATTGACTAACAACACTCACTGCATATGATATATCCGGCCTAGTGTGTGTAAGATAAATCAACTTTTCCACTAGCCTTTGATAGCGACCTTTATCTACCAGACATTGGTCAGAAGAAATTTCTAGTGTATGATTTATCTCCATTAGCGTATCAACTGGTTTGCATGTTAACATCCCAGTTTCAATCAATAAATCTAGCACATACTTTCGTTGGCTTAGAGAAATTCCCAGATTTGACCGTGACACTTCAATACCAAGAAAATATTGTAGTTGTCCCATGTCTTTCATTCAAACTTGGTGGCTAAATACTTTTGAAGCCTCTCCATTTCTTCAGCATCATTACCCGTCAAGATCATATCATCTACATACACTATCAAAGCTGTAATCTTTTCTCCTTTACGTTTAATAAACAGAGTATGGTCGCTGTTACTTTGCCTACACCAACCAGCTTCATCGCTGATGTAAACCTCCCAAACCAGGCTCTAAGTGATTGTTTAAGCCCATACAATGATCTCTTCAATTACATACATTCCCTTTATGTACAGACCCATTGTGAATGCCAGGTGGCATCTCCATATATACTTCTTACTCCAAGTTTCCATTTAAAAAAGCATTCTTTACGTCGAACTGCTGCAATGGCCAATTTCGATTTGCTGCAATTGATATGAGGATGCGAGCGGTATTGAGCTTAGACACTGGTGCGAAGGTTTCTTGATAATCAACTCCATACCTTTGTGTGTAGCCTTTTGCTACCAGCCTTACTTTAAACCTATCGATGCTTCCATCCGATTTTAGTTTTATCGTATATACCCACTTGCATCCAACTGGTTTCTTTCCTTGAGGTAATGGGACTAGTTCCCAAGTTGAGCTTTTTTCGCAAAGCTCCATCTCTTCATTCATTACTTTCTTCCACCTTGGATCTGCTAAAGCTTCCTGCACACTATTAGGAATAGACACTTAGATAATTGATCAACATTTAGAGCACATGAATCCGATTGTCTATAAGTAGAGGTGTAATTTTTGATAGGATATTTGGCATTTACTTTGAGACCAGGTTCATATTGTTTCTTTGCAATGCCCCTATTTGATCTAGGTGGCAACCAAGATGGTAAAGGATCATTCGAGAGAGAATCATTAATTACCTGGTGTTCAACAGTAGCTTGATCATTTTGAGAAGGAGGCTCTTCGGTTAATGGTGTTAAGCTGAGTTCTTCTAATGGGTCTTCATCATCATCATCATTCACCAATGAATTCGACAAACTTGGAGTATATAAAACCGGAGCCTCTGCATTAGGCTGATTAGTAGTAGGATGATGTGTATTTAGTTCTTCTTCAATCGCCTCTAATTTTAAAAAACTAGAATTTTTTTGTGCGTGGGTCATAACAGCAGTCACTGATAGCCCTTTTGAAAATCTGAATATCCAATAAAAACACATCGATTTGCACAAGGATCTAATTTACTTCGCAAGATTTTTGGAATATGAACATATACGGTACACCCGAAAATTCCGGGTTCAAGATTTGGTAGATGTGAAATGGAGCAAAAGGAATGCAATTTTTGTTGTGGAGTTTGGAAGTCAATAACTCGGGAAGGAACCCGATTTATAAGGTACACAGCTGATTTGACGGCCTCCCCCCAATAAAATAGTGGCATGTTCATCCCAAAGAGAGATGCTCGTGCAACCTCCATAATTTGCCTATTCTTCCTTTCGGCCAACCCATTTTGTTGCGGTGTGTAAGTACAAAAAGTGTGGTATCACATTACTAGTTCTCTAAGGTATTCTCCAAATAAGGCATCAACGAATTCCATGGTATTATCGGATTGCCAAACTCGGATTCGTTGTTGATATTGGGTATAGACCATATTGTAGTACTCCTTAAATGCAATATATGCATCACTCTTTTTATGAAGAAAAGATACCCAGATAAACCTAGTGCATTCGTCTATGTAAGTAATAAAGTAACGGGCTTTTGAGGGGGATGGAACCTTTGCAGGTCCCCAAATATCTGAATGAATGACAACAAAAGGTTGTGAATATTTATTCAAACTAGGTAAATACGAGACGCGATGGTTTTTCGCCAATTCGCATACGTCACATTTAAAAACTGAAACATCTACATCTGAAAATAAATTTTGCCGCAATTTTTTAAGATAGTCAAAAGAAATATGGTCGAGCCGCCTATGCCATGGCCAAATATTATCATGAGTCTTCTCAATACCACTTGTATGAAATGCATGTCTAAATTGTTGTTTCCCATCTTCAGTCAACTCCAAATAGTACAACTCATTCCATTTAACACCATAACCAAGAGTCCTCCGAGTTAAAATGTCCTGAAAAATACAATATATAGGCCAAAAAGTTACAGTGCAATTGAGGGAGGAGGTAATTTTGCTGACAGACAAAAGATTATATGCAAGGGTGGGAACAATTAGGACAGTATCAAGTGTCAAGGAATTGGATAGAACAACTAACCCTTCTCCTGTAATAGGAGAAGTGATGTTATTTGCAGTGAAGATGTCAGATTGGGAGGATGACTTAAATGCTTGTAGTTTGGTGGAATCATTTGTCATGTGATTGGTGGCCCCTGTACCAATAATCCAAGCACTATTCTTAGCAGTGACAGAAAAAACATCCACCTTACCAGAAGTACCTGGGCAAGCAACATTGGCAATGGGTTGAGTTTTTGCTTCTTGGGTTGATCTCTGGTCACCTTGAGTAGCCATTGCTGCGTTGGCAGTGATATTTTTTCTTGGCTTCTTTGAAAAATTCCACCAGTCTGGGTATCCGATAATCTCATAACAACGTTGTTTTGAGTGTCCTTTCTCACCACAATGATTACAAATAAAATCATTAGATTTTTCTGAAGATTGGTTAGTCTGCCCTTTGTTCCGGTGAACTGTCATGACAGAGCTTTCATGAACTAAGCGAGAAGTTCCCATGGTCTGCCTTTGAGGAAAAAAAATTGGATCTTGAAAATTGATTAGGAAAAAAAAATTTGTTACTTTCGATTTCGAATTCAATTTTGGATCAGAAACACTCTGATACCATGTTGCGCTAAAGGAATAATATTTTTGGAGAATGAATTCTGTCTTGTATTCTTTCTGCATCAAGAATTACATCTATATATACATGTAACCTGTCTAACAAAACTTCTATCTATTCTAGAAAACATAAACATACAAGGTAAAGTAAGATATTAATCAATTACGATCCCTACAATCATGATTTACTACAATCATATTGATACTCCTACAATCACGCTAACAAGATGAAATAGAGTACTTATTTTTGGTATGGTTCTATTAATTAAATGGAACGGAATGAAGAGTATATTATAAAACTATAATCTACTTTTTATAAGATGGTATTCACCGTATTAAACTTAACCTTAAAGACTTCAACTTGAAATAGTTTACTCAGTATCAAATCACTATATTGGTCATTTGAAATAGAATAGTAGTAATCTCTTTTACTAGTACGTAGTGTTGTAGTACTCCATCCATTTTAACTTATAAATTATGCTTTAATTCGCTACAAAGTTTAAGAAACAAATGTAACATATCTCAAAATTGTGTGATCTAAATAAAAAATGTGTGTAAGTTAGAAATCGATCCCTTCAAGGATAAAAATGAATTACTATTAACTTATGGATGAAACCAAGTCATTCAGTAGTCACTCTCTTCACGTAACAAAAGCCAAAATAGTTATGCTGCCACTACTCGCCGCATGCAAAGATTCAAGTGAGCATTTAAATTCTGCGTCCAAAACAAAGTGAAGCCAGCAGCATTTGCATGTGTTTCTAGACGTGGCGAAACGTATCGTTGGATCAGCACACGTCTTCCGCTCATACAAATTTTTCCATCACCCTTTAGCTTTGTATCAACACGTACTTGCCATGCAAAGCTTAGAATCTGCTATAAATACCCATTAAATCGAGCTCTTCACCTTCACAATCACTAGCAATTCACCTCTTTTATCACAAAAAAGATAAACACATCTTCTGCTCCCATGGCGAAACTTTCCATTGTTGCTGCTCTTCTCTTGTGCTTATTAGCTGTTGCAAGTGCCAACACCTTCACCGTCACTACCACCGTGACAGAGGACGAGATCGAAAATCAGGGGTCGCAGCAGAGGTGCCAAGAGCAGATCCAGAGGCAGAGGCTGAACCACTGCAGGTAAACTGGGATGTCTCCCAATACTACTTGAGAATAGTGTACCTCCGGATTTTGGTTTGGTTGGATTTTCGATTTTCAGCTGAATATACCCCTACATTTCACAAGATAAATATTTGTCATACTTCATCGCATCATAATAAAAAAATTTATATCTAGATATAAGTCGATACTGCTTGAAAATAATATATAAAGTACTTATATAAATTTGAGGGAAAAAATGTGGAGCTTTTAAACCTAGACTCAAATGCACTTACATGTCAGATTGTAAAAATAAGTCGATATCGCTCATGTAAAATTTTGCGTACATCACTGAATATGCAGGATGTACCTTTCACGAGGCTCCCAATATAACGGGGAGGAGTTGAGCATGGTGACAGATGATGATGAGAGCAACCAAGGACAGCAGCATCTGCAACAATGTTGCCAGGAATTGAGGAACATAGACACACAATGCCGCTGCGAGGCACTTAGGAGAATGGTGTCACAGGAGCGTGGCAGCCGTGGCCAACAGGCAGAGCGCATGTCACAGAGAGCTCAATACCTCCCCCGTCAGTGCAACATCCAGCCTACTCAATGCCGCTTCTAATTAGTTGAGAATAAATATGGCGTTTTAATTTGTACTAAATAAACACACCTTCGTCGTGTGTAAGCTTAAGGCAGAGGTTGCTTTGTCTAGCTAGTCTATTGTTTTAATTTGCTGTTCAGCTTATGAACAGTTTAAGTACATGTTTAACGACGGCAATGAAATGGAGAAGCCTTGTTTTGTAGTACATCCACTTTATTTCATTTTTTGGCTTTTTATTTTTTGTCCAATTTTAATTTCTTCAAAGTTTTTAGATAGTTTTTATCGAATATACTCTTGTAGATAAATAATCTAAATACATTTTTTAAAAGTTCTCACAAAATTTTATAAGTAAATTTAAAAGATTTCTATAAGTAAATTTCTTATATTTGAAAGATGTGAAGATGTGAAGGTTAATTTTGTAAATGACCTTTTTAATTAATGCTAAAAGGTGAATTTTTTAATTTAGGTGAAATAATTAAAAAATTAAATAATATGATCGGAGGGAGTATTAAGTTTTTTGTTCCACCTTCTTTTGCAAATATGATAAGAGTATATATAACGAGATTAATTAATTAGGTAATTATTACTACAAATTAACCACAACTAAATTCTTATTAATCGATTTCCCAGTCAAAGTAATGCCAATAGTTTGACCAATATCACTCCTAAAAGGAGATTCATTTGTTTCGAGGTGGAAAAGATATCAAATTTCCACACATATTTAAGGTGTCACTTTGATTGTGTATATGAGTAATAGTGGCGGAAGAAAAGGTGGGTACGTTATAGTTACAGAGAAGTCGGTTTAATAAGAAAAATGGAGCAATATATATAGGATTTTTTACACAAATATACAAATTTTCACCATTAATTACAAAAGAATAGCAATATTTATCTAATTACAATGCATAGCATTATTTTTCTTACACATTTAACAACAATCTAATACATTTCACTTTCACTTCCCATTTTCCCCAAATTAAAAATTCTCTCACTTACTCTCTCTTTCTCCCATCACTCCACACCCACCCCCACCCTATCACCACCACCCCACCACCATTACCCCACCACCCGTTTAAGTTTAAATGATTGGATCGCAGTTTAAGTTTAAATGATTTATTTACTCCTTAAATTGCAGAATCTTCCAGCTTTTTAACGGCCCAGGAAACTCTTTCCAGTGTTGATTCACCTCAGTCTGGCCTATTAAGAGATCAATTGGAGGATCAGTAAAGGAGAAAGGAAATGAGGAATTAGCTTATGCTTTAGCTGTGTTTATCCCAGCAAGTACATGGACGAAATAAGTTCATAATCAAAATGTCTACATTTCTTATACTAGTTAAGATCACTCTGTGAAAATCTGCTTAAATTACGAATTAGCTTATGCTTTAGCTGTGTTTATATTGTTTCTCCTCTTGAGTTGGTTTTGTCTTTGTGAATGCTCTGGTAAAACGTTTAAGGGTGGTCCTTCCGTCATTGCCAAAAATAATTGCATATCAGTTTTACATTGATGAATTTTTCCTTATAGTAAGGAGGTGCTTATGAAATTTACTTCGAGATTCTTGTTGAATTCTAGTTCAGCTTTAGTATGACGAGCTCTTTCTAAAAGTTGTTTGGATGACCTTAGGTCCATGATTAGACGATGACTTTGTGTATGGTGGCTGGAAGAAGTCAGATGCAGAAAGACGTTGTTAAATTAGAGAGAACTATATACTGCTCAATATAGTTCAATTTATTTATTAAAAAGTAGCACTTTTCAGACACTTTCGTGCAGCCTGTTATGCTTCAAATGCATCTCTAACAGCTGCTCGCTGCAATACTTAAAAATGCTCATCAGTCTCAAAATGATTTTTATGTGTGAAGTCAGGAAAAATTAAAAAGAAATGCATTTCTTGCTGCAGAAACAGTTGAAACGGTGCTGCAGAAACAGTTGAAATGGTGCAGAAACAGTTAAAAACAGTTGATACGGTGCAGAAACAGTTAAAAACAGTTGATACAGTACAGAAACAGTTAGATACGGTACTGCAGAAACAGCTGAAACGGTGCAGAAACAGTTAGAAACAGTTGAAACGGTGCAGAAACAGTTAGATACGGTGCTGCAGAAACATTCTAGATACGGTGCTGCAGAAACAGTTGAAACGGTGCAGAAACAATTAGATACGGTGCTGCAGAAACAGTTGAAACGGTGGAGAAACAGTTAGATACGGTGCTGTAGAAACAGTTGAAACGGTGCAGAAACAGTTGAGATACGGTGAGATACAACGAGGATGGGATGAGAAAAGTGAAATTGGGGGAAATGATAGGAATAAAAGTGAATTGGAGGAAATGGTGGGAGGAAAATTGAAATAGAGAGAAATGGGAGGAGCAAAAGTGATAGTGGGGGGAAATAGGAGGAAGAATGTAAGGGTTTGGTATGTTATGGAAAAATATTGCTATATTTTTGTTATATTTGTAATTAACTTGTGTTTTCCTCTATATAGGGTTATTTTGTTAAAATATTGCTATGTTTGGTAATTAAGTTCTAAAACTTGTACTTTTATGTAAAAAATCCTTATATATATATATATATATATATTCTTTTAATAACCTAACTGCTTTAAATTTTATATGCTAATTAAATACAGCAGAAGAAAAAGAAATACAATAGACATGTTTTTGAATTTTGTTCAGTGCATATTCTCTGTTTTCTCTTAGAGCAACAAGATTTTACTGTGGAAAAATGGAACACAGGTTTTAGAGTAAGAAAACTCTCTCCCTTCTCTCTTCTTCCCCACCCCCGAGCTTCTTTCATCTCTTTGACCTATTAAATTCACCGACAAACCATTAATGGACATATGTGAGAACCAAAGCGTCGAGGCTGCTTCAACTTCCAATGACTCGACTTCTCAAATTCCCCCCAAACCCCCTGATCTTCCCAACCTACTTTCTCCGGACTCGAGTAATTCTTCCTTTAAAGAAAAACTTCAAGGCTCTCAACCGATCCTTTTAAACTTCTCTCCGATCATAACAAATACTGATCTTTCAACTGATCCTCTAAATTCATCCCACATCACTAATCAAATCTCTTCGATAGATCTTTCAGATGATGAAAAGCATCGTTTATATCTTCCTTGGAAATTTTCTGTAATTATTAAATTAGTGGGTAAACGACTTGTTCACCACTATTTAAAATCTAAACTCAATGATATATGAAAACCCTCAGAATCTTTCCCTCTAATTGATCTAGGCTCTGACTATTATATTGTGAAGTTCCAAAAAGAAGAGAACATGATCAAGGTTCTTTCCCAGGGTCCATGGTTTATTAATGGTTACTACTTATCGGTTATTCGTTGGAGACCAAATTTTGTTGCAAGCTCTGAAAAGTTAACGTACTCAGCTGTATGGGTCAGGCTCCCTCAGTTGCCTACTGAATTTTATGATGGACTCATACTCAAGCGTATTGGAAACGTTATTGGAAAACTCTTGAAGATTGACGCCTGCACTAGTGCGACTATACGGGGGAGATATGCGCGTCTTTGTGTGGAAATTCCCCTGGAAATTCCAGTCAAAACTTACGTTCAGATTGGCACTCACATACAACATATATTATACGAAGGGGAAGGTTTTCTATGTACAACATGTGGACACTTAGGGCATAATCTGCGCTCTTGTAATTTAGTTCCTCTCAAATCTTCTCCAGCCTCCCAGAATCCTAGTTCAGAGGATAAGCCTACTCTTCAAGTTACAAATGTTAACTCGGCTGAAGGGCATTGGGAGACGGTCTCTTTCCCAAAGCGCAAATCTCCAATTCGTAGACAACCTGAAAAGCAGGTTCCTCTTCAATCCAAGGTTCTACTAGGTATTAGTGTTAAAATTTATGATGCATCATCAGGTAAGTATATTAATACTCAGAAGTTACAGTATGTTCATAAATCTAGTATTTCTTCTAATGTTCCTTCTAGTAGTGGCAATTCTAAATCTCCTAATCTAATTAATGAGGATTCTAATATTCTTATTGCTAATCTTCCATCCTCTAAAATTTTTAACCTTAACCAAATCACTCCCTCCCAATCTGTTATAAGGGATATTAACTCGATTAATAAATTTTCTGTGCTTTATCCGGGCCCCACTGAAAAAGACATATTACATGACAGCAAAACGACAAATAATTCTTTTGCTGTGTCTCCTAAAACCTCCACTTTGTCGCATCCTTCTTTAGTGATAGGGGAAGGCCACGTGTCATGCTCTCCCGTTGATCAATCATTAGCCGACATAAAAGTTTTAACTTCTAAATCTAACAATATATTTACTTCTGAAAATTCAATGCATGCAGCCAATCCTAATGATATAGTTGCCAACCCTCCAAGTAATTGTAATGGTAATAAACAAGTTGCATCCGAAGGTCTCCAAGTGTCAATGGAGATCGATGCTATTGCTCCTTCAAAATTCACTGAATCTTCCCTTACTAGCAGCATGCAAACGAAATCCTCTATAAAAAATCTCCAAGATCTTACTCCCACTTCTCACACTACTACACACTACTCTACAACTTCCCCTTCAACTAACCATGTCCACAAACTCATCCACATATTCTCGCAGAACGACCAGGTTAGTCAGTCTCTCCTCCACGCCAATGACTCAATTTCCTTCCTTTCTTCCAAATCTGCCACCTCTCTCGAACAACAATCCACCCATTCTAACGACCCTACCTCTTCCCTCGAACCACATACCTCAATCTTGGGTGGAGCTGGGATTGATGGGTCAGGGTGTAGTATTTTCACTGAATCTAAGGGGTCAGGAGATGATGTTAGTAATCCAAGATCCAAACTTCTTGGCCCAGCTTATTTCGGAGGGGATGAAGCTGGCCATGGACAACTACAACAATCATGTATGGATGTGGAACGTGTTAAATCCCCTAGCTCCATCAGTGGCTCCAATGATGTTCCACGACATGCAAGCTCATTGGAACCAACCTCAGCATTTCAATCCTCTGATCCAGCCGGAACAGCTCAACAACACTCCATTCTTTCCTCCTCAGGATCCGAGCCAGAGTTCCCTCATATACCCATGGATGCCTATCGTAGATCAGTCTGCTCCACAGGACATGCAACAACCCCCAGTTGCATCTCCTCTAGCCCAGACCCCAAATCCTCCAGAGATGCCTCCAAATCTCAATGTTCCCGCACTAGACACAGAGACTCAAGTAGAGGTAAACAACCAGACATCTCTGGACAAGGGATCGTTCACAGAAATTTCAAAACTACGCGAGTCAAAAATTATGGTATTCCTGGAGATGGAGGACAAGAGGTATGTATTGAGTTGCCCCCTAGCACTTTACAAGTGCTCAATCGATATAAGACCAACTCAAAACTCAGCAGCAGGAAAGGTGGCAGTGGTGCTCTACCCGTCCATTTACAGGAACGAGCAATATTCCTTAGAGAAGACTCTCCCATTTCGCAGCAACCAAATGATGATTAAGCCTAATAGTTTTCTCATTTGGAACATCAGGGGTGGTAATAAGGAAGAATTTCGTAGGACTTTCAAAGAATTGATAGCAACTCATGATCCTTTCCTTGTGGCTCTTTTAGAAACTAAGATTTCTGACCATAAAAATTTGCTTTTGGGAACTCCCTTTGATGATTACCTGGAGCAGCCAGCTCAGGGAAGCTCTGGAGGTATTGTTATTATGTGGAACAGTGCTAGGGTGGAAGTGTATGATCCTAAGATCAGTCCTCAGGAGATGCATGATGTTGTTAGGGTAAGCCCAAACCATCCTCCTTGGCTTTTTAGTTCTATTTACGCTAGTACCTCATTCACTAATAGGATTGCTCTTTGGGATAGTCTTAAGCATAATTCTGATCATTATAAGGGTCCTTGGTTTGCTGGGGGTGACTTCAATGAGGTCTTAGAATCCTGTGATAAATGGGGTGGTCGCAAAATTAATTTAAATAGATCTAACCATTTTGCTTCTTGTTTAGATTATTGCAATCTCAGGGATTTAGGTGTCACGACCCAATTTCCAAGGGCTCGTGATGGCACCTAAATAACATTTGCCTAGGCGAACCAATGAAACAAGATGCGAAAAAGAACAATAATGTGAAAAGATCATAAATGGATATATAAATATAAAAGGGTGAAGTCCAAAAGAATATATCCACAAAACAATTGGAGCATTCTAAGAGTGACTCAATAAAGTATGAATATACATCAAAGAAATCTGAGTCCTATCTCTAAGTGACTCCGGCGGTATGCCACCACGGTCTGTGTGGTCGGCTCACCTCAATCAAAAGTCTCAGAAGCCTCGGGAACCGCTAACGTCCGGGCTGCTGACTGAATGAAGGACCTGCGCACGTAGCAGAGTAAGTTATGAGCCGAAGCCCAGTAAGATCACGGACAGGCCCGCTAAGGTACCCTTGCGGGACAAGTCGCTACATGCATCATAAGCAACAACATACTATAGTAATCATACAATAAATTAGTGAAATCACAAATAGATGTAACACATTCCATACACACAAGTAGTAACCAGAAGTCTCAAGGATTATGCTCATCCAACGTAAGGCATAGGTCAACTCAGCGGCGGTTTGGAGGTCCAATCTCTACTCCCGTGCCGACTAACCTAGACCTACGACGGACTAGCAACACCACTACTAAGTATCAAACATATACCGTGACCCGAAGTCACTATCACAATCATGAATAAGTAGACCAACGACCCGTAGTCGTTGGCTCATCTCAAATCTGTCTACGATCGCACCACACCCCCTGTCAAGTGCGTCGTATCTCAATAAATCAAGTGACCACACCACACCCCCTGTCAAGTGTGTCACATCTCAAAGATCAAGTGTCCACACCACACCCCCTGTCAAGTGTGACACATCTCATAGTATAGGCGACACCACACCCCCTGTCAAGTGTCCCTCTAACAGTATTAATATCCACGACATTAATAACAATAACAGAAATAATAACAGAAATATTAATAACGATAATATTTCACAGTCACCGTAACCCATGTTGGTTATGCTAGCTGAACGTAAGGCGAAGGTTAACCCGACCACAGTTTGGGGGTACAATCCCTACTCCCATGTCGTCCAACCCAAGGTTACGTATAGACAGCACTACCCAACCCGGCACGTGAACAAATCAAGTACCAATATCATACAAAAGCCGGCAAAATCCTCGGCAAGACATTTATCATGACATGCCGGCAACATCCTCGGCCATGTCCCAAGTTCTTGCTATCTAAGCATGGCGTAGCAAGCGTTACTACGATATAAATTTAAGCTACCTCGACGTAGCGTTTAGACCGGCACATACCTCGGTCGAGTCACAATCTCGCTATTTATAACAAACAATAATAGCAAGTAATTCACATCATTAATCCTAACCATTGTTAGGTATATATATGCGTACATGAAGCATACTAGCATGAAGGAAGAGTCCACAAGCACAATAGAGGTCAAGTCTCACTTACCTCGAAATTCGGGCTCAAATGCCGGGAAGAATCTCCTTTCCCGCTCGCCTTGTCCGCGAAGGACTCTCCACTAGGTCTATTAAGACAAGATATAGCACGTATGAGTGCTCAATTATAGCTATTTAAGCCTATAGGCATCCTAGGGTAAAAATTATCAAAATGCCCACGGGTAGGGCCGAGCCCTAAATTTACAAAATGTACTTTTCCGGACTCCCCACGCTCCCGTGAGTCCAAAAGTACACTTAGATTCCACATGCGAGCCTTGCTCGATGTCTTTCCCCAATTCTTAAGAATCTAGGGTTCTAACCCATTTCCAAGAATCAACCCTTTGATTCTTGTGTTAATCAACATAAAGATGGATTGAAAGGGCTTACCTTAAGTGTAAGTATGATTGGGTCTTCAAAAAATACCCAAAAATCGCCTCAAGAGCTCACCAAATGATTTGTATAAGTTATGAACCGAAATGGCCCGAAATGGCCTTTTTATAGCAGTTTTTGCCTCTGTGACAGCTTCTTTTGAAAAAATCATAACTTTTGATAGGAATGTCCAAATGACCTGAAACCGGTGCCATTAGAACCACAACTCAAAGGGCTACAACTTTCATGTGTTGAGTTTTTCGTAATTCCTTACGGATTGGCCGGAAAATCAGCTTTTATCTGGCTGTTTGCGCCAAAACAGAACAGAAAAGTCGCACCAGATTTTCTACTTTTTTAGTGGCAAAACGGGACCCTACGAAGCTCGGAATGATCCCAAATTTTGCACACAAGCCATAAAATATTTGGGTGACATGCTCGTCAAGACGGAACTCAATTCGGACCTCCACAACTCAAAAAGTGGGTCCTACGGCAAAGGTTCAATTTTCGACTTTCGCCAAAATAGCGAAATTTAACCAAACGACCTCGGAATCCAATTCCGAAAGTTGCTACAAGTCACAAATGACTATACGAACCTAACGGAATTTTCGGATCTCTCATCGGAGCTCATTTGCTCAAATCGAGCTCGGAAACCTCTTTTAACTCTTTTAAACTTCCGAAATGGGGACTTTATCAAAAGTCCTATCAAACGAGGTCCGTTTTCAATTTTGAAGGTTGCTACATATCATAAATGACGAGACGGACCTAACGGTGCGCTCGGATTTTCCATCGGGGTTCGTTTACTCAAAACGACCTATCGAAACCTCAAATTCCTTTCCGGAATTTCATAAACGGATCGTTTTCTCGAAAACCTATCAAACGGACTCCGTTTCGACTCAGATTTCACAGACGGGTCATAAATGACCTAACGGAGCTTTTGGGACTGTCGACACACAAATCGAGGTCCCGGATCCCGTAACGACTATTTGAGGGTCGTTACATTCTCCTCCACTTAGACTCTCGGCCGTCCTCGGACGAGCCTAAGTCTAAGGTAGGATCCACACACTAGCCACGGAGCTGGCACGGATTTCGAGGACCCCTCGGTACCACCCGAAATCAATAAAACTTAAAAATGCAAATTCAGGCTTAGAAAATACAAGGATTTCATACCTGAATCATCGAACAAGCGCGGATGCCTCTCACGCATCTCGGACTCAAGCTCCCAAGTGGCCTCGGCAATGGAGTGATGCCCCCACTGAACTCTCACAAGCGGGATCACCTTCGATCTCATCTTACGGACCTCTCTAGCCACAATAGTAATAGGCTCCTCCGAATAAGCTAAGTCGCCATCTACCTCCACGGAAGCCATATCGATCACATGAGACAGATCGTGAACATACTTCCGGAGCATGGACACATGGAACACCGGATGAACAGACAGAGAGGGAGGCAAAGCCAGTCTATAAGCAACGGCGCCAACGCGCTCCAATATCTCAAAAGGCCCAATGAACCTAGGATTGAGCTTGCCTTTCTTCCCAAATCTCATAACACCCTTCATGGGCGACACTCTGAGGAATACCCGGTCCCCAACCATGAACTCAAGATCTCTCCGCCTCCGATCTGCATATGATATCTGCCGGCTCTGAGCCGTGCGGAGTCGATCCTGAATAACCCGGACCTTATCTAAGGTCTGCTGCACCAAATCGGGCCCCAACACCTGGACCTCACCAGACTCGAACCAACCGATAGGCGAGCGACATCTCCGACCATACAATGCCTCAAACGGAGCCATCTGAATAGAAGCCTGATAGCTATTATTATACGCAAACTCTGCTAGCGGCAAATGGCTATCCCAATGGCCTCCAAAATCAATAGCACACGCCCTCAACATATCCTCGAGGATCTGAATGGTCCGCTCAGACTGGCCATCAGTCTGCGAGTGAAATGCAGTGCTGAGATCGACCCGAGTACCCAGCTCTCTCTGAAAAGATCTCCAAAATTGAGCTGTGAACTGAGCACCTCGGTCAGAAATGATAGAAACAGGAGCACCATGCAATCTCACAATCTGCTCAATGAAGATACGAGCCAGACGCTCCGAGGTATAAGTAGTCCTCACTGGAATGAAGTGAGCCGACTTCGTCAGTCGATCAACTACTACCCACATCGAATCATGCTTACCCACGGTCAGCGGCAAACCAACTACGAAATCCATAGTGATCTGCTCCCACTTCCACTCGGGAATGGGCATAGACTGGGTCACCCCGGCTGGCCTCCGGTGCTCATACTTCACCTGCTGGCAATTCAAACACCGAGATACATAATTAGCAACATCCCTCTTCATCCCTTTCCACCGATACAACTCTCGAAGATCATGATACATCTTCGCATTACCCGGATGAATGGAATATCTCGAACTGTGAGCCTCTGCCAAAATCATCTGCCTCAGCTCCACAATGGCTGGAACACATACCCGGCCGTTAAGCCGCAAAGCACCATCATCACCAATCACGAACGAGGACACTCCCCCACTCAGGACCCTGTCCCGGAGATCTCTCAGATAAGGATCCTCGAACTGCCTTTCCCGAATCTGGGAAGCTAAAGACGACTGAGACCCCACATATGCAAGCACCCGGCCTGGAACAGAATCATCAAACCGAACCCCACTAATGGACAAAGCCTGCAACTCACGGGCCAACGGCCTCATTACAGCATCAAGATAGGCGAGGCTGCCCATGGACTTCCTACTCAAGGCATCGGCTACAACATTAGCCTTTCCGGGATGATACCGGATAGAAAGATCATAATCCTTCAGCAGCTCTAACCAGCGGCGCTGTCTCCCGTTCAAGTCCTTCTGAGTGAACAAGTACTGGAGACTCTTATGATCGGTGAATATCTCACATGGCTCGCCATAAAGATAGTGCCTTCACAACTTCAGTGCAAACACGACAGCTAACAGCTCCAAATCATGGACAGGATAATTCTTCTCATGGACCTTCAGCTGTCTCGAGGCATAAGCTATCACCTTACCCTCCTGCATCAGAACGCTACCCAGGCCAACACCCGAAGCATCACAATATACGGTGAATCCCCCGGATCCACTAGGCAAGGCCAACACTGGCGCTGAAGTCAACAGAGTCTTAAGCTTCTGAAAGCTAGACTCACAGGCATCGGACCACAGGAAAGGAACATTCTTCTGGGTCAACTTCGTCAGAGGTGCTGAAATAGAAGAAAACCCCTCGACGAACCGCCGATAATAACCTGCCAAGCCTAAGAAACTCCGAATTTCTGTAGGAGAAGTAGGCCTAGGCCAACTCTGAACGGCCTCTATCTTCTTTGGATCAACACACCCCATCCTTGGTCACCACGTGACCTAGGAAAGATACAGAACTGAGCCAAAATTCACACTTGGAGAATTTGGCATACAACTGGTGATCCCTCAGAGTCCGAAGAACAACTCTCAAATGCTGCTCATGCTCCTCCCTGCTCCTCGAATAAACCAAGATATCATCGATAAACACAATGACGAAGGAGTCAAGGTAGGCCTTGAACACTCGGTTCATCAGATCCATGAAAGCAGCTGGGGCATTCGTAAGCCCGAAAGACATCACCAGAAACTCATAGTGGCCATATCGGGTACGAAAAGCAGTCTTGGAAACGTCCTCGGACCGAATCCTCAACTGATGATACCCCGACCTCAAATCAATCTTCGAGAAGAAGGTAGCACCCTGAAGCTGATCAAACAAATCATCAATACGCGGCAAAGGATACCTATTCTTGATAGTAACCTTATTCAGCTGCCGGTAATCAATACACATCCGCATAGAGCCATCCTTCTTCTTCACAAATAATACCGGGGCACCCCATGGAGACACACTGGGCCTAATGAAGCCCTTATCGAGCAAATCCTGAATCTGCTCCTTCAGCTCCCTCAACTCAACAGGAGCCATACGATGCGGGGGAATAGATTTAGGCTGAGTGCCTGGCAATAGATCAATGCAAAACTCTATCTCCCGCATAGGCGGCAAACCCGGCAAATCATCAGGAAACACATCCGGATACTCACAAACAACCGGAACTCTATCAAGGGATAACTCCTCTGCCCGGACATCCCGAACTGAAGCAATATATCCCTCGCACCCACTAGATATCATCCTCTGCGCCTCCAAGAAAGAAATGATCCTACTCTTCGGAGAAGGCCTGGAACCTCTCCATACAACCCGAGACTCACCCTCTGCCCCAATCGTCACGGACTTGGCATGGCAATCCAAAGTCGCATGACAGGAAGCCAGCCAATCCATGCCCATAATGATATCGAAATGAGACATATCGAGCAGCATCAGGTCCACTAAGGACTCTACACCACAGATGGAGATCATACACTGCCGATAACCCCTATCTACACATATAGAAGACCCGACAGGGGTGGCAACCATAAAGGGATCATCTAAGAAGACCAGATCCCTGCCCAAGCAAGGGGCAAATCCCGGCGACACATACGAATAGGTAGACCCCGGATCAATAAGAGCATAAGCATCGCGGCCACAGATAGAAATAATACCTGTGATGACATCATTGGATGCCTCAGCATCCTGACGAGTCATAGCATAGACCTGCGCCGAGCCTCCTGAACCCGGAGCTCTCTGAGACTGCTGTC
The DNA here is from genome assembly GCA_029990175.1 of Petunia secreta. NCBI lineage: Eukaryota > Viridiplantae > Streptophyta > Magnoliopsida > Solanales > Solanaceae > Petunia > Petunia secreta. The sequence continues at coordinate 15,833,057 of JARKIP010000013.1, read as the reverse complement.
TAGGAGGAATCTGAGAAACGGGCCTGGCGGCCTGAGGACCAGATGGTACCATAGCTGCGGATCCCTGGCGACCTGATGAAACATAAGGGCAACTCCTGACATAGTGCTCTGGAGACCCACACTCAAAACATCCATCACCTCTACCTCCTCTACCGCCTCTACCACCTCTGCCATGACCACCTCCAGACGAACACCTCCCATGATGCCTCTGATGGCACCTCCCGCACTGCGGCGGACCAGACTGCGAAGAGCCACCCCGCCTCTGGGATGACTGAGGCCTCGGGGTCTCTGAAGAAAAATCCTGGGCAGGCAAAGCAGCAGCCTGGGGCCTAGACTGAGAACGGCCCTGATGACCCTGACCCCTCTGAGCGGATCCACTATACCCACCAGACTGACGCGATCTCTTGGCCGCCCTCTCCGCGTCAGCCCTGGCGAAGATATCCTCCATCCGCCGCGCCACATCAACTATCTCAAAATATGACTTGTTGCCCATATCAGGGGCAACAGCTACCTGCAAGCGGGGATGAAGACCCTCAACAAACCGGAGGACCTTGTCCCTCTCCTGAGCCACCATAGCCGGTGCAAACTGAGACAACCACAAGAACCTGGTGTCATACTCTGAAACAGACAGGTTTCCCTGCCTCAACCCCTCAAACTCGCGCCTCTGAGCATCGTGCTGACTCTGGGGCACGAACCTGCTCATGAACATAGACACGAACTCAGCCCAAGACAAAGGAGGGAGGTCACTAGACCTCTGCCGCATCATGGAGACCCACCATGTCTCCGCATCTCCCGATAATCTGAAAGAAGCACACTGCACCCCTAAGGTGTCTCTAGTACCAAGAACTATAAAAATCTTCTCACACTTCTGAATGTACCTCTGGGCAGTACATGTAGCTGAGGTACCGTCGAACTCTGGAGGCTGAAGCTTCATGAATGACTCTATCCTCTTGGCAACCTCCTCAGTGCGCATAGGAGGAGTAGAAATAACAGGACCTGCCTGAGGAGCAGAAGCAGAAGGCTGGGCAATATGATCAGGAGCAGCCTCAGAAGTAGGCATGCTCATAACAGGTGTGGTCGGCTGAGGAGCCGAAACAGGAGCTGCAACATCATCTCTGACAGGGACCTGATGGCTAGACAAGGCCATCAGTCTCATATACTCCTCTGAAGATATCACAACGGTGCCTGGCACAACAGCAGGCACAGGGGGAATAGATGCTGACAGAGTCGCTGCGGACACCGCAGGGATAGCTGTGTCCTGCCTAGTGGCTGACGGGCGACCTGCCCGAGTCTTCTTAGCAGCTGGCGGCTGCGTAGGTGCTGATGGCTCTCCCGCAGACGCGGGTGTAGAAGATGCAGCCCCCCTGGCTGAGGATGCTCGCGTCCTCGCCATCTGATACAATACACGAAAAAGGGTCAGCACCTATATAAGCTACTCAGCACGAATAGAGATGAAACGAAGGGAAAACATTTCCTAACATGCCCTTGTATCCTCTCGCTCATAAGTATGGTCGACAACATACCCATAAGCAAGACTCTACTCAGACACTGCTCCAAGACTCCTAGGACTCGAATTAGAACCTAGGGCTCTGATACCAAACTGTCACGACCCAATTTCCAAGGGCTCGTGATGGCACCTAAACAACATTTGCCTAGGTGAACCAATGAAACAAGATGCGGAAAAGAACAATAATGTGAAAAGATCATAAATGGATATATAAATATAAAATGGTGAAGTCCAAAAAAATATATCCACAAAAGAATTGGAGCATTCTAAGAGTGACTCAATAAAGTATGAATATACGTCAAAGAAATCTGAGTCCTATCTCTAAGTGACTCCGGCGGTATGCCACCACGGTCTGTGTGGTCGGCTCACCTCAATCAAAAGTCTTAGAAGCCTCGGGAACCGCTAACGTCCGGGCTGCTGACTGAATGAAGGACCTGCGCACGTAGCAGAGTAAGTTATGAGCCGAAGCCCAGTAAGATCACCGACAGGCCCGCTAAGGTACCCTTGCGGGACAAGTCGCTACATGCATCATAAGCAAAAACATACTATAGTAATCATACAATAAATTAGTGAAATCACAAATAGATGTAACACATTCCATACACACAAGTAGTAACCAGAAGTCTCAAGGATTATGCTCATCCAACGTAAGGCATAGGTCAACTCAGCGGCGGTTTGGAGGTCCAATCTCTACTCCCGTGCCGACTAACCTAGACCTACGATGGAATAGCAACACCACTACTAAGTATCAACCATATACCGTGACCCGAAGTCACTATCACAATCATGAATAAGTAGACCAACGACCCGTAGTCGTTGGCTCATCTCAAATCTGTCTACGATCGCACCACACCCCCTGTCAAGTGCGTCGTATCTCAATAAATCAAGTGACCACACCACACCCCCTGTCAAGTGTGTCACATCTCAAAGATCAAGTGTCCACACCACACCCCCTGTCAAGTGTGACACATCTCATAGTATAGGCGACACCACACCCCCTGTCAAGTGTCCCTCTAACAGTATTAATATCCACGACATTAATAACAATAACAGAAATAATAACAGAAATATTAATAACGATAATATTTCACAGTCACCGTAACCCAGGTTGGTTATGCTAGCTGAACGTAAGGCGAAGGTTAACCCGACCACAGTTTGGGGGTACAATCCCTACTCCCATGTCGTCCAACCCAAGGTTACGTATAGACAGCACTACCCAACCCGGCACGTGAACAAATCAAGTACCAATATCATACAAAAGCCGGCAAAATCCTCGGCAAGACATTTATCATGACATGCCGGCAACATCCTCGGCCATGTCCCAAGTTCTTGCTATCTAAGCATGGCGTAGCAAGCGTTACTACGATATAAATTTAAGCTACCTCGACGTAGCGTTTAGACCGGCACATACCTCGGTCGAGTCACAATCTCGCTATTTATAACAAACAATAATAGCAAGTAATTCACATCATTAATCCTAACCATTGTTAGGTATATATATGCGTACATGAAGCATACTAGCATGAAGGAAGAGTCCACAAGCACAATAGAGGTCAAGTCTCACTTACCTCGAAATTCGGGCTCAAATGCCGGGAAGAATCTCCTTTCCCGCTCGCCTTGTCCGCGAAGGACTCTCCACTAGGTCTATTAAGACAAGATATAGCACGTATGAGTGCTCAATTATAGCTATTTAAGCCTATAGGCATCCTAGGGTAAAAATTATCAAAATGCCCACGGGTAGGGCCGAGCCCTAAATTTACAAAATGTACTTTTCCGGACTCCCCACGCTCCCGTGAGTCCAAAAGTACACTTAGATTCCACATGCGAGCCTTGCTCGATGTCTTTCCCCAATTCTTAAGAATCTAGGGTTCTAACCCATTTCCAAGAATCAACCCTTTGATTCTTGTGTTAATCAACATAAAGATGGATTGAAAGGGCTTACCTTAAGTGTAAGTATGATTGGGTCTTCAAAAAATACCCAAAAATCGCCTCAAGAGCTCACCAAATGATTTGTATAAGTTATGAACCGAAATGGCCCGAAATGGCCTTTTTATAGCAGTTTTTGCCTCTGTGACAGCTTCTTTTGAAAAAATCATAACTTTTGATAGGAATGTCCAAATGACCTGAAACCGGTGCCATTAGAACCACAACTCAAAGGGCTACAACTTTCATGTGTTGAGTTTTTCGTAATTCCTTACGGATTGGCCGGAAAATCAGCTTTTATCTGGCTGTTTGCGCCAAAACAGAACAGAAAAGTCGCACCAGATTTTCTACTTTTTTAGTGGCAAAACGGGACCCTACGAAGCTCGGAATGATCCCAAATTTTGCACACAAGCCATAAAATACTTGGGTGACATGCTCGTCAAGACTGAACTCAATTCGGACCTCCACAACTCAAAAAGTGGGTCCTACGGCAAAGGTTCAATTTTCGACTTTCGCCAAAATAGCGAAATTTAACCAAACGACCTCGGAATCCAATTCCGAAAGTTGCTACAAGTCAAAAATGACTATACGAACCTAACAGAATTTTCGGATCTTTCATCGGAGCTCATTTGCTCAAATCGAGCTCGGAAACCTCTTTTAACTCTTTTAAACTTCCGAAACGGGGACTTTATCAAAAGTCCTATCAAACGAGGTCCGTTTTCAATTTTGAAGGTTGCTACATATCATAAATGACGATACGGACCTAACGGTGCGCTCGGATTTTCCATCGGAGTTCGTTTACTCAAAACGACCTATCGAAACCTCAAATTCCTTTCCGGAATTTCATAAACGGATCCTTTTCTCGAAAACCTATCAAACGGACTCCGTTTCGACTCAGATTTCACAGACGGGTCATAAATGACCTAACGGAGCTTTTGGGACTGTCGACACGCAAATCAAGGTCCCAGATCCCGTAACGACTATTTGAGGGTCGTTACATTAGGTTTTAAGGGTAGTAAGTTCACATGGTCAAATTGTAGCAAATCTTCAGCAGGACTTATTTTGGAAAGATTAGATAGGGGAGTTGCTAATAATGACTGGATCTATCTCTATCCGGATGCCCAAATTACTCACCTTCCTAGACTTAACTCAGATCATAACCCTCTCCTTGTTACTATTAGCAAGCCTAATCACTCCATAAGGGACAAGATTTTTAGACTAGAAAGTTTCTGGTTAGATCACCCTGATTTTAGTAATATAGTTAGAAGCTCTTGGTCAAACCCTAATGCTCTTCTGAATATTACTGACTTCCATGATAATGTCCAAACTTGGAGCAATGCTACCTTTGGGGATATTCACAAAAGAAAGAAGCATTTACTTGCTCGATTATCTGGCATTCAATCTTCCCCTAGCTATCCCACCAGCTCTTTTCTTAAAGATTTAGAGTTATCTCTAAAATCTGATTACAATAGCATTTTGAAGCAGGAAGAAGACTATTGGAAAATTAGATTTAGTATTCAATGGATTAATGATGGTGACGCTAATACGCGATTTTTTCACCTTTCTGTTATCAATCGGCGTCGTAATAATAAGATTGCTTTCTTCAAAGATGAGACTGGTAACTGGATAAATAATCATGATCATCTTGTCTCTCATACTTATAGCTATTTTCAAAATGTTTTTACAACCTCTCATTTATACTCAGATTGGAAAGATATTACTAATAGTTGTGTTAGTTTTCATAGCATTGACCTCTCCCCTCTTGCTCGTCCCCTGGTGGACGCTGAAATTGTCTCTGCTCTGTTTGCTTTTAAACCTTTTAAATCTCCAGGTCCTGATGGGCTTCATCCTCTTTTCTTTCAGAAACACTGGCCTTTGGTTGGCCCTTCTATCATTCAGTACTGCCACACAGTTTATGATCAATGGTTTATTGATGAAGATATAAATCTCACGTATTTATGTCTCATTCCAAAGTTCAAACATGCTAATAATTTGAAAAACTTCCGTCCAATCGGCTTGTGCAACACAATCTATAAGCTTATCACTAAAATTTTAGTTAATAGGCTTAAACCTCTTTTGCAAGACCTTATTGGACCTTTTCAAAGTGCTTTCCTGGCAGGTCGTCGCACCTATGATAATGCCATTATCATTCAAGAGTTAGTCTCTCACCTTCGCAAAATTAAAGGTAGGAAAAGTAAGATGGTTTTGAAAATAGACCTCGAAAAAGCTTTTGATCGCTTAGAATGGTCGTTCATTTATCGCACGCTCATTTACTTTAAATTCCCTCCGCAAGTTATCAAACTAATTATGAGTTGTCTCACTTCTAGTAAAATATCTGTTTTGGTCAATGGCACTCGTACAAGTTTTTTCTCCCCATCCAGAGGGATTCGTCAAGGAGATCCCTTATCCCCCTACTTGTTCATTTTGTGTATGGAAATGTTTTCTAATTATATTACTTACCATGTGGATTCAGCTCTTTGGGACCCCATCAAGTTATGTCCTAAAGGCCCTGAATTATCCCATTTATTTTTTGCAGACGATCTAACCCTAATGGCCAACGTTAATGTTAAATCTGCAAATTCTATTCTTCATTGCCTTAACCTTTTTTGCAAATTATCTGGTCAAGCTATTAACTACTCTAAAACTAAGATTTTATTTTCTAAAAATTGCAATGCTTCTACCAAAAATGAGATTCTTGACATTTTACACTTTACTCCTACAAATTGTTTTGGTAAATATTTAGGGTTTCCCATTCTAAACCATAACCCTAAACCCCAGGATTTCCAATATCTTATTGATAATATGTCCTCTCGTCTAGCATCCTGGAAAACAAATTTTTTATCCATTGCTGGTCGTACTACTCTTATTCGTTCCACCCTAAACTCTATCCCCACTCATAATATGCAATATATTTTTATCCCTAAGAAAACCTTAGGTCAAATTGATAAAATTCAACGTGACTTCCTTTGGGGTTCTTCTCCCACTCGTAAAAAACTCCATTATATTAATTGGGATACAGTGACGTTACCTAAACATCAAGGAGGTTTAGGTCTTCGAAAGGCTACTCATAAAAATTTAGCGCAGCTCACGTGTCTGTCTTGGCGCCTTCTTACGAACACTCACTCCCTATGGGCATCTCTCCTAATTAACAAATACTGCTCTAACAAGCACCCTTCCTCTCATTCCTTCATTTGGAAAAACATTTTAAAGGGTCATTCTTATTGTCGTCAAGGAATGTCTTGGCTTTTAGGTTCCCATTCTTCCTTGTCAATTTGGCACGATAGTTGGATTCCAAATACCCCTCCTCTTAGTACAATTCTCTATGGCCCCCTCTCAAAGGAAGATAGTACCCTTCAAATTCAGCAAATAAACCACAACCATTCTTGGGACTTCACTAAAATCTCCTATCCTCTCCCTCCTGAACTTCATTTATTAATATCCCACATTGAATGTTCACCTCATGCAACTGATACTCCTTATTGGACCCTCTCCTCAAACGGTCTTTATTCTTTTGCTTCTACTTATGCCCTAATTTGCCCTCCTCCTCCTCCTACTCAAGACAAATTTTCCTGGATTTGGACCCTCCAAACCCATAACAAGGTTAAATTCCTGTTATGGCAATGTTTACATAAACGTTTGCCTCGTAGAGCTTATCTCCATCACTTGGGAATTGCCTCTGATGCTCATTGCTACCATTGCCCAGGTCAAGTGGAAACTATCTCTCACATATTTCTAACATGCTCTATAGCTAAAATCTTTTGGTCATCTATAGATTTGAACACCAGCCATCTCCATTCAAATCCCTTGTGGATTAAGGAGTTAAGCTCCTTGGCTCATCAAACAAATCACCCCAATCTATCCTGGGATGAATTCTGGCCTCTTGCTATTTGGCATCTTTGGCTCACTCGTAATAACAATGTCCATACTTCCTCCATAGTATACCCATCCCTTCAAACTGATCATATGCTAGGCATTGAATTCAAATATCTTACTTCCTCGCCAACTAGTAACCATAAAACTATTCCTATCACTATCAAGTGGTATCCCCCTCCTGCGGGCCTTTTTAAACTTAATATTGATGGGTCTTTTAGGAACAATATAAGAGGAGTGGGAGGTATCTTCCGAGACCACACAGGTAATTGGATTCTGGGCTTCCAAAAGCACATTACAGGTTTGAATCCTACCCATGTTGAGCTTCATGCCTTACATGAAGGTCTCCAGTTGGCTTATTCTCAAAATCTATTTCCATTAGAAATAGAAACTGATTGAACTGATTTACTCCAACTGCTTCTAAACCCTAAGCCTCTTTATGCTAACTTACTTATGCTTTGCAGGTCCTTACTGAGGAGATTGGGGAATCCGGTAGTTCGGCATAACTTCCGAGCTGCAAACAAGGTTGCCAATGCTTTGGCAAAGAATGGTGCACTGGATAGCTCTACCCATTCGCTAATATCTTTTGTAACCCCTCCCAGCTCTCTATTAGCCCTAGTTAGTAGAGATAAACAAGGGTTGTTAATTTCTGCTAAGAAGTCATCTACTATTATGTGTTCTAATCTAGCCAAACTAGGCAATCTATCTGTACTAAATTCTGAACAATGTTATGTTTTGTTAAGTTAATTAATGAAGCCTTATCCTTGCCACAAAAAAAAAAAAAAAAAACAAGATTTTACTAGTTCTCTCTCCCGGGAGCAACACGTGTATGACCGTATTCTATGTCTTTTTTATTTCTCAAAAAGTATATATCGTTAAAATAGTTAATGCATACATAATCGAAAAACCTTAATGACCGCTCTATCTTGTCTTTTACCTTCATGCTATCAACTGAAATTGGGGATCTCTCTTTTTAAATTTGATTGCTCCAATGATGACAATCGGAAAAAAAAAAATTCTAGGTTTTGTTATGATCAAAATAATATTATTTCAATACTAATCATAAAAGCACCAAATCCTGGAGTTACTTTGATCCGTCTCCTCTCCCTTGTTTAGTGTCTCCATTTTTTTAAATTGTTATTTGGACGAATGACACTTGTCCCTGCTAAAAATTGATGTTCTGGATTTAATTAAATAATTAAAGTGTTTAACCATGATTAAATAAAGGGCATATACACCTAACTATTGCAATTAATTATGGTAAAATGATTCAATAAAGAGAGAATATATATTAATTAACCACAGTTGAGTGATAATAATGTATTTGTAAACAAATGGTGTGCATCTATTGATTGGGTTTAATAAATATTTACTGTTAGATAAATATATACTAGTATAGTACCCGCGCGATGCGCGGTGAATTTGTTGATATCTAAGGAAAAACAATGTGAAACAAATTTTATATATCAAACTTCTAATTTTCAAAAGTATTTTTTTACGAAAAGCACTTTTGAAGAAAAATATTTTTCAAACTAAGGTGTTCTAAAAAACGTGACCAAACAGGGTATAAATCATATTGTATCAGCAAATTCGTGTGTTCTTAAAATATTGTGTTTCATGTCTAAATATAGGTGAGTGGATTTCACACATTAAGAAGGTTATTGAAGTTTTAGAATATTTGATGGTAGTTTGAATTTCAGCCTGATGAGGAAGTTATATTTCAGATGTTCCACTCAAACCAATATAAAAAAACTATTAGAAGTACAAATACCAAGCAGACAAAGACATAAGGAATTAATTAACCAAAAATGTCAACAGTAAAAAGGTACTATTTACCTTTTCTTTCATTTAATCAGGTAAGTTTACTTCTAGATAACGTTTATGTGCAGGATTTGTTGTTCAATATTATATATTGGGGTGGGCAAGTTCTTTTAGACTATATATGATCTACTCAAATAAGGGATTGCTAGAAGTTTGCGGCACTTTAGACTATTGTATAGTGATTTATTGGCAAGGTTATCCCAGTATCTCTATTCTCATTCAAACTGCTTGCTGCACATAACTTCTTGTAAGTAAATATTAACCAAGAATCCTCACATTCTATTCCATTCTTTAACCTATAAATCTCAATCAAAACATGTTACTAATTTAGCTTTTAGTTAAGATAAATTTTGGGAACACACAAATCTAGAAACTAAATCAAGTCGTTAAACATATTATGTATTGATGAATAAGCCTTCCTTTTATACAAATCTTGCAAGATCAATGTTAATTCCTAAGTACAACGGTTAGGAGCTCAATCTCCAAATCTAGTACAGCTGAAAAAAATTTCAAAATATAAATTTATCCCACCAAGTACTATAGCAAAATATAACATTAAAATTTTATTTATTTAATGCTTTGGAAACACATACACACACACGTGTGTGTGCGCGCGCGCGTTTGTGATGCAGACGAAATGGTCTCATCTCTCCGTAGAATTAAATCAGTGATGCCTTTCCTAAATTCTTGAGATACTAATTGAAGTCATGAACAATAATAAATTTTAATAGACTGCTAGTTAAAACAACAATGCATTTTCATATATAATATGAAGAGAATGCTTTCCTTGGAAATTGGTGAAAAATTGGAAACACATTTATAAAAAAGCCAAACTTCGCTCAATCCATCCCTTCTTCTTTCACTTCCCTCGATTAGAGCTCAAAATAAATTTAAGAGCTTGATGTGCTTCTAAGCTGTATTACAAAGAAATAATCTCATAGAGACGGAACTCCAAATACAACCTTGTGTTAGTTCCTCCACCATATATGTGATCCATCCGAGTAATTCCAGTGTTGTATGTGCTAGCAATGGAGCGTATATGTTCCATTCCTACTGAAATAAGGATCCATAATGTGTGAAAAATATTCTAACAGATACACCACATAATTAAGTGAGCTTGATGTGCTTCTAAGCTGTATTACAAAGAAATAATCTCATAGAGACGGAACTCCAAATACAACCTTGTGTTAGTTCTGAAGGAATATAAACACAGCGGAAGCAATTCCAGGATCATGATCTCACATGTAATCTAGACAAACTAGCAAACAATTCAGTTTTACATAAACATAAAACGGAATACCTCTTGAAGCGTGACTTCAACCTTGAAACAATCTTCAATCACGAGCAAGATCATCTACGGGATCGTCCTCCAGTTCCATGATCTTCTGTCGTGTGTCCGAACAATAGCTAGACTAATAATCACTTGGGTGGAACAAGTGTTTCAGAGAGAGAAAAACTATTTAGGGTTTTTCTTGTTTGTCTATTCTGCCTTTTTTTTGGCCAAGAATCCCCTTTATATAGTTTTAAGAGTAAAACCCTTTTCCAAAACTGTATAGGATTCTTTTCCACCAGAAAACCTCTCTCCTAGTCCTAATTGGATTCGGTCACAACAGGGACCACAGAATTAATTAATGAGGCTTCCAATTATGGAATTAATTCTTTTTCTCTAGAATTAATCTTTCCATAATAAATTACAAATTATTTCCACTAGAAATTCGTAATTGCACTCCTCAGTTGAATTTCAAATTCTTCCATCAAATCTTATTTAACTCCCCACGTTAAGATTACAGACACCAATCAATAATATCAAATTACTGACAATTTAATATATTGACTAAATATACATATCCTTTAGAGTTCCGCTTAACTTATTCCATGTGCCGAATACAAAATTCACTGGCCAGATTTACACATAGAAACTTATAAGCTTTCATAAAGGGGTGTCATCAATCTCTATATCGAGACGTGGATTCTATCAACTAGCTATTACTTCGCAAATGCATATTATCATTCTCCAACTTATCAGGAATTATTTGACCCAAATATCCTGGACCTCACCTATTGATAAATCAAGACAATGAATAATATACATCACTAATAATAACTATATCAAGATTGAGAGTATAAGTACATCTGATGAGTTAGAGAGTTTATTTTATATAGTCAGTATAAAAACACTTATCTCTACTTGGTCCGTTCAATGCACACAAAGCGCACTAGCACAAGAAGTTGGAACTATACCATTCCCATAATCAAGATAAATTATATATAATCTTGTACTACAATCATACCGATGGCTTTGTCCAATTTCCATCTTAGATTGTGAACATTACTTTATTATTTATAAGAACCGATGATTTAATCTTCCGTGTATAAGCTTGGCTCTACACACTAAATCAACTACTATATAAATAATAGGACACACATGACACAATTGATCTAAATAAATAATAATTCATTATCTTTAGTAAATGAATAACCAATTGTTCAACTAGGAATAATCCAACTAAAACTGCATGGTTATTAGTATATTCCAACAAGTTCCTCCACCATATATGTGATCCATCCGAGTAATTCCAGTGTTGTATGTGCTAGCAATGGAGCGTATATGTTCCATTCCTACTGAAATAAGGATCCACAATGTGTGAAAAATATTCTAACAGATACACCACATAATTAAGTTAGTCGTAGTATTTTCAATGAATATATAATAGCCATGACACCATCCACATTAATGATACATATGTTACCAAAAATATGAATATCAGGAGAATACCAAATTTCACAGTTTGGTTAGCTCGATATGATGTCATCAACGTATTTTTATGGGATGTATTAGCAGCTTATAAACCAAGTATTTCTCTGTTCATATTGAACAATGAATTTTTCATGAACATCTATAATCTATACAAACGAATAGTTAACATTATCAGTTAACATGCCATCTTTCTATCCAAGCAAAAGTTGAAGTGATAAAAACTTAATCCAAGATATAAGAAGTCTATAAATTACCTCAAATTCACCAACATATAAAAAAGAGATCTAACAATGAAATGTAGAAAAGTCACCCACGTCTTTGAATTCTTGTGCTAGCATCTTCTTCAAAGGCAATTGTTCTGGATCTATATGTGCTTGGTGGATCACATGAGAAAAACCTATAGCATCTTGGTCATCGAAACATCGAAGTCCTGCATAACTATTGTATTTCTTCATCTTTATATTGCATCAAATAATAAGAATATTGAAAAAACTTAAAAAGCATATAAAAAACATAAATCAAATTTTAATTACGTAATGCTTCTTAATTTTCAATTGAAAGAATATATAACTTCTTGAAAATAATAATTAAATAGATATACAATTGATAATATACTAATTTGAGACTCACTTGTGCTTGCTCCCGTTGCAAAACACTTGTCCGATAACTTTCATTCCGAAAGACATCATGAAGAATGCCCATTGCTTTACCTACAACATAAATTCAATCAATTAAAATTTTAGTTCAATAACTTTTTGTTGAGATAAATTTCTAAAACACACAGAAAAATATAGATAGTACAAAAAATGAGAAACTTGCTACTCTTGTCTAGTTTCTTGTACTATCAAAAGCTCTACAATTTAGTGAATTTCATATAATTTTATTTTCCAAGTACTAATAGGAAATAAAGTATCAAATATCGTCCCATGAAGAATAATATCATTTAATTAATTCATATAATTAGGTTGCTAGTCTTAGCCAACATATTAAAGAACAATATCATGTAAATAAAACTATTGAAAGAATAAGTACTCGTCACGATCAATGTCAAGTCTGATTAATGGTTGTAGTGGCGTTGGAATGTTACTTGGTTCCTCAAGCTTTACACTCAATATAAGTCTTATAGATTTTGTTTTCCGATTCAATATATATATATATAGATATTTAGCCAGTATGTCAAACTTCAGATTATTTAATTATTTGTTTAAATTACATCTTAATACAAATGGGGAGTTCTCCGTCAAATTTAGTAGAATCGATTCTCCTACTAAATTGTATTCAAATTATTGTTTGTTTTAAATTCAAATTCCGAACACAATATAGATAATTCACAATTCAAACACTTAGGAACAACCAAACTAATTGTTAAACTACAACATTATGAATACAAATTAGTAGGAAAAACGATTCTACTAAATTCAAATCCATACAAATAGGAGTTTCTCATATATAATAGATAATAGATTTTCATTTTTTTCTCACAATTATTCTTAAAATTTCAATTCGAATTTCAAAATAATTAAAATAACTATACCTAACTAATTACTAACTAATCACCTAATTTAACCATATTGTCCTAAAACCTAACACATGGCTTGTTTTTATTTTGACACTTGGCTAAGTATTAATGGCTACAACACTCCTTTTAATATATATATATAGATTTCCATTTCAAATTCAAATCATCTCTCTTCTCCTATAATTTAGCACCAAATTTCATACCCTCTCTAAAAAAAATTATCTTTTTGATCCTTCAAGTTTAGTCTTTTATTTTATTTTTATTCTTTAATAAGCTTAACTTCTTTTTTTTTTTTTTTGGCTATGGTCACATCCTAGGAGACAGAACTAACGTGATAATATTTGATAATTCCAATTTATTATGTTAGCAATTCATAATGAAAATTCTTTAGCACAATCGATCTTTAGCACAATAGATCAGTAAAATTTCATTGGAATTTTGGTAAGCTAGTGCTCCTAGTTACTTTTTTGTGCTCATAATTTATCTCATTTCATCTTGGAAGAAGAAACTTCCCCAACCTTTTGTGATAGTTACAGATATCCCACGATTCTTTATCACTTTCAATATGTAAAATTAAGAGGGGGTTGGTTCAACGATTTATATATTATATAATATTAATGAAAATGATGGAGTAGTAGTTTGGGTGTACGTTCTCTAAGATGAGCAAAAAAAAAAAAGTAAGCTTATTAAAGAATAAAACTAAAATAAAAGACGAAAATTTGGAAGACAAACAAATAAATTTATGCAGAGGAGGTATGTAATTTGGAGCTCAATTATAGGAGAAGAGAAATGATTTGAATTTGAAATGGAAACATATATTCATTTAACACCTTAATTATTTAATTAAATCTAGAGCATTAATTTTTAGGAGAGACAAGTGTCATTCGTCCAAGTGAAAACTTGAAGAAATGGAGACACTAGGTAATGGAGAGGAGCCGGATCCTACTTTACATGTAGTGTATTGAATCCCTGACAAAAACGTTGTGCTTATAACAACTCTATATTTATCAATTGCTAATCTAGAATGTAATGTTATTATATTTTGTTGTTTGATATGGAAGTTAATTAAAGTTGTTATTTTGAAACATATGCAAAAAAAAAGTAGCTTAAATCAGTCTTTGAATACTCATTTGAAACCCCATATAATAGAATGGTGCGCAACTACTCCATGTATATTTACACCTTATAGACTTATATGAGATATTCAGACATTTAGCTATTATATTTTACAAAAAAAAAAAAAAAAAAAAAAAAAAATATGAAGAGAGAAAAAGAGAGAAAAGGAGGATAACAAAAATTATATCATAAACTTAAACCTAATTCTGAATTGAAGATGGATCAAATATACCCTTATAGTTTGCGACTGATTTATATTTGTCAGAGACAAGATGATGCAGCCCGTGTCCACGCTAATCAAGCGATCAAACTAGTGTTCGAGTCATCGAGACCGGTCACACTAAACCAAGCCAAGATTCTGCACGACGTGCACATTCACTTAGCGTGGCCGGGAGAAAGCAACCGTTCGGAAGATGAGTGGCCGAACTCAAGATTTAAAAGCTACATTTGCAAGCTCGAGTCCGATGCTGGAAGTGTCCAAACACTAACTGATGTCGAGCATTAAAGTGACCGATGGTCTACAAATGTGTCTGAGGCTGAAGAGCATCTGATTCAAAGTGTGCCGAGATTGAGGAGTGACCGAGCATTGAAGCTCAAAAGTGCCCGAGCACATTATTTATTTCGGTCCTGTATGGCCTTGTTTTATTTGTCGCCTGTGACCATTTTACTCTTTTATCCTTGGGAAATTCTATATAAACCTCTTTACCTTTCATTTCTAGACACATGTTGAATATTTAAAATTAGTTGTTGCTATTGAGCCTCCGTCGAGAGCACGTCCCGTCGTGGGAACCTTTGTTATGGACTTGTAGCTTTTGGTGGAACTCCTATTGAATATTTCTTCTTTGATCATTCGATTTGCAAGACGCAATGTTCTTTTGAGGATTGTTGTTTAGTGTAGGTGTCTTTTCTTAATTCTAACCTAGAGGCTCCAAGACTAGTTCCTTGATTTTGCTAGGTTGAGTTGAGATTACGTCTCACTTTTATTCTTTATCTTTGTTTGTTTTATCTCCTGTATGTGTGTTCGTGTTTAGCCTGGTTGACTATTAAAAAAATGCATATTTGAACCAAATGATAACAGGAGTTGGGAGGGGCATAAATGAGTAGAACTTTTAACGAAATGCATTTTTATTATATTTTTCATAATTAAATGACATATTTGTACCTTTTTCGATTTGAATAAATGGAAATAAAGTCATTCAGTAGTCACCACTAAGGGTGTCCACCGGCCCGGTCCGGCCCGGTTCCGGTGCGACTGTGCCGGTCCGGTCCGGTGCTATGTTTAAAAAAAAAACTGTCACCGGTCCGGTCCCGGTCCGGTGCACCGGTGCAGTTGCACCAATACCGGATCGGAACCGGAACCGGCAAACGGATATTCTGCCGGTCCCGGTCCGGTGCGATCCGGTTCGGTTCGGTTCGTTAATTTTTTTTTTAAAATTATATTTTTTATTGTTTAAAATAGATGGAAAAAAATATTGGTAGACTAAAATCTAAATAAACAACACAAAACACACATATTATTCAACAATACACACAGTACATTATGTTGGAAAATGGAAATGCATAATTAGAAAATAAAAACATGAAAATAGACTAGAAATTAGAAAAATACGGAAATTTTCAACTTCAGCGACTCAACACTCAATTATCACGTGGTTGCAGATATATTCCACCACCACGAGCTGCCCATTCGGGGGCATGATGGTTTTCCAAGTGGGTCTTAAACTTCATTGTCCCTCCATTAGTATTTGATCCATCTTCCCAATTCCAAAATCTCTGACAAAGAGTACATTTTGAGCTTTGCCGGTATCATTATTTTTTGTAATAAATTCCCAAACTTCGGATCGTTTAGTTCTTCTTGGACCACCAGACGGACCTGCTACATTAGCACCTTGAACTTGATTAGCATTATTTGCATTTGCAGCCATGTTGATAGAAAATTTAATAAAATAGCCTTTTGTTAGAAATTTTTTAAGAGAAATGAATAGAAAATATTGAATTGTGATTAATTTGATGAAATATGGGAGTATTTATAGGAAAAATAGGTAGGGGAGGGCTGTAGGGGCGTTTATGGGTGTGGGGGTGGGGAAAAATAGCCGTTTATGGCCGTTGCCAATGGCTATTTTTTAAAATGGAGCGGATTTGGACAATGTTTGCAGTGGGCCGGTCCGGCCCGGTTTTGTCGTTTTCTTTATTTTATTTATTTATTTTTTTTTTTTGTTTTTTGGTTATTTGTTTTGTTTAAATTTTAGTTTCATGTAATAACTTATATATAATATTAGTAATCTAGCATTAAAATATTAACTATTATGTAATGTAGTATTTTAGTATTATAAAAGTATAATTGAGTATTTTTTTCAAACTTAGTAATCTAGTATAATGTAAGTAAATTGTTATTTTTTCAAACTTAATACTAAGTTAGTAGTATAATAGTATTTAGTATTTAGTATTTAGTATTTTAGTATTTTAGTTTTTAGTATTTAGTATTTAGTATTTAGTTTTTAATATTTTAGTATTTAGTATTTTAGTATTTAGTATTTTTTAGTATTTTAGTATTTAGTATAGAATTGCAAAGAGGTAACTTAATAGCAAAGAATAATTGAGAATATAACAAAGGATTTACTTAATAGCAAGGCGTAACGCATTTTATTAAATAATAGTTGATTTTTTTTTTTGCAAAGTACATAGATATTAAATTGCAAAAACTACATATTAATAAAAAAAACTTCTCATTTTCTGAATAATTTCGTCTGGCACCTCTGGAGGAACCGGTGGCAAAGAGTCATCTTCTTCATAATCAGTTTCATTGTCCAAACTTCCATCACCTGATAAAATTTCTGATGATGCTTCTACATCGGCTAGTTCATCTTCTGCAAATCCAAAATTTCTTCGCTCCGATCTAATCCAATCTCTGAATAATACGGCCGTCTCCATTGCTTCTTCCTTCAATGAATGTCTATGATCTCCAATTTGTAATCTTCCTTGGCTAAACGCACTTTCTGAAGCAACAGATGATGCTTGAATAGTTAGAATATCCCGCGCCATTTTTGCTAAAATTGGAAACTGTGCTTGTTGATCCTTCCAAAATGGCAGTAGTTGCTCGCTTCCAAAATAATCAACTTCCTTGCAAGTATGAAGTAAATAAACATCAAGCTCGTCGAACCCTCCGCTGCTACTCGAATGCCTGCTAGAAAGCCTTTGATTAAGGCTGGAAAAACTTCCCAATCCGGTTGCAGGTCTTTTGGGAGCCTGCGTTGAACTTGATCCAGCTCCACTTGGAACACTTGGAACAACATTATCAGCTGCACTCATATACCTTTCATAAATCCGTTGGCAATCTACAATTACCTGCGCACAAACTGTTTCTACACTTGGTGTTTCTTCATCAGTAATTCTCAAAGTCCGATAAATTTCTCTAATGAGCATTTCCGTATTAAAACGTTTAAAACATGGATGTAATACAGATGCAATGTAATAAAGTGGTGCAATCGGAAAAAAATATTTTTTAAATTTTTCAATCATTGCTTCTACCGCAACTTCATAACCAGGCACTACTCTATAATCGTTAAGTAATTCTGCTATTCCAGCTATAAAATACAACATGGTAGTGATTGTAGGATAATATTGACCGGAAAATTCTTTAGTAGCATAAAAAAACTTTGCTATGTAACGACCCTCAAATAGTCGTTATGGGATCCGAGACCTCGATTTACGTGTCGACAGTCCCAAAATCTCCATTAGGTCATTTGTGACCCGTCTATGAAATCTGAGTCGAAACGGAGTCCGTTTGATAGGTTTTCGAGAAAAGGATCCATTTATGAAATTCCGGAAAGGAATTTGGGGTTTCGATAGGTCGTTTTGAGTAAACGAACCCCGATGGAAAATCCGAGCGCATCGTTAGGTCCGTCTCGTCATTTATGATATGTAGCAACCTTCAAAATTGAAAACGGACCTCGTTTGATAGGACTTTTGATAAAGTCTCCGTTTCGGAAGTTTAAAAGAGTTAAAAGAGGTTTCCGAGCTCGATTTGAGCAAATGAGCTCCGATGCGAGATCCGAAAGTTCCGTTAGGTTCGTATAGCCATTTGTGACTTGTAGCAACTTTCGGAATTGGATTCCGAGGTCATTTGGTTAAATTTCGCTATTTTGGCGAAAGTCGAAAATTGAACCTTTGCCGTGGGACCCACTTTTTGAGTTCTGGAGGTCCGAATTGAGTTCCGTCTTGACGAGCATGTCACCCAAGTATTTTATGGCTTGTGTGCAAAATTTGGGATCATTCCGAGCTTCGTAGGGTCCCGTTTTGCCCCTAAAACAGTAGAAAATCTGGTGCGACTTTTCTGTTCTGTTTTGGCGCAAACAGCCGGATAAAAGCTGATTTTTCGGCCAATCTATAAAAATTAGGAAAAACTCAAAACATGAAAGTTGTAGCCCTTTCAGTTGTGGTTCTAATGGAACCGGTTTCAGGTCATTTGGACATTTCTATCAAAAGTTATGATTTTTTTAAAAGAAGCTGTCACAGAGGCAAAAACTGCTATAAAAAGGCCATTTCGGGCCATTTCGGTTCATAACTTATAAAAATCATTTGGTGAGCTCTTGAGGCGATTTTTGGGTATTTATTGAAGACCCAATCATACTTACACTTAAGGTAAGCCCTTTCAATCCATCTTTATGTTGATTAACACAAGAATCAAAGGGTTGATTCTTGGAAATGGGTTAGAACCCTAGATTCTTAAGAATTGGGAAAAGACATCGAGCAAGGCTCGCATGTGGAATCTAAGTGTACTTTTGGACTCACGGGAGCGTGGGGAGTCCGGAAAAGTATATTTTGTAAATTTAGGGCTCGGCCCTACCCGGGGGCATTTTGGTAATTTTTACCCTAGGATGCCTATAGGCTTAAATAGCTATAATTGAGCACTCATATGTGCTATATCTTGTCTTAATAGACCTAGTGGAGAGTCCTTCGCGGACAAGGCGAGCGGGAAAGGAGATTCTTCCCGGCATTTGAGCCCGAATTTCGAGGTAAGTGAGACTTGACCTCTATTGTGCTTGTGGACTCTTCCTTCATGCTAGTATGCTTCATGTACGCATATATATACCTAACAATGGTTAGGATTAATGATGTGAATTACTTGCTATTATTGTTTGTTATAAATAGCGAGATTGTGACTCGACCGAGGTATGTGCCGGTCTAAACGCTACGTCGAGGTAGCTTAAATTTATATCGTAGTAACGCTTGCTACGCCATGCTTAGATAGCAAGAACTTGGGACATGGCCGAGGATGTTGCTGGCATGTCATGATAAATGTCTTGCCGAGGATTTTGCCGGCTTTTGTATGATATTGGTACTTGATTTGTTCACGTGCCGGGTTGGGTAGTGCTGTCTATACGTAACCTTGGGTTGGACGACATGGGAGTAGGGATTGTACCCCCAAACTGTGGTCGGGTTAACCTTCGCCTTACGTTCAGCTAGCATAACCAACCTGGGTTACGGTGACTGTGAAATATTATCGTTATTAATATTTCTGTTATTATTTCTGTTATTGTTATTAATGTCGTGGATATTAATACTGTTAGAGGGACACTTGACAGGGGGTGTGGTGTCGCCTATACTATGAGATGTGTCACACTTGACAGGGGGTGTGGTGTGGACACTTGATCTTTGAGATGTGACACACTTGATAGGGGGTGTGGTGTGGTCACTTGATTTATTGAGATACGACGCACTTGACAGGGGGTGTGGTGCGATCGTAGACAGATTTGAGATGAGCCAACGACTACGGGTCGTTGGTCTACTTATTCATGATTGTGATAGTGACTTCGGGTCACGGTATATGGTTGATACTTAGTAGTGGTGTTGCTAGTCCATCGTAGGTCTAGGTTAGTCGGCACGGGAGTAGAGATTGGACCTCCAAACCGCCGCTGAGTTGACCTATGCCTTACGTTGGATGGGCATAATCCTTGAGACTTCTGGTTACTACTTGTGTGTATGGAATGTGTTACATCTATTTGTGATTTCACTACTTTATTGTATGATTACTATAGTATGTTGTTGCTTATGATGCATGTAGCGACTTGTCCCGCAAGGGTACCTTAGCGGGCCTGTCGGTGATCTTACTGGGCTTCGGCTCATAACTTACTCTGCTACGTGCGCAGGTCCTTCATCCAGTCAGCAGCCCGGACGTTAGCGGTTCCCGAGGCTTCTGAGACTTTTGATTGAGGTGAGCCGACCACACAGACCGTGGTGGCATACCGCCGGAGTCACTTAGAGATAGGACTCAGATTTCTTTGATGTATATTCATACTTTATTGAGTCACTCTTAGAATGCTCCAATTCTTTTGTGGATATATTCTTTTGGACTTCACCCTTTTATATTTATATATCCATTTATGATCTTTTCACATTATTGTTCTTTTCCGCATCTTGTTTCATTGGTTCGCCTAGGCAAATGTTGTTTAGGTGCCATCACGAGCCCTTGGAAATTGGGTCGTGACATGCTAAAAAAAGAAGAAGACGCTCAACATTTTGCCAATCAGATTCTTCTAGGTGATACACTTCAGCTACTTTGCGATTAAAATAATTAGTAATAGGCACTCGTAAATTGTAAGCAACAGTCAAAGAGTCATATACAGTGTTCCACCTAGTTGAAACTTCCTTGGGAACTCTTCTAGGACCTATACATCTTTCACACACTCTACTTGAAAGTTCCTCCATCTATCAGGTTTTTTAGATTTAAAAATATAACTAATTGCGAGTCTAACCTTCATAATAGTAGGATCAAATAACTTAAGGCCATCTTTTACAACTAAATTATATATATGACATGCACATCTAACATGAAACAATTCTTCAAAAGGGGAATGCAATGCGGGTATTAACTTAGTAATAGCATAATCATTGTTTGTAGCATTATCAAGAGTTATACTTAAAATTTTATCACTAAGAAAATACGCCTTACAAATATCCGAAACTTCTCTCTTAATAAATGCTCCCGTGTGTGGTTCATCGACAGCAGAATATGCTAAAATTCTTTTTTGCATTACCCAGTTAAGATCTATCCAATGACAAGTAACTGTTAAATACTCATACCCATTAATACCACGACCCAAATCAGTAGTAAGACAAACTCTACAATCAAAGTGATAAAATATATATCGTAAATATTGTCTATATTCATTTTTAAATTTTATAATATCACTTCTAACCGTAGTTTTTGGAAAACCTTGAAAAGATGGATTATATACGGTTTGAATATAACGAATAAAACCTTGACAAGAAGCAAATGTAAAACGTAAGCACTCTACCACAATCATTTTTGCCATTTGTTCCCTATCTTTCTTTTTATCATAATGCATAAGCCCCCCCGTCACTTGGTTAATTTCCTGTTGGACTCCACTACCTTGCGATGGAGCCATTCTATTCCCTGAACGAGGGCCACCCGGTCTCCTTTCCCATTCATCCTTATAATGGTTTTCTAAGTGTGTTCTCAACTTTCCCGTCCCACTATTATGGCTGCCGGTTTTAAAATCCCAAACTTTTGCACAAATATTACATTTAGCTTTCTGAGCCGCAACATTTTTAGTCATAAATTTCCACACATCCGATCTTTCGGGGTCGTGCATATCGTTCTCTACTAGGAGGCATAGGTGGTAATTCAGTTTCTTCAGGTTCACCTTGAAATTGACTAGTGGGTGTTTCTTCTTCAGGTTCACCTTGAAATTGACTAGTGGGTGTTTCATCATCTAAATTAGCCCCTTCGGTATTATCTTCATATTGTGTCTCTAACATATCATTATTTAGTGGTTGATCAAAATTTATATCATGCAAAAATTGCGAGTCATCTTCCTGAGTAAAATCATCTAGAAGAGAAGGAGCGCTAGAAGTACCAAGTGGTCTTTTTCCTAAAGCACGACTACGTCTATCATCCCCCCCTCGGTTAGAAGCACGTGATCTACGACCACTACCCGTAATTGATCTCCAAATTCCAGACATTTTTATAATTACTAAAATATGCTTCAAACAAATTACTAAAATATGCTACAAACAATAATATTGCACAAAAATAAAATAGATAATAAAAAGTAAGAACGAGTTTACTTGATATCGTGAACTTAGAATGTAGAACTTAGGAAGTGAAAGTTGAAACTTGACCGGAACCGCACCGAACAATATTTCCACTTTACTCCAAATATTTTTTTGTAATGCAATTTAGCAAATAGCCTTTGTAGAAATAAGAGAGATTGATAGAGATTTAGAGAGAATATTAGAGAAATTGTGAATAAATTGATGAAATATGATGGTATTTATAGAAAAAATAGGTTGGGGGGGTATGGGGGCGCCTAGGAGGGTGGGGGGCAAAAAATAGCCGTTTTTTGCCGTTGGGCCAACGGCTGTGCGTGAAATAGCCGTTGCCCAACGGCTATTTTTCGCACAAAGCCCACCAGATTCCGGTCCGGTCCGGACCGGTTCCGGTCCACTTTGGTCCGGTTCATCCGGTCCATTTTGGTGGTGCCGAATCGGAAACGGGACGTTTTTTTTTTTTTTTAATATTTGGCCCGGTTTGCGCCGGTCTGGACCGGTTTCCGGTCCGATCCGGCCCGGTGCAAACCAGGCTATTAGACAGCCTTAGTCACCACTGATCACTCTCTCACAGAAGGAGCCAAGATGGCTATGCTGCCACTAGCTACTTTACGCAGATGCTTCTGTGAAAAGAGTCAAAATGAGCATTTCCAACCCGGCAGCATTTGCATGTCTTTTATAGACGTGGCGAAACGTATCGTTGGCAGATATTCTCATGATCAGCCTTTAGATTTGTATCAACACGTACTTACCATGCAATGCTTCGAATCCGTTATAAATACTCGATAGAATTGAGTACTTCACCATCACAATCACTAGCAATTCACCTCTTCCAACACAAAAAATAGTCAAATACATATCTTGCCATGGCGAAACTTTGCATTGTTGCAGCTCTTCTGTTGGGCTTGTTAGTCGTTGCAAGTGCCAACACCTTCACTGTTACCACCACTGTGACGGAAGACGAGATCGAAAATCAGGGATCCCAGCAGAGGTGCCAAGAGCAGATTCAGAGGCAGAGGATAAACCACTGCAGGTAACTGTCTAAAGACGCCCTTTCCCTTTAATTAGAAAGGGGTGTATTCGAGAAATATTTTTTTAAGTGTGTCACCAAACTCTAATAAAAACGTATATATCTTTCTTTTTTTCCTAAACAAGGGAGTTCGTGATTTTGTAGTCTTTTACAATTGTAATTTTGCTTATGTAACATTGCTACACCAGAGTTGAAATAAAACATTAAGATATTTAATGTAATATAACAGATTTTTGAAGGGTCATTTTTGTATTCAAATTGTAAAGTACTACGCTTGGTTCAAATTCACTTACAATTGAATTGTAACAATAAATTGTCACCGATGGCAGGATGTACCTTTCAAGAGGCCGCCAATACGGCGATGAGCTGAGCATGGTGACAGAAGATAATGAAGATGATGATGATGATCTCCGACAGTGCTGCCAGGAATTGAGGAACTTTGACACCCAATGCCGCTGCGAGGCCATTAGGAGGATGATGATGCAGGAGCGTGGCAGCCGAGGCCAAGAGTCCGAGCGCATGATGGAGAGAGCTCGTTATCTCCCTCGTATGTGCAAAATGCAGCCTACCCAGTGCCGCTTCTAAGCTCATCGAAAAGTGGAGACGTTTTTATCAATAAATAAAAACACACCATCGTGTGTGAGAGTCGAGACTGCTTAGTCTAGCTAGCTAGTGTTTATGTTTTGAATGCATGTTATGAAGGGTACCGCATATATAAGCGCGGCCACGAATGTAGGAGACACGTTCAATATGAATAAATGTTAATGTACCTTGTTTCCACCTTTTCTATTTCATATGCATTAATACGGCAGACTGGTTAATACTTCCTCCGTCTCATTTAAATTTAGTTGTCGCTTTAAGTTTTTTCACGCCTAAAATTATTAAATATGGTCTTTATTTTACTATCTTATCCTTTTTAATGTTTCACCAATATTTTTTGAGAATTTAAATTTTTTTAATTATTAGGGATATAATTAGAAAAAAATTAATCTATTTAGCCTGGAAATCCTAAAGTGACAACTAATTTGGGACGGAGGGAGTACATACTAATAAAGACTCTTGTTAAGACTCTTGTTTTGACTCTTTTTAAGTGTAATGGAGAGAAGCAAAATCCATATAATAAGTAATACTGGCTAGTGATGAGATAGTAGAAGCTGGATCCATATAATTAATAGTACTAGTCCTTAAAATTTAACTGGCTTATATAGTATTGCATAATAAGAGATGAAATAATGTGAGTTTAGTGGAGTTATTTTCTCCAGCTATACAAAACCTCATTTAATATTTCTCTCTTCAGAACTTAATCTCATAACTATACGTTTCACATGTTTCCCAAGTTTTATTAGCCTACATGAGCAATTGAAGCTAGACATATGCTCTTGCTAGACATGTGCTCCTTATAAGATCACTAGTAGCAGTAGCAGCCGCGCTCAACTTTGCTACACAAGTTGCATTCATTTGGTCGGATCACCAAAGTAACTGTGATGATCACCAAAGCAGCGGTGATGAAGGCTGACACGATTGATCGGAACTGTTGGCCCATCGCTTTGTCAGTCCATGAATATGCCGCACCCAGTTACCCAGTTAGATGAGCGCCTGGACATGCCGCACCCAGTTAGATGAGCGCCGAGAATTAGTGACGATCAGCCTAGCAGCTCAAAAATAACGAGTGGTCCTCCAAGTCCGTACAAAATTCCTGGGATCGCCGGGAAAGGAGCGTATATCCTACGTGGAAGGAACAACCGTTCCAAACAACTGGAATATCACATGGTTTAAGAAGTATTATTCTTGAAAGGTCAGTAGGCCTGCATATTCAGGATATATGTTTACTTACTTTCTTGTCTTTCTTATGTTAAGTTTATTAAAACTTGTATTAGGCCCGTGTGCCCACTTTACTTGACAAAACTACTACTTTATTGTTGGTCAGTTTTATCTCGGTGTCACACTCGGATCATCTAAATCCCCGGCCACACTCTGAGTTGAAGTAAACCACTCACTCCCCACTACAAATTAGAATTAAGTGCTTGCTCAGGCTAGATTAATTCTAGTTAAATCAAGTACGTTGAAATTGTCAATTCAACATTTGCACCTACGTGAGCCAAGAACCCCGCCTACACACTGTTGTAAACACTTATTACTCGAGCGGACAAGTACAGTCATTCTCTATGAACACAAAAATGCTCTGTCTTAACGAACTAAAGACGTTCTCTTGTAGGCGCGGAAAACGCTCTGCTCAAAGACATCTATTGCGGACGCACCTAAGCCATCACTACTGATGCACAACAAAAGCTGCTCTCTACGAGCGAATGTATGTCTTAAGTAGACGACGCCCGAATAGGCGCATAATGCTACTTGACTACATTCAAGTAAAAATGCAAGTACGCACAAAATAAATACAGTATTAGCTGGTGAACGTCCGCATTCATTAATATCAAAGGTCTGTAAGCTACAATGTACAATTGAATTTTGTATTCAACACTGTTTACAACAATTCTCTCTAGCTACTACAAGGAAGCTCCTGAAACTCCATCTTATTAATGGTAAGAAAATAAGAATAAGAATAAGAATACAAGCAATGCTGCAGAAACGAGATTTGCAAAACAAAGTAAGCACTTGCCAACTTAACTTGCGTAGATGCTATGCACTAATGCTGCAATTAAGAAGGTTTTCTCCATGTAATACAGTAGATTACTGTTAAAAAAAATGCAGAAGAATATCAATCAATCGCAGGCTGGAGAATTGTGTAACTTGAATATTGTTTAATAAATTTTCATTAGTTTAACCATTTTTATGTATGATTTTACTTTTGTCTCTGTCATTCTATAGTAAAACTTATCAAGCAAAACGAGAACAGGAAACACGAATGAGTCATCAAGTAAAAGACTCCATTTATCTTCTCTTTTTTGTTTCAAAATCAAGAGAAACGAACAGGGGCTAGGAGAGTATTGCCTTCTGGTCTTTTCTCTTCCCTACTACCTCGTCTCTGAGGTAATCTTTTTCTTCTACTATTTGTTTTTTCATGAAAAACTAGTAAACTACAAAGCAAATGTTATGTTACAACCACCTCTAAATGAGTGTCTTAGTATACATCAAACCCTGTGGTTATTGCCATTGGGAATGTACACACATAAGTATACAATAAGACCCCCAATTTGGAAATTTACACTGGCCTCACCAAATCAAAGCCATAGTATACAAAGAAGTTGCTGTTCCTCGACATGGCCAAAAAATTTGAGTACCGGAAATTGTCATAGCCTATCACTTGCTTTGGCTACCTGTTGGCGTTGGCTGCCTATTTTAACCAACATCATTAGAAAATCATAATTAGTTTAGCAGAAATTATGCAGCAAATATTGCCAATTTATTTTCTAAGATACTGGTACTTAACCAATAGCAGCTTTCGATAAACAATCTATGCCCGCCAATAGTCTAAATTCCATAGTACTTGCAATGTTATAAATACAGTTAGATGCACATTGCACATGTATACATTAACTGCATTTAGGACATTACCTTTTTAAGATATTTCTTGTGAAGTTTCATTGCACCAGTGCAAGCCTTTTTGGCATCCAGGTTTCCAGTGATATCATTCAGTATCTGTTAAAGAGTAAACAAAAAATTAAAGTAATTTTTGGAGAATCGTAATAGCTCTAAAAATGTATGTACTTCTCAAACCAACCTTAACGACATCGTCCAGTCCTTTAGCTTCTGTCAGCAACTTCGTGCTCTTGTCTTTCAAGACACTGGCTACTAGGAAAACGGAAATTGGGAGGGGAGCTCCAGCACCTTTGCCTCCATTTTTCAAATTCTCTCTCTCAAACTTCCCACACTGACGTGTCGATTTTGGTTTTCCTTTAGATCCTTCAGACTTTTCAGAAGCTAAGTCAGGGTCTTCATATATAAGAAACAAGTCGGGATCATATTCCAGGGCCCACATCATCTGTTGCAAAAAGGTGATGAGCGAGTAATAAAAAATTTAGAGACGCTATGAAAATCATGGAGAGACTATAAATGTATACATGCCTCAGGGAAGGAACAATAATCATTAGTTACTCCTGAGATCACCATCAGGAGAGAAATCCTACCTCCCATAGATATAATGAATCGGCAAAAGAAAATTCTCGACGGAACAAAACCATGAGCATCCGGATAGCAAATAGGTAATCACCTCCACCTAATGTCTCTGTGGGACAAGACCAGAATGAGATCCAATGTTACTATTTCATAGGAGATATGATTGTTATTCTTTATATCTCGACCAATTTAAATATTTAAAGACTTGTAATGGAGACCACTTCTCTACTGTTGAGTGGAATAGTTGGCTAATAACACACTTCTATGGAAGGATCATACTGAAACACTAGGAATCCTATAATTTAGCACTAAACAGAAATATCATATTTTATTCTGGCATATTGGAGAAAATATAAACTAGAATTTGACTGACAGAATAGCCAGCAGGTTGCTGTTACTAAGCTGACTTCTGCAGAATGTATCCTATGGCAAATAGAACACAGGGAAATGCTTTTGGTTTCCAGTCTTCTAACGACTGTCAGTAAGTTTCTCCAATTTACAATTTAGAACAAAAACTTCTGATTACGAATTCTTGGACAACATAGTATGTAAAGCATCGTCCAGTCACTTGACTAAGATACGCAACTGTTGTTCTTAGTTCTTGCAATAAGATATACCTAAGCATTGAGACAAAGACCAGATAAAGCAATAAGAAGATATGTTTGTTTACTGGACTCGGTATGTATGTATTAAAGGGAAAAAATCATACCCAAGTGGCGATGAAGTTTAGGATCAATAACTTGTGTTACTGAAGCTAGATTACTCAGCTGTGCCTCTACTCCAACAGACCTCTCGGTGCATCTGAAGTTTCCTCTCTTTAAAATTTCACATAACACTTGGAGTTAGACACTAGAACTGCAAAAAGCATAATCCTTACAGTAACACCAATAACGGAAGGTGCAACACAAAATATAGCTACTGAAGATGCATAGGTTCGCAGAAATTGCCAAATGAAGTTTCATGTAACCTGAGTGGTATAACAGGTAGCTTATCCACCTCACAATATGCTTTATCTTATGAGCATTTATCTGCTATATTTTTTTTTATGAATTATATTCTGATATAACAAGAAATCCTTCTTCTATTGGGTTCATGAGTATTTCCCTCCCTACCATGAGTAATTTCCTAACCTCATAATATGCTCCACTTCAACTGGAAACGCTGAAGGAGTTTTCCTAATCATATAAATTGCTGATCAATTATAAGAAGCTTAGGAATTGCATATGTCAGGTTTCTTACGTACACTTGTGTGCTAATATTCTAAGTGCACGAGAACACAAGAGTTTCTACGCAAATCAACAATGTGGCATACATGAAGATTCAGCAAATGAAGAGCATAACTGTGCTAGATAATACTGGAGAGCACACAGTAAATGAAAAATATGATCTACACAATTAGAATGGTGAAACATGTGTTGTGAGTAAGGAAATTAATATATACCAGTCTCCTCATTAAGCGTTCGAAGCACCAAAATGCATCAGCCTCATCATCAAGAAGAATGATCATGGGAGAGCACAGGTCACTCATTCCTGTTCAGCATTGTCAAGAGCTAAATAGTTTCAGCAGAAAAGAAATAGTATATAATTTACTACAAAAAGGAGACTTTAAAACATTGAAATAAAAATGTAAAGAATGTTGTTATCTTTAGAAGCTGATTCTGTGCATTGATAACTTGATATAGGTAATGCTGAACAATGTGACATACAAGTTGCTATGGAAAATGACATAAAAGGTGATATATAAACCATAGATCCCTTCACATTTCAAAAAGTTTATCAACAAATATGCATGCATCTGAGAGAAACATTCAAACTAAGTGTTCATAATTTTTTTTCCTCAAGCGTAAAACTTATTGATTCCCATCACAAGCCTAGTGAGAACTAGTAAAAATGTGAAAGTAGGAAATACAAAAATCTGTAAAAGAAACTTAACAAAAACTTATGCTAAGTTTGAGCCATTTCAGACAACTGCCATAATTCACTACGGTCTGGGAATAATAGGATTAAAATAGAAGTTAATACTAGAAAATTCCATGTTACAAAGATTATATGATAACCCACCTTGACAATAATTAACATCTTTGTCGAACCAAGCATAAACAGACAGAATATCCCAAAGCTTAGCTAGATTCTCCTGTTTCTCGTAAAATACAAGTGTCCTGTCGGTGCGAACAACATCAAGTCCTAGCATAAACACATAACCCAGAGTGAGAATGTTCCTATATAAACAAATAACTTATCAACGTGAAGTGAAAGAGTATCAACAAGTGATTACCAATACTAAGAGATAAATAGGTCTGGAATCCTAAATCAAATTACTACTGGATTTTCAAACAGAAAAATCTCTGTAGATCAACAATTTTCACCAACCTATCTGGTGTAATGAGAGTTTCCACTGGATTATTCTTTTGTCGTGCTCCTTTACCATATCAAATCCAGCCGAAGCACCTGCACTAGCATGCAGTCAAGTTTTCTTAACCATATGAAGTACCAAAAGTTATACCACCATATACTGTGTGTGTGTGTGTGTGTGGGGGGGGGGGGGGGGGGGAAGTCGAGTTGAAAACTCAACTTCTGCAGGATTACCATTTTGTTGTCCACGTGAAGTTAATCCTTTTGCCGCTTGTGCCTCTTGGAGGGTAATCGGATCTAGGATAGGGTCACCATCTTCATTAATTACAGGTGCAGTAATAAACCTACAACTTCCGATCATGGGAAACATGGTGCGACATTCTTCTTTCAGTACAGCATACTGTGCCCTGAGTGTAAATAGCAGAACTCTATGTCAAGGATACCATTTGGAATATGGATGTGGTATATTGTCCCCTAGAATGGAAAATCATCCTCCTTTTACATGACAAGATAAATTTAGCGGAATCATATCAATGAATCATGATCAACTGTGCCTTCCCAAACTAGTTGGGATGTGCTACATATATGGTCTATATACATTCCACTCTATTGAGCAAAATCATATCATGGTCACAAAAGTTGTAGAAGGTCAACCACAGGCCTGAACTCTTCAAAAACCAAAAGCTCCAATAGAGTAAAAGTTTCAGAAATGCAACATTAAAAACATTCCTCTTGTCATTAGCAGTGAAGATAAGATGCAATGTGTATCGTTTGTTAATGAAGAACAATCTCGTGACTACTGGAATCATCAAATATGACGTCTGAAGGTCAGATAACACTTATAGAGAGTGTAATCAATTTGATGAGCTGACGGGTTGATTAATATGTCACGAAAAACCCTGTATGGAGCAGTTTTCACTTTTTCCAGTGCACTGATACTTTTTCCAATGCACTAAAACAGTTTTCAAGTGCATCTCCAATAATAAATTTCCAACTTACTCCATTAAAGTCAAGTGACGAACTTGCACTGATTAACTAAAACTAGGCAACATTCAAGTGCTTTATATGTTCTGCAAACTTAGCCACAAAAGTTAAAATACCTTCGCCGTTGTCGCAAGTGCTCTCGTTCCTCAAACGTGCTCTTTGGATCATAGCAACCAAGTAAAAATTCCCAAACCTCACCTCTAATTGATGGATGAATCCCCTGTGCCATAGATACTTGATGATCAGTAATCTTCTACGCTAATCACCTTGCCAAAAATTACATGTAATGCATATTCATTGAATCAGTACCCAAAGAGCAAAAAGGAAAAAGAGAACAAGGAAAATCAGCCAGCATATAAAACCGTATAATAGAAGCTTTTAAGAATTATATGTATGCAAGCCTACAGAAATTTGAAATCAATAATTCAAACTTACCCCACGATGAATTCGACTTAGCGTTTTGCTTATGTCAAGATAACCTTCTGGGGTAAATGCAGCACGCCATTTCCTAGCACTTAAGGTTTTCCCAGCCTGAATAAGTAGAAAAATAAATATTATATTCAAGAGAAATATGACACATACTTCTGGCCAGAATGAAGTCTGATAATGCAGATAATGTATCAGATTTCTGATGGTAAACAGACAAATGACAGTAAGTAATTCTTTTCATAACAAAAGGAGAGGGTATTTTACTTCCTCCATGTTTTAAAATGTCAACCAGTTCCTGACATAAAGATGCAACTTACTTAGAGGCAACACATACTAGGTTGGCAGAGGTGGAATAACTAGGGAGTTAACATTTTTCAAGAGAACTATGATACATATTTCTGACCAATCTTTTTTTGGATAAAGGTAAATGATTTTATTTATAATAAAGGGGGAAAAACTCTGTATACAAGAGGTATACAAAGAGTAAAAAGCCTACACCAACATATAGTTCTCAACAAAAGAAGCCCAATCATCTATACTCAATTACACATTGGAACCTCATGGGTACACCAAAAAGAAACTAAAAACAAAACGCTATTATGCAATCTACTAAAATCACTCTCTATTCCTTCAAAAGCACCCATATTTCTCTCTCTCCATAGAATCCACATAACAGCTAATGGAGCAACCATCCCATGCTCTAGGTCTTCTCTTCCTTCCTCTGAATGCCCAATTATACATCGCCTCCTTCACAGCGCTCGGCATCACCCATTGAACTCCAAACATGTTTAAAGCTACTTATACAAATGATTGATATCTGATAACGTACACAATGTATCACATTTGTGATGGTAAATAGACAAATGAAAGTAAATAATTCATTTTATAATAAAAGGGGAAAGGTGTATTACTTCCACCATATCTCTAAAATGCATCCAGTTTCCTGACATTAGATGCAACTCACTTAAGGACAGATACCATGCACTCAAGACAGTAGTCATTGCAAGATGATAGGTATAACTGCCTAGTCTCTTTACGCCTTCCTTACATTTCCATATCCTCAATTTTCTATTTTTCTCCAAAATTTCTGAAAGGGGGCATAAGGTTTTACACCCCCCCCCCCCCTCCCCGACTAAAATCACTTTGCCCTAATGTACGCACTCTCACATATCACAATCTGCACCTCTAATAAACTACCCAAAGTTCTGACTGAAGAGACCGTGCGAACAAGGTCACACCATCTGTGCCACAACCGTCATAAAACAAACACGATTTGATTTTTTATAGTATGAACCATGTGCCAGGCACCTGATCACTCTCATATTAAATACAACCAGCCTATCATGATGAAAGGGAAGGTAGAATTTGGAAGATATCCGACTCCTCCCCTCCTCGGCTTTTCTTTCTATCCTCTCTATCTCTACTCCTGTTTCGGAGCTCTCCTTTCAGCTTCTTACTCTCAGTTACATCTCTCTTCTCTTACTGATTCTCTATCCTCAGTCTTTACTTCAGTTCTTAAATTTTATTCTTTCCCCTTTTGATTATGCCTCTACTTCTTGATGCTCCACCAATGTGTTGCTACGGAATACTGAATAACAAAATCCAATTGAGTTGCAGATATGACTTCCAATGTAATACAGTAAGGTTTTCCTATTGGTTCAGCTTCTATCAGTAGTAGTAATAGGGTGTTGTTGGACTATTATCAGTGTTTGAGTTGCTAAGCAGTTATATCGAAGTTGTCATATTGTAACGATGAATGCATGTGAATGAGACCGGCATTACCGAATTTACCTTCCCTTAATCGTGAAGTACTACTCCTTAATTAGCTAGGGTCACTACAATTGCTAACCATCATGCCAAGACTTATCATTAAATGTTTTCACTCCAGCTTCATTCCTATGTCAGTGTCATCTAAGGGATTCTTGACCATCGGGTTAGAAAGTGAGAACATAAAAAGATACAACTACAAGATCAGAGGAACAGAAAGCAAATAAATTACTTCTTGTAGCTAGCAGCCACTGAAACTTGTAAAGCAAATTCCTGTGGCCCCATTCCCCTCTTCCTACTCAAAAAACTAGGTAACCTTGCACCAAATTCCACTCTTCTAGCCAAATACTAAATCTGAATGCAAACTGAAAGAAGTATCAAATTATTAGGCTCTATGCCTCTAGCAACTTCTGAGAGCAAACTAATGAATGAAGCACTCATTCATTGCTTTGAAGTAATTGACTACATCTGATAGATACTTGTTTATTGTTATTGCAGTTTATTATCTCCATTTGGAGTCCCGACTATAAGGTCTGAAAAAGAACCATCTTTTCTTAATAACCAAGAATCCCCGAGGGCCAGTGCACGGTTCGAACATGTGACGTGCTCTTGAACCACACATTTTAAGTTAAGCTCTCAACGACACATGATCTTTCCAATCTACACATCCCATAACATGAAACAATAGACTATCCCATTACTCATTGCAGAAACTTAAAACACATACTAAAAGCCAAAATAAAATCACAAGAGCATCAAAAATTCAAGACATTATTACAACAAATGCAAAGGGGTCACTTAATGATCCATTTTACAAGAAAAGCTTCTAATATAAAAAGGGGCGGTGCAGAAAGCATCTCGCGTTCATGCAAGAAAAGCTTCTAATATAAGACCATATAAAATTGGAAACATACTAACCTTGATTCTAAATCTAGTTTTAGGAACATCTGTACATTCAGGTCGAACCTGATAAAATGAATCAGCAGGAGCTCCTGGATCCCTCCACATTCTTTCTACTAATCTCTAAATACTTGCTACCTTCAAAATATCTCCTCAAAAATAAAATAAAAATCCAATCTTGAAAACCAAGAATAAAAAAAAAATACAATCTTGGAAACCAATAAAAATAAAAATCCAATCTTGGCAACTAACTAAGCTGCAGCTCAAGAACCCAAATTAAAGTTTCACCAAGAACAACAAAATGGGACCCATTTCTTTATTTTAATATCTATATATGACTAGCTAATTTTTTTTTTTTTTGGAAATTTTTTTACAGTTGAGGGTGGTTGATGGAATAGTAATGGCCATGGGGGTGGCATTTCTGTCTCAGAGAAAGACGTGGGGTCCACCAACTTGGTCCTCTATTCGCGGAGTACTACTTATAAAAGTAGAGATTCAGAGGTATTTTTTGGGAGACGTCTTTATGACGCGCATGCGGCGGCGCGTGTTCTTGAACACTGTTGTTCTTTTTTGCAGAAAATAGTGGCCGTTTGTGTCCGCAAGTATTGGAAATGGTCAACGGTCTACCGTATTTTTGGTGTGAAATCACTATGGTTTTTTTGGTCAATTTGTTAATTTAATATACTAATTACTTGTTTACTTAATAGCGTAACTAAATGTTTATAATTTATGAATGTTATCAACTAGTCAAGCTAGTTCTATCGAGCTCTAACCTAACTTAGTTGAACTTTGCTCAAACTTTAATAAAATCGATTTGAATTGAGTTACCATATCATCCAAAATCAAATTTAAATTCACTCAAGCTGAAGATAATCGAGTAAAAATACAACCGAGTTTAAATGGATTTGGCTATATGGTCAAACTGAAGGTCAGTGTCTGAATTGGCGGGATGGTTGTGATTTTGGTCATTTAATTGGACAGGAATAAGAAATGGTGTATGATATTTTTGTTATGAAATCATTAGAGCATTGAGTCAATTTTATGTACCAGTCAACTGGGTCCACAAATCAAATTGTAAGAACTTTCCTTGTATTTTGACTGCTTTCTCTGACTGTTGTAGAGAGAATGTAACTTGGTGTTGTTATTACTCAATCACATTGAGGAAGGTCAGGGGCGGAGCCAAAAATTAAAAGGAGGGGTTCAAAAGATACATACTTGGGATTTGAATTTGTGACGCAGATCAAATCTTGAACCCCTTTACTTCTACACTAGTATATTTCTTTGTGTTAAGGGGATTCAATAGTGTGTAGATAACCCAAAAAATAGTTTTTAACTAACTTGCGCATTATAAATTTTCAACCAAGGGGTTCAATGCCCCTACTCCGTACCCATTTTGATTAGTCGTGCCATCAAAGTCAAATTTCCATGCCCTCCTCTTCTGTGACAGCTATTTCCTCGTCTGGGAAGCAATCCTTAAACTCATGTTCCTCCTTGATAGGGTGCAAGGTGTTCTGCTATCGCCCTTCCTTTTTGGTTACATACGTGATGTCGAATTCAGACAGAAGCAGTAACCATCTTGCGGTCCTTCCCGTTACGTTAAGGCGGGTTTTTCGAACAAATACTTTTTTTGTAGGTCCATGGAAGCTATTAAATGTACTGGGAAAACTCAGTGTTCAATTTGTATGAAATCCATTTTTCAACTTCAAACAAGTAAGTGAGGTTACATAAATCCGTAGCCAGAAAAATAAATTGTTTTTTATGGAAAGTATTTTCTTATATTCAATTTTGTATTGGACAAGAAAGGAATTCCCTTTGTGTATGCGCGCCTCAAAAAGGTATAGTACTCGATTCCATTACATGCATAGGGGGCAATCGAAAAAGCCAGCATTTCTTGGAATACTGACTAGACTATAATGTTACCAATAATTGTACTAATCTAACCGCATATGTCTTTCTCCTACCAAAAGGAAAGAAAAAAGAAAGTAAGAATTTTCCCTTTGCTTTGACAATGAAATTCTGCCCCCGGTCCCCTTCATAAAAAGGGAGAGATTAATTGATATATTGTAGAATCTATGCTGAATCACCATTTGGCAGGACTACTAGGACTTGGGTCTCTCTCTTGGGCGGGGCATCAAGTACATGTATCTTTACCGATTAACCAATTTCTAAACGCTGGAGTAGATCCTAAAGAGATACCGCCCAAAAACGGGAATAGAGGTTTTAGTAGTTCCTTACTTAATACACTAATCTATTTAGAGTCAAGCAAGCCTTTCACCTGGCTAACACAGAAAAAAGCACCAGCCGGGCCTCTCTCTTTGTTTCGATGAAAGCCTCAACGCTCGCGTTCTACGGGGAACTTTTTTGACTATTTACCTTCATTAAAGCCGGAAGCAAAGGGCGAAAAATTGAACCCCTTCATACTACATGGCTCCGCCCCTGATGAAGGTTCATGAGTTTCTTTGCTTTTTTTTCCTTTTTGGCTTGTACTTTCCTTTACTATTTTTGGCCTTAGGGAAGAATTTCTTTGAAAGTATTATAGAATCATGCATATCTAATTCCACTTGTTGTGTTCACGTTTAATTTTCTCATATATAAATGCTGAGGAGCTTTTACTCGTGGCTTCGCTAGCTAGATTCCATACCCCAACTCACAAGACATGAAAAATTCTTGATAATGGTCAAGGAAAGTATAAACCTAGAATACGTTACTGAAAAAGTTCTAAACAACAATTTCCTCTCTAGGCTTTATGCTTTGCAATGGTCGTTAAGAAATCCAAAGTTGGAAGAATAACAAAAAGAAGCTAAAGCTTCACTGACACAGCTCGTAAAGTTCATGCAACTCTGCACCTACAAATATACCTCATTATCATTTGTCATTCTCATCACCAAATTAGTTTTCCACACATCCAAAACAAGTTCTAAGAGACCTTGTTTGCAGTTCAAGAATTTAATATCTTGTTCTTCATTTTCACAATGGCTCAAACAAGTTCAAGATCAAATAAAAAAGCCTTTCATATCATGGGCTTGCTCAATCTTTTGGTATTGTTCAAGAATGCCAATTCTTACGAGTTCAAAGTAGGTGGTTCCGGAGAATGGAGTTCCAATGCCAACACTTACAACCAGTGGGCTGAAAGGAGTCGATTTCAGATTGGTGACACTTTATGTAAGTTCTGTTGATTTCAATTAACACATGAATTTTGGCTCCAAAGTTAGGTGGATCAGACTTCAGCTCAAACTACATATAACTATGCAGAAAAGTTTAAAAAAACAGTAATTTACACATATAACAAGATCATGTTCAGTCAGAATTCACTAACTCTAGGTCCAAAATTTCCCTCTGTCTAGACCATGCACAAGTTTGTTTTTGACACCATTTATCGTTTTACCTTGGCAGCGTTCGTCTACCCTGCTGATAAAGACTCAGTGCTTCTTGTAAACAAGCAAGACTATGATAATTGCAACACAGCTTCTCCAATTGAAAAGTATACTGATGGACACACAGTGGTCAAGTTCAACCACTCTGGGCCATTCTACTTCATTAGTGGTGTTCATGACAACTGTGTCAAGAATGAAAAGTTGCATCTTGTGGTCATGGCAGATAGAAGCAACCGCAACCAAACAGCAGCATCTCCTCCTCCTTCCCCATCAGCAGAAGATGTTCCCCCGTCACCAGCCCCCTCCGGTGAAGAGGCCCCATCTCCACCTACCGGCTCAGTAGAAATCAATCCAACTCCAGCACCTTCTCAAGAATCATCTCCACCAAAGAATGGTGCTTCTTCAATTGTCATGAGCTTTGTTGGCTCCACTGCAGCTTTTATTGGTTCCTCAATCCTCCTGGGATTCTGATGATGAGTTGTCAACTTGTTTAACCTTACTTGTATTCTATTTGTTGTTATTTTGTTTTTTATTTTTGGGCTTTCTTTTCATGGTTTTCCCATTTTGCTTCCAGTGAATATAGCTGGGAGTACAAGTGCAGATTTGTTTTTTATTGGTTCGATGATGACAATAAATAATCTGAGAGTTGTGTAAAGTTTGCATTTGTTATTCCTAAATATTGTAAGATGAATGTACAAAAAGAAGAGCGAAATAAACTTCTTTTCATTTTGCGTGGATTATAGAAGAGGCGCCCCCATGTTTTTTTTTTAAGTTACACTCAACTTCCACCATTAACTTAAAGATCCACAAATTGCCTAGCTTCCTTTTCAACACCAAACCACATGCTTCACATTTAACTACGTATATCCACTCATCCAGACCACCAATACTCTTGTGGCAAGCAAAATGTTTTACTCCGCAACAGTGAAGAGAGTCTCTAATGTTGGTATGTATCAAAAGCGGGTATATCCAACTTAAATATAGTCCATGAATAAAGTTTATATCATCAGTCTACACTGTTTTCAAAAGTTTTTTCCTAGCTCAACTTTTTTCACGATTCTCATTGTGTTGTGCAGAATTGAGTCCAATATGCCAGCAACCTGTAACGCCAAAAGAACGAATGTAGGAGCATCTTTATCAAGATAGCATAAATAAAAGAGAAATGTTATGTGCGGGAAGGAGTGAGGCGGGTGAGGGAATGAAGGTGGGTGCAAGGGGAAGTAGGAGAACTGACCGTAAAAACACCACCAATTATAGCACAGACATTTGTAATAAAGTGTGAGAAGGACTTGGGATTTTCTGTAATTAAGACCTGATGACAAAGGACCAATATTGAGGAATAGAAATCAAAAACCATTTTAATAAGCTCTATCACATAATCGTGAAATGGATTGATACAAAACCTGCATTGGCGATGGCTCATAATGAAATTTTGCTTCGGGTATATGAAGACTATGAGCCAAACTACTATGCGCTGTGTACTCATACTCCTCAATTAATTTGTAAGATCTTGTCATCACCTCCGTTTTTACCACTTGAAGATAATGTTCAATCTGCAAATAAAAGGTCAAAAAATTTAAAGGTGACCCAGGTTTCTCCTTCGTCATAGTAATTGTTTATGATGACACCAGATTGGAGCAGATATTAGAGGGATACTAGAGGCTAAAGCACCCAAAAACTTGTGATAAGGGGACCAAGCCTTGACTGAGAATTTCTTCATACTTCTTGGAAGATTTTATAAACTGAAGCCAGTAAAAGCAGCAAAATGTAGCATTTTAATTAAGTTTTTAATCCTCACATCCAAATTTCACATAGTTATGTAAAGCCTTTTTGGTATCACATAGTAAAGGCAGAAACTAGAGATCTTTCACGGTAACTGAATGCTTGTAGAAGATGCTTCCACGCAAGGCTGCAATCACATCTAAATAAAATGAGATGCAGTGAGCGAGTAGGAAGCTTACGGTAACATTTTCTGTGGATTCTCTTGGATTAGTAATATATGTGTTTCCATTCAACCGTTCATGGCTTCGGCCCAAATGTGGTAGCATTCTCTTCAAATCACTCATTACCTTCGGAGCTATCGTCTTGCCAAAGGAAAAGCGGGTAATTACATGTGACATGTTCATCTGAGAAGCATCAAATGAATGAGCTGCTGAACGAGCTGATATGACAAGGTTGCCTGGAACCTGAAGAGTACATAGTGAAACTTGATATATTAGTTTTTTGGAATATTTAAAGATTAGCAAGACAACTACTCGTGAGCTCTTAAACAATCTTAATGCCCAGGCATGGACTTCAAATTACTGATCCAAAGTAGTTTAAGCACCAACTCCCTTAAGTTCTTTTCCTCCAGTTGCAGCTGCAGAGGGGGGATACAGGGAGGCAAAATGATCCAAAGGATAAAAGTAGATTTGATGCTCAAGAAGGGTTCCCAACTAGTTGGGCTGCCTCAGCAATACCTTCTCTGCTTATGAATGCACCAGAATAACTTTAACTGAGTAAATGTCCACTTATTCTCTACCGGTTCCCATTGATAATTTGTTTACCTTCTTAACACGTACAAACCCTTCTATTCTGCATCCTCCAGTCACAGGAGCAGGTCTTTTAATGTCAGTTGACAGCTTGGTAGACGTATTATCTGAAGTAATCATTTGAGACTCTAACTTGATAGGTGTAACCAAATCTTCCATCATCTGCAGAAGATAAATCGCGATCATATCAATTGCATGATAGGAATTTACTGAAATAACTTACCTTATCAAAAAAAAAA
Source organism: Petunia secreta (assembly GCA_029990175.1). NCBI lineage: Eukaryota > Viridiplantae > Streptophyta > Magnoliopsida > Solanales > Solanaceae > Petunia > Petunia secreta. The sequence continues at coordinate 15,792,790 of JARKIP010000013.1, read as the reverse complement.
AAAAAAAAAGAAATTACTGAAATAACTTATAACGACATGCAATGCCCCATGGCCCTTCGAAAATTAGGTCAAAACATTGTGTCCAGTGATTTAAGAAGGCAGCATTATGTGAAAGCTCTGTACTATTTCCTCAATCTTAACCATCTTTAAGTTGTCCTCTTTCATGTTTTCTTATTTTCCCTCAATGCTCTTAGCCACCGCAGAGGCCCAAGTATTTACTAACCTTGACTAGGCTATCCGTATCACGATCACCATAGTATGACTCGTGATCATGGTGTCCATGATCGTCTCTGCGCGGCAAACATAGTAAGCAAAAAAAAAAAATTTAGAAGAACCATGTAAATGAGAATTAAGCTAAAAATCCTGAAATCATTAAATTTCCAAGTACATGTCCAATTATCCAATTTAAATCAAGAAAGTTAACAAACATTAACCTACTCGCAACAAAATGAATTTCCCTTTTACCTCCTCTATCCGAACACTGGGTAGCATCCTGCTCTAATTATTCAGAAAGTGGAATGCAGATATCAACTCCAGGAAGGGTAACTATACTTATAACTCTCACAGGAAAAAGGTAGATATGAACTTCAACAATGTTATCATGCTCCTTAGCATGAAATATAGAGACAAATACACAAATGCAACTTTTTTTATAAGCGTATGCAACTTAGTCAAACTAATCGAGCCTAAAGTTTACAATAAGCGCCTAACACTTATTTACGTTCTTTTGAATTTGAGAGGGTTGGGATTACAGTCTAAACCAATAAAATATGAAGGACGTTAACCAAGCTATTCACAATTTAAATGATTGCAGTGCAAGTTCAATTATAATTCTTAAGTTATAAATTTCACAAGGGGATGAAGAAAGATGATGATTTACCTAACATCGGTTCCTTTTCTGAAGATGCGAATGGAAGGATACCCTTGAACGTGATTCCTGAACATTTATTAGTACTTCATTGTTAGGCATCAGGATTAAAAACACAATCATAACAAGAAAGATCATTAACTAGACAAATATTAGCCAAGACAACTCTACGAAATTCCATCCAAACTAATCAGAGAACACAAGGTCTCCTCCTTAGTAAAGCATAAATTACCAATTGTCCACCTAAATCCTCCCGTATCAGGTATGGTCTTATCTTTTTCATCATGGTTGTACTGCAGAAATTGAGAAATTGAGTTGAAGGCAGAGGTAATTCAGTATTAGGTTTGTAAATGAGGTAACATTACTAATAGCCCCTAAACATTCTGAAACCTCTCACAGTTTGAGAATCTACGAGACATTTGTATTCGAAGATTTGATGCTCAAATTAGGTCTTCAGTAAATCAGCCATGTAGAGCTTACGCTTTTTACACCATCGGATCGTGAGGAAACAATTTAATTAACCGTCTTTTGTTGAATATGTAAACAAAGACTAATAAACCAAAGTTCTAGGTTTCTGGTCAGATAGAGGTTTTACAGGACCGCCACAGCAACAATCTGTACCAAACAAGTAAATTTTTCACTCAAAAAGTACCTTCTACACAAATCAACTTCTTCAGTGCAATCAACTTTCGCCACAAGAATACGCCCATCCGATTCTAGATCATATCTGAAATAATCGAAAACTGGGACTTAGGATTACCATATCAGCATGGAATTGCTAGAAGCTCCATCTCAGATATACGATGGAGTTCAGCAAATAGTGTTCCTAATTGAAATTTAGAGAAGTATAGAAGCAACAAAGCAGACCTCTCTCTTATAATATTGGCTGCTTTCTCCCATGAAGGTTTCTGAGACAAACAGGCAACTATTTTCAGTAAAGGAAAAAAAATAAGATATCCATTCTATAGAGTGAGAACTTCTATCTTACAGCAAAATGAGTAGTTAAGCAACTTTTACTTTATCCAGAGGATAGCCATAATTGTTTTACATAAGATCAATTGTTAAAGCCGGTAATAGAAATGCATAGAGCAGAAAGCCCACTCAAAAACTGCCTTACTGCAAGAATGCGCTATTTCTATAAGGAGATGAAGTACAAGTGCACGAAACATCCTAGTCTATAATCCAAGATTAACAACAGCAGACACAGAAAAGGACACTTCTATGGCCAATCCCTCCTATTGCTTTGATAAATGGAAGATTCGAATCTCTGATAGTCTGATAAGAAACACCTTGCTTGGTTTGCTTTAGGGATAGGCACCAAAAGAAACACCTTAGCTACAAAGGCATTGCTCAACTGCTTTTCCTTCTAAAGAACTGTCATAACCTAAGACCTTATTTTTTTAACTATAGCTAGCTGAGCTAGTCTCTGATTCTTCTCTTTGTCTTTTAACTAAGTAATCTGCTTTTCATTCTTCTATGAATAGGATGCTATCCTTTTCCCCAATGATACTTACTGCATCCTTTAGGCGTGTATCAAAACAAGCATGCAGGCACTACCTTGCACAAGCCATTCCCAAAATCATTATGAGAAAGGACACCACTAACCCACGCTCAAACAGAAAATAAGACTTCTTGGCATCAAAGCAAATCATATACATCAAGAAACTTTCTGTGTAAACTAGCCTACAATCAGAAACAGGAAGAGAGGAAGCTAGCAGTTTGGTTGAAACAGGTAAAGTACCAGTCTGTTGCTCCAATAGCACCAAGGAGCAAAGAAATTTACAACCAATATTGGGAACCTGTAAAAGAGTGGTGATTAGAATAAGAAACCAACATTAACAAAGTGAAAACAGATGACTAAGGTGAGCTAATAACTCACTGGTGAGAAAGTCTATCAAAACTGTGTCCATTTAGGGAAACGGATCCTTCAGGAAATTCCTCATCATCTTCCTCATCATGTTTGATTGCAAGTGCAGTTGACCCTGAATGAAACTCAGAGCCAGTAGGTCTCAAGTTTTTATCAATGGAATGCTTGCGTACTGTTTTGGTTATATTCAGCCTATTCTGAGATTAATATATACAATCTGTTAATTACAACAACTTTTGGAAGGAAAACAAAAAAACTAATAGCTAATCAATCAAACTGCAATATACTTTAATAAACGTGCACTACTAGAATCATATGGGCAACCTTGCATCATTTGTCAATACTTGGTACACTAGGCAATTTATAGAATAACGTAGCTACTAATCAGTATTGGAAACAGCTTTGAACATTAATTGAAGAACATCGACATAGTTGAAGATATTTATCCCCTACGGGCCCTCAGAAAAATACCCATCAGCAATCAACCCAGAATTACAGTGATTCCAAAACCATCTCAAGAAAACAAAACTACTGAGTAATGAAACTCAGAGCCAGTAGGTCTCAAGTTTTTATCAATGGAATGCTTGCGTACTGTTTTGGTTATATTCAGCCTATTCTGAGATTAATATATACAATCTGTTAATTACAACAACTTTTGGAAGGAAAACAAAAAAAAGTAATAGCTAATCAATCAAACTGCAATATACTTTAATAAACGTGCACTACTAGAATCATATGGGCAACCTTGCATCATTTGTCAATACTTGGTACACTAGGCAATTTATAGAATAACCTAGCTACTAATCAGTATTGGAAACAGCTTTGAACATTAATTGAAGAACATCGACATACTTGAAGATATTTATCCCCTACGGGCCCTCAGAAAAATACCCATCAGCAATCAACCCAGAATTACAGTGATTCCAAAACCATCTCAAGAAAACAAAACTACTGAGTAATGAAAATTATATCACATATCCAACCCCCCCCCCCCCTTCTAGAGGCAAGCATTAAGGAGAAAGAAAAGCTCGCACAGGGCTAAGATAATCAAATATATCCTAAATATATAGAAGTTCAAGAACAGCCTCGATCAAAACATTTGAGATATAAAATATCAATATATCATAAAACAATTCTTCATAGGATTTCAGAAAGGCAAAGTTGGAAGTGCTAAAGTAGCTATCATATTTCCCAACAAGAACAGCTGGCCAACCAGGAGTTCTCTGCACTACTTCAGAAAGAGTAAAAAAGGAAGTGCCAAGTTGAGAAAAGCAAGTGTTGCATTAACTGCTCAACTCCAACCCAAAAGACCAACTTCTCTTTGTTAACAATAAACTATAACCTAGACCAACATTTCTTTGCTAACTTCATATTACACATTCATGACCTAGAGCACAGATCTTACTTTTGGCATACATAGGAAATTCCAGAAGACAGCCAAGAGCTAAAGCAAAAGGTTACCAAGCTGCTTGGACAGTATTTGGAAAAAGTCAAAAAAAAAAAAAGGTTTAAGGAAACTGATGATGTGTTGGATAGTTTATTTTGTGAGGGGAAGAAGAGTTTCCAACGAAGAACATCATCAAACTATTTCTTCATTGATTTTTAAACAAACACGAGTTTTTCCAAAAAAAAAAAAAAAAAAAAAATCAAAACTTGAAAATTGTTTCTCGAACAGGCGCCTCCAAGCAGTTCTTTACAAATTTTTAAGATAGTGTAATCACTTCAAGCAATTCTCTGCCAGATTATGAAGTCCAAGGAGCAAGTTGAAACTTACTGTTCCTAAGACATCACTCACATCCACTGATGCAAATTCACATGATAGTGCCGGAAAACTGCAAGAAAGATTAGCAAAGTGTTATGGATGAAATTAAAGAAATGGTTTGCTTGGTTAATATATCATAAAAGGGAATGCATGACTTAAGAATCAAATGAAAACCATGAGAAGTACAATCTTAAGAAAAATCTGAACAGAAAATATCCTGCAAGAAAAGACTCCCAAAGGTTTGTATTACTGCTGAATAAGTAACCCAGCAAAGCACTTCGTTAATATGTAATCAACTGCTTGGTATGACGTAGTTTACCTTTTTCATATATAGTCTCCATCATTTGTTCTAGTAAAAAAAGATAACTATCGACATTTTGCATATGCATTTGGAACGATATAAGGGAAACTGAAGAATATTATTTCCCAAAATGTTATGGAATCATACCTCATATTAAAATCAATTCGTAAGAACTCCGCATCAGAACTCTTATCAACAACAACAGATGTGGTGGTGCTCACTGCCAAATAGGTATTTAGTTCCTACAAGTTAATAAACATGATTAACTTAGAACTACTTCCCCAGCGATTAGACATTAAGCTTGAGATAGCTGAGAAATAGACAGCCATTGATGACCATTGCTTCTGATAACAGGAATTTGAAAGCAAAGTAAAAATAACATTACCATTACTAGGATACAACTGTACCAAGATTTTAGGATCATAGATGTATTTTAATGCTAGTAGAAAATGGTGCTGCAACAATTGCACTTAATTTACTATTACCACTTGTTCTTAAAATATGAAGGAGAACAATTTCAACTTCCTACCATTCCAAAAAGAAACATCATGGAAAGTGCTGCTACGATGGACAATCCAGCACCAGATAATGATGCCTCTGTCAAATCTCGAGGAATTTTCCTGCAACAAAAAATCAAAATAAAATTACAGCATTCTGAAGAAGTAAATTTAGAGAATTGTCCATGCCCTAGTTTACCCTAGTCAGGATGCAATTACACATATTTTCTCTATGCATTACAACAAGGTACGGGAAAGATTTCATTACTTTACTTCCATGGCTTGTTTCTAGAGATGTTCCCACAATTACCTTTTTTCAAAGGTGCTATAATTCCTATTACTATTCCTTTATTCCCGTCTATCTACCTTCCAAGAGATTCATGTGTTCCACAAAAAAAAAACGCAGAGAAGTAACACCTAACTAATTTCTAGACGATTTCAGGTCACAAAAACAGAACGAGAAGACAGCTAGCACCCACTTAGACATGGAAAGATAGGACAGTTCAACAGATGATCTTGTTTAAGTGCATACATATGAGTCCGTGCGTGTATGAACTTTACTGTGCAGACAATGATCTTAATCTATTAAGAGATCTCGGAAACAAACAGGCATAGGTGTGAAGTTTATAAAATCATTTTCAAAAATACCGAACAAAGAACTTGGAACACAATGCAGTTGAAATTTTTTGATGAATCAAATTACTCCGGTAAATTTACAGATATAAGTAGGAAAAAGACGACATTCAGATTTTTAGAAGTAACAAATGAATCAGATCGAACAACAAGCCGTTTAGCGAGCTGTTTCTCGGCTTTATATCATTTTCACTGACTTCACTACAAAACATTGAAATATAACAGTAAAATTAACACTAGTCCGCGATAACATACAACTACTTCACTATTGTTCGGTTACTCAAAACTAATAATAAAATCAACACGTCGAGTGAATTAGAAAATAATGGAGAAGGAACCTGTAAAAGTCAACGGATTTGAGCTTAGCGGTGGACACCATGGTTATTGAATTTGAGCCAAAACTAATAAAAAAAAATCAACAGATCTGCAAAATCTTTGTGAAAACTATAGAGATGTGGGATTTAGCTAAGGGAATTTAGAGAAGCGAATGCGGTGGAGGACGTTCACAATTGAATTTCCAATTAGAGATGTCTCGGGAATTGGGAAGATTCAGCTGTCTCTGCGGGAGTGTGTATACAATAACCCCCGCAGGTGTAATGCGTTTCAAGCGGGATAGTTACACTAACACTACTTGCAATTTTTATTTCGTGACTCACTTAATCCAATCTAAATTACAAAAATCTACAAGTACTACATGGTCTTATTTCAAGTCTATTAAAAAATTAATAAATATATAGTATAATTAAAAATAAATAACAAATTTAGTCTTGCATTTTTAAAGAGGCGATTGATTAGGACCTAATGTTATGAGTTAAGACCATAAATTCACAACTAAAATGGAGTCGAATGAGCATTACATTATTCTTTCCCTTTTCAAAAATGGTAACACCATTTTTTTATTATTTATTAAGATCTCATTTTATTTTAAATGTCAAATATTATGACGTATTTAAATTAGTATGATATAAAAATAAGATCAGAGTTATAATGAAAGACTTTTTTTCTTAAATTTTATATTCTGTTTATCATAAACATATAAAATGAAGAAGTATTAAAAAAACGTATGATAGGTCCCTTGCCAATATATTGTACTTACAACTTAGCTTAATTTTAAACTAGTTAAAGTCATCTTTATGAAATAGTAAACATTTTGTTATTTTATCTTTATTAAGTAGTACTAGTATAATATTATTTAACTCTAATTTATCCATATAGGTGTATTAGTAAGATTATTAACCTTAGACATATAGCCTGTTTGGGTGGACCTATAAGCAGCTTATTTTAAGTAGCTTATAAGTCAAAAAGTGACTTAAAAGACACTTTTTGAATTTCTTACTTATGGCTTATAAATTCAAAAAATTTTAAATTACCAAAAATATATTAATGAGCTTATAAGCTTTTAAGTCACTTTTAAGCTCACCCAAAGGAGCTCACAGTCAAAGAAATCCAATTGACAACAATGTTCAAACTGTCATGTATATCTATGTTTGTGACGAACTATAACAAATTCTGAAGCTTATAGGATATCCCTGTTTTAAAAAACCAACTATTTAAAAAAGTCTAAAGCAGGTTCTAACACATAAGCGCATCTGGTGTAGTGGTATCATAGTACCCTCCCACGGTACTGACCGGGGTTCGATTCCCCGGATGCGCAATTTCTTCCTTTTTATTTTTGCCGCCTGTATGTCACAAAGTGAAGGCTTGGAGCTGTATACTATCTCATTTGATTTGATGGTACTATAATGATTACCCTTTTTCTATTTGTCTAATTGTCTTGTCATACTTTTCTGACATATAGGCAAAAGGACTAGCTCTATAACTTTATGAGCACCTAAAGACCCTCTGACTAAGCGTAGATCTTAATATTGCAACGCATTGCGTTTGTCCAGTTACTTTTGTTATTTTCGTTTCTAGGTCAAATTTAGTTTCAAAAGTCTTCTCTCTTTATTAAACTCCGTGCAAAGTCAAATGGGTTCATCTAAAGTGGAACGGAAGGATGAGTAACTGGACAAAATATTTATGTGGCTGCAAATCATCTAGGAATGAGTAAAAGTGAATATTTTTTTACAAATTTAGAAAGAGGTCATTATTTTTGAAACAGACTAAAAAAGAAATAGGTTCATCCTTTTTTAAACGGAGGGAGTAACTTGTTTGTTTTTTACTGAAACTAATTAGGAGCCCGTTTGGGTGAGCTTAAAAGTGGCTTATAAGCTTATAAGTTCATTAATATATATTTGTTGGTAACTTCAAAATTTTTGGGCTTATAAGTCATAAGTGGCTTAAAAGCCACTTTTTGAGAAGTTATGAAATCCTAACTTCTCCAAAAGTGGTTTTTAAGAGCCCGTTTGGATGAGCTTAAAAGTGACTTATAAGCTTATAAACTCATTAATATATGTTTGGTAACCTCAAAATTTTTGGACTTATAAGCCATAAGTTGCTTAAAAACCACTTTTTGAGAAGTTAGGAAATCCTAACTTATCCTAACTTCTCAAAAAGTGGCTTTTAAGTCACTTTTTGACTTATAAACCACTTAAAATAAGCTTCTTATAAGCCCACCCAATCAGGCTCTTTGATCAAGCTAGGATCCTGCAAAGAAAGATATCGATACAAAAGGAGATTAGACAAACGAAAGAAAGAAGTTATGGTGCTAATGTTAGATCATGCAATCAAAGCCCGTTATGGCTCCTATGACTAGTGAAGATACACTTGTTTGGTGAAAACACGCATATACTTACTATTCGTTGGTTTTATGGTTAGCTACATGGAGTATAAATTTGTATTATATTGATTATTTGTATGTAAATAATAGTCTCGGGATTGTTATGTGAGAAATAAATAATCCTATTGTTATACATTGAATAAATAATACAAATATTAGTTTTATGTTTACCTATAAGGACAAGTATTATTCACGAATTGTATACATATGAATTACTTATTACACCTTATATCTCGTATAAAACAATATATAAGTTCTCGTAGCATAATTCATACACATATACTAGTTATACAAGGTTTGGTTGGCGGTATTAAAATCCACTTAAGGTATGAGTATATTAACATCACTAACCAAACATTTAAAATCAATACAACCTTATATACTATGATTAGTATGGCTAATACATCAAACAAACTTACCCCTAAAAACCCTCTAGTATTGTATTTATGAGTAAGGGTGCAGAAACAAAACCGGCGAACCGCACCAAATCGATAAACCAAACCAATAGCTACAATACTAAGATTAGTTTATATATCAAACCAACTACTCGATAAAGAAATATTCTCTAAATTATATAATTTACACAATACTAATCCATGCATATATAACTTGTACGACCTAGCTTAACCAAATAACTCTTAAAAATTTATTAAAAGCTTATAGAAATGAAGTAATGTTTATATCATGAAAGAACAACTTATATTAAAAAATATTCACACAATCAGGTTACTTAATAGATAATAATATTGATACTTAATAAGAACAACAACAATATACCTAGTGATATCTTATGAGTGGGGGTTTGGGGAGGGCGAGATGCACACAGACCTTACCCCATGGCCCCATCAAGCTGGAGAGGTTGTCTCCGGTAAACCCTCGATTAAAGAAAATATTTTGAAAACAAGAAGCAAATATCACAATAAAATAAATTGCTGATATAAACGTAAGACTATCCAAAGCAAATAAAAAACACCAACAATAACGACAAAGGATAAAATAGAAATAACATATATAACATGCCAGAAACCACTCAACTACTATTTACCCTTCTACTCTAATCTTCGACCTCCACATTTTCCTATCTAAGGTCACGTCCTCGGTAATCTGGAAGTGAGTCATGTCTTGTCGAATAACCTCATCTCAATTATTCTTCAGTCTACTTCTCCCCAGTCTACTTCTCCCTCTCTGAAGGCCCAATCTTGTCAACCTCTCATACCTCCTCATTGAGACATCTGTGCTCCTCATTTTCACATATCCAAGCCATAGTAGCCTCGCTTCCTGCATCTTATACACCACCGATGCCACTCCCACCTTGTCTCGTATGACTTTATTCCTAATCTTATATTTCTTTGTATGCCCACGCATCTATATAAGCATCCTCAATTTAGCTGCATGCAACTTTTAAACATGAGTGTTCTTAACTGGTCAGCACTCAACCCCATAATAACCTCATCTCAATTATTCTTCAGTCTACTTCTCCCTCTCTGAAGGCCCAATATTGTCAACCTCTCATACCTCCTCATTGAGACATCTGTGCTCCTCATTTTCACATATCCAAGCCATAGTAGCCTCGCTTCCCGCATCTTATACACCACCGATGCAACTCCCACCTTGTCTCGTATGACTTTATTCCTAATCTTATATTTCTCTGTATGCCCACGCATCTATATAAGCATCCTCAATTTAGCTACATGCATCTTTTAAACATGAGTGTTCTTAACTGGTCAGCACTCAACCCCATAATAAAATAATTTTTTTTATGAATTAGCCACCTCACACAAAAATATTACCCTACCATGATCCAAGTTTTGTTTATACATTATATAGCCACACAACCACAACATAGTATTATACCATTGAGGTATACGTATACTAGAAAAGGTATATAATAAAAGATACCATATACTACTGAAGTATACTGTAGCTATGAGGTATATCAGCTTGGGGTACATGCGGCTATGGAATAAAATATTTTTAGCCGAATGACCAGCTCAGATAAATATTTTTAAATATAACTATTTTTTGTTCAAAATAAAAGTCACTGGACATATTGAGTAAAAATTCCCTAAAAAAATCATGGCTAACGAACTAAGTACTTCTATATATTGAGAGGTCATTTGGTACGATGTATTGGGCAAAATAGCATGGTATTAGGAATAGTACCCACTCTATCCATTGTTTGGTACAATTTTGAATCATGGTATGTATTAACTAATACCATGACTAATTAATACATCAATTTGAGTATTATTTTATCCCACATTTTATGTGGGATAACTAATCCATGTATTAGTTATACATGGATAAAAGAGCAAAATGACAAAACTATCCTTCTCTTTTTCCTAGAAGCCAATTAAAGTCAAGCATCAAAGGGCATAATTGTAAACTCATTTTTTTAACTTCAAAATAAATAATATTGTTAAGGATAACTTACATCTCCAATTTTGTGCAATGTACCAAACACCAAACAAAAAATAATCCAATGTATTATTAATCCATTTAACTTGTTTCTCTACAAACGACCCTTGATAGTGTAAACAAATCATTACTATATTGCTATGCCCATATTAAATGTAAATCATTTTTGCAAAATTAGGAAAAGTAAACCAAGAGAACGACTAGGTGGCAGCCAAGTGTACAAAGTGGGATTTGTTGACACATAAATCGATGTGGCGTGACTAGAGCGTGCTTCATACCATGACTACTACTTCACTGAACCCCCATTTCCCCCCACACACACACACACCGAGTCGGATGTTGTCGAATTCAGCCTTCTCTCCCATTAGCGTAGCCACTTTATTCGTTTGTGGGTTTAGGACCAAAGCTTCAAATGTCCACTATGATCACTAGTGAGTGAGCTCTTTCACTTTCTTTTAATTAATCTTGTCGTTCCATTTTTATTTTTTATTTTTTTTGGTTATGGCTTTTGTGTTTGTTGATGGTAATAACTATCAAATTTAAAGTGAGTTTAAGTTTCGTACATTGTCAGTGTAAATAAATTTGTAGGTGACCTGTTATTTACATAGTAAGTGTATATAACTTAAACTCGTTCCGCGTAGCTATTGTTTTTTTGTTATTGGAAGTAAAGGTGGATTTTTTTTATCTAGTTTTTGATTGACGCTCTTGGTTTTGGTTTCATTTAAATACATTTAATCATTTTTGTTCTTGGATGAACTATTAAGGAAGGTTGTTAAGTAAAAATTGTATACTTGGATGTAAGATGATGGCTAATTGAACAAAAATAAACTGTATTGAATTGATTTTAAAAAAAAAAGGATAGCAAGAGTTATGGATTTGTTGTACTCAAGGGTGTGGCCTAGTCAATGAGGTGAGTTAAAAACCATGATTTGTTTAGGTTCAAATCATAGTAGAGGTAAAAAAATACTGGGTGATTTCTTCCATTTGTCCAAATCTTGGTGGATAGAGTCACCAGGTCCTTGTTGTAGGAGGTATCACGTAGAATTACTCGAGGTGCACATAAGCTCCTGAGTACTATGGTTAATAAAAAAAGGAGTTATAGATGTGTTGTGTTGGATGAATGATGTCTTATTGTGAAAGCTGTTGATTGTTTATATAAGAGTAAGAAATGGAAATTAAGCTACTCTAACTTATGTTCAAACTCGTTCCTTAAGTTTTGGATAAGTGGATCATGCCCACGTCTTGTGGCGTTAGTATTTTCAGCTAACTTTCTTGTATGTTAGGGATTGCACTCGTGATTGGTTTGTTCCTTGTCCTTCACTACATGGATGTTAGTTATTAACAAGATCCATTGCCTGCAAGTTTCTTTGGACTTGATGAAATATGGTTACTTTTGCCACGGTAACTTGGACCTTAATTGCTTCTCAGGTGTATCCTTGAATGTAGTTCAATCTAGGTAAGACTACATGCTTGCTAATCTAACTGACTCTACTCATTTAAAGCTTTACCTGTTTGAGTGAAGACTCAAAATTATTATCTAGTTGATTGGCTGATGGAGGTAGAGGTCTTTGTCCAACTCGGTTGAACTAGTCTTTGTTTCGCCTGAACTGGTCCTCGGCATGGCTGACTGGTCCTTCGACGATTAACTAACCATAGGCTTGGCCAGCATACCCCTTAACTAAGCTATACTAGTCTTCATTCGGATGAACTGGTACTCGGCTGATTCATCCCAAATGTCGGTGTTACAAATCTGATGCCCGTGACCTTGCCTCCCCCTACTTTGTCCCAAATATGACCAAATGGGTATCTTCTGATTTCGATATTGACATGTTTCAACCATCTTATTCTCTTCTTCGTTGGGAAGGGGGTCAATTTCATTTAAAGGGTATGTTCGTTACTGTAACTTCTAAAGCACTAGGTTGATAACAGATTCTTCTTGTTCTCATGTAAGATAGGATTTTGGATGCCTTTATGAACTTGTAAATATTTTGCGCACAGCTTAGTGAATCAGTAATGATATTACAGATCCAAGTCGTCTTTGTTTTGGCGTCCACGCATTAACTAACGAGAATCTTTTGCTTCAACTTGCATAGGTGTTTATCCTTTTCAACTTTCTTTGCTGCTAAGTTCAACCACTAACTGCTTTCTGCAGGCCCAGGTAGTAGGTGGCACACAATTAACCGCTTCAAACGGCAGCATGCTTTGGAGGTGCATAACATTTGTGATGGTGAAGATAAGATCAGCAATTTACCTGATCCCATTCTGCATCATGTTCTTTCATATCTCCCTACTAGAGATGTTGTTCGGACATGTATACTATCAGCAAGGTGGAAGAATCTTTGGACTTGTGTTGATAACATTGACTTTGATGATTCATTGCTCTACTCGAGTGGGGGTTTTGGTCATCCTGTGAAGGTCGCTTTTTTCATGCTCTTTGTCCAACGAGTTCTTCTACTTCGAGAAGAAGTTGACATCAAAAAGTTCCGCCTTTCCTGCCGTGTTTGCTTCAGTGGCTCTCATGTTTGTTCCTGGCTTTCAGATGCTATTAGGCATAATGTTCAAGAGCTTGATCTTTGCCTTTTTGTAGAAGAGCCTTTTATGTTGCCTCAATGTGTTTTCTGTAGCAAGACACTTACTTCCCTAAAACTTGAAATGAATTGTGTTCTTGAACTACCTACTAGTATCTTTTTGCCCTTCCTTAGAACATTGTGCCTATGTCTTGTCACATTTCGGGATGATAGCTCAACCCAGAGGCTTTTATCTGGCTGCCCTATACTTCAAGAGTTGGCAATATTAGATTGTGAATGGTTGAACTTGAAGCATGTTGCAATTTCAATCTCTTCATTAAAGAGTTTGACAATCGATGATTTGCCTTTCTTCGGCTCCACCGATGATCTAAATGGCTGTGAAATCAAGATTGATGCAGAAAGTCTTAGTTTCCTTAAGTACAGTGGTTATCTCTCAAATGAGATATATTTGTATAATCTGCCCCCCTCAGTCAATGCATCCATTCACATCCCCATTCTGTATGAGAAGCGAAATCAAATTGCTTTTCGTGCTGTTAAGCTCTTTAGAGGTCTACACAAAATTAGTGCTGCGAGAATATCTAGCAGGGCTATTGAGGTAATTACTAACAGGACAAAATTAGCTACAGAACATCACAGTCTAGAATGTTGAATGTCTAATATGTGTTACTAATGTCATTTTTGTTTCCTTTTCGACAATGCTTGTTGCATGGTAAAGTCTCTCTTCATCACTGACATAGAGGAAGACCGCCTTCCAGTATTTTCTAACTTGATGCATTTGGAGTTGAGTAAGCAACTTGAAAATCATACAATTGGACCATTGATGGAACTGCTCCGATGTACACCTAAGTTGCAATCCCTTCATTTTTCTGAGGTAGATGCCTCTGCCATAATGGACTTGTTTGAAAATTCTTTTCAAGTCATGAGTTCTTTTTGTTTTACTTTTTCTTTCTCTTCAGGGGATTGACCTCTACATGCAGCTTTGTGAAGATGACTGGAACTTGAGATCTATGCCACCCTGTTTCTTGTCTAGTCTCAAGACAGTGAAATACAGCAACTTTCATGGTAATGATACAGAAATTTCTTTCTTAAGAAATTTTCTGAAAAATGCAGCAGTATTGGAGAATTTGAACATTGTGTGCTTAAAGAAACCTTTTGTGGATCCAAAGAAGCAAAAGGAAATCAAAGATCAATTCCGAAGTCTTCAGGGGGGGTCACTGTCTTGTGCTATCAAGTTTATGTAAAACCTGAAAGAGCTTTTACCTGTGAGTTCCATTCCCATCCAAATTCTTGTTCGCTTTTCCTTGTCATTTTGCTTTCCATGCACAACTGTGGGGTTTTCTTTCCTTTTTCTTTGCTTCATCAATCAATTTACTGGCTAGATATCTAACTCAGATTGCTGAGTAATCTCAGATCCTGACCTTTGGGATATGGACTTAGAGTTTTTTTTGATGAAGTGATATGGACTTAGAGTTTTACTCAGAAAGAATGAAGAACACTTAATTTCTCGTCATTTCCAGAAGATCAGTTTCCATGGACTACACATGAGTTATTTATAGGGTTAGTTATGAAAACGGAAAACAAATGGTTATGTATTTTGAGAACAACAAAGAGGTACATACCTCCAGGAGTTCATTTAACTTTTGTATAACAATGTAGTGAGTGCTTGAAATCACATAGTACACATATGTTGGCCTATTAATCTGCATTTTGAAGTTCGTTTATACTACGTATTTTAGTTGTTATCCAGGTCAAAATAATATCACTCTTTTATCGCAATTTGTGAATCTATGATCGCCAGATGAAAGCATGTTAATCGACTTAATGGAAGGAGGAATAATATACAGACCCAATTGGTCCATCTTTCGGTAATGCATATAAGACAATGTTTTAAACTTAATTACCATTATAAATAGATGAATGGGAGTGGTAATCGCTTATCGGATAACTGGTATCTCTAGTCTACACTCACAGAATTTCTTTTTTTAAAGAGGACTTGAGTTGCTAAGAAATTGTTGAAGACTGACACATCAAAGGGTTTCTTCTTTCCTCGAGCAACACGAGTAGTTGCCTCCTTTCTAGCTACCCAAGAAAATACTTGCGTCAAAGCATATGATCTTCACCCCTCAATTCGAACATATGTGTACTCTTGTAACTTTTGGACATAGAGAATTTCATGTTGCACTTAGAAAACTTATTGCTGTTGTAGGTGACATCACTTATAGATATCAAACTCGTGCTTGCTCTACAAGATTATAGTGGTTTTCCTCTTCATCTTTCATGTGTGTGAAAAGTCTTGTGCACACTTAAAAAATGAATCAGTCAACAAATTGATCATCTGAGGGCTTCTGCTTTTAGTGTTGCAATCACTGTTGCTTTCATGAGCCATTGACCTTAGAAAAACATTTAAGCTATTGTGTGTAAACCTGATAGTGACATTTTTATGCTTAATTGAGCTTATTGTATGTGTATGTGATACAGATTTGTACAAGCAGTTTGTTTGCAAGTCGTTAGCTGTGGATCAGGCAGATTGCTGGCTATGATTTTTTGGTTCCTCTTAGAGTGCAACGCGATGCTTTTAGTATATTTTTTGTACTTCATAGTCAGGCTCATGTAAATCAGCTAAAACATCTTTTGGCTCCGTCTTTATGGTTTTTTTGAAGTAGTGGAATCTGACTGCTGGAACAGGTAAACCATGTTACCTTAGCTGTTTTTTATTTTGTGGGGATGGGCATAGATGCTAGGGTATGATTTTGTGATTGTGTTTATTCAAAAGGAAACAAGTGTTGTAAATCAACTATAGGTGATAGCTTACTTAGTCATATGAACAGCAAGAATAGGGAAAATATTGTATGTAGTTTGGTTTTTGTGAAAGAAAAGTTACACATGCATCGATCAAGTTCCTGCTTCTGTTATTTTTTGTTCTTTACATTTCAAACTTTTTATGCATTATGTTTGGTTGCACAAATAAAGAAGTTTAGGTTTTCTCAATGAATACTCTGCTGGGATGTCCTCTTTACAGCCATGTTTGAAAAAATAAAATGAAAACAAAAGTATAAGATTTAAATCTCTACTGCTTTCAGTGGTTGCGTTGGTGAAGGAAAGGTATAAAGAAAAAGGAAACGAATAATTTGCTCCAAATGCAATCTTCTTGACTTATGAAAGCAGTGGAGGGTTGTTATTATACCATTGTCCACTCATGAAAATGTCTTTTTATTAGAAGAAGAGCCACTTATGCATTGACCTTAATAGGTGCGGTGGGAATTAGGATGAATAGATTCTTTTACCTTTAATCAGATGTCTCGGACTAAAGCATGTGAATGAGAATTTCGTAATAGTATTCTTTTCCTTTCATGTGCTCTACATGGTGTGCATTCGAATTAGTTGAGGTAGTGGACGATTTAAAAAAAAATAAAGAATTAAGCATTGGAGTGTCCCCATAGAGAGAACCAGACAGGGGCCTGCAAAAATTCTCCATCTAACTGCCTGGTTTGATGTTGAAGAGGTACATCTATTAAATGACAAAGCATTTACGTATAATCTAACAGGAATATGCCATTTCAGAGAACTTTTTTAATAAGGGAGGGGTCAAACTTTTGCACTGATCTAAATATATAAATATGATTCTTTATGTCCTTATCAATAGCAGTTAAATGCCCTGAATTCAATACAGTTTTTTATGTTTATCGTTAAATTCTAAATTGATATACATAACACTAATTATTATAATGGGATATGATGCAAACTCTGACTAAATAAAATCCACCGAAACACATGGTCTGCCCCTTTGCCTATTCTTCAACAGCTGAGACTTCCTCTACGAGTAGGCAAGTGTGTAAGGTTTGACAGATTGTCTTTGTGAAGGTCCCGTTTAAAGCACTGCTAATATACTTTTTTCCACGTCCCAATTTAAATACTTCGTAATATATTTTGAATAAAAATCATAAATTACTTATAAGTCACTTTTGAAAAGTTAGAGTTTACTAACTTTTTATTTTTGGTTTACTTTAAGTATAAAAGTACTTATAAACTGCTAAACCTTAATAAAATTTATCTTTGAAACTTGAGAAGCTAAATGTTGGAAACAAAAGGAGTATCCAAGTTTACAATTCAATGGTACTAATAAAAATTTCTTACGCTATAAAGTTCTATTTTCATTGTCTTTCTTTCTTTTTCTCCTTTTCCTGATCCCTAACGTAATAGGATTTTAAAAAAAAGGTGGCATCAATACTTATGTGTTTGTGAAAACAGACATGCTCGCATTTCTGTAACTTCCAATTTACCAAGCTGGATTTAAAAGAAAACATAAATACTACGTATGATTTAATTTTATTTACGAAAAAAGAAAAAGAAACATAGTGGACTTCAAATGGTACTGCTAGCTAGGTAAACACAACCTTAAGCCAAGATTTTTGTTCAACATCGTAATCGAATATTTCGAAGCAAGGCCAAGTTCCCCAAGTCATCATATTATAAATAATTGCTGAGTTGAGAAAAGAAAACTGTCGAGATGTTTGATGAGGTACTATCTTATTTCATCATACTATGTTTGTTTATATTTGGAACTTAAAAAATAATTGTTGTTGTTCTTTTGCCATTGCATTATGTACTGAGCCTTCTAAAATATTGGAAGATTAATAAATAATTTGAGAAGTCAATAGAAAGTTAGGTGCTCTGTATTTAACACGAAGGTATGTCACCATTTCTATTTTGGTATCCTCTGAGACCCTAAAGAGAGAGAATATATCACATAAAATTAGTTGGGACTTGGGATGAATAGTTATATATATTTAGTGAACTTTGATGTTTGTATCAAACTAATGAATACAATATATTTTAGTACATTCTTCACCTAATTATAGCTAAATGAAGCGGATTCTAAATTTATATTTAAGAAGCAAAATTTAAAATTTAACAATAGATATCAAATGCAAGTAAGTATTTATTGATGAACAACAATATATCCAATTTTTTTCCTAGTTTGACATAAGTCTACTAAAGAGTAAATTTGCTTACGGAGTGGAGGCTGGAGCCAGCTTTTGAACCTTGGAGTTGAAGATTTTAGTCCTTTTGTGAATTTGTTGAATTTCCCCTTCATTTTTTGAACCTTTTTTTATCATGAAAAAATTTGGTAAATTTTTCGTCCGGCCATGGTGGCAGACCGGCGGCATCAGCAGGCTGTAGGGGCAAATGAGGGGAGGCTGAGATGGAGTTTATGACTTTTCTTTTTTTGTTGTTTTTAGCGTCCAAATTTAAAAATATTAATAAATTTGGTAATATAAATATTATGACTAAATTTCGTAGTAATAGAGAATGTATGATTGTATATAAGGGTAATCAATCCTGATTTTTATATACACATGTTATATTAAAGTTTGGTAACTCGCACATTAAATGAACATATTGGATCTCACCAACCACTTTCTCCCAGTCTTTTATTTTCAATTAATTTTTACATTCAAAATTCAAGAAAAATTAAGGAGTAAGGTAGAAGAAAAACCCTGATAGGTGAGTTGTAAATTGTACTAATATCATAGTGTAGGCGTTATAATAGAGAAACCAAAAATTCCCAAACAAACTCTCCTATAATATATACTTCTTTTCCAGCCACCCTAGTTTTATACTGTTCCAAATTACACTTTCTTCCATAACAAACCCCTCTATTTTATACTCTTCCTTTTTTTAGATCATCATCACATGCTCTACACTTTTCCTTAAGATTTTCAATCTTCTTCTGTATTTATCAAGATCTCATAAAATATCTCTTTTTCTCTGTACACATAAATATTCACACGTATTGCACATGCTTGTTAAGGCTCTCTTTATTACCTATAAAAGAGCCTTAAACCCTTTATTTTTGTAAAATCTTGATCTTGGTATTTTTCTATATTATTTTTTTTGAATTTGTTTGTCAAAAAAAAAAAAAACCCCCCATCAAGATTGTTGCTTTACACTATGATCTCAACAGTGAAACAATCAGGTGTAACAATCAATGGCTTTGATTTTCTACGGTCAAAGTCACAAACGTTGACTTGTACACGTCACTTTACTGTTCTACCACCTTTACCGGGCCGGAGTCGGAGCTCCGGTAACAAGATATCATTAGCAAAGCCCATTTATGTTTCTAGTATTGAAAGCTTTGATGGATCTAAAAATAAAAGTCAAGAAAATAAAAGGGGTTCTTGTTTGGTTAAGTGTAAGGCTTATGAAGCAGCGGATCGGGCTGAGCCCATTGAAGGGCCCGAATCGAAAGCTGAGGTGGCAAGGAGAGTGAAGATTGGTGTGTATTTTGCAACATGGTGGGCTTTGAATGTGATCTTTAATATATATAATAAGAAAGTGTTGAATGCTTTTCCATTCCCTTGGTTAACTTCAACTTTGTCACTTGCTGCTGGTTCACTTATTATGTTGATTTCTTGGGCTGTTCGAATTGCTGAAACTCCCAAAACTGATCTTGAATTCTGGAAAACTCTCTTCCCGGTAAGCGAAATTCGGGTTTTTTAAGTTACCATGTTGGATAAAGACTTAAAATTTATGTTTCTTTTGTTATTTTGATGATCTTGATTGCTATGTGTATTTATTGAGCGAGCTCTATGGGAAACAACCTCTCTACCTCGCTCGAGGTAGGGGTAATGTCCGTGTACATCTCACCTCACACTCCCAGACCCTACTAGTGGGATCATACTATGTTGTTGTTTTGGTAGCTATAGTTTTGATCTTTTATGTATTTTTAGGATACCCAATTGGCTAAAGACTTGTTTTGTTATTTTGATCTTTTATGTATTTTTAGGATACTCAGTTGCCTAAAGGCTACGTAAAGGCAAGAACTTTTTGCCTGTTTTCTTGTTTTGAAGATCTTTGTAATCATAATTTTGATGTTTTATGTAAGTTTTTAGAGTTCTAGTGGTACTTGGGATCTGTTACCTAATGTTTGGTTTACTTTGAATAGTTTCATTCAATTACTGGTGATCTAATCTATGGTTGTAATAGTGAATTTATTACCTGCCTACCATGCTATGGTGGAGTTATTTTGTGGGGTTTCTATGGGTTTGGCATAATGAAGGATCTGACCCCTCCCCCAGGGGCAAGACTCTGCCAACCCAGAAGCAATATTTTGTTTTGATTTTGTTTGGATTTTATTTTGGGAGGATTATTTTTTGGGTTTGTTGACAGAGAACACAAAAGAACAAAAATGTTTGTTTTGAAGTATAAAAGCTACTGAAAACAAAGTTTTGTTTTTTATGGATGAAAATCAGGGGAGACCATTGCTCAATGCTCTGAGTGATTTCTTCCTGCTTAAGTCTTAGTGGACAAAGTTACTCGATACTGGCATTATAAAAAAAGTTTTGCTTTTTTATGCCTAACAAAGTCTTAAAATGTGGTCTTTTTCAATGCTGGGTGATTTTTTCCTGCTGAAGTTTTGGTGGACAAAGTTACTCGACAGTCAACACCACCGTTATAACAAAATTTGTTTTATGCCTTGTAGAGTCTTTTCCAAAGCCGAACGATTTTTTCCAGCTGTAGTTTTGGTGGACAAAGTTACTCGACACCACCATTATAAAAAGTTTTGTTTTTTTCTGCCTACGAGAGTCTTATTCAGACTTTGTTTTTTCATTCTAGGTTGCAGTTGCACATACAATTGGGCATGTGGCAGCTACAGTGAGCATGTCAAAGGTGGCAGTTTCATTCACTCACATCATCAAGAGTGGTGAACCTGCTTTCAGCGTTTTGGTTTCAAGATTCCTCTTGGGAGAGACATTTCCCCCTGCCGTTTACTTATCTCTTATTCCCATTATTGGTGGTTGTGGTCTTTCTGCCCTTACAGAGTTGAACTTCAACTGGATTGGTAATTAGTTAAACTTTTACAGTAACTGTTAACTTGATTTCAGCATCATTTGTATTGGTTCTCTTGCTTGCCGCACGGTAAGCGATCTTTTAATGTCATTATACTTGTATTCACTGAAGTTTCTTGAAATTTGATGGAAAATCTTTCTAAGGATAAGAGAAGTATTTTAAACTCCTAAGCTGTAACAGCTGTAGTAGAGGTGGCACTTTCTGAGGGTAATCTCGCGCGGGATAATTTTTGAATCAATGAAAGGATTGTTATGTGAAGAATTTCTGAAATTCCAGATTTCTAATAGACTTCTTGTATGGATGAAATTGTATCTGGGTTTCTTCTACGCTAACCTATTTCTTGTTCAATCAGGTGACTTTGGTGTTGGCATTTTCTGATGTCTCTGACAATTAAGTTTGTTCTGATCTGTTGAAGACATCTTGCTTATGAATTTGTTTGCTGATTATTTCATCTATTTTGTTGGTTTGTCCACGTTAGGTTTCAGCGGGGCTATGATTTCAAATGTGGCATTTGTCTTCAGAAACATATTCTCTAAGAAGGGTATGAAGGGGAAGTCTGTTAGTGGGATGAACTACTATGCTTGCTTGTCTATGCTGTCTCTGTTGATTCTCACACCATTTGCCATTGCTGTTGAGGGACCACAGATGTGGGCATTAGGATTTGAAAAGGCTGTTTCTCAAATTGGACCCCAAATCGTCTGGTAATCACATGACTGCCATCCTACCTGTTTTACATTGTCTCATCTGCATATATGCCAAAATTTGCTGTGTGAACTAATATTACATTGACAAGTTTTGGTCATCTAAAGTACTTTTAGTGCTAGAGGAACTATCTTTCTATAATTTTGGATTGAAACAGACTTAAATGGGAGTAACATGGTCAATGAGGATTTTTATAGCCGACACCAAATTTATTAGGGATTGAGGCACAGTTGTTGACTGCAGCAATTTGTAGTGTGAGAGCAGTACATATTTTACTTCATCTGAATTTTCCTACTACTGGAGCAATTTAACACTTGTGTAAAGAATAACTGATACGTGAACTGGTAGCAAGAATGGCGGATTTCCTTTTAATCGACTAGTTTGGGCTTTGTCAGAACTCAGAACATGTAACAAGCAAGGATTTTCGGAACTAGTTTCATCACATACTTTACAAGCACTATGAAAGCATGCTCCAGAGATAATTTTGTTTAATCCGATTAAGGCTTGATAACCAAAATATTTTCCATGGAAAACTTCTCTCATACCAAACAAAGCACATTTATGAATTTCTATTGAATGAAACTTAAGGACTACCAAACGTCATGTATGGCTTTGTTGTTGACTGATGTTTTATGTGGTTGAATGTTTGTTGATAACAGGTGGATGGCGGCCCAGAGTATATTTTATCACCTCTACAATCAGGTGTCATACATGTCCCTGGATGAGATCTCACCTTTGACATTTAGTATTGGAAACACCATGAAACGTATCTCTGTGATAGTATCCTCCATCATTATCTTCCATACACCTGTCCAGCCTGTCAACGCTCTTGGAGCTGCCATTGCAATTCTTGGAACTTTCTTGTATTCCCAGGTAATAAGTTCACTTTTCCTTTGTCGACCAAATATTATTCATTTTGTTTCAATTGATATGCATTCGTAAAGCCTATATAGTTTTGTCATTTTGAATATGCAAGCAGCCTAATTTTTCCGTAACTATTGCTATTATAATCACGGGAGTGAAAATGTAATGTTTGAGAAGGGTTGGGCAGGTTATTGGTGCCATCAACTCCTCTTGTATAAGGGCGATGCATTTGGTGAGAGATGTAGGCCGGGTGCACCCTTTAACTCCAACCTTTAAGGTCTGAAGTTTGAGTTACTAAGGGAACAAAGTTATAAAGAACCACGGTTGACACTTGGGAGAGGATTGAAACGGAGTGAGAGATGTAGGCCGGGTGCAACAAAACTCGTATATTCTCCAAGAGAGTGATCTTCCAATTGCAAATGGGATATAGTAGAAAACTAAGTTGTTGAATATTGGAATGAGACGGGTCTAGATGCAGCGAAATGAGTAGTGTGATCATTCAATAACGTTTGGGTTGGGGGTGGGGAGGAGGGGGTTTGCTCAATAGAAACCAAGGTGTACTACATTTGCCGGTAGCACCGATCCTGTCAAAATGGTCCAACTTCTTAAATTCCTTGTGGTTTCTGCTTATTCATTAAGTTACACTTGATTCCGACATTTAAAGAATTGTATAACATTGTCAAAGTTATTCCTTCTCCTGATAATCCAGTAACTCAGACAAGCTCTGACAACTGGTGATTCTCTTGTTTTCCATGTTTTTTCGCTAGCTGCAGAATTCTATCTTTCAACTTCATATACTAATTTCAACTCTTTGAATGTTATGCAGGCAAAACAGTGAAGAGGGGAATCTGCATACCGTGTAGGGAAGAAGGTGTTGAAGAGAACATTGAGGTGCTGAGGAAACGGCTCCCAGGATTCTCAATATACCCTTGTTTTGGGTTGTGGAACATGATGTAGATAACAATAATGGGTTAAAGACTTAAAATTAACTCAAATCCTATAGAGTTAGTTACTAAGGCAGTTTTCTTTATTTCGTTAAGCCTCAAACTTGATAGAGGCATCAAAAAGTGTACCAATAATACTTGGTTGAGAGTGATATAAACTAGTTCAATGACTCAAATTTGGGATATAAATCTTTCAGAATTGGATCAAATGAAAAGAGGACGACTCAATTAAAGTGAAATTTGGTTCAAATATACGCTGAAATTGTACCGATGAATGTTGTGAAAAAAAGGCTGAACAAAAGACCACTTCTTTGTTGAAGCACCACAGAGAGAGACAAAGTGACGAAACTAAGCGTATATGGAGAAACCTGAAGTCTTTAGATAAGGTGGAAACCCCACCCATTTGTGATATCCAAACAACAAACGAATATTATCAGGATCATCAACTAGCAGCTCTAGCAACAAAAAATCCTAAATTCTTCAGCTAACTTACAAAATTTGTTCTGCTCATAAAACAGAAATACTCCAAGTTACCTTCACAGATTACAAAGAATGCTCAAGGGCCAAGGAATTCCATCAAACTTTCAAATATTTAATAGCAGTCTGAACGTCCTTATCTCCTCTACCACTGCAGGTAAGCACAACTTTAGTTCCATTCGATAAGGTTGGACACAGCTTCTCCAAGTAAGAGAGACCATGAGATGTTTCCAGAGCGGGGATGACGCCCGCTAACCGATATAACCTTTTGAAGGCTGCAACACAAGATATTAGTGAAACTTAGATTTTTCTTCATAAAAAATAAGTGAAACTTAAATGGGTTTGAAGATATGTTACAACAATATAAAATGGTAAATTAAGAATATGTGAAGTCATTTATCACATACTAAAGCCTCTTCATCAGTGATACTATCATACTCTGCTCTCCCCAGATCTTTCAAAAAGCTATGTTCTGGTCCAACACCAGGGTAATCCAATCTAATAATCCATAAGGGGGATAAAACCAGTTAGAAGTTGTAACAAACAAATACACGTACTTCAGATGATTCATACCATCAAGGATACCCGCTCCAGATTTCATAAAAGCAAAATAGGGCCACTTTGATAACAAGCGAAGTTCAAGTTATTACCCAGCACTGATAGAATGGGGCTCAACTATCTGCCCATCTTCATCCTGCAGCAGATAGCTCATGGCTCCATGCAGTACTCCTACTTCTCCCTTTGTCAAAGTGGCGGCATGCTTACCACTATCTAGACCAAAACCCGCTGCTTCCACCCCAATCAACCTGACATCTTTGTCATCAACAAACTTATGAAACAGCCCCATAGCATTTGAACCTCCACCAACACATGCAACAAGCACGTCTGGTTTCCCACCCCACTTTTCCAGTGATTGCTTCCTTGTTTCTTTACCGATAACTGCATGGAACTCCCTAACCATCATCGGGTATGGATGTGGTCCTGCAACAGATCCAAGTATGTAATGAGTTGATTCGACATTTGTAACCCAATCTCTAATAGCTTCTGAAGTAGCATCCTTGAGGGTAGCAGTTCCAGAGTGGACTGCTCTAACCTGCATGAAGTTTTGGGGAAATGCTAATTAAAGTTATTGACTCAAAAACAATAGAAAGAGTAACTCTTCCAAACTGCAAGAGACAAAATATGTAATTTCCCCAGCAAATAGAAAAACCATGATCTGAAACATAAAGTGAGTCACAACTCACAAGAAGAGCAGGGAAAAAGTAAGTGAAGATTAACCATCTACAGGAGCGAAAAACAGAAGAAAAGCATTAGTAGAGGTCACCATTGGTCCTCGAGCCATTAATAGCATGCTAAGTGATGTCTTAAGATCAAAATAAAGGGCAGCGTAACTTATCCAAAAAGAGATTGATATAGAGGCAGGGTGACTAAGGCTACCTCGTCTAGGTACTTGAGGTTTTGGTATTTCAGATGGCCGAGGCAAGAACAATGACAGCTCAGACAAGTATTAAAATTTCCAGGTGACTTCAGACTTATCTTTGCATTAATTGACTGATCATGGATTCAAAGAAGACTGCCTCTCCCCATCTGTATACAGTTTGCCCCTACTCCTAAGGTTACATTCATGACTCTATCATAATTCATATCACATTATGTTCTTCCCATTTACCAATATTTTGTACTCAAACTTTGTTTTGTACCTATGGACGACTACACTTCCTAACCACACCTGCAATTAAGCATTTACAAATGCATTCATAACACAGTACATTTGTAGTGAAATTAATCTATGGAGCACAGAGGAAAAACCACACAATCTTATTGAAAAAGTTGGTGCCATTGGGAATACCGAGTTACTAATATAGGATAAAGACCTCAGAGCCAAGCAACCGCATTCTGAAGAGATTTAGTGCTTGTCTCTCCATATCTTGAGCGCCCATATAAATAACACATTCTAAGCCGAACCGAGCACAACCAGTAGCTGTGGCAACACCATGCTGACCAGCCCCTGTCTCAGCAATAATGCGTTTCTTTCCCAAGCGCTTGGCAAGCAAAAGCTTGGGCAATGGCATTATTTATTTTGTGCGCACCAGTGTGATTTAAGTCTTCCCTCTTCAGGTAGATCAATGGCCCTTCACCATTTGGACGTTTGTAATGCTCCGCTCTGCAAAATAAAGAGGGCTGTCTCTACCAACATAATCTCTCAATATTCCATCCAGTTCTTTCTGCAGTTAGCATAAATCATGTAGTAAATAAGTTAGCTGCCATTAAAAATCTTCACAACGGAATGAAATTGAATCAATCCATCCATCAACTATACCTCAATCCCAATATTCGAACACTAAGAAATACTACATCTTTTAAGGTCAAATGGGATACCTTTCCAACTCCTGTGATTTCCAAAGAAAGTATGCTTCAGGCAAATATGTTTGATATACTTTAAGAAACCCTCCAACCACCCCCCCCCCCCCCCCCCCCAAAATACAAACACACGCACAAAATCAGATTGCATTGAAATCTAGCTCTCAGGATTCGCTAACTTGTACCCAACTATTTCAACATGTTAAAAGATAGACTTTGATATCAAGATATACCAGTCAGCTAATTTCATCATTTTCACGATTAAAGAACTAAAAGAACACTTTTACTAGTCATAGTTCAGAGGATTCAACAACTACGCCTCGATCCCAAACAAGCAGGGATCGGCTATATGAATCCTCATCGGCCATATTTCTCCAATTAAGCTCAATTCATAATTCATAGGATAAAAAGAGAAAAACAATAAATAAATAAATAAATAAAGGCTAAGAAATCTAATAGCACGTGGCTAACTCCAGGAAAAAAAGTTAGCGGTTGTTAAATCCAATCAAGCAGATCCACTCTTACTTACATATTTGCTTTCATGCCGTTTCAATCTTCATTAACTCAGGGGCGAGTTATTGGATTAAGCAATTAAATTTATTATTTAGGCCACAACGTATGATTGTATGCACATACACCTAGGTGGGGTAAGGTCTCCATACATCTCACGCTCTCCAGACCCCATTTGTTGGATTACACTGGTATGTTTTCGTTGTTGTTTGTATGCAGAATGCAGTAACAAAATAAAACAACAACTAGCTGGGCTCAGCCATATAAGTCTTCTACGTTTCATTCCAATACTAATACTAATGAAACAAAATCAGCAAAATGCATAAAATCAAACACCTGAAAATCATTACCGGTAGCGAGTGATTTGAGTGCTGTTTCGAGCTCATCAAGAGCATGCATTAGAGTGTCGGGTACATACTTGCCCCCGAACTTACCGACCCGGCCAAATGAATCGGGTCGTTGGATATTAGCTGATTCCGTTACATCCTGACCCGACATTGATTACAAGATATGGAAGGTGGT
The DNA here is from genome assembly GCA_029990175.1 of Petunia secreta. Lineage (NCBI taxonomy): Eukaryota > Viridiplantae > Streptophyta > Magnoliopsida > Solanales > Solanaceae > Petunia > Petunia secreta. Next base: position 15,764,966 of record JARKIP010000013.1, on the reverse strand, counting down.
TTGGATGGTAAAGATGTAATTTTGTTGAGTTTGAAGGGTATTTGTGATTGAGATAAGGAGGAGTAGAGAAGGCCATGTTTGGATACTACTACTATAGAATAGATAAAGGAATACTGAAATGTATGTTTGTTAGCGGCAAAGTGATGACGCTGATATATGAAAGGTCAAGTGGGACCAACCTGAAATGACGTGGCTGATTTGTAGTTTACAAATCCACTTATAATTCAATATAATGCATATTCAGTAAGTTGGTCGAGGAGGAATATTTCGTCATAAAACTTGATAAGACTGTATTTTTATTTTGGAGGTTAAAACACGATATTATATTAATAATAATAATTAAGCTGGATTAGGATCCAGCACACTATTAGTAGAGTTTACACAAAACATAGGAAATAGGAATGACATTAAGCGCATTCAAGTTACCTAACGATGCTAAATTACTACAAATTCTATCTGAAGTGGTGATCGCAAAACTTGTGTCTTCCCTATCTTCTATAAAAGCTTGATAGACGAAGTTAGGTGGCATTGCGTAGTAGATGATAATATTTGGATTGGATTGTGACGGAGCCTCTTTTGCCAGGAGATTGGGCTGCCTTGTTGCTTTGTCAAAAATGACCTGCAAGATTGAATAATAGATGCATAAGATGGGTAGGTTTATCCAAACAAGTTAATAACTTCTGTTGAATCGGTTTCAATTTCGAGAAGATAGAAATTTTAGTAGTAATCCGTGTTGGAAACGTCGGTCCCTTTTGGCTTCCACAAGCTTGTGATATCCACCTCTATAAATGCTTTAATGCTTTCATTAATGTAAGCAATCACTTGCAATTTTGGTCTTCACATTCAAGGTGTATTAAAGCTAAATGGTCTCTCTTGGTGCGGTGACCTTCACTTTGGTGCAGAATAATCGGATTGAGCCTCAGCGATACTATGAGGTCTTTGAAACAGATACTCTAAAGTTCGGAACTAGTAGTAGTTAAGTTGCTCTTACAATATATACCAGTCACTTACATTTGACTATAAATGTGTCCTCTTGCTGTCTTATGTAGGAAGTGCTATCAGTTTTGAATGTGTTTTATTTCAGCAACTGTACTTGTTTGTATATGTAAATTCTTGTTTCATATCTCAGCAGTTCCCAGCCTCAGGGAAAACATGATCTGGATGGACTACGTCATTAAGAATTTGTTCTGGACACCCAAAATTAGTTTCTTGACCTTAACAGTTTGATCTCATTATAGTGGGTAGTTCTCAAAGTTTCCTGCACACACTTTGGATTAATTTTTTTGTCTGTGTTTTTCAGCCGAGAGTATGTACTGATTCACGAAAAGTCAGCAAGATGATGGTCTTCAATTGGCTGCTTAGCGCGAATATCAATTAATATAATTGGATTTTAATTTATTTTGGAAAGCTTATTCCATGAAACCAGAAGTATATCAGTATAATAACCATGCAAGTGCTTGGCTGAAAGAAATTTTGAGCATTAGAGCTTTTGCTCTCTTGGTGGAAATCTTGCTCATTATAATAGCTCCGGTGTTTATTCAGACTCGTTTGCTCCTGTAAGTATTTAAATTTTCCTTTTATTTTGTTCTAAGAAAACCTTCAACTTTCACTCCCAAATACATGAACCCACCAACTCGCAGTGTACAAACTGAAAATCCACCTATAGTCATGAGAAAAGAGGGAGAAAAAGAAACAAAATATTACATGTTAAAGAATTCTTTAATCTGTTTTGCCCTTTTTAGAAGTGTGTGAAAATGAGATAGCTATTTACAACAGAATGTAACAGCATTAGGAAGAGCAGAGTTACTCTAAAAGTCAATAATTGGTTCACCAATTGTAAGATTCCTCTGGACAGTCCAAGGCAAGTTAAAGAGCTTGGCCATGATAAACTTGAAGATCTTATTCACATTGATGTTATGGGTTGCACTTGAGAAGAAGAGAGTTGCTTTCATTGCCTTTGCATATGCCCTTGCCTGCAACCACCATTTCATCAATTCTCAACAATGTACCATATACTTCATTCACAGAAGAGGCAAATCAAAATATGGAGTCTGGTACAACGAACCTTATCTTATTATATGTATACATAGTTAAAGTTAAAAAAAAAACAAAAAATTGTGTTCATCCCAACTCACCAATTCATAAATCCTGGACAATTGGAGGATTTGTTTTTTTGGGTTTGTTGGGGGTGGGTGGACCCAGAGGCGAACCCAGAATTTGAGTATGACGAGGCACTACTGAATTTAATGTAAATATGTCAATTTCTCAGGGTGCCAAGTACTATAAATATCTAATTTTTGATGAATTTATACCTACACATATAGAATTTTTGATGTTAGAAGACTCACTTCACATTCCTAACAGAAAAGGAAAGAAAGAGACACAAATTATTCTGGATTTACTCAGACTTAATTCAAGCACAGTACAAGTGGGGTCATCCTATCAATTTAGGGAGGAAAAGAAGGCTAGATAAAATTCTTGTTAGATAGTTTCACACGCCTATATGAGTCTTTTTTCCCTTTACTTTATTTATCTGACTTTCTCTTTGGTGTGTCTCAATCACAAAAATCCTGCATGCTTATCTGGAAAATATGCTTAGGTGTTGAAAGACTATCCCATTCTAATTTTAGTGCCCCCTTGAATCAGATTACTTTCCCAGTTGCAAATAGGAAAAGTGTACAAATATGAGGAAGTAATTAGTAACGTCTTTAATAATCACCGCAACTCCGGAACAAAACTTACCCAAGCTCGGTGTTTTGCGCAAAATTTATTAGTTCGCTACAAGTTGAGCGATAGATTAAGATAATTATTTGTATTAAATTAACTATAGTCAGTGATAAAAATACATATGAACGTTGTGGCATGTGTCTATCGATTTGGTGTAAATTTCTTCATAATATATAGTATATGTGCTTTCGGTAACCTTAATGATTTCGAAGAAGATAAGAGGAATATATAAGTGGTATATTGAGCAGATTTGTACCTGCGTCACCACAGTCCATTGAATGTCCGGTGGAAGCTGGACAAAATCATCAAACTTGGTCCCAATTAGTATGGGAATAGCATTCTGTAGTTGCCAAGTACAGAAGCAAAGATTAGAGTACTTCTCGAGTATAAATCCATCATTATCAAGGAACAATGCTTACAAATGAGATTTTCATTAGGAAAGAACAATTGGACTTATCAGTAATCATCATGATTGTTGTAAAATTCATTCTCAATAATTCTTCTTAAAAGTTGAAGCCAATCAAGATTAAGCATTTATGCAGGGCATGAAGCTTCAATCATTCAAATCTAATCTTTCAACTTATTAAGTTATCATCTTCAAGAACAAAAAGTTACTGAAGTACTACTACTCTAATTATTGTCATTTGCTACTTTTTTCCCAAAGGAGTGAAAGTAGTTCTCAACCACTGTAGTTACTCAGTGTCATTCTAACTTTTACTTCAATATATCAATAAAGTCCCAACCACTGTAGTTATATTGCTGTTAGTACTTTTTATGTTTGGTGAAACAGAATTGGTACTGGCTAGTGAAAGTCTCATCCAACTTTTGCTAGATTAGTTAATAAGTAAACATAATTCTTGACTCTAAAGTTTAATCTTTTTCAAGAAAACAACATCAATGTGAAACAGAAGTCAAGTTTCGCACCTGATTCCACTTTCTTGCTTCACTATACCAACTTATAACACTGCAATTGCAAAAAAGAAAAAGAAAAGCATTTAATATGTAGACAAGAAAGCCGTGTTATTCCCTTCTTATGGACAAAAAAAGATAAAACTTTGGAAAAGTAACCCCAAGGGGAGCATTACTTGTTCAATGTACTCCGGCTAGTCAGATCAAACATAAAAAGAATGGCGACAGCATCTTTGCAAGCAATTGGAATCTGATCAAGTGAGCTATGATCACCTATACCCAAAATTCAAAATTCAGAAAACAAATCACTTAATTCATTCAAACTACAGTTACCACCTTAAAATTGACAAATTTGGCCTAGCAACAACGGTGAGCAATTAATAAGGTGGTAAAAATCATGTGACACCACCGTTCAAATTTCAATAAAAACAAAAATATAGGAGTAACTAGGCAATCTCTTCTATTGGAGGTAGCATGTATCACATGAAACTGTGAAAATGAATGGAAGTAGGTTTCGGATACCACCAAGAAAAAAGTGGCAAATTATGCCTAAAGTGACCAAAATAAAACTAAAAAAATTGCTAAGGATGAAATTAATGAACATACCTCCCACATCCCATATTCTAAATGCAATTCTTGCACCTCGTACAACTAATGTTTTATCCATCAAATTCAATCCATTCATCTGTAAGCACCTCTTTTCTTGTTCATCACCTACATACTTTATCTGAAAAAAACAAGTAACATACAGAAAAAAAATGTTATTTCTTGGTTCAAGCGCAAGAAGTGACATACTAATCAAGATTAAAAGGAGATAACTTACCACAAAACTTGTTTTACCAATCTGGCAATCACCCAAAATACTGATCTTCAAAGTAACTAAATCTGAATCACTATCATAACCACTACAACTTGCAGTCAATGGATCATGTTCCCCACCTACCACATACTCTTCAGCTAATTCCTCCATGGTTGACGAAGATAAAACTTGTCTTGACAAACGCTTGTACCTTACTGGTTTCCGACCACTTGAGCAAACAATGATTCTCTCCCAAATGAAACGAAAGAATTCTCTGAATATAGAAACTTTGTCAAATAACTTCCATCTAATATTAACTTGAACTATTTTCCTACAGAGCTTAGTCATGTTTTCTGTTAAATTTACTTCATGGATGGATGTTGTTGAGGAGTATACATAGGAGGTCTTTTTGGATGTTATGTTTGGAACATTTTAAATGTACGTGTTACGACGACAAAATTAAGAAACAATGGGAAAATGTTGGTTGCGTTGTTTTGGTATTGTGACTTGGGCGGTTGACCGGTTTTATGTATTCTTTTTTGGAATCTCAAAAAACTAGTCCAACTTGGCCGGCTTCTTGATTTTGATTTAACTTTGGGTATTTAGGTCTATAGAGTTAGACTCTACCTACAATATATAGATGTTTTTAGGGGGTAAATGTGGTTTTTTTTATTTAAGGGTCTTTGGTAATGCAGATTAAAAATTGGATTAGATGGTAAGATGTAGGACATAATTTAGCATTGTGGAGACGGGAGCGGAAGAAGATATAGAGAAAGAAAAAGAACTACTCTATCTAGGTAGGAATGTAAGATGGGAATTGGGACACAGTTTGACCTTTATAAAACCGATGTTTTACACACCTTCTGTTCGACCCTTAAAATAAGAATTTTTTAGTAACGAGTGTTTTACTAATTCCTAGCAGGTGATAACTCTTTGACTCCACGGATTTTCTCTATTTAAAGTAGGAGATAGCCGGGTATTTCTACAGAGAAGTCTTGCTGTGGCTTGCCCAAAGCGTTGAACATAGAGAATTAAGGTTGTCTTACATACACACGGGTGGAATTTCATTTTTTTCCGCTTTTTTAAATAGTAAGAGAGGAATTGAGTAAAATATCCTTGTCCGTAGTTCCAGCGAAACTCATTTGACACAACTTAATATTAGTCACTGTTGCTTCTATCTACTTAAAATTAATAACTGATAGTAATATTACAATAATGAATTTATTGTTTTAACGAATTTTATTGGACAATAGTGAATCTTACATTGTCCTTAAAGAAGCAATCTACTAATTACTCCTTCCGATCCATTTTATTTGATTTTTTCGCCTATTTTTTTTATCCACAATATTTGATCTTTTTGGAAATCAAGAAACAATTTTACAATATCACCCTTTGCTAACAAATGATTTTAAACAAAATGATAAGTAATAATAGGGAAAAAGGCCAAATTTGCCCCTGTGGTTTGCGAAATTGGACACGGATACCCTCCGTTTAAACTTGAGTCTATGTGTGCCCTCGCTGTTTATGCTTTGACTCAATATTACCCTCCAGTGGCCAATATTGGCCAATATTGCCCTTCATCACAGACGGAAGAAGGATTATGCTTAATTAAGCTCAATTAAGTGTAATTAAGGGCATTTATGTCCCTTACGTATAGCACATGGGCATATTTGAACCTCTTTCACCGGTGTTAAACTGATACACATATGAAACTGCAACAATCCAATAAAGTGTCAATTTGACTATTAATCGATAGCACATATCCAAGTATCTCTTTCGCAACAATGATTTCCTCTAAATACATTACAAATTTTAGATACCCTTGATGTAACATATTTAAGATTTGAAGCATGCGCTTATGTTCGACATGTCTTTTTTCCTCTTAAACTGCTTCTAACTCCAATTTATTTCCCTAGTACTAGGACTCCTCAAAATGTACACATACAAACTAGAAAATCAACCACAGATTTGACACTGAAAAACTTCACATAACTTTTCAAAAACTAACCACCCTATGTAAATTACAATCAAAATTATGAGAAATAAAGCAAACCACTTAACAAATAGTCGGTAGATATAGAATATATGTATGATTCGTGTATAATATGTTTATAGATGTGCACAATCAGCGTATAATCTATATATATCAGTAAGGGTTGTAATCAGTAACTCTGGCTGCTATATGTGTATAGTAATCAGGTACAATAAGTGAAGAGTTCAAACAAGATGTATACAATAGTACAGATTCACAATATAAGTAGGAAAGCAAAAGTATTTCACCTTTATATGCTACTTTCATCAAACAAGAACTAAAAATGCAAATGATTTAATTACTCAGTTGCTAACAGGAAGAACCTTCGTGACAATCTCGTCACTAAGAGCAACAATCTGAGAATTTCCTTTTGTTTGTCCAAGCTAGCCAAAGCTTCTTGCAACTCGGCTTCCATTTTCTTCCTTCCTTTAGCAATCTTTTGCTCCACTTCAAGTTGAGTTTCCTTCTTCATTTTATTCAATGCAGCGGAAATCTCAGCTCTCACAGCTTTCATTATAGCAGCAGCTTGATCTACCAATTGTTTCACTTCACTTGAAATGTATTTTACACTGTTGAGTTTCTCTTAATCGCACCATCTCTTTTATCTATGAATTTACCTAAATCGAAGTTAGGTTCAACTAATATGAATCCTCATAGACCATGTTACTCAATTTAAGCTCAATTCATGTTATCATGATACTGCATGTGAAATCTTGCTCACATTGCCGGTCCCAAGCCTGGGTAAAGGAGAAGGGTCGCGATAGGTCAGCAAGCCAGCGTAAAATGTTGCCAATCATGATACCTAACAAAACAAACGACAATCTTAGCTAACTCGATTGTTGCAGTTTCATATGTGTATCAGTTTTACACCTGTGAAAGAGGTTCAAATATGCCCCTGTGCTATACGTAAGGGACATAAATGCCCTTAATTACACTTAATTGAACTTAATTAAGCATAATCATTCTTCCATCGGTGATCAAGGGCAATATTGGCCAATATTGGCCACTGGAGGATAATATTGAGCCAAAGCATAAACGGCGAGGGCACACATAGACTCAAGTTTAAACGGAGGGTATCCGTGTCCAATTTCGCAAACCACAGGGGCAAATTTGGCCTTTTTCCCGTAATAATTGCTTGAATAAGGACTAATACAGTCAATTATATTGCTAATTAGTGCTAAAAAGATAATTTTCTTAATATGCGTTAAAACATCCAAAAAATCAAATAATATGAACCGGATGAAGTATCAAGGGTGTGGTAGGAATGATGAGATATCTCTACTTTTAGTGAGAGTCTCAAGCTTAAAATCTAAGAATTGAGAAATCTCTGGTGGAAATGTTTTCTATGTTAATAAACTCTATATAACGTGACTATAAAAATAATCAGACCAATGTGTATTTGATACCAAGTGATTAGAAAAAATCTAGCAGCCAAGAGGCCAATTTGGATTTGTCATGTCATGATTGAATATTTCAATGACCTCTTGGTGGATGATGCAAAAACAAAAAAGAAAAAATAAATTCGTACTTTATAATATTCTTTCCAAATAAGTTGTGTGACATGTACCCCTGAGGAGTTTCTTAATTACGCCGATTAACTTAAGGGGATTGATGCAAGGAGTCATAATAGTGTCGCATCTACGTAACTTCATAGCCCATTGTTTAGCCTTTTAAGTATTGTTTTGTATGTGGAAACTTTAGAAGATCAATGTTAAAAAAAAGATACCAGCTAGGTTACGAGAGCAAATTCGGTACTAATGATGATAATGTTATGCTGTGTTTTTTAAAGTAGTGGTAAATTAAGCTTGGAAAGGAAAAACGTATAAGTATATTGTAATGAGCATCATTTTAAGCATAAGAAATAATGTTGTCATGATAATTCTATCCCTCTTGTATATTGATCTTAGCATTAACCTTCTTTTTCTTTTTTGAAATAATATTACTAGTAATAATTTGGCCAATTTTTCTATACCTCAACTATTTCACCAAATATATACTGGTAACTTTCGTTATTATGGGTATCGAATGATTCTACCAACTAAAATTTAGATAAATGGATAAAAATCACCTAATCTTTTTTTGTTTAAATCTTGTGTGAACTTCAAATTCTAATTTCCATAAGTTTTATTCATTTCATTGATAGTTAAACCACGCTCTTTAGGTGCATTTTGGAAAATCCTTCCAACCTAGATGAAAAGCATACGTTTACTTAAACAAACAAATGAATGAATATATAACTAATTACATATAGATCGATAGAAATTAAAGGATGAGGGCACATCAAGATTTGATTGGTGGATGCAGATCAAGATATTTAAATTTGGAATGCTAAGGGAATAAAGTTAAAAGCTGCAAAATAGTAGTATCAGAATGACTCATTCTTTTGTGCTTTTCCACAAAGCATTTTGCAAGGATTAATAAAAGTTCATTTGTGCTCTGCCTTTTTCCAGCTAAAGAGGTCCACAACTCTTTTTAAAACTGTTTCTGCTTTGTTTCGCAGAGTTGGCTTTTGCGATTTTGATCTTGTCTCTGGTATAAATTAATCAAACTATTTGTTTAAATTAATTCATTTAATAGTTTTAGCATAGAACGTAAATGGGGTTCTTAGGCTTAAAAGTTACCAATTGTTTGTTTTGAAATTTGATTCTGTAACTTTATTTAATTTGCACTAACTATCGGATTAAACAGACATATAGCTAGCGTTTGTTTATAGTTTTTTGGGGGGGGGGGGGGGGGTTTGGGGTTTTTTTTGGAGTTTTTTTAGGATTTCTCAAAAAATCACCCAGTTTTTGGGATTTTTTGGGAAATCCCCTCACAAATTTCAAATTTTGTTCCAAAAAAAATACATGTCCAAACAAAATTTCAATTTCCCAAGTTCCAAATCCCAAATCCCAAATCATGTCCAAACGGGAACAAAGACTATAGAGAAGACAATGTCGTTATCAACTTTGTAATGAATATGACACAAATTAATCATTATACAAAAACACAAAATTGACTTAGTTCGAATTCTATTTATCAGAAGAAAAATAATCCATGCATATATTATATAGAAATAGAATTTAGGTAGAACGCGTGATCATGAAGAATCTAACATGCCACAGGTTCAATTGTGAATGATTACAACTGAACGACCTTCTTATTGGGAGATTATTAATTTACATGGGACCTTGAATGATTTAGTTAAGAATGTTTTTTATTTGCTTAGTTCTTTATTTCTTTAAGGGCGTAGGGTAGGGATCTAAACTTCTAAGGGTGGGTAATATTGGTATTGGTAGGCTATTATACACAGCCTAACTGATTTGTACACGTACTAAAGTCAAGGTTGAAAGAAAATAAACTAAGGCAAGTAGTGGTACCAAACCTAAAATAACGATTTATAACCAAACATTGACTGTCAAAATATTAAGTGGGATGAGTATATCTTTATCCTTAATTGGATGATTTGGACTTGAGCTCGAACTTGAGCTTCGTTAATAGATAAGCTAGTATAGGATCTGTGCGATGTGCGAACATAATTAAAGTGTAGTTGTAATGTAGTACAACTTTGTTATTAGAATTATGTAAAATTAAAAAAATATACCCTCACTCTTTATTAATCAATTATATTGAAAAATAAGTAAATTTACGTCAAGTACCAATGCAAAATAAGTAGATTTTTGTGTGTTCTAACTCAATCAGGTACTTCATATTAATTTTAGATACTCTAGTTATATAGCTAGCCATTTCATTTCAATGAAGAAGGGAAACATGAGTTGATTCTTTCGAAGAACTGAAAACGAAGCGCTATGCCGGAGCGCGGGGGGAGAGGGGGGGGACGGAAAAAGAAACGGCTTCGAAAATAAAAAATGGGGTTCTCAATGCATTTCCACGCTCAACAAGATGCGCCAACCTCAGGGATGCTTTACTCCCAACGTATAATGGTAGAAGTGAAATTAGCAAAGGTTACTTTATGAATGAAACTGATGTAGAACACAAACGTGTATGCCCAACAAAAAAAGAGAGTAAAGGTCACTCAATCTAATTGGGTGAATTCGGATTGATTGATTTGCATTAGTAACCATATCCTATATTAAAATCCTTTCAAGCAAGCTTCATCCAAAGACCATTTCCCACATCACTTCTCTTCAACTTTTTTTGGGTGCCAAGTGTGTAACTCTCATTGCACTCCATCCAATTTGCTTGTTAGATCCCTAGTGATTTTAACCTTAAATTATAAAAATTATTATATATAAACTCATAATAAATTAAATTAGTAACTGAAACATAAGGTATGTGCTATACTATAATAGGTTAACAATATTAATACAAGTTCCACTTCTCCTATTCATTTACTTGCTTTAGCTTATTATTCATATACTTAGGTCAATGAGTAAATCTAGAATTAAAGTAATAAAAGTTTTCAAATCATGAGAGTAAGAATTCCAACCCGCATAAGTACTACAGATGTATATTCTCTCTGATTTGCTTGAAAAAGGTATTGCAATTCACTGTGATCTGATAAAAGCACCATAAGGTGTTGGTCCTCGTTGGGTGTGCTAAGGCAAATGATTAATAGAAAAAATGTGACATGATAGTTATAGGATTTATTAATTTCTCAAGCACAAACTACCTTTAGGTGAAAGAGCATTTTCACTTCTATAGATTACTACTTTGAATAGAAATTAAACAACTGCAGCTGCTGCTCTGTTCACTTGTTATAGTCTTGTTTGATGAGATATTGATTGCTCAATATTTTAAGTTGGCGATAGCATAAAGCAAAAAATTCGATAGCAGAGACAAGCATCATATGAACCAAATATGATAGCATTTAAATTATGGTTTGGTGAAGACTATTACAATCGGAATAAGGTTAAAATATATACCAATCCATGCATAATTCATAGAGATAAATATGTCATTTTGATATAAGGATGTGACAACTGTCGGGCATCTCTTTTCCTAACTAACTAATTGGAAAGTTATAGAAACTTTCCACTTACATTTATACACACCTTTATTTTTGTTCAATGAACTTATTTTTTATTTTCAAAATTAATGACCAAAATATAATAGAGGGATCTATGCAGTGGCGTACGATTTTTTGTTAATGGTGTCAGAATAGACTACAAAGTTGAAACATATGTGCTTCCACTAGCTCACCTACTAATATTTATGTTTCAATAGCATCATTCTTTATTTTTATTGGCAATTTTCTGTTTTTTAATTATTATATTCACATTTTTAACAAAATTTTTCATAGAGTGGTGTCGGGCGACACACGTAACCAAAGGGTAAATCCGCCCCTGGATCTATAAAACCTTATCAGTGTCTAAACAAAAAAAACTTCCAGTATGGTGGTCGTATATGTATTGTTGTCATAATGTTAACTGTATATTTTTACTTTAATTTATAATTTATAATGTTTAACTGTTATGTTTGGGGTAAATATTAGGGGATCATTTATCAAACTATTTAAGTTTTACATCAAATTATTAATCACAAAAATATTAGGTGTATTTCTCATCTATTTAAGTTTGCAAGACGAAATTATCTAATACATATATGGGCGGAAGGTAACACATACACAATAAAAGACAAAATATGCTCAAACTGATGCTTATGTTGTTTCTTTTTTCTTGTTTTATTTTTAGACAAAATATGCGCAAACTGATGGTTATGTTGTTTCTTTTTTCTTGTTTCATTTTTAAGAGAAAACACCGGAGATAAAAATTTTGCGTAGTACAAATCAATTAGCGCGCGCCAAATAGGCTCGTAGCAAAATTTTTACAATGTCCTTTTCTGTGGGCAAGTTTTCTGATCGTTTAAGAATTTATGCAAAACAGAGCCAATTTTCAAAGTCCAACCAGCATGTCAAACGGAACCATTATGTCACAAATTTTAGTGAATCAATTGTTCACAATTTGTCGAATCAGTAAAACATTCTATAAATTAAATATTTAGCATTCGGCAAAACTTTTGATGTACTCTTTAGAACCTTAACGTTGGACTATTTTTTCTAATATTCTTTGAACAATGATAAAAACATAAAGAGTGACCTAAATGATACTATCCGAGAAAATTTCTTCCGTTCGAAGTAGTCTGGGAAAGGGCACGAATAGCCACTTTTTGGCTCGCCTTTACAATGGAGGACATTTTTTTCAACATATTCAGTTTTTAGCTATTTTTGGAAATTCAAACCCTGTGGGGCAGTGGCAAATGCAGGATTTTTTGCAAGCAGTGTCATTTCTAAAAAAAAAAAATTGAAGGTCGAGGGTTCAATCCCTACTTTAAATGATAAACATTTGAAAATTTTGAATAAAAAAGCTAAGTTGTGCTACAAGCGGGATTCAAACTCTCACAGTTCTACACTTTCTAAAGGTGTTTAACCACTAGACCAGTGAGCCATAGTATTTCAAACAGTGTCACTTTCTTTACTTGTACTAAATATTAAGATTTTTTTTATATACTCCCTCCGTCCCAAATTAGTCGACACTTTCAACTATTGCACGCCCATTAAGAAAATCAATAAATAGGTATACGTTTTACTATATTACCCTTATTTAATATATGACTATTAAATATTTTTTGAGAATACCATTAATAATTGAGGGTATAGTTGGAAATAATTGATAAAAATAGTCTTGAAATCCTAAAGCGTCAACTATTTTGGGACAAAAAAATCTTGCTAAAGCGTCAACTAATTTGGGACGGAGGGAGTATATACATACATATACATAGTAAAAAATTTCGGTGGAGCGGTGTCCCGTGACACCCCTTGACATAGAGTGCCTACGCCCCTGCTGTGGGGTGAACTTCAAATCTTGTGAGTTGAACATCAGACATATAGATATGAAGGTATGAAATTCAACTCCAGCCCAGAAGGACGGAACTTTTAAGCATATAATTCGTAAACTTCAGCCCTTGTGGGCTGAACTTTTAAGCTTAGAATTCATAGGCTTCAGGTATGAAGTTCAACCATAAGGACTAAAGTTCCAACAAACTGGCTTCTTTACACAATCAAGGAAAAAGTGCCCTGAAACCAAATAGCAATGATAAAAATGATCTCTGGTTGAAATTTTTACGAAGTACTCCCTCCGTTCCAAAATGGTTGTCATAGTTTGACTTGGAGCGAAGTTTAAGAAATATGGTAAGACTTTTGGAACTTGTGGTCCAAAATAAATCATATATAAATATATGGCTATAAAACATTTCATTCAGGGTAAAGTAGTAGTTTCAACTAAAAAAATATTTTCAAATTTATAACGATTTTTTTACATAAAAGTACAAGTTTTAGAACTTAATTACCAAACATAGCAATATTTTAGCAAAATAACCCTATATAGAGGAAAACACAAGTTAATTACAAATATAGCAAAAACATAACAATATTTTCCCATAACATATCAAACTCTTACATTTTTTCTCCTATTTCCCCCACAATCACTTTTGCTCCTCGCATTTCTCCCTATTTCACTTTTCCTCCCACCATTTCCTCCAATTTCACTTTTATTCCTATCATTTCCCCCAATTTCACTTTTCCTCATCCCATCCTCGATGTATCTCGTTGTATCTCACCGTATCTCAACTGTTTTTGCACTGTTTCAACTGTTTATGCAGCACCGTATCTAACTGTTTCTGCACCGTTTCAACTGTTTACGCAGCACCGTATCTAACTGTTTCTGCACCGTTTCAACTGTTTCTGCAGCACCGTTTCAACTGTTTCTGCAGCACCGTATCTAACTGTTTTTGTAGCACCGTATCTAACTGTTTCTGCAGCGTTTCAATAGTTTCTGCAACACCGTATCTAACTGTTCCTGCACTGTTTCAACTGTTTCTAAATGTTTCCGCACCGTTTCAACTGTTTCTAAATGTTTCTGCACCGTTTCAACTGTTTTTGCACCATTTCAACTGTTTCTGCAGCACCGTATCTAACTGTTTCTACACCGTTTCAAATGTATCTCTGTTGTTTTGCATTGTTTCATTCTACTCGTATGTTGTTTTTACTGTTTCATTCTACTCGTATGTTGTTTTTGACATTCAATAGTCTCCTTCCTTTTGTTTAATTGGTCTAGTTACTATTCAAACCGTAAAATTTTTTTTTTATATAATAATATAAAATATATTTTGAATAAATCTGAAAACACATTCCATATACGTCTTAACCGCATAAATCACACTCGACATGGCATTTGAAATTAAATTATTTTATCTTTTTCACATCAACAATGGTATAAAACGTATTCTTCGGGGTAAATAAAATAGTACGGAGTATCAGATTAAATAAAATAGTAACTCTTTGATAGTAAACACAGGAAGGGATGATAGGGTGATAGAATAATCTAAGAACCTGATACCGGCATAAAACCAAAAACATAGAATGTCCTTGAAAGTTGCAAATGGAACATATGGCTATGGGTACATCTTCACCCCTTCTTTTTGTTTCAGAACAAACCCGTAACATGCTCTATATTTCATCACGTGCTAATTACCAGTACTACAGTCCGGGGGGAGTTCTGGTGTAGGTTGCGATTGGCAGTGATGAAGGCGCAATTGGCAGTGATGAAGGGGTCGGGGTGGTAGGGGTTGGTGTGGGGTGATGGGAGAAAGAGAGAGTAAGTGAGAGAATTTTTAATTTGGAGAAAATGGGAAGTGAAAGTGAAATGTGTTAAGTAGACTATTGTTAAATGTGTTAGAAAAATAATGCTATGCATAGTAATTAGATAAATATTGCTATTTTTCTGTAATTAAGGGTGAAAATTTGTATATTTGTGTAAAAAACTTTTTATAATTATGTCATTTTTTTTGGAACGGACTAATAAGAAAATAGAGTCTATCTATTTTTAAACGGAGGGAGTATAATAGTAGCTTTAAATCGTAAAACTTTTGCGTAAAAATTTAGTCACGCAGCCAGTTTTGACCGCGTTAAATGAATACTAGCCAGCGATGCAAAACTGTTTGAAGACTAGCCACTTCCGGACAAATCACAGTATAAATACTGGGGCTGTTTTGTTCAAAGCCCCAATATTTATACTGGGAAGCTGAAGTAAACTAATCCCAATATAAAATACTGGGGCTTTGAACAAGTTTTGTTCAAGGCCCCAGCATTTTGTTATGGGACTTTATATAAAGCTTCAGTCCATAACAAAATGCTGGGGCTTTGAACAAGTTTTGTTCACAGCCCCAGAATTTTGTTATGGGGACTGAAGCTTTATATATAAAGTCCCATAATAAAATACTTGGGCTTTGAATAAGTTTTATTCAAAGCCCCAGTATTTTGTTATGGGACTAGTCTGGGGGTGTTTTTCCAACGCTAATGGAGCTTAAGTGTGCGCGCGAATTTTTGGCTATTCTTCAGTGAATTTCGAAACGGTGGATAGTCCCCAATAAGCGCGTCCAAAAATGGCTACTGATCAAAATTACCCAACTTTTGCTACCAGCCTATTTGCGCCAGGCCATCCAAAAAGACCTTTATGCGATTACCTTAACATAACATAAGTGAGTACTTGCAAAAAAATTCGAAAAAGGGCAACTTTTGGCAATGTTCAAATTGATGGATAAAGTTACATTTTCCAAAATTTAAAAATTGTAAGTATGTTGTCATCACAATTCACAACAACCAACAATAACATACCATATTATCTCATAAGTGATGTATGCAGAGGTGAGATATATACAGGCCCTACCCATCAGGATGGAGAGTTTGTTTTCGATAAACGATCGACTAAAGAAAAACACTTTTGAAAATATATTTTAAAAAGAGAAAACAAGTTAAAAATCATGGTAAAGCAAATAACGACAAAAAGTAAAAATCAAGATGGGCAGAAAATACTAATAATAATATAAGCGAAAAATAAGATAGAATAGTATATACATATACGAATTATACCAATATAACAGAAATATTTTGACTACCATCCTAATTCTCGACCTCTTTCTTATCTAGATCATATTCTTGGTGATGTGGAAGTGAACTATATCCAGTTTAATCACTTCGGCCCAATACAATCTAACTCTCTATCTATGTTGTCGTCACTATCTCCAAAATATTTTTAAAAAGCTTTTGTCGATTGCTTTTTAATACAAGCTATTTCAAAAATATTTAGACGAGTATGACTACTTAGGTGATTCAAGTTCATACATATGGATAAAATAAGTTAAAGATTTTTCCCATTCTTTTTCTGTTGCCTTCACCAAAATTCAAAAGACCACACACACAAAACTTCCACCTCCCGCATTGCATTAAGTTTTAAAATATTGATTTGAAACCGCCTTGCATCGCACCCACATAAACCCGCACCTGCACATACCCACATAGGTCCAAACCCGCACCGCCTCGCCCCAGCTGCCATCCCTGCCCGCCTGTCGACCCCCTCTACCGCCGACCACACCACCACCGGTCACCCAGGTATGTTTTCTCTTTTCTCTCTTTTCTCTTTCTTTATTTTTCTTTTAAACAAATTCGAAATATAACGTAGGCGATTTTATTAAAAACAATAAAAACCAAAACACAACCAAACAGAAGTTATTAATGAGAAGAATAAGTCCTAATTATAATGATCAACAGTTGCTCCTATTACAGTATATAAGTATATGCTAACAGTTGTTACTATTACAGTTTTGGTCATTGTCACAGCTGAAATTATGGATTCAGAGATGGAAATAGTTGAGCAGAGGCTAAATACTTTTGTGAGTCAGCTCCATACTGAGTTTGGCATTCTCGATCGACTCGTTTACAAGAACAAGAACCAGCATAGAAGGTGCTCTTATTTTCAGTACCTCTTAAAGGTTGTGTTTTTCACCTATTTTTTTTGTTCATATATGCTTGTGGGATTGATATTGTTTGCTTTGTTTAGAATAAACAAGAAATAGCGTAGAACGTGCATTAGGATTATATAGCTGACCCCAATTCGTTTGGGATTGAGGCGTACACTTGGGATAAGTGGGGTTGCTTTGGTTTTAAAACAAGAACTAGCATAGAAGACAATTCTATTTCTAGTACCTCTTTAACTTGTACTTTTACCAATTTTAATTCATATATGCACGAGGGATCGATTTGATTTGCTTTGTTTAGAAAATAAGAACTAGCTTAGAAGATAATTGTATGTCTAGTACAACTTTAACTTGTACTTTTACCAATTTTGGTCCATATATGCAAACAACAACAACATACCCAGTTATTCCACGACGAGTGGGGTCTGGAAAGGGTGAGATGTACGCTGACCTTACCCCACCAAGGTGGAGAGGCTGTTTTCGATAGACCTCGGCCCAAGGAAAGCATTTTAGAAAACAGTTTCATATATGCATTAAGATTATAGAGCTGACCCAAACTTCTTTGAAATTGAGACGTAATTTGGTGGTGGTGCTGTATATGCATGTGGGATAAATGGGGTTGCTATGTTTCTAAAACAGGAACTAGCATAGAAGACAGTTGTATTTCTAGTACCTCTTCAACTTGTATCTTTTACCAATTTTGGTTCATATATGCATGTGGGATGGATGGGGTTGCTTTGTTTTAAGAACAAGAACTAGCATCGAAGATGCTTGTACTTACAGTACCTCTTATGGTTGTTACCAAAGTTTATTCATATATATGCATATAGGTGATTAATCGGTTGTGCTTTTCATTCGAAGTGTACTGCTTACTTGACATGCTATATTTGGTGATATTAGGTGAGAAGAGATTTGAGGCTTCTCCAAGCAGCTAATTTTGAGGAGGTTTTCAGTGCCGCTTTTCAAGTTCTTAATGGGAAAAGACCCAAGCAAAAAGTGCAGCTCCTGGAAAGGTATTTTTGACCCCTTTAAAGTACCTGCCTTTTGTTTTAAGATTTCGAAAACCATAGTTCTTCTAGTGATCCTACACCATTACATCATGGACGTATAACACTATTCCACAACTGACAGGGAGTAAATGTTTATTGGAATGTGAGCACAGATTAAGATTTTATTTTTTTGCTTTGTAATGGAAAGAGTAACAGTTAATGTGAGCTACAAGAACTTTTTGCAAGTTTCATCCATCTTTTCATCATTAACCAACTGATTGGAGTTATGTTCTAACTTCAGTGATCCTGCTGTCATGGCATTAGAATTGCTCATACTTATCTCTTGCACTTCCATTGAACTATACATATAAACTCTCTCTGCCCCTGCTCTAACCTATGATGATTGTATAGTTACTAAACTTTTCATCCTCACTTTTCATGGCCCTTAGCCTAAAGAGGAGAAGGTCTAATGGTGGCAAACCTAACTTTCTGGAGCGACTTTTAGGAGTTGCACATCTGTTGTCTCAGGTATATTTATTTCCTTCCGTCTCACTTCTTGCTATTCTCCATTAAAAACCGTCATCCAAGTATGCAAGGTAACTCGTTGTATTGGGGTGCTAGTGTTAGCCCAGCATGTAAGGGAAGATCACTTGTTAGAATTTTTCTTTTTCTTTTTGAACATGTAAGTATGTTATATAATAATGACGAAAAACCTTAGCACCAAGCTGGTACTAAGGTAGTACAAATGTCAGGAGTCCTTCTGTACAAAACAAAAGGAAGGAAATCTGCTGTGAATGTCCTAAACTTGAAAAGATTTTATGAAATCTTACATATCTGTAGATTATAGATTACACCAAAAAGCCAAAAGCCATAAACACCTGTATCTAAGATGCTGTACACTATCTATCTTCCCTTCAAAGCATCTGGCATTTCGTTCCATCCATAAACTCAAGCTGGCATCTGGCAAGCAGGGATGGTGCTAAAAATCTTCTCTAGTGATTTGCTTAATCACCTGTAGATCCAAGAGTTTATTACCTCTTTGACAGTGTATGGCAGCACAGTGGGTATTTTGAAAAGGTTGAAGAAGAATGTCCAAATCTGTCTAGCCACAGGACAACGCGAAAAAAGGTGACTGCCAGTCTCCACTTCACTATTCCATATGAAGCACGTACGACATATCATCACTCCCCCTCTCGTGTAGATTATTGTGTGTAAGGCAAGCATCATGAGTCACCAGTCATATGAAGCAGTCGACTTTGTACAGGGCTTTAGACTTCCAAATTTGTTTGCATGGCCAATTTGTAAAGTTGATCCCTCCAGTTAGAATTTACTGATGTTCAACCTTCTGTGAACCCAGATCCCTCCCCGACCTTTGACAATCACCGCAAGCTGGGAATTTTTTGCCCAGCTTCCCTAGGACTATCTTAACTTTGTTGAGATTTGGATGCCAGAAGAAAATGTAGAGAACTTGTAGTGTTAGAGGACCTAAAGTATTAAATATCGGATTGAGGTGGGTTTAAATGAAATGACATGGAGAGTGAGGATGCATATAGCTGCGCGAAATTAGCTTGGGATTGTGGTGTAGTTATTTTTATTGCTTACAACTACTGGAATGACGATTTCTCTATCTCTGCTCTCTCTATCTCTAATCAAATGTCTTAACAAAAGGTGCCCTATGTATTAATAAGAGTTATACTACAACAATGAAAAGTTTAAGCTATCATTTTAATAAGTGTTGTACCTAATTCGCTTATTCTTTTCTTGCAGATGGCTGAGCCAGTATTAAGGGCCGCTATGTATCCTTCTTATTTGCACTCTAGTACTTATATGATATGTTGATTATGAGACAAGATATACTTGTGACAATTTGGCCATCAAGGTACTTATATGATATGTTGATTATGAGACAAGATATACTTGTGACAATTTGGCCATCAAGGCATTTCTTGATTTCTTATATCATTTTTATATCTGAAAGCAATACGAAAAGCTTGAGTTGTTCATTTTCTTTCATAGCTCTCAGTGGTGGGGAGGTGATTGGAGTGAGGTGGGTTTGTTGACTTTGTTCGAAATCACCAGAGTGCTATATATAGCAAATCTTTATGTTCTTCAAACTAGTAGACTTTTTGGGCAGATGATTTGCTGTAAAATTTCTGGTTTTGCCCAATTAGTGGAGGTGGATGTTAATTGTACCTTGTTTCATCCATCTTCCTTTTTGTGCTACTGTCATCATTTCGTATGTTCTTTTTTGATTCATTCGTATGCTGAATTTGTTCTTCACCTTTCGGTGATTGCTTTTCATTTCAAACTAAACATTTGATCGATGTGCCTGTTTCATGATAATTCCAATTTTAAATGTTTGTCATGTGCGATTGTTTTAACCTTAACAGTACACAGGGAAATATCCACACTTCTTGCGCGATCATTTTTTGTGGGATTTTCTTTGACAGTATTGGCTCTGCTTGCCAGAATAAGAGTTCTAGTTCAGCAAGTAAGTATTGGTTGCTCTGTGGATACTTTTACCATTTGAATTGCTGTGATGTCAAGTAGTATGTGCTCTCATAAGTAATAACACCTTAATCGTATTAAATGCTCATATCTTAGTCGTTTGTATAATGTTAATGGTCCTGCAAACCGTAGCCTGAACAAATTGCGTTCTTTCGGAATTTCTGTTTGCTGTAGATCTAGTTTCAGCGGACTGCATTGGAGTCATCATAATTTTTGGAACCCATTTAAGTAGAGTGACTGATCTAATTCAAGAAACCTGGGGGAACGGGAGTCATGTAAATATCTTAAGTTTCTTTGCTCTAAACGGAACATGCAATATTTTAGGAAGCGAAACTCACCCGCCTTTGAGCAAATTTGCTAACGAATGTGCAGCGATTAAACAAGAATCTTAATTAAATTTGCTTTATTCATTGCAGATGCTTCTCGATGTTGTTTGTGTATTCAACAGTGTCTCCTCTTTATCCCAGAGGGAACAAGCCATAAAATTGACTCAAGATGGATTTGAGGTTTGTTAATTATCTTTGCAACTGACCTCTCCCTGCTTTTCCAGTGCAACACAAGAAATAGTTTTCCTTCTTTAATTCCCCTTTGTCTTTATTGATTGGTGAATTAGTTCTCTTTAGGTCAAGAAATGGTTAGAAAAGTAAAAATGGAGTTATAATATAAAGGTAATTTGTTAAGGCAAACAAATTTATATATTCCTTTCGATCTACTTATCAAGGAACAAATTTTTGTTGGCAAGGTCAAAGCTGCCAAGCCACTTCTGCTGTTTTTTCTGATTAGTTGCCATGCGTCTAATTATATGGATTACTTGTTAGAGTCTGCATGATGTTTTTACTTTCTTTCCAGTTCTTCTGGATGTCTCAAAGATCCTTGCATCTATAATCTTTATGGCATAGACTGCAAAAAATGTCAAAGCTACTGCAATTTCTTATTCCATAAGTCAAAGTGCTTCCAATTACCCTCTGCATATCTTAATGGCACACGGCATGATACTTACCAGGTTTAGGGCTTACTGCTTAGAATCACTCTTTTGGGCCATATACCTCATATTCTTGTTTGTTCGCAACAGTACTGACTGTGTGCTGACCGTCGTGATGAATAAGCACATTGGTCCCATTACCAAGTGCACTTTGATGGTCATTGATAATCAAGAAGGTAAATGTTCAATTTTTTGTGCCGTGCAGGTATTTAGAGAATACTTTCCACCAAAGCAGCAGGTGGTCTTCCTCGAATGTATCTGGGAATCTGATAAGTATGTATTAGTCGAGAGACAAAATGAGAGAGATGTTGGAAGCCAGGTAAAGGAGGTTGGAGAAGCTGTTCCTGTAGAAGCGTCTCAAATTCAGTATGAAAGTATTGAGATTTTCCTAGGAGGTAACCACGAACCAAGAGTTCTTTTCATTGTCTTGTTCTCTTTTTCCAACTCATATTCAATTAATTTGAGCTTGAGGTGGTAACAATATAAATATGCGGAGGCAATAAATAGATAGACAATCAACTAACTAGATCGAACAACAAGTTAGGATAAGAAATTAGATTGGGGAGAACAGATATTAGAAGAAAGAAAGGATTTATGCTTTTGCTTTGAAAAGTTATTGTTATCTTCACTAATCAGAGATATGACCTTTTCCTGTTGAGAAAGAAAAAGGAAAATAAAAGAGTGGAATGTTACTAAAAAGTGAATAGTCCATTAGCTTTTACTGCACAACTGGGTTTGTTGAGATTACTGCAAAGATCTTAGAAAATCATGGTTTTTAATTAATTTGCCAACAAAGTCCAGTTTTTTTGCATCTTGTTACTGGTCGCTGCGACCTAGTTCTTTATTTGTTGCTTGTTTTCAGTGTTCCGCTGTAATTTTGTGCATCACTTTTTCTGGGAACTTGTGTAGATGAGGAACCTGGAAAGACAGCCTCTAATGATTTGGCTGAGGATGGTCAGGCTGTAATGGACAAAGATAGAGCAAATTCCTTGGAGGAGGGCCCTATCCAAGAGAGTAATGATGAATTTCGAACTCAAGTTGGTTCAGCTATTGCAGGACCTTCTGGCAGTAATTGTGATGCTCCTGAAGCTAGAAAACTTCCAAGTTCATCACCCAACAAGAATCCTGCGAAAGCCAAACCTGGTTCAGGGAATAACGTTGCATTTGTTTCCGTGAAAATACCGACAGTGTCAACGAAGAATGATTTGGATTTTGGCATTCATCGAACAGAGAAGGGTGATAATCCTGGTGCAGATAAAGAAGATTCATTTTTCAGTTTACTTACTGGTGGAAATGTGAAGAGCAGTCTATTCTAAACTTCACATAAGTAGTGTTTCTCTTTTCCTGTTAACTTGGTCGCAGGGCACCTTTGCGTCCGTGTTAAATATTTCCATGCATTTGGATTTTGGACAAATCATCCAATTGGTGACTGAATTTTAACAGTTGATGCTCCCTTTTCGAAGGAGTAAATTTTTTTTTTTTGTACAACTTCTAAAGATTAGCTATGTGATTAGTTCTATTTCTCAATACACACTTTTCAGACAGATGGTAGCAAGAAATTTGGTAAATGTTTTTCCTGTGATATTGAACACCAGCGTCAAAATTCGAAATTCACAGGACGTGTGATAATTTCACGCATCTGAGGGAGCTGAATGTGAGATAACATTTCCGATCTAAGACATTTTGGACTTCCTGTTAGATTAATCTCATAACTCTAATTTTGCGAAGAACTTAAGTACAAAGGTACCATTTGCTATAATCATTCATGTATTTTCACGTATTGTAATTGGAAGCTCTCTAGCTAAATCATACCTGCTAATGAGACCAAGATAGAAAATATAAAACCACTTTCCAGAGTGGCATGTTTGTCTGTAAGTAGATACTTATTTCATCTCAAGCTTACACCAAGTGAAGCCTCTAAAAAGTGAAATTTACAAAACAAAATCCGTGCTAAGATATATTTTAATTATCCCAAGATGCTATTTGAAATCAAGAAGTAAAACATTTGGTCAAACTTAAATCTCTACTAGACCCAAGATGCCGCTTTAGAGCTCATTCTTGTCATTAGCTTTCCAATCAAATCAAAACGCAGAAATTCTAACTGATGCCTCTGATTTCTGGTCCATGTTGGTCTTCTGCCAGCTACTGATCCTGCTTCAAACTACAAGCAAGAAACCAAGCTGGTCAAAAGCTCCACGTTTCCATGTCTCCCATATTCCAGCATGCTCTAACTTATCATCACTCAGTTATGTAAGAAACAACTACAGTGATGTCGTCCAGTTTTCCACCATAGTACTCGAATCCAGCCTCTCGGGCTCCATCAGAGAAAGGTGAAGACTTTTTAGGATCCATTGCTCTTTGCTGTGCCAGTTCTGCTATCCTCTGAGCTGTCATTTGTGGTTCTAAGCCAGCTTCTATGGCTTGAAGTACAACTCCCCTGATATCTTCGTCATACAGATTATCGAAAAGCCCATCTGTACCAGCAATTAGGACATCTCCAGGTGCAACAGTGATTTTGAACACCATGGCAGAGCTAGGCGAATCACCAGCATTGTTGCAGTCCAGTTGATATGGGAAATTAAAACCATGTTGTTGCGCAGGGGATTTAAATGCAGCACATCCATTTCTAACCAACATAAATCCGCTATCTCCTAAATTAACTGCATAAAGACCCTCATCAGTGAGTGCGACAATACAAGCAGTGGAAGAGCCTTGTGCTTTTGTTTTCAGGTAAGCTTTCTCCAGTGCCCTGATTAGGTCTATGGAACCCTTTGGTTCCTCTTGAATGGCAGCTAAGGAGTTGGACATTAATTCACGGGCATATAGCCCAGCATCAATACCGAGATCAGCCCATCCACCAACACCATCAGCTACACCGATAGCTTGCGCAAGGGTACAGATAAAATGAGCATCCTCTCCACCGGTTTTTGCTTTAGCAGGATGAGGCAGGTAAAATGATCCTGAATTTAGCTTCAACGGGATCTTTGCATCAGAGGTATCAACAGTATTTGCAACTTGTTCCTCGCCCTTAGCAGTATCAGAAGTCACACCAGGGGCAGAGGCAGTTCCAGAAGAGAAACATGCAGGGGATAAACTAGGAAAACCTTCCCATCCAATTCCCATGTATGACTTGGGATCCCCCCACCTCTTTGCAGCATGAGTTGTAAAATATTGGAAAAGCGTATTGTTGGGATGTCCTCTATTTCTCAAACTCATGCTGGTTTTTTTAACATCCTCAAAGCCTCTTTTGTTGAAAGAAACAGTGCAGTTTATTGACAAACCATATTGCAAGCGCCTAGTGGTGATATTACCAACAAAATGTCCAATATGAGAAGTTCTTGCACCACAAACAGCCATGATCTCTTTCTGAGTGTGAATGCCAAATGAAGCTTAGCAAGCAGCAGATACTTCAGGCAGCTGAGTTCTGCAATAGCATCCATCGAAAGAAGAACTTAACCAAAAGAAAACACTTATGAAGTCACATCTCTAGATCCCACTTTGGGGTTTTCCTTTTAATGGACAAACTAGACTAAGGAAACTGATAAAGCAAGACGGGAACAAGTTTATAAGAAGCAACAAATGCTCAACACAAGATTCTGCATCTCAGTTTCTAGTCTCGATTAATTCTCATGAACAAAGAGTTCATAATTAAAAACCTTGCCAAGTGCGGAACTACCATTTTTATACGAAAGACAAATATCTACAAACTAAGAGAATGAAAACACAGGTTTTTTACAGATGCACAATATCACGGAGCTTATTAGCAACAACATTTATACACACACACACACATTCCATCAAGCCGACTTCAAATTTTGTTTATACAGTATGTTAAAAGATAACACCATACTTAATTACTTATCCACAGCCAATGAAAGAGTCTGACAAAGTTGCGGCAGACACATATAATTACAGTATGTTAGACTACCAAATGCTTTTTCTTCTAAATCTGTATGAGGGGAACTCTACAACGAAAAGATTATATTTTTAACCCCTTCTATATCTCACAGCACTCAAGAAAAACTCCTCAACTTGTTAACTGGTCAAGACAAACTTTTGTAGACATTAGTATAACTACCAATAGGTTTACCTTAAAGTGAAGCTAACAAATATTATCAAATCAATCAAGCCCGAAAACTACTCGGTATGGCTGTATAAATTGTCTATATTTGTAAAGCTGTATCAAGTTCCAATTTGACACATATAAAAAGGTTAAAAATGTCACCTTTATTCTCATCAGTCAAGAACCAATTAGCAAATTGAAAACATTAACAGCATAAACACATTACAAAACACAAACTGTTAAAAAAATAGAGAAAATACTTACTACTTTAATGAAAAATAATCTAAGTGCTTAACATATGAGGATTTTGAGCTATTTTTCTCTTTCTTTATCAACAATGCTCTACTTATTAGAGAACAGCAGTCAGTGAACATAATTAAACAAGAAAGGATAAAGAACAAAGGGTATTAGAGTTTACCTGCTAACTGGGAATTATCTTTATCCTCTTTGATTAAAACCCAACTCAAAGATTCCTATTTTATGTTGTTTGAATACAAAAGGTTGAATTTTTATTTAAATCTTTTGTCTCTCTAGGGTGCAAGTTGGAAGGCTTATTATTATGTAATATAAGGGCTCACTCTGGATTTTAACAAGACTACAATAATATCTCCATTTTTTTTTTTTCTGAAGTTAGAGAATGAGAAAATAAATATTCAGAAAAATAAATAATGGGTGAAGGGCCGAAATTGCCACTTCACTCTCAAAAAATGTTTAATTATGTCATCCGTTAAAAATATAGTACTAATATACCACTGCCGTTACATTTTAAGTTAAAAAATTATTATGTATAACTTTTGGCTAAAAAATATCATTATTTCTAACGAAAATTATTTATTCTAATTCTTAATTTTTGAAAAATACTAAAAAAATGCCTAATGTGCATTTAATACCCTGCCCCAACTTCATTTCTGAACCTTATCCCCTGCCCTCAAGTTGTATTTGTTAATCTATTTTTCTATTTATTTTGCAATCAACAAAATTATTATAGAAAATTATTACTATTATTTTAAAAAAAGACGGCAACACATTAAGAACCAAAGGCCATTTTTTCACCTTCTTCTCTAATTCACACGGACCACACCTATATCACTCACTTTGCCCGCTATTTTTTTAACTTTAAATATTTATTTACACATACTCCTTCATAATTTTGTTAAGAAAATAGTTCGACCTTGGATGTGAAAATATCCAAAATTTATTTCTTCTTTTTTTTTTTTCTATTATATATTGCATTTTTAGAGTTTCACAAATTATTCAAGAAATTTATTTCAATAGACTTTCAGAATGAACTTATTTTTTTTGTTTCCCCACATGGAGTGAGCTGATTTCGTAATATAGATTCAGAATATATTTGTAAATTTGGAGATGAAATAATGCGTGTTAAAAGGTATAAGCAAAAAAATAGGGTAGGTGTGAGGTTCAGTAATTAGCTTGGGGTGAGGGTTTTAATGACCATGACATTTTTTAGAAAATTTTTAGCATTTTTTAAAAATAAAAAATTATAATAAATGGGTTCATTAGAATAATGATAGTTTTGAACCGAAAATTATATATAATGGCATTTTTAACCAAATAATTGATGGATGGATAAGACTTAAGAGCCCTATTTTTAATTAAATAAAAGGAAGCAGGCCGGTTCTTGGAGTTGGCTTTGCCTCAAAGTTCATTTTGAGTGAATGCTGACATTTTTAAATGGGATATATAAAGGTTACAAATGGTCATTTTCATTTTCAACACCAAGACTTCTTAATTAAGTAGTCATGTTTTGTATTTTAACACATATTAAAAGAGGGTTACGATAAAATATTTAAGACAATACTTACTTCCTATCAAATGTGATCGAAAATATATTTAATGAAAAACTAAAAACTTTCACAGTTCTAATATGTAACTTTATATTCTTGCATAATTATTAAGCATAAATATAAAGCTTTGTGGAACTTATAATAGGACATATTGAAGTTTGTGGAACTAACAGCAACAACAATCAGAGTGGCGCAGCGGAAGCGTGGTGGGCCCATAACCCACAGGTCCCAGGATCGAAACCTGGCTCTGATATTCAGAAGCAAGCTTCTAATATGCCCTCTTCTTTTTTGGTCTCCTCAATATTTTCTTATACGAGCAAAAAAATCATTCAATCTTATTTTTCTGTTTCTTTTCCCCTACCCATCGTTATTAAGTTGTAATGTTTTTTCGTGTTCCTAAGTCACTTGTCTACAACATTCTTTTATCTTCCCATGTTTGCCTGTAGCGACATCGACATGGGTGAAGAAGGGAAAGAGGTCGAGGCAGCCACAATTCCCAACCTGAGATTGGAATTATGAAAACCAAGATATCATCTCCATGTCTTTTCATACAATAAGAAAAACTGGAAAGCCATGTTATCCTTTCCATTCAAGACAAACTTAGTGACTTTTAAGTAAAAGGAGTTGGGAGTTGGTCATTGAAGAGGTCATTCAGTTCAGACTTACAGGTGATTCTAGTAAAGAACTCAACCATAGTTCACATGGTCACCGTAATAAGAAACATAAACACACAACATCAATACAAAAACAAGTTCCCTGGGAGATCTATAAGTATACTTGAACTAATTTCACCAAACAAAACGAAACAAAATCTAGGGGAATGGAAAAATCAAAACTATCACCATCAATTCTTGGTTGAAGTAAAATTAGCTGAATACATAAGTAGTTAGAACAGGCAGGGGCTTGAGAAACTTTGTTGTTTTTCTACAACAAACAAATCGATAGGGTGATTACCAGCGCTACCCAATCTTCCTTCACCCTGGTTTACACCTTATTGGATGGAGAATAAATGGCAAAGTTAGTCATGTAAAACCACAAGGAATTAGGTCAAATCAGAATGAACTTTTCTCATATATCACAAAATGACGCCTCTTCAGGCCAAGCTAGATCTAGGTATAATTAACAGTTTAGGTTTTACTGAAAAGATGGCTGCAAAAAGGTTTCCTATTGAAATAGGCAGCACAGGCACCGTTGGATCCCTTGTTTTGCAAGAAATTGAGTTCTTCAGAAAGCTGGAAATAGGCCGTCAAGATATCTCTAGCAAGCATTGGCAACTTAGAGACGTGCCTTCAGCTAGCAGTTACTCCAGACAAAAGCTTGGTTCGTTGGCCACAAACCCAAAAGGAAGAAGAAAGGCAGTAAGCACATAACCAGCTTGTGCTCCGTGGTAGAAATTGAAGAATGCATCGTCCAATAGCAATTTCAAGATTCACTTACAGCAATCTAAAGGCTGATAATCAAAGGATTGCATGCCTAAAAAGGACTCCCAGAAAGCTTTGAGAAACCGAGCTTCTTCAGGCGATTCTTCTTTGGGGTTGGTCGTGTTTTTTCTGTACTACCACATGTTATATCCACAATCTCCACCAAGGTCGGTCCCTTTCTGTCAGGTTTCTGCCTAATAGGAGTTCCATCTACTGAAATGTTGTCTGATTCTAGTATTGGAATTTGAGGGGTTCTACAATTGTAGTGCTTTACCTTCCTGACTATCTCGGGGCCCTTTTGATTATCCTCAGATGCCCAACTGCTGCTAGCTTCATCAAGTGACGTTCTTGGCTTCAGTCGTTTAGGACTAGTCGCACCACCAATACTGAATGAACAAACAGTAGGAGACTTATTCCTACGTGATACAGGTGTTGGAGAAGCAGATGTTTTTAAATCTAACTCCCTTGACATGAGAGCACTGACCTTACCAGTTGTACCCACTTTAATAGAACCTCCACCACCCTTGATAGACTCTAATGTCTGAACCATATTCTTTTCCGAATATTCTGAGATTACTCTAGCAGATATTCTGAGAGACCCTGAAGTAGTGGCAATGAATAAGTGCACAAATAAGTCCCCCTGTGACAGAATAAATTCATTCAGAGTCTAGTCTACCTCTACGTAACATCATGCTTGACATGGATTTCTACATCTAGATTCAAGAGTCAATAGAATTAAAGAACAGCAAAAGAGCTAAGACCAGAACGAGAGAGTATAGTTATCGCAAGAAATAATGCACATATCCTAAACTTATCACTGAATAAACACAAAGACACAGAAAGATCTATAATCATAACAAAGATGCTGGAATTAATAAGTGAAACTCATCCCAAGACAAAGCTGCATAGTAAGAACTTGAAAACCAACATAGCTCATTGGCCTGCATAATCAACTAATACTCTGACCGGTTATAACACTATCAAAAGGCAAATCATAATTGATTGTCGATAAGACTCAAGAGGGTATACAGCTGGAATAAAACCTCTACCGGGTTAGCTAGTTGTACGGATGTTTAGATTGGAAATTGAATTATCTTATATGTACAGCCTAGATATGTCTAAAAGATGGAACACCCCACATGTACCTAATAAAACCACAACATTACAAAGGGAAAACAGAGAACTACTAATGCTACATAGCAGCCTAATCATCAAAGCTACATTTCATCGCCTCATCCACCATCATTCTTGAAAAGGTAAAGAAACATTAAAATAAGGAGAGTTGTTATCTGGTCAGTTAAGTTTACTAGGGTTATTTTCATTCTTTAATTAGATAGTAAACATAAAGAGCTTAACTTTACAACCATATAACATCAAGATTACAAGAGGAAGCAGAAAATTATAAAAGCACCACAAAGATTTAAACTTATGAAGTCAATAGAACATATAGATCTAAATTGAGTAAGGAGATATCCTGTATTGAAACTCAATGAGATAACATTGAATCTACCAAAAAGAAGAATACAATTATAAAGATTTTGATTAGAAGTTAAAAGAAAAGAAGCTAATGATTTGAAGTTTACCAGGAAAAAGAAGCGGCAACTGGATCCTGAAATGGGCAAGTGCCTTTGTGTCACTTTCCAGATTAGTATCTTGTGCTAAATCTCTATGTTTGTAACTTTTGCTGTTGGGCAAGTACCTTTAATTCTTGATGATGAAACAAAGGTTATATCGTCAGTGCTCAACAGATTGGTGTTCATATTTTGTTTGTTTCCTCGTTCTTTATCATAATTTTCTTGACCTAACTAAATACTTCTAAGTCCTATAAAATTTTAAATTATAATAGACATGGTTTGGTTTGGCTAGCAAAATAATGATAAAGGGCCCTAATCTTGCCGGATATGTAAACTAATCACAGTTTGTATTTTGTGGTCATCAACTTTCATTTTATTGTATTTAATTATGAACAACTTTTATATAATAAGATACTTCATCCGTCTCAAATTACTTGTCCTCTTCATTTTACACACTCCTTAAGAAATTATTAATGGAGAAAGAATTATTGACTATTTTACTCTTATTTAATCTTCATTGGTATTTGAACAATTATAATGGAATCTTTTACACTATATACCCATGAAATTCAAAGTAATTACAAGTACTATCATGAAATTAAAAATATTTATACTACCTACTCATTTATTATTATATACATTTGTTATACATTATAGGTGTATACCTTTAACGTATACTGCATAAATAATAGTATACAAGTTTAGATGAGTAGCATATGTAAATAATTTATGAATATGACTTGTAAATATGAAACTTATAGGTAGAAGTAGGTAAATATTTTGATTTTGATAGGTATTTTCGTAAATTTTTCATAAATATAACCAATAAGTGAGATCTTTGTTGTCTTCAAGACATTTACTACTACTATGAGTAAAATGGAAAAAAGAAAAAAAATTTTCCCTTGAAATACTAAATGAACAAATATTTTGAGACAGAGGAAGTAATTTAATGGCAAAAAATGGCTCACTTTGGTCTCGAGAAAGATGCAAATAGAGGCTCTCACGTGTATAAAATTGTCATGTAAATATGATTACTTTGCAACTTAGCTTGTTATGAGATAAGTACATACACATAACAGAAAATTAGATAATGATTTGTTACGATGACTTATGATGACATTGTGATTGCAATTAATCTCCAAATTTATTTGTGGCGGCTCCCCCTATCCAGTGCCACATGATTTTTTGTTTGGCAACATAAAACACCTAATTCATTTTGATATAAAATGACAATTGAGGCTTAGTTGTTGTTTGTCAACTAACTATGCATTCATTCCATATTAAGAAAAAGATACAGGGCCTAGAATTCAAAATTTGGAGGCAATGAACTAAGGCTATTTGGGCAAAAGAATTGCTGGTGGCAAAAGCAAAATTATTTTTCAAGTGATTGGTCCACCACTAACATCTTCTCATTATCCTACTGCCAAACCTCTTACCACGATTTCATCTTTTGGCTCCTCTTCAATTATTAAAATCTTTCGATTTTGATTTGAATTGCAACATGACATGTCGATATTACTTCAATAATTCAAGATTAGATTTGAAATGTGCACCAACCTTTTAATTTTTTCATAAGACTTTCTTTAGATAAGCTAATAACTTATGATTTCGATGAATATAACTAGGAATTAAAATCTTTAAGTCATAAGTAGGGGTATCAATGGTTTTCGAAAAATCGACCTAACCGTACCGAACCGAACTGATTCTTAGGTTATTCTTACCAAAATCGATGGTTTGAATATAATTATATAACCGTACCAAATAATTAGAGTAGTTTTTTATATAAAATAAAAAAACCGAAAAAATAATGAACCGAAGATATTTGCACACACAATATATATATGTTTTATATGTTAAGTCTAAAAATAAATATAAGCAAATATTTTTAATCGAGGTCTTGGATCTCAAGGTGATGGAAACATAACATTGCATATACTAATTAGCACCAAAAGGGCAAACTACCAAACTCATCTGCACTGATATAATCCTATTGAAACTAACTCAATTTGTACAGCTAATAAACTTGAGCATATATCAAGCTACTAAGCGACCAAGATATCAAATATTTTTCTACTCGTTTAAATTTCTGTTAGAATAGTACTTAATATTTTATTATTCTAGTTCTTGAGTTATATTTAATCAATATTTGTCAGCTCATGTTATTTAGAATTCTTTTGTCTTTGCTTCATTGATTTTATAATATCACTATGAATTTTACCAGAGTCATGTACTCATATGGTATCGTGTTCTATTATCTACTTAATAGAGAGTGACAATCATTTGTAACTCGATATTAAAGAACGAAAATATGTCGAGTACTAAAATATTAGTTACGACCATTTAAGAGTCATTATTTGTTCAAATATTATCTTAAATCATACTTTGGTACGACTCCCCCATAGAGTTCTAATAAAATTTACTGAAAATTAACCGAACCGAACTGAACCAAACCCGAAGGAAAACCTACATGAATGAGATGGTTTTGAAAAGTCTTATTTTGATTATGCACAATAGAGAAACCGAAAAATTAGTATGGTATAAATTTCATAAAAAAATCGACCGAACCGAACCGTTGACACCCCTAATCAAGACCAAAGAACCAAATTCTTACCAAAAATTCCCAAAATATAGTCATATGAAAAAGAAATTAACCTCCAATCTTACACATATTCTCATGAATTTCTTCTGGACCTCCAAATATAAGTTAATTTAACAATTTGTGCTTTATTTTCCTTATTGATTGGCCATAATAGAATTGAATCAGTGATTAAGGGTTAAAAAATAACTTATGGAAAATGCACAAGCTCTTTATAAAAGAAATCTTTTACTTTCAAACTATAGCTCTCACATGTATGTATATATATATATGGCTACTTGTTAAGTGGTTGGAGGATCACGAAATAAGTTAAATTTTCAAATTCATTCACTATTTCAACTACCTAATCATTTATGAAAAAATGAATAAGCTTGTTATATTTAATTTGTTACTATAAAATTCTACAATACCAACGTCTCCCTCATAGTCAAAAAATAGAAATTTTGAAATACTAATACTAGCTAGGAACATGGAACATAACTGCATTAGCTTCCCAGATATACTTTCCAATTAACTTTGTTGTTTTTTAGTAATTTGGATCCTAATAATTACCCACATTTTGGATTCTTGAATTCCCACATTGTTACACTGAAAAAATTTGCAGAAAGATTCACAAATCATGGCTACTTCTCAACCCAATAAATCCTCCAAACTCACAAAACCCCACAACCCCACATCACATTTAGCCACAATTGAGCTTAAACAAAGAATTATAACCTCTCTTTCTAAACTTTCTGATCGTGATACTCACCAAATTGCAGTAGAAGACTTGGAAAAAATCATTCAAAACATCACAAACGACACCGTTTCAGTACTTCTCAACTCCCTTTATGATGCTAGCAACAATGATCCAAAACCTGCTGTTAAAAAAGAAAGCATTCGCTTACTTTCCGTTTTCTGTACTTTCCATTTTGGTCCTGCAGTGATTCATTTGACTAAAATCATTGCCCACATTGTTAAGAAGCTTAAAGATTCTGATTCTGGTGTTAGGGACGCGTGTCGTGATGCGATTGGCTCGTTGGCGTCGTTGTTTTTGAAGGGTGATGGTGAAAGTTTGGGACTTTTTGTGAAGCCTTTGTTTGAAGCTATGAATGAGAATAGCAAGACTGTTCAAAGTGGTGCTGCTTTGTGTATGGCTAAAATGGTGGAGTCTTGTGTGGACCCCTCTGCTGTTGGTGTGCAGAAACTTTGTCCAAGAATCTGCAAGTTCCTTAAAAATCAAAACTTTATGGCAACTGCTTCTTTGTTGCCTGTTGTTTCAAGCTTGTCACAGGTTTTTAAATGCTTGCTATTTCCCTTTTGTTTTGACATAAGTAGTTCTTTGTTTTATAACCGTGGCATCTGGGCCAGCTTGCACGCACCTGTTAGCAGCATAGGTCGGGGCTTGGGCAGATGGGAATGAATCACTTATTGTGTTTGTCTCTGCTGGGATCTGAACCCCGAGACCTCATATTCTTGTTTCGACATAATTAGGTGTATGAGCTTTGTCTTTAATTAAGTAACAAACATGTAATTTTTTGAGCTTATGAATCAAGAAAAATACTCTGGTTAGTTTTAATGATACTTAGCTGCACATAGAGATATGCAATGTTCAAACCACTAGATAATAAAAAAATGTAATGTTCAATACCTTTAACACTCCCTAAAATATTATGGAATTTGTCCACTTTCCTTGCGTTCTATTTGGACTTTGGGGTGTTATGTGAGCATTTAACACCTTTAGAATATACTGTTGCAGGTAGGGGCTATAGGGCCACAACATTTGGAAACCTTATTACAAACCATTCATGAGTGCCTTAGCAATTCTGATTGGGCAACTCGCAAGGCTGCTGCTGATACATTGAGTTGCTTGGCGTTGCATTCAAAGAACTTGGTAGCGGAGAGAGCTACTTCCACTATAACTGTGCTTGAAGCTTCTCGGTTTGACAAGGTACCTTTCTCGAGTAATTTTCTAAAGGGTTCAGGTAATTTCTTCAATTAGTTGGATTGTTGCAGTTGAATCATGTCTAACCGAATGTTTGCGCTTAAACTAGATTTAGTGCAATAATCATGTCTAGCAAAAGGTTTGCCCTTAAACTAGAGCTGATGCATAATTCATTCTAAGCGAGTTTTGGAATGAATTAGATCTTTGTATAAGTTGTGTAGCAAATGCCTATGGAAAATGTGCGGAATGTATGTGACTGACTTCATTTATGTAATGCATTGTCGTAAAGCACCTGTGAACATAATTTTGTGGTCTTAACATATTTGCATAAAAAAGAATGAAATAATAACAATGCAGTCATATAATGGTCCTTAAACCTCCAAATGTGGAATAATGTTGCTTATGTTGGTGGATGATGTGTGTTTGTTAGTAAGCTGCTTATAGTAAGTAATTATTCTCTGTAAAATGCTAATCTATACAATAATGTAATCATATTAAAATTCCTAAACGTCAAACTCGGTTCTAACAAATTGCTATGAACTCCCAAATTTAAGCAAAATAATAATTGAAGAAGAATCATTGGAAGTGAATGCAGAGCATTTCTAATCAAATTTAGAAGGTGGGTATAATTAGTCTTGATCTAATTCTACAAACTCTGAAGTTTCGTGAACATATGTAAAATTCTATTCTCAGTCACCTTTGACTAGTCCATTAGCTGTTATTCCTTCCTCGTTATGGGTAGCTTGCTCTAATGAATTAATGTAACTAATTTGGTGTTCTAGATAAAACCTGTCAGAGATAGTATGCTAGAGGCTTTGCAGCTGTGGAAAGCAATTGCAGGAAAAGGAGATGATGACCAGGAAGCATCATGCCATGGTAAGCATAGAAACATAAATTGTTGACCCCCCTCAAGTACTGCTACTTCAAAGTTTGCTAATGTTTTCCCATCCTGTCAGGTGGTGAATCTTCTGAATCCGCTGGATCCTCAGAAAAGAAGGATCTAAAAGATGGCAGTGGAAGGAACAAGATATTAGTTAAGGATTCCTCGAATGGAACTTTGTCAACTGATTCTACTTCGAAAACTAAGGGCAGCAACATTTCTGATAAAGCAGTTGGTCTATTGAAGAAGAAAGCTCTAGCATTGTCTGTCAAAGAATTGAATCCAGAATTTTTCCAGAAACTTGAAGCAAGGGGTTCAGGTGATTTGCCTGTAGAAGTAGTTGTTCCCCGACGGTGTAATGCATCATCTGCACAGAATGAAGAAGTCTCTCAGCGAAGCAATGCAGAAACAGGAGAGAGAACAACAAGTAAAGGCCAAGTGGATACAGGCTACTGTAACTTGCATACTGGGACTTCAAGAACAAGTGGCAGAGAACAGGATGTTGTTGACAGGAGAGATCTGAACCAGAGGGAGTCATCCAGCAGCCATGGTGGTTTTAGCGACAATGGCGGCCAACCTGAGGGGTTTATGTCTAGTAAAGAAAACTGGGTTGCCATTCAAAGGCAATTGTTACTTCTGGAGAAGCAACAGGCTCATTTGATGAACATGTTGCAGGTTTGCCGAATTGGTTTATTTTCATGATAATGGTTTCAGTGGCTATGTTGTTACCAACGATTCACTCCTATTGCAGGATTTCATGGGTGGATCTCATGGAAGCATGATGACTCTTGAGAACAGAGTACTTGGCCTTGAAAGAGTTGTCGAAGACATGGCACGAGATTTATCACTTTCTTCAGGTAGAAGAGGTGGTAGTTTTATGGCTAGATTTGATGAATGTCCTAACAAGCGTCTTGGAAAGTCTAATGGTGTCCCTGATTACTCTAGCACCAAGTTGGGTAGAGGTTGTGAAGGCCGGATCACAATTGCGGAGAGGTTTGTACCGTCTGATGGTATCTCTTCTAGTACGAGGGCAAGGGCCTGGAGACCTGATGCTCCCAGTGGTTGGGACTTTCATGCATATGGTAAGGCTGGACAAGCGGGCTTCAAGAGAGGTATAGGTGGTGGTCCGATGGATCCTAGGTCTTCTAAACGCGAAATGGAGACTGATCAGGTTGGCAGCAGGAGAGCCTGGGACAATGGAGCTGGACCTGTCAGGTTTGGTGAGGGACCTTCTGCCAGAAGTGTGTGGCAAGCATCAAAGGATGAAGCAACCTTGGAAGCAATCCGTGGTACAGTTCGAGGTGCTAAAGTTGCTATCCCAGAATTAGCTGCTGAAGCATTGACAGATGACAATATTATGCAAGAGCATGATCCAGTTTGGACTTCTTGGACCAATGCTATGGATGCACTTTCTGTTGGTGATGTGCAATCAGCCTTTGCCGAAGTGTTGTCCACCGGAGATGAATTGCTGCTGGTAAAGTTAATGGATAGATCAGGTCCAGTGATTGATCATCTCTCACATGAGGTGGCAAGTGAGATTTTGCATGCTGTTGCACAGTTTCTTCTGGAGCCAAACTTGTTAGACATCTGCTTATCTTGGGTCCAACAGGTACAAATTTCTCTATGATAGTACCTTAATTGCACCTTTATTGACCTTATTTTGCATAGAATCATCTCTGCCTGAATAAGCAAGTTCTCAAAGTAGACTGTCAACAATAACAGCTAAATATTTTCAAGTAGTGTAAGTTGCGCCTGTGGAGCTAGATAGTACATGCTTATTGAGTTTTTCTGCAATAGATGTAGAATGATGAAGTGGCATAAACTGTTAATTCTCCTTTAAAGGTTCGTCTAGCTTGTATCATAGATTTTCCCTACCAGAACCAGTAAGGTACCGAAATAGATGAACTGTTGGGGATATCACCAAATACCAAACTATTTAGGGTCTGTTGTATGAACCCATTTGTTTCCATTCCGCTCAGGTCCATTTCCTTCAAAATTTTGCTTGTAATTAGTTGTTGTTCTAGAGTTAGAAATATATTAGTTGTAATTAGTTCATATAATAGATTTTGTCAGTTCCTTGGTAAGCTAAATGGAGAACTGACCACTGTAATAAATACTTGTATGCACCTACTAGCTGCTTATTATTATTATTTTTTCATGAAAAGTCACATTTTCCTCGAAATTTTTTTTAGGTAGAGGTTCTATGGAGTTTGCTTCATATTTAAGGACCGAGTGGATACATGAAGCACTCCATGTTGATTGTCCTCATTAATCTATCTCTCGATTTCTTTCTCAGAAAAAGAATCCATCTCTCATTTTTATTGTGAAAACCTCTTCTTCGTGCCTAATAGACCAACAAATAGTATAACTAGCGCTTTTATCCCCCTTTAAGAAGTGCGATCAAATTCTGCGATGTAGAGTTGGATAAAGTCCAGATCACATGTAACCAAAGAGCTTCTTATGGTAACTAACTTCTAAATTCTAGAAGAGGCAGTAGAGTGGGCATGAATCAAATGTAATGCGTGCCTGTTCTTATACGAGAAATGAATAAGTATGATCAGAAGTATTAGTTTCATTTGCTTGATTATTAAAGTTAACTGAAAACGTGCACGACCACCCTTCTTGTAGCTTTAGAAACTTGTAATGACTTGGAAAATTAAAATATGAGATCCATTTGTCAGTTTTTTAGCTGCCACTTTCAATATGGTTCCCTAACTAACATCATCCAGAATGATTTCTGCTAAAATCTGTATAAACTGATATTATAATATAGACATGATTAATTCAGAATATGGTATAGTTTCCCGTTGATATTTCAGATTGTTGCTGACTATATGCTTTTTTGTTCAGTTAATAGATATTTTGGTTGAGAATGGGTCTGATGCACTAGGGATTCCCGTGCAAGTGAAAAAGGAGATGCTGTTGAATTTAACTGAAATTGCATCAATGGACTTGCCCGAGGACTGGGAAGGTGCAACACCAGAACAAGTTTTGTTGCAGCTAGCATCTGCTTGGGAAATTGATCTGCAAGAGCTGGAGAAGTAGCTTAATACATGATTGGCTTATTGGAAGCAGCTCCTGGGCAAAACTTATTGTTTCATTTTTTATATGCTACTATATTGACTGAGATAGTAATGTTGTGAGACTTAGTATAACATGCAATGTTTTGGCTGGTAGAAGTTGAATGGTTGCCTCATGAGGAGCTCCCACATGACCCAGAAAAATTAATGGTAGTTCTTCAAAAAGAATAACAATTAGTGGGTAGTTCTTTCTTACAACTAAATAAGGATAAACATACAAAAGGTAACAAGATGTTGAAAAGTTCTGCACAAGGACAAACGTCTTAAGAGAAACAAAGGCTGGGAAGACATCATCAAAAAGTTATGATGTACATTTATAACATCTTGCTATGAAAACCACACAATACATACAAGTTACTCAAAAAGATAATAAAAAAGAGAGTAATATTTACAAATAAAGGTCTTCACAGGCTATATCATAGACCTGTTAAAAATGGACTAACAGTTCTAGACATGGCAAAAAAGGATAAGGGTAGGCAGCTGTAGACTGATGGTCGTGAGAATCATCTGTTCGCTGTATCACTGAACCGATCTCATGGTTGACTTGTGACCATGACTCAAGTTAGATTAATCTCTATACATCTTAAGGCAACAAAACAAATGCAGGGGATGGAGCCGAGTTGATAGAAGTCCACTTATACTCTAAAATGAATCCCATCATCTACTTGGCAGAATACCAGTTTTTAGCACATTTGGCGTCAACAGACAGGTCAACTCTGAGAATATTCTTTCCACCAAAAGGATTGGACATGCAGTCAACCACTATAGCCATGGCTTCTTTTGAAGACTCTTCCGGTCCTTCCAGAATTACTTCATCATGAACCTATTCCCACGCCAAACAATAAATACATTTGTCAGCTAATCGCAATTCATTGCAGCAAATATTAGATTTTGAATGTCAAATAAAGCACACAATCAGCTGATACTGCAAAATTTAAGACACATACAACAAAGGATTCTAGGCTACGCCAACATAAATTCTAAATGTACAGTATGCCCTTTATATTATAGGAAAAATGATGGTAAACTGTTCATCTTCCAACTTTGGGAAAAACATTGGCTACAATCATTTTCTCTGCAGTTAAGCACAACAAAATGAAAAACCTATCACCCGAGTTAACAGAACAGTTGATGCATATTTACCAAAACTTAGCAAGGGATCAAACTTAAAGGCAAACTCCAATTTGTAGGTGAAACCAAGCGACCCCAAAATACTCTTGACGTATCCACACAGAAAGTATGATAGCAGAATGCAGTTTCTTCTGTTATAACTTGATTTCTTTCTTCTTGTCTAGGACAACGGAAGACAAACCTGTAAAAGTAATTTCCATCCAAGCTCCTTTAGTCGAGCATTCTTTGATATCTCTAACATAGCACACATCGCAACATCTGCAGCACTTCCCTGTCGAAAACTTCAGAAGTCAGCATGGCATACATGGACATACATGCACAGACAATAAAAAGAACAAAGGAGGAGAGACAATGACAACATATACATACACAAACACAAAGAATAGAGCAGGAGCATATTAAAACGAACCTGCACTGGAGTATTGATAGCGGCTCGTTCTACGTGACCTTTTAGAGATCCAGGTGCATTTTTTACTGATGGGAACCAGCGTGCCCGTCCTAGAAGGGTGTGAACATGTCTAAACTCGCGCGCCTCATATTTGCGTTGTTCCTGCCAATCTGACACTTCTTTTCTATCACTATACCACCGATCAACTGTTTCCTTTGCTTCCTTTACGGATACCTGAGTATGAAATGGTAATCATTCAGCGCATAGTCGCATACAGACCCAGCAAATTCAATAAGAATCAGGTAAAAAATAGATAGTCTCAAAATGCTGGAGTACCTTCCAATCGCGGGCAAGTCCATGAGAAGTTTTCCCGTATGCAATTGAAAAATTGAGCATCTTCGCCTTCCTCCTTTCAGAGCCAAAAGCATCCTGAGAAGGAATTTGTGATCAAAATCACACTTAATCAGCCTTCTTGCACTGCAATTTCCTTCTTGCAAGAATCTAACAAAGTGTAAAATAATGTATTCAACGCCTACTATATCTAACAATTATCCTTTCTTCTGCTTATTAATCTGAAAAGTTTCACCATCCACAGTCAGTGTTTGCAATTACCTTAAGCAGAGGAACTGGAGGCTTGTCTTCACCTGGTTGAGGATCCCACTCAAGAAGTACCTGCCCTTTTTCAACAGCTTCACGGATGTGAGGATACATGTTCAGAGCAGTCCTTGAATGGAAGTCTCCACCAGCTCTGAAAGCATCCAACATGCTCTTACAGTTGGCAAGATGTGCAAGAATCCTAAGTTCCAACTAATTATAAGAAAAATATTAATATTTTGCAACCGTTTCAAAAATCTTAACTATGGTAACTGGTAAGCAGCTTGATACCTGCCCATAGTCAGCCACAATCAAGGAATTCCCTTGTGCAGCTACAAAAGCTTGACGAATTTTGTACCTATCTTTCTCCAGAGCAGGTTGGTTCTGTATTGCAAAAAAATGAAAACTGTGAGTAGTGACATCTAAAACAAGATAAATGTTTGCTGATGGCATATCCGGAAATAAACTAAATGACAGTTTAAGTCAAGTTACATAGAAACAAACCTGTAAATTTGGTCTCCTCGCAGACAGGCGCCCAGTTTCAGTATTAATATTCAGGGAACAATGAATCCGTCCTTCCTCACCAGACACATCATGGCCCTGAGATAGAAAGAGCCATGTTATAAGAGAAAGCTCCTAAATTAAAAATAAA
This sequence comes from Petunia secreta, assembly GCA_029990175.1. Taxonomy (NCBI): domain Eukaryota; kingdom Viridiplantae; phylum Streptophyta; class Magnoliopsida; order Solanales; family Solanaceae; genus Petunia; species Petunia secreta. Next base: position 15,723,160 of record JARKIP010000013.1, on the reverse strand, counting down.
GAAACCTAAGCCACACAGCCTATTAGCTCAAAAAGTGGAACATCAAACCATCTCTCTCACCCAGGATAGAGAAGTGCAATTTGTGACTATTGTGCAGCTACATCTCTAAAACAAATTGCTCCAGACATCAATTTTTCGAAAAAAGTACGACAGTTGGAAAGATGAATAACTTGGTTTGCCTCAAAACCACCGTAGATGACATTATGGCTACTCTATCTTGCACCTCAACCATACACCTTGTTGGCTACTTCCATCTCCGATACATTACTAACCTATCATAATCAGAGTCCAAAGAGAACTCTAGATGTCCTGTCCTCCAGGAACTCCTGATTTACTGATTGCAATCACTTAGATACCCTTACAAAATAGGTTATGCGACAAGACTAATCTGTACTAAGGGTTGATTAAACAATGAGCAGAAAATAACTAGGTCAATTTATTCTTTGAAGCTCAAACAAACTGCACCATAGGCCAAAATGCTCTTCCATAAATGCTTGAGGAAATCCAATCACTAGTCTTAACGTCTCAATGAGACTTCAGTAAATTTCACTCTATACACTATTACAACAGCATAATTTTTTTAAAACAATCAGAAGAGGATCAGTTATTTCTCCTAACTATCCGAGGAGTTGGTTTATCCACGGTGGAGACTTCATATTGTAGGAACTTTCTACCATACAGACCCATGACATTACCGGCCAGATTAGAACAGTAACATTTTTAACGGGATGCAAAGAGCTCTATAGACCAGTTCCTCATCGCTAACCTTCAGTTTGTCAACAAGCATATGGCGGGTGGTAACATCAACAAGAATGACTCTCGGCTATCGTCCACTATATCTATCCATTTAGTGATCACTGATACCATCAGTGCGGTAAAGCATTCCTTGTATTTTCTACTCGATATCATGATTACTAATCCTTTTGACCATTTAAGTTACTGTTTAGTTTTGACTAGGATAGGAGGTGACTAATTCCAAATGAGAGTGCCAGAACTCGGCCTAAGATGGAAAATTCATAATCAACTGTAGAAATTTATATTTATAGGAAGAGAATATTTGGTAACAGATTGATTACCAACCAAATTCTACAGCCACGTAAGACTTGCCCTGAACTTCTTAGGCTGTTGATTATATGCCACATCACACAAAGAACACAAAGCAACTTACCTGCAAGGGGAGGATAAAGTTGGATATTAAGGAGTCTATGGAGCACATTTCACATAAGGCTGCAATGGCATGGCAGGCCTCAATTCCTTTCTGCCCACCTCCAAAGGCTTTGTAAGCTGATCCATAAGCTGAAACTTCTGGTGTTTGACTGGGATCTTCATTTTTCATAGATAAAGCTTCATCAATGCTTGTTTCAGGGACTTCCTCGGCATTTCCATCCACTTCATCAAGAATATCAAAATCTGCAGAAACTTTGCCAGCGAGAGCCTTCAAAGCATCCCCACTAACAGAAGGCCACCCACTGGCAGTGCACATCTCGGTGTCGATAACATCACAAATTCTATGTAGTTTTATCTTACGAAATTTAGTGGGAGCCTTCTTTCCTTCTTCGATAACTTTATCCACATTTGGAACTTTGAATTCTTTCTCATATGGCAGAGTCTCATCAGGATTCTTACTGTAGAGAAATAATTTTTGGAACAAAAAAATAAAACAAAATGAGAGGTAATTACTGACTGAATATTAAGCACGAGACACCCTGAAGGAAAACAGAAACCAAAGACATTATATGCTCCATAGCTTATTTTGGAATTGTTCAAGAGAAAATACAACACTAAAGACTCGGGCAATATCTTCAATTGAAGCCCAGCTAACTTGCTTATGCTGGTCATAGTTGGAAAATATTCATCTTCCCGCTTAAAGCTAACAGCAGTTTCCTAATTTTATTGGTCCTACAGACTACGACCTATTGATGAATAACAAAGAAAGCAGTTCTTTTTAAAGTGGCATGTAATGAAATATTTTACTACCTTCAACGCAAAATTATAGCCCATTTCACTTCACAAAGTCAAACAGGAAAATTTTGACTAATTATCCATATATGTATCATGTCATCATTTAAGAATTAGATTTCCTCCTACGGTAATTTGTTTCAGCTGGACAGCTCTAAATGGAGCATCTTTGACACAAGATAACCTTATCAAGAGGAATTATCAATTTGCCAATAGATGCTATATGTGCCAGCAGGACTCCGAAATTGTCCAGCTGCTTTTGATCTTTGCAGCATTTTCTACAGCCTTTTTGGCCACAACCGGGTTATGCCTTTCAAGCTAAAAGACGCCTATGAGAGCTGGTGAAAAAGAAGAGTTGATAAAACCATCAAGCAAATCTGGTTAATGATCCCAGCATGTATCTTCTGGTGTTTATAGACAGAAAGAAACAAAAGATGTTTTGATGGTGAATCAACTCCAAGTCACTCTCTAACAGCTAGATGTATTGCCACTCTTTTCAGTTGGACCGAATTATCCCCTGTAAATAATGTAGATCAATTTATGAGTTTCCTTAGTTCTCTAGTGCTAATATCGGATGCAATGCCTAATGGCAAGCAAGCTCCTTTTTTTGAAAGCTGAATGGTGTATCCTCTGTACTATTTGCATCTTCTTGATGCCTTTAATGATATCACTTCATAAAAAAAAATAAGTTGTAAACTTCAGTACTTTTTGCGTAACTAATAACAATGTACTATAAATTTTATTTTCAGAAAATTAATTAATTGTGTCAGATTTAAAACCAAAATTTTCCATATCAGCCGTTGGAAAGGCATTCTAATTATGGGACGCTGGGCGGAGGTAGTACTTTCTCTCATTGTTTCCGTGTACATGAAAAGATTAACATCACCAACTAACATTTTCATCAAGAATAATTGATCTGACTATGCATGTCAACACTACTTTCAGATGCACAGCAATAAGAACATCATTGCGATTAGAAGCATGAACAAAAGATAAGATAGACTGAGATTTCCCATTTTTACCACTAGGTATCTCTTAATAGCATCCAATCATCTGGACGACATTGTGCCATCATTCTAGGTGAACTGCCTCCTCATCCTAGTGAGAATAAATTTATATAGCGGGAATACAACCACAAGCTTCCAGGAGGTTAACAGGATTTATTTTAGCTGTATAATTGGCAACAGGAAAGTAACTACTTCTGGATGGCAGTAAAAACTTTATCCTCTAAAGTTGAAACTCGTGCACGAGGATGCATCACCTTTTGAACAGGTGAAATTTGCAAAGAAACAGTGTGTAGATTGAAATATAGATGTTTTTTAATTCTCCATTTCTCAAATCCCTCCCTTTTGTGGGAGCTTGAGTCTTTGCTATGTATTTATTTTGCACCTCCCGCGTACTCAGAGAAGCAATAAAATCCAACTTTATTCAACAGCAAAATAAGGTGTGATTTGTAAAGAAGCTCATGATCATTGACTAATGTTAAATCAGCAAAAGCATGATTTCATTGTGGCCCATGTACTTCATGTGGTGACTACACCTTCTGTACATATTTTATCATTGTGTATGTCCTTGAAGGATTTGTCAAGGAAAGCTTCTCAGCCATGGATGATTTCATACAGCAAAAATAAACAATATCCACATTGATGTACGATTACAAAGGGAGATGCTATTTGCAACCGGTCACACAGATGAACGAGAACGGTGATGTGCAAAATGGAAGTTATTTGACACCTAAACATTTTGATTAAATTGCTTTAAGAAAGTTTGAAAAGCTTCATACCTATTCACGAAGCCACCAAAAAACAGCTGACGTAATTGTGTGTCACTGCCAACATTCATGTACTTAGCATCAGCACAGTACTTAGCAGCCCAGTTACGAAATCTATTAGCAGCAGCCTGCTGCTCAGCTTTCGCCACTTTCTCAATCTCAGCAAGATAGGCACGGTCAACAAGCACACCTTCAGTTTCCATTTGAACTAGAAGCTCACCAAATGGACGCCAGTATTTCTCATAAAACTCATACATGGATCCTTTGCGAACTCCATCAAATTTCCAGATCCTTTTAGACAGCTTATTCTTCAAACTCTCATAAAGCATCAATGTGCTTATGGAATCTAACGCAGAATAACAAATCCATAATTCCCGTTCAGCTCTTTGCAACTCTTCTACAGAAGGAATGACAGTAACTTTACCCTCAGTTCCATCTTTCTTCAGCTTTTTCCGACCAAAGATAGTTTTCATAGATATTTTACCAAAGAGACCTTCACCACGGAACAGCCTTTCAGCATGGACAGGACTAGCATCACACATGACATTGGAATCACCTGTTAGTGCCTCCAGTGAATAACCACCCTCCAATCGCCTAGAGGAATCCCAAAGTCGTGCCATGTGCATCGTGTCAGCGTGAAAGCCAGATACTTTAAAGCCATAATTTTCTACGACGTGGTTGTCAAAGCTATAATTGTGCCAGACCTATAAAAAAAGCACGACATGTTATAATTTGTTTGTTAATGGTATGATATGCAGCAAAACAAGCCAAGATGAAAGATCTTCAATAGACGGCTACAAAAAGAGCATTTAGAGGGACAAAGATACCCAAAAAAGGTTACCATCATAAAAGAGCTACCTTCCTAATGGATGGGTCTTCGAAAAATGGAGCAAATTCTAATATTAGGTTCTTGCCACCTCCATCAAGAACATCTACCCAGATACAAGATCTCCCATCACCAAAATCAGCCTCAGGTCCAGAATAAATACTGAAGCATATAATTTCTCCATGATCAACAGGTGTTTGCTGCTTAACATCAATCTTAGCTACCTATGAATGATTGATCAAAAAAGGGAAATAAGCTCTAAGAAGGCTGAGCAACAAATTTAATTGCAAAGGCAGAATTCTCCATCTGCATAGAAATCACAAGAAATCAGAAAACCAAACAAAATTAAGATAGACGTGCCTCCGTATCACAAGCATGGACAAGATGCCTGTACTGACATGTAAGCTTGCGGACGACTTCCTTAGCTTCTGATACATTGTCAACTATATGAACTTTGTCATACATCGCACCCAACCTCTCACGGAGGGTAACCTGATCAATACCTGTTCCTTCAACACTGACAATCTTGGTCTCATTTCCATTCACGACAGCGGTTGCCACGGATTGAATTGCATTCTTCTCCATCTTATTAGTTGCACGCTCTTGGATGACACCTCTTGGTTTAACAGTAACTACATTGGTCTCAGTCCCATTCAGACTCTCTCTTATTTGATCAGATGTACGACCCTCCCTTAGTTTATTCGCTTTCTCCAACTTCACTTCCATCAATTTGCTTGAAAATTGCCCATTAAGATGGGAACCTTTTGACAAGGGTTTGTAATGAGATACATTAGAACCATCAACCTTATTTACTGACCTAACTCCATTGGTTTTGGAATGGTTAAGACCTACAGATAATTGTGGCAAATGGTTTTTATACTCTCTCAAGTTTCCAACTGCTTCATTTTCTCCTCTACTAGGATTATATGGTGGTTTGGTTTTTGAAGATAAGCTGCCTCCAGAAATACAGGTTGAGGCAGAATAGCTAGAGGTGATACGTTCATGCATCATTCTCGTATTGATGTCAGTTGGAACTTCAAATTTTTCATCTTTCGCCTTACGGTTTGTGGAAGCATTAACATTGCGATTTGCCACAGAAATCTTTTCATAACTATTATAGGAGTTTTTGGCTTTAAGAGCTCTAATATCATCAATTTCAGCTTTCCATCCATAAGTAGTATCTTCCACAATTTTCTGTTGTAATCCAGTAGAGAATAACTTTCTCTCGTGACTTGATATTTGTTTAATGGAATCACCAAGCACTGCTAAGCTGGACGCTGAGTTTTCTACACTATGAGTTCTGCAATCCTCTCGCCTGCAAATGATATTCAGTTTGGAGTAGTAAAAGTATAAGAGATTTATTGAATCAGTCATAAAATAGGGTTAGGTAAATATGTTCAAACACTGGGATATGCTTTCAGTTCTCTGCCAATTCATCAGATCATACATGGTCGAAATCACATTCTCAAATATCTTAACTGGCGTAAGTATCTGCTTACAGTGATGGATAAAGAAGCATAAAAATCCTTTCTTGAAAAAACAAAATACATCATTCTGACAAAATAAAGAAGATCAGATGACATTTCACAATCACTAACATGTCCACACCCTAAAATAGAAGTTAAAAAAACAGCACTAAAATCTTTCTCCATTGTCTCCTGACATTTCTCTGAATTAGAAAACCAACAACTGGTATCGTTAACTATCTACTATAGTACATTCTTTTTCTTTCTTTTACTAACAATTAATTATATTAACAACTTCAGCACAATGGAGGCCTTAAGGGTACAGAAAATCATCAACCTATCTGCTACAAAGTATCCAAAAAGCATATACAATCAAGTAAACTATACAAAAGACAAGAATAATAAGTAAAATATGAAACAAGAAACCCAAATAAAACAAAAGGACCCTCCCTATACCCCACTTGTGGGATTATACTTGTATGTTGTTGTTTCTCTCGAGGTAGGTGTAAGGTCTACCTACACCTCACCCTCCCCGACCCCACTTGTATATTGGTATGTTGTAATTTCTCGGTAGGAGTAAGGTCTACGAACAACTCACCCTCCCCGACCCCACTTGTGTAATTATATTGTGTGTGTTGTTGTTGCAAGCAAATAACAAAATAGGCCACATAAGAAAAAAAACAAGAACAAGAATACTTAAAAAGTATAAAGAAACAAACTTTAGAATAAAAAGAAGAGCAAATGGTTTGAACCTGTGAAGAGCTTTGGCAGAGGAGGTCCAAAAAGTTCGAGAATGAGGAGAAAACCAAACATAAGAAGTGGGTTTAAAAGGGGAAGATTGAACTGAAAAGTTCAAGAAAGCCATGGCTTTAGCACCCCTGCTAACTAGCTTATTGCTGCTAGTACAGCTCAAAATAAAACACTGAGCGGCCGTGTTGATAAAGTTTTTATAAAAAAAGTTTAGTATTTTTATATTTTAACAGAGACCATATATGTATACAGTTAAAAAAAAAGTTGGGGAAAATATTTTAGGGTTTTACAAAGGGTTTAAATTGTTGTTTTGTCTGCAAGTGGTGGTGGTGGTGGTGGGGAGAAGCAGATAACAGAGACCATATGTATACAGCAAGTATAAAGTGTGTATACTCTGTAGAGAGAGAAGAGGAAAGGAGTTTAGTAGCTGAGTAGTCTAAAACCCTTTTTCCTCTCTCTTCTTGGAAAAAATAAAGCCCTTTTGTCCGCTGGCATGGACATTTGACTATTCTATATGTATATGTATATGTATATGTATATGTATATGTATATCTATGTTGTTGTCTCCTGTTTTTTTACCCTTTGTTTTTGTTGTCACACCTAAATCATAATGTTAAAATTGGTACTATATGGTATTTATTAAAACATTTGTTTAGAACTTTTAGCTGTTTGTGTGACGTCAATAACGGAGGAAATTTTTTTTTATATTTTTTTTAAAAGATAAAGAATTTTTAGTTATTTGTGTGACGTTAGTGACAGAGGGGTGGCTCAAGCAGGACTAACCGTCTTCTAGACTGACGTGCTTGTAAATCGAATGCATATGACACTTCATGCAAATTGGATATCATAATGGGAAGGCAAAATACTTGAAAAACCCCCTTAAACTTGGCTTGGATTATCAAATGCACACCTTATGTGGAGTCTCCATTACCTCCGTAAAGTTGGCTATTTGATAGCATTAACCCCTTAGACGCTGATGTGGCACAGAGTGTGAAATGTGAATATACTCTTCTCTTAAGCACGTGAGAGTGTTGAAAAATCGGAAAATCAATCTCCAAAAATGATATTTTCCAATCGCAAACTATCACACAATCGTATATAATTATTTTATTTCAATTGTGTATTGCTTCTTATTTTTTGTAACGTACAATGCATATTTTGCTTAAATTAGTTTTGCTAATTTATTATTAAAGTACAATGACTAGTTATTCCAACGTGTATTTTCTCTTTACATGCCAGCATTTGAAAAACTGTTGGCTGGACTCTATTATTTTTAGTCAAAGAAAAAAAATAAGAAAAAGGTTAAAGTCTCTATTGTGTATTTCAGTTAATTTATTCTATAGATCTAATATCTATTTATTTCAGCTATGTATTTTTCTTTAACATGCCCAAAAAAAAAAAAAAAACTGCAGTTGAAATTTCACTATTATTAGTCAAATGAAAACTTAGCTTAAATAATGGGTATTTGGGTTTTTTCACAGGTTTGGCTATTAAAAGATGATCCAACAAATTAATGAATTTTAAAAGGTTAAAAAAAAGAATATTTTATCTTTAAAAAATGCCACTTGGACCCATAAATTCCACATGGCAGCGAGTGGCTGTCACTCTCTTAAGGTAAGACTGCACATTGGTAAACTATCACAAATAGACTAGTTCGGGGTAATTAAAAATCTACATAATTTAAGTGTGCATCTAATAATCCGAGTCAAGTTTAAGGGGATTTTCTATGCATTCCGCCTAATGAAAATGAATAAAATATGTATCATTATATGATATAACACAAATTCACATAATACCCATAAACTTGGAGTTTGATGCAATGCAGCATGAAAGATAAACTCTTGGAGTTAGATTGCCACAATTTGAGTGGTTGAAGGGAACAAAAATAAAGTTTGTGAAATGGTTATTTCTATTATGCTTGGATATGAATTTCACTAGGAAGAAAAGTTGACTTGAGCATTGTGAATGGAAATCATTATTTCACTAGAAACACTCCTTGACCAATTTAAATAAATTTGGGTGTTAAGTGGATACATAAAGAGGTGATAAGGTATGACTTAATAATCTGATACAGATTTAATCGGGTATATATGGTTTTCAGCAGTAATAATTCTCTAATTGATGTTGTTAGTTAGATGACGTTGAGGTAACAAAAACGTAAAAATAATTACTTTACAACAATAAACATGTTTGGATGACCGCTCATACAATTTTTACTTAGTTATAACTTCAAGAAATTTAATTTGGATCCATCATAAACTTCGGATAATTATTAAAATGAGCTTTTAGGTAATGGCGTTCATTGATACGAGGAATTAATAATTCTTTTCATGTTCTTTATGTTAATTTGTTCATCATAATTCAAATATGATGGTACATGTTATGTATACCGTTGCTCCTTTATTGAATCACTCCATAAAACTAACCACAAATATTAGTAGTTGTTTAAAACAGAAATTAGAACTAACTAAGGATAAGTATGACATCTTTTATTTTAAGTACTACTATTACATCAAATCATTTTACTGATTATTTCTTGATCTATAGCTGACGGCCACTATGTTAATGACTAGCATATTTTATTTCTTAGCTATATTGAATAAGAATAGTTTCTATTAGTGGAATCGACTTTTCTATATTTTAGATATCTAATAATTTTTTCAGATGAGGAAAAGGTGAAAATTAGAATTGTTTAAGTAGAAACAGGATTATTTAGTCTACTGATGCAAATGAGGCACAATAGTTACCCACAAACAACAAGTTAAAAGAAAAAAGGAACAGAAAAGAAAGAGCTGCATAACAAGAGATATCAAATTCTAATACTTTGATGACAATATGTTGTATTTGTATATGAATCAGTTGGAGATAACCTGATTGCCGAGGAACACCTCAATTGTACGTATTGAAAGGAGACTTCCTACTTTGTTTCCCAAGGGCTGCTACATATATATAAGAAGGATTTAACTTATATATACTGTTACACTATTGGTGTAATGTATGAACGTTGATACGGTTCATTACACAAAATCGGGAAAACACTATTGGTGTAATGTATGAACGTTGATACGGACAACATTACACAAAATTGGGGAAAGCTAAGAAAAAGAAGTGTTTGGTGAGGGAAAAAACAGTTTTTAGTATCTTTCTCTAACACCACAGGGTTTATTACTTGCAACACGTTCAACATGACTTGTAATAGTTTGCAATGCAGGTGGGGATTTGAAAGTGTCATCTGGAGGCTCCTCCTTCTCATGTTTTTGTATACTAGATATAAACTCCAAAGCAGTTACTACATCGCTGATTAAAGGTCGCGTACTGGCGTCCTCTTGCAGGCACATTGCTGCAACTGTTAGAGCTTGATACAATGCCTTCATTGGGTAGTTCCCTCCTAGCAATGGATCAGCCATTAAATGATACTTCTTCTTGTCACTGATCAAAGGTTGTGCCTGCCAATTAATTTGTCAATTAAAGGTTGGCTCCTAATTGCTTAAATAATACAGTAGTTGTCGTTCTTTTTAAACTGACTAAAAATGAAGCAGTGTCATATAAAATGAAACAGATTAAGAACTTGTTGTCTAGTGACATAAGATTCTTGAAACTTACCCACTTGACGAGGTTCTGTTCTTCGCTAGGTCTGGTGCTGTCAATGACTCTTCTTCCTGAGATTATTTCTAATAAGACTACCCCAAAGCTATAAACATCAGACTTGACAGTCAATTTACCTGTACAAGCATAGTCAGGTGCACAATAACCATAGGTTCCCATGACCCTGGTGGACACATGAGACCTGTCGCCAGTTGGACCTAGCTTGGCAAGTCCAAAATCAGAAAGCCTGGGAGTAAAATTCTCATCTAAAAGTATGTTGGAAGCTTTAAAATCCCTATAAATCACCGGAGGATTTGCTGTTTCATGCAAGTATGCAAGTCCTTTTGCTGCACCTACTGCAATTTTCATCCTCATATTCCAATCAAGAGGCTTTATATCTGGACCAAGTTCTGCCAAAAAATGTCCACTATCAAGCTCGGTGTGATGTTATTGACATTGATTAAGTTATTGGACCGATATGCATAATTTGAGTTTTGCAAAATTAACCAAGGTTGGATATGAATGCGTACCAAGAAGGTGACCTTCTAATGAGCCATTTGGCATGTATTCGTAAACTAATATTCTCTGATCACCGTCTGAACAGTATCCTACTAAATTGACAAGGTGAGGGTGACGAAGAAGACTTAACAGAAGGACCTCGACAAGGAACTCTTTATTTCCTTGGAAACCATTTCTGTCAAGTTGCTTCACTGCAACATCCTGAGAAACATGAAAATAACGATAGTTAGCCATTTTCCGCTCTCTTTATTATTCTTTTGAAGTTGAAGAAAGCTATTCAATTTTAGAGATCAAGAAATGTGAGAAGAGTACTATATTCTTGCTTCTAATGTGGCCCTTGTACACTTTCCCAAATCCACCTGAACCAAGCAAACATTCACAATCGAAATTTTGAGTTGCAAGACACAACTCTTTGAATGTGAAGGTCTGAGCTGAGATGTTCCCTTTTCCAAATTTTTCTATTTCTGCAGCTATATATCTCCTTCTGCTGCTATCTGCATATTTAACACAATCAGAAAACAAGCAAAATGTCAATGATGATCAATTTATATGGAAGACAAAAGCAATAGGGAGACCATCAAACCAATAATATATTAATGATGCCAAATTGTTATTAAACCATCACTAATATGTCCAAAATGATTGTAACATTTTCTTTTTAACATGGTGGTTAATTGGTTATTCATGCTAGGCCGCATTTTCATTAGGGTCAATTCTTGGTATAATCAGAATACGCACAACAAAAAAAGAGAGAAAATTACCAGTTTTAAGAGAAATGTTAGCAAATGAAGCTGGAGATTTAGTGTCTTTATATTCTTGAATATTGCTATCATCCAAAGAGCTATTGAGAATGCTGTCCTCTGGCCGAATACAACATGCAAAGCAGCTCATCCATCCTCTTTTCACTAATCTACCTAATATCATATCTTACCAATTCCTCAAAATCATCAATAAATGTATATTCTGGAATCTTGTCAAAATATATGATCTTATACTAGTTGTTTTATGATATATTGATGAACTTTTCAGATATGATTCCAATACCAACACATTCATAAACTTCTATCATATCATATCAATTCAAGAGGAAAATTAGAACATTTTGATTACCCAAAACTAGTCCTAATTTTCCCCTCTAACGTGAACCGTGCTGTGACGGTCACGGGAGAAAGAAACCTAAGAGAAAAAGAACTATTTGTCTCTTAAGTCTTGTTTCTCTGTCTAAAACAAGAATGCATCCGTTTTTGACGTTGTAGTTTTTCATGTTTTTGTATTAAATGCATAATGAATCAGTTTTTTTTCCTTCAAATTATTAATAACCAGTAACTTTTATTTTATTTTTAATATATACAAGAAAAATGATGATTATTTGCCTTCATAAATCCGTGGTCCGTTCATATGCGAATTGATACTCTACAACTGTCATGCGTCATAGACAAATTTGGATTATAACTTATAAGTAGCAAAGAACTACTTTCAGCATACACTTTTTTTTAAAAAAAGAATCACAAACTACAACTATCAAAACTTTATAAAAGCAAGCAAACAGTAGTTCTTAAAACTTTTTAGTAAAATGCTAATACATCTTCGAAAATCGAAATAGCTAAAAATGCAGATTTAACGGATCAGTGGTCACTATGTGAGATTGCACATACTCTTGAATGATCACATATAATCTGCTTCAATAAAGTCAGTAGGTGCATATATAAAGCTCCAAATTACAGAACTTGAGTCTCAAATCAGATTGAAATAGATATAATCTGAGCCTATACTGATTGTGAATTGGACCGACGAGGTGTGGGATTCGTTGGCCTTTCCAAAATCGAAAAGATTGAAAATAAAAACCTTGAAACGTTTGCAACCTTTTCTTGCATCAGTCTAGAACCTGCAACAGACCAAGTCCACAGTAGAATTGTAACAATATTGAAAATCTAGAGCTCAGCAGTGTATTAATATTCAGCAGAGGAACTGAGAATACAGTAGAGTGGAAGACAGCAGAGAAAAAGTATTTTCATGGGATAGAAACCTCTATATTACAGAATGAAGTAATCACTAGACCATTACTCCAACCTTTAATCCATTAGTTCTTCTATGTCTTTCAATAACAAATCACTTAGTCAATATCATGCTCTTGGCAGTTCAAGTAATTAAATAATCAAATACTATATCTCAGGTAAAGCAGGGAATCCTCTCTAGGTTAAGTAGAAACACAATGCGAAGCATTTCCTCCAGCTCCAATGCTCATTGATCTAGAGTTCATCCTCATTCCTCAGCATATTGAATTTCTTGTTAATTTTTGTTTTCCCTAGTCCTTCCCGTGATACGAGCAGCTTACAAATACAAATGTAAGGCCAAATACCAGAACTTAAGCAAAACTATTTTGTTAACATTTCCAATTGCAACAGTAACAGTGCAAAGCTACCAGCAATTCACTGTGAAAAGATCTGAAGCTAAGCTGTATACCACATTCTAGTTCATAATAGAAGACATGCAAAATAAGTCATTCTATTACATCAGAGATTAGTCAAGAATTCCTCAAGGGCTTTCTTCGAGGTAATGAAATGTAGAGAAGAATCACAAAACTATTGACAATTAAGCACCACTCTAGAGCAAGTAAACCATGGATAAGGAAAATACATTCGACATAGTTTTATATAGAATCTAGCGACGCTTCAGTGAAGCGCTAGTAGTCTTTCAAGTCTTCCAACTCGAACTTCTAAATCAGCGAAACCAGGCAAGTTAATATCAACACCACTTGTTCTTTCCCCTCTTTTCTGTCCATTGCTAACAAGATTGTAAGCTCCATCACCTTTGCTATCATTTCTGCCATGTGCATAGTCAGTGGATGTGGAAACTCTATCTTCTGCAGTTTGCTTCTCCACTGAACCAGGAGGCATAATGTTGGAAGCCACCTTTTGTGAATACTCCAAGGTTATATTCTTCTTTTCCTTCACCTCACCACATTTGGGAGGAAAACCATCCGGAACACAAAAGTGATTCTCAACTTTTACTTGTTTTAACTTGCACTCAATTGGTAGACCAGGTGAATACCCCATAGATACTTTCATCTTTTCATGTGCAGCACTCTCAAGTCTGCCAAGTCGAACTTCTAAATCCATATAACCAGGCAAGTCAATATCTACACAGCTAGTTCTTGCCCCTCTTTTCTGTCTGCTGATAACAAGATTGTTAGCTATATCACCATTGCTCTCATTTCTGTCATGTGCATAGTCAGTGGATGTGGAAACTATACCTTTTGCAGTATGCTTCCCTATTGAACAATGAGGCCCAATGTTGGAAGGCATTGATTGTGAATACTCCATAGTTATATTCTTCATGTCCTTCAACTCAGCACATTTGGGAGGAAAACCAGGGGGAACACAAGGGTAATTCTCCACTTTTACTTGTTTTAAATTAGATTCAATGGGTAAAGCAGGTGAATCCCCCATAGGTATGTTCTTCTTGTCATGTGACACAGCTAGTCTCTCGAGTCTGCCAACTCGAACTTCTACATCCACTAATCCAGGCAAGTTATTATCAACAGAACTAGTTCTTTCCCCTCTTTTTTGCTCAGTGGTAACAAGATTGTGAGCTACATCACGGCTACTCTCATTTTTCTCATGTGTATAGTCAATGGATGTGTAAAATCTTTCTTCTCCAGTATGCTTTTCCACTGAACCAGGAGCAACAATGTTGTTGGCCACTATTTGTGAAACCCCCCTAAACATGTTACTCTTGTCATTTGCCTTACCACATTTGGGAGGAAAACCAGGTGGAACTTCTGGGTAATTCTCCATACGTTTTAAGTGACAGCCAGTGGGTAGACTAGGAAGAAAATCACAGTCAGTTTCTATTTTCACCTGCTTTAATTGGGGAGCAGAACCAGGAGGAGTATGAATATCAGCAAGCCGTTTTAATCTTCTTTTACTCCTTAGTCCACGCAACAATCCTTTGAATGCATCAGCTAGAAAGAATACTTCTTTTCTCCACCATTTCAAATACTGTGTAGTGACATCTGATTCTGACAACCTAGATGGATAGTATAACCTGAAATTAGAATCAATGGGCCTGCAATAGTTGAACCAGGCAACTTCAGGACTTGAACGTGAGCGAGGAATCCATTTAGGAAAGTCTTGATCATATCCAAATTGCATGGCAACACGATGTGGTTGATAAGGCTCTTCACAATCCAACCCGATAAGCTCAGACACCCTCAAGCATCGAACAAAAGACTCCACTTCCTGTCCCAAACCTTGCCCTTCACATATTGCCCACTCTTCTCTTTCCTTGTAAAACTTCGGAATTGACCACCCTTCCAGAGCCAAGACATATGGCCTCCATAGAAATGTGTCTCCAACAGAGTCAATAGTATTCCTCACGTTAATCACATCTGATTGTTTCAAATCATGCCATCGTCCTATTCTAACCCCACTAGACATACTGCTTTTCCTAGTCTTCCTTGGCTGCAAGGATGGTAATCTCTCCCAAGCCCAAACTTGAACAAAGAACAAAGGCGCCCAAAGAGTAAGTGCAAGAAGGTTAACACTATCTTCAGTTTCACTTTTCTGCTCACTTGATGAACAAGAAATTAACATAGCCTGTTTCAACAAACTCAAGTCCCTATATATACTAGCAAGAACAGCAGGAGCAAGGGCGAGACGCGTACCTCTAGCAAGGTTGACAGCTATTGGGAAAACATGTTTGCCTATTTTATCATGCACATTTCCAGGAAACACAAATCTTGATAACCAAAGAGAAAGAAAAGCTTCATGTTCATACTTTTTTCCACTATTCATGAAACGACACAACCAGCCACTATGGTTATTTACATTATCCTTCCACTCTTTCTCAAGATTATTTACAATTTCAACCATCTCATTAGAGGAATCAAAAACAGGGCCACCCAAAACAGAGAAACCACCCAAAACCATCATATCTTCAAGACTAATAGTAGCTTCACCCCATGGAAACATAAAAGTGTGAGTCTCACAACACCACCTCTCTGTAAGTCCAAAAATCAAATCTTTATCAACATGGATTTTATAAACTGAACCCATGATGGCTTCATGAATACCTGCAGCTTTCCATACAGAATGATAAACAGATTCCATTTTTTCAACCCATTTTTTCCACTTGTTTTGAGGGTGCTTCCAACCATTAAAGGAAACTTTTAAAGGCCATTCAGATTCTGAGGAAAAAGGAAGTGAAGAAAGCTTCAATCTTGGACCTTCAATGGAACTAACAATAGGTTTCAAGAAATGGGCTGTTCTTAGTTGTGGGATTCCACCTATTGGTGAAACCATTAACCCTTCTTTTTCCTCACAGATTGAGTCTTTGAAAACTTCTTCTAACATGGCTTTGATCAAAAATGGAAATTCAACAAGTGAAGACTAGTAAAATTTGTTTCTTTTAGGACAAGATGGAACCTTTGTACAAGAAAACGAAAAATGAATAGACATCTTTGTCTAATGGCTTTTCATTTGGCATTTGTTTGTGATAAACATTTTCTGAAAAACCTTAATGTTTTGTTTTGTTCTATGTGTTCATAAAACTTTTTTTCTCAAAATTGTACAAATAAGGAAAATATACTGCATGCCACCTGCAATAGCACTGTTAATAGTTAAAGCATAAGAGAAAAATGTGTTTACTCTCCTGAAGGGTTCTGCACCTTGTTTTGTCCTTTTTCACTTTTCCAAATACTAACAAAGAAACGTATGTTTGCTCACTAATTACGGATTAAGTTATAGTATATTCCATCAACATAAAGAAACGTGTGTTTCACTTATATTTTGAAAAAATCATTATACATGTAATGATCAATTTTTACTAAGGGTGTGTACATATATCATGTTCTAAAGCATGTACGTACCAACACCTACATATAAAACATGTGCAACAATTATTCTAGCATTGTAGGAAAAAACGCCAAAGTTTTCCTACGGCATATATTCACTAAAAGTTGTTTTATGTAATTTTTCAAAATTATTTGTAAAAATAATTAGTACAACTAAATTATTTTGTAATTATAGTGTATTCCGGATCTTATACAAGTGGTGTTAGCCTATTATTACAATTCAATTTGTAAGTGAATTTTGGTGTGAAATGGTGCAGTTTTAACCTTGAATTTACTTCTAAGTCTCAAATTAATTTATACTTTATGCCATTTTCAAGCAATGTGGTATTGTTTCAAATGATTTACATATATAATGATTTTTTTTCGTGAAGATCTAAATAATTTCCGATACCATACCATGTTGAATTGTGGAAATTCTTTTGAATAATTGGGTGGCGCCGAGATTCGAACCCAAGAACTCTTTGGTGGTGCCGAGATTCGAACTCAGACCTCTGTCTGCTTTAATACCATATTGAATTGTGTGACCATCTCATCTAAAAGCTTAAAGCTGTCGGATGTAGAACATTTTATTTATTTAATTATGTCTCAAACATTTCTTTCATAGAGAAGACAAAAGAAAAAATGTATTAATCTTCATTATGAGTCTAACCTTTATAAAACTGCCCATGGGGTTAATGGGAGATCTTAATTCTTAAGGACAAAAGAGAAACATCCTTTTCATTTTTAATTAGCCGTGTGTAAATATGAGAATTCAAGTATGAGAATCCATAAGTAAACTCTGCTGTGTATTACCATAGGCAAAGCTTACTGTCTTGGTTAGTAATTCTTCTTAATTGGGAGCTGACAAGAGCTGTGAATGGTTGTACATTTGTAAACAGTTAGCTTAGAAGATTCAGGGAAACAAGTGAACTGAGAAATTATTCTTCTGGCGCCTTTTTATTATCTTTTGAGTATTTAGCAATATAGAAGATTAGTACTTTCAACTTTTTGAGCAAAACAGAGATTTAGTAAGGAAAGCATCAACACTCTATGTAGTTTAGTGGAGAGATTAACAATATCCTTGCTTATAAATTCACACATAACAAATCAATACTTCCATCACATCCCTATCTATTTTTGTATTTTTCCAATGCATCTTTTTTTGTTTCTATTCAATTATTTCTCTCATCTCCCATCACATCTTTATTATCTTTTTGACTTCCTTAATTTCCAAAGTATCTTTGCAAGAGCTCTTCCTTTCACCATTGCATCTTACTGATCTCATAACTTTAGAAGGAGAGAGAAACAAGACTTGAAATAAGGTAATATGCTGCTATTACTCCTAATTAGCCTATGGTCCAGTTAATTATGGAAGTCTTCGCTCTTCCAAATACTAATTGAGCTGTAGAAAAGTCATAGAGTAACAGCATAAAATTACGGGCAAAGACGGATTTTCAAGTGAATCAAATTTGATCAAATAAAACAAGTGATCAAATTTGATCTTTTTCAAGTTCATATTCATTGTTTGAACATTCATTCCCTTACTGATATGAGAATTGGAGTTATGTAGCATTTTAATGTTGAAATTTAAAAACAAGTCACATTCATTACAAGATTTGTTTTTTAATCTTCTCAAAAACCATTCATTGTCATCACATCTTAACCCAATTTTTTATCTTCCCAAGATTCATCTTCTTTTCAATAACTCTTCATTTCACCATCACATCAACTATATATACTCCATATTACATTTATTTTGTAAGGTAAAAATTAAAGAGAGGTAAAGAAGAGAACTTTCACATTAAGACCATCACCAGAAGTAGTTATTTCGTTGTCTAAAATAATCTAAGAATTCCATAGAAGGAAGAATAAACAGCCTCCAACGAAAGATTACACGCCTAAATGATAAATTTTTTTTTTATGAAGTGTTTAATGCATCATTTTACTACCATTCCTCATATAATATTCATCATGAATTTGGGCCAAGGGACAAATCACTAATGTACAAATGAGAATTCAGTGAATAAGTTGGGGGACACTTACAAAAATACCCACAAAACCTAAAATAATTACAGCCATTACCCACTACTTTCAAATATTACCTGACCTACCCACTAAATTATTTAGCCACTCTACCCACCCAGACTTGTATACCATAGTTTATGCAGTATACCATAAAGGTATATACCTATAAGGCATAACAAAGGTATACAGTAATAAATGTCTCTCCAGACTTGTATAGCATAATTTATACAGTATACCATAAAGGTATGCACCTATAAAGCATAACAAAGGTATACAATAATAAATGGGTAGGTTGGGTAAATACTTTTAGTTTTATGGGTAGTATAATTTGTAATGGGTATGGCTTGTAAATACTTTAAATTTTATGGGTATAGAGTGTAAAAATCTCATAAGTTGGGTAAAAATTTCGCCCAGCAGCCACTTTTAACACTGGTATTTAGTTTGAGGCCACTATTTTCTTTGGTCTTACACTAGAGGCCACTTTTGGGCCTTTACTAAATAAATGTTGACTTAAGTTCTGATAGTTGACTGAACTTCAGTCCATACGGCCCCTGGACTGAAGTTCCATCTCTTAAGGACTGAACTTTCAGTCCATATGGCCATGGACTGAACTTCAGTCCATGGTATGGCCATGGACTGAAGACTGAAGTTCCATCTTAAGGACTGGACTGAACTTCAGTCCATATGGCCGTGGATTGAAGTTCAATTTTTAAGGACTGAACTTCAATCCGGCCTCTGGACTGAAGTTCAATCTCTTTAAGCAAAAGTGGCCACAAACTAAATGTTTTGGTATTAGTGGCCTGTGCCCCAAGACCAGTGGCAAAAGTGGCCTTTCGTGCACTTAGCCCATAAGTTGGACATACTTTTCCATAAGTGAGGGATCAACGAGGGGCTTCGGAATATTAATAGGTCTATACTCTCTCTCTGTGTGTATATATATATATATATATAACTTGTGAATAATAAACGGTGAAGAAAAGAGTAACTAGTTGTACTTAGCAGAAGACTGTGAGCTAATTAAGCAGTTGCATAAATTTTATTGACCAGTACCAATTCTTAGAACCTTTCCAGCAAAATGAACATTTTTGCAAGCAGAAGACAAGTATAACTTTGAGAAATATAGTATCTTTTGATATGAGTCTAACCTTAAATGGGAAATCTTAGGAACAAAAGAAAACTTATCCTTTTTGAGGAGCTAGTTTAACTTGTTCAAATACAATTTTCATTTGTACCTCAATCAAAATTGAATATAACATCGAAGGTGTAACGGAATATATGTAAATATAAATTCCTTCCATAATTAGGTACTTAGTTATAGGCTCATTTATTTCTTTTGATTAGCTTCCATATTTAGAACATAATGTAATTGTATTAATACCTATGTCATGATTAGAGAACAACAACTTCTTCCCTTAAACTGCAGAAGGAAAATAGGAACTTGTGATAATTGACTTCCTTTCTTAAAGGACAAGAGGAATTTAAAAGAACATCAGATTTCAAAGGAACTTGATGATATTCTGGAACATCAAAAAACATATTTACTTCAAAATAAATGAGATACGTTTATTGATATTCCATAGTATATGAAACATCATTACAACCAATTCTCATAAGGCAGTTAAGCTATCTGTCTTGGTTAAAGTGCTTAATTGAGCTTCAAATGAGGGCACAAAATTGTGCCAGGTTAACTCCAGGGAAGAACAAAACTTGAGCATAACCAAAGTCATCTGTCTTGGTAGTAAGATTGCCTAATATAGCTGTGTGTGGTTGTTATTATATGCAAACAGTTAGTACAATGGAAATAAATAAGGAAACAAGTAAGCAATAGAGAAGAATATGGAGTATAACTTTTTGAACAAAACAAAGACGTAAAAGAAGCACCAGCACTATATGTAGTTAATTTTATCGTGTTATCACCTTTTCTTTTTAATGAAGATATTCCATAGAAGGCATCAAGAAGATGCAGTAATTAAAAAAGATTAAACATTAGGTCCATTACATTGATATTATGTTGTGAACAAGGAGCTAAGAGATAGCAGAAATATGGGGGCAGGCTAATAACAGCTGACTAAGCTAAAGACAGGAAGCTAATAAAGATCTATGCTACTTACAGGGGTCAAATTCTCCCAGCTAAACAAACTTAGGAGACATTTAGGCTTAAAAGAGTTGTTTGAAGTTGAAATTCCATCGAAGCAATTGTTGTTTTCACCTTGTATCAAGTCGTGAAACCTTTCCAGCCATGAAGTTCTCAAGATTTCTAATCCTCATCTCAAGTTTCAGAATATCAATCTTTTCATATGTACTGCTTACTTTCTCATGGTTGTTAGTGTTTTCCATCTGCATTTTTCCTTCAGTTATGTTAGTACTCTTTGCAGTTACTTTAGGTGCTTCTACTGAAGCTTTGCTCATCTGCAAACTCATTTTAGCAGGAATAGTTAAAAACTCAGCACCACCACAGTCACTCCGACTAACATTTGGACCATCACTTGCTAGTTCTAAACTATCATGCAAGTTCAACTTACAGCCACCTCTGTCATTGTTGTCCATGCTCTCTTGTGGCATCCTTTCTTTAACTTCATATGGCTCGTCTCCTTCTTTTGTTGATTTTCTATTTGAAGTCTCATGTTTTTCACTTATAGTGTTTGATTCCATAAGAGTCTCCCTTTGTCTTGCAGTTCCATCATTCAAATCTGAAGAAGATTGACTTTGGGTGCTAGGTAGGGGTTCTTGATTACCAGGTACAGGAATTCCTTTCTGCATGAGTCTCCTCCTGTGTGAGGTTTCTGCAATTGTTAAACTGTCATCATCATCTGACGATTCTACAACTTCCATTTCACAATCCTTAATATTGCCATCTGTACCAACTTCATCACATTGTGGCACAAATCCACCACTTATTGAGGCGTTTATTTTTCCACAGTCGCCCCATGACATTCTTGGTACGGTCCTTTCATAAATTTTTGACTGTTTAACTGCATCTCCAGGTACAATTTTTTGGTTTTTCCACCACTCTAAGTATCGTTTGCTAACATCAGACTCAAAGAACCTTGAAGGTATGTAGAGCTTGGCATCATTAATTGGTCTGGCATAGTTGCTCCAAGCAATTTGTGTATCGATAGCATGATTATTCACACAACCAGGCACATCTTGATCAAATCCAAATTGCATTGACACTCTATATGGGTGATATTGTTCTACACAATCCATTCCTACTAGCTCACAAGCTCGAATAATTTGAGCGAATATCAAGATTTCTCTTCCCACATTTGGTCCAACAACCACATACTCATCCTTTTCCTTGTAAAATTTGTTGACATCCCAATTCTTCACAACTTTAGTAGCATAAGGACGCCAAAGAAACATTTCTGTTTCAGAATCAATGACACATCTAGGATCCAGACATCTTTGTATTTTCACCATATGCCATCTAGAAATTCTTGGTTCCCCATGGTACATGACATTAGGCTTAAGCTGCCAAGCGGGAATAAATCTCTCCCACGCCCATAACTGAACAAATTGAAGAGGAGCTCTAAAGATAGGAACCTCTCTACACTTAGCAGAAGACATAATGAACCGTTTAAGCAACCTCAAATCCCTATAAATACTAGCAAGAACAGCAGGAGCAAGTGCTATCATATTTCCTAAAGAAAGATGAATTGCAACAGGAAAAAGAGTTTTGTCTACACTCTGATAATTTGTAGCAGGAAGCACAAACCTGGACAACCAAAGAGTCAAAAATGCAACATGCTCTAAATGGCCACCTTTTCCCTCATAAAATCTCATCCAAGAATGGAGAACTCTAGGTGCTTTTTGAAGAGTCATTTCAATATCAACATAATCTTTAGCCTTTATAGGGTCCAAAACACAATGGCCTAAAACAGAATAACCACCCATAACTACCATATCCTCTAATGTAATAGTTGCTTCTCCCCATGCAAAAACAAATGTGTTAGTATCCAAACACCATCTTTCACCAAGAGCAATAATCAAATCATTGTGTCTTTTAATCTTGAATGTAGAAGCTAATATAGCTTCATAAATTCCAGCTTTTTTCCATACTTCTTGATACAAAGGCTTTAACTGATCAACCCATTTAGACCATCCACTCAAATATGAAATACCACCCTTGAATTTGATCTTTAGTGAAGAACTTGGCTGTTCTTGAATATTTGTATTTAAAGGGGGAGATGGAACCTTTTCAGTAGATGATATAGTTGGTTTTAGAAAATGTGCAACTCTTAATATGGGTTTTAATTTTTTATCAATGAGTGAAACCATTAGCTCTTCTCTTTCTTCCATGATTGTATCTTCTGAAAAATACTCCATGTTGAGCTTCAAGTTTTCTTTTTAGGAAAAAATAAATTTTGTATCAGGGTTTCAAGATAATTCTACACCTTGCCCTCTGCACCTTGCTCTGTATTGGAACAGTACCACGAAACAGTGTTTCTTATTTTGTTATTATAATATTTTAGCTTGTCTTACTGTTCTTATACAAAATATTTTGCACTATCATATCACTCACCATATATTTACGGGAAATTTTTTATAAAAAAAATATGATTTGTAATGATAAATATGAGCAAATTATTTGTTATAGGTTATGTGATGATATAAAAATTCTTTATAATCATTAATAAAAAGTAACTATTCTCTTAAATGATAGTATGAAGTTTGGAGTTATTTAGCATTACATAAAAAAGTTACTACTTCAGTAGAGTAGTTCCGTCTTCCAGCTTTACATATTTTGTGTACCAATGTCATTTTGTTCAAGTTCATATACCTTGTTTGCAAAATTCATTCCCTTAATTATGTGAATTTTGGAGTTATTTAGGTTACAATATTGAAAAATTGCCCAAACTAGCATCAAAACTTATGTTTGTATAACATAAGAAGTTTATATTTATAGTGAAGGATACATTTAATTTTCCCACATTGGAACTAGGTGATCGGTATTAAGTATGAAAACAAGCAGAAACCAGCAATCAAGAATAGCTCGCCAATATAGCCAAACAGTGTGATCAAAGAGTTAAATTTATCTTGTTCCAAATGCTTTAATGTAGACATTGACAACATTACTCAGGTGAGTTTTCCTGTTTTTTTGGAAAATATATTAGAGACCTGATCACTAAAGTATCAATAATTTCCATGTAATGTATTTACAAAAACCTCAAGAGCCTACTAAACTGGACAAAGCAGCAAAAAATTGTCAATTTGACATTTCCTAGTAACATACTACCAATTCTTCTATGTGCCCTTTTATGGATTCGGTTACTCTATTCTGCATTCTGGAGCTGCCTTGAGTTTGCAGATTTCTTCATTCTGGAAATACAGTCTATCATATGTTCAAGTTGATCTGTCAATCGGAAAGGTTGAATTTTAAAATTCATGTTCGCCAGGGACAAGGAAGGCAAATTGCTCACTTAAGACAGATTTCTCCAAAATGGAAGACAGATGACCTTTCTTTAGCAGTTTCTAACTCCCTATAGTGGTAATGATCAGATAAACTTAGAATTAAAAGAAGGTAAGTCACCTTAACTGATTGCAAAATTCAGGAGCACAATAAAGCCTGTAGGGGCCAACTGATTATCAGGAAATAAGACAAGGGAACTACCCAAATGAACAAGTGAAACAAACAATGACAACCTTAAAGATAATCTTCCATTTAAAAGTCATTGAAAAAGCCAAGTAAATAATTTAAACGCCCGTTAGGAATTAAGTTACCCAGCATAATCATCTTAATAGCTGAATAACATGAATTTAAGATACTTGTACAATTTTGTCCAGCAACCAGATAAATAAAAACACAAGCATTCATCCTTCAACTTTTGGCCCATGTCTAATGCAGCATCATTGTACTTGGACGTAAATTCTACTGGTATTGCTATCATCATGCCAAAAATTACTAACAACACATAAGTTGAACAGGCTGAATAGCAGAACAAGAATCTCTCAGAAACAAACTGCCATCAATAGACATCAGGTCACTACTTTTGATTTCTTCAGCAAGTTCATCACAGGAATGCAAGATAACGAGAGACGCAAATCAGTTAAAGCAATAACCAATTAATGCAACATTCAGCTGTCAGTATGGGAAAAATGAACCCCTCAGAATGTATTATTCTTCTAAAAACATCTTCAGTCCACTACATTTGACATTGATTCCAGTCTTCATTATCATTGGGATTCCTAAGTAAGACCAAGTCAAGAAATCTAGCAATGGCAGTAAAATGCCTTGGAGCAGAATAATTGTAACCGTCTACTTTCAAAAACAAAAAGCTCAATTTCAATCTCTTTCCAAAAACGAAAAAGCTCAAGAAAGCAATGTTGAAGAAAATGGTGCATCCCTCAGAACATATTAATCCTAGTCTACTTTCAAAGATGATTCGTTTAATATTAAAATCACTCATCACAGGGATATGTATTAATCCTATTCACGTGCTAGAATACAACAGGGTGAAGATTAGATATGTATGCAGAAATCCAAATCCAAGAACAACTAGGAAAAATGAACAAGGAAACAAGTGAACTAAAACATCATTAAAGTGTAAAATCTTCACTACATAAGCTGAGATAATTACAGGAGAAGACCTAATAATACTTGAGCAGGTAAAACAGTCTCAGTATGTTTTGATTGTTAAACAATAGGAGAATATGAAAGATTTGGTAAAAGAACCATCAGCACTACAGTTTAGTTTTTCGTCACTTTGTACCAAGTCGTGGAACCTTTCCAGCCATGATTTTCTCAAGAATTCTGATCCTCATCTCAAGTTCGAGCTTCCCATATCTACTGCTCCCTTTCTCATGGTTGTTAGTGTTTTCCATCTGCATTTTTCCTTCAGTTATGTTAGTACTCTTTGCAGTTACTTTAGGTGCTTCTACTGAAGCTTTGCTCATCTGCAAACTCATTTTAGCAGGATTAATACTCAAACATTCTGCATCTCCACCGTCGCTCCTAATTGGGTTTGGATCCTCACTTGCAAGTTCTAAACTCTCAGGCAAGTTCAGCTTACAACTTCCTTTGTCATTGTTGTCCTTGCTCTCTTGTGGCATCATTTCTTTAACTACATATGGCTCATCTCCTTCATTTTCCGATTTTCTATTTGAAGTCTCATGTTTTTCGCTTATAGTTTTTGATTCCACTAGAGTCTCCCTTTGCCTTGCAGTTCCATCATTCAAAGCTAAAGAAGATTGACTGTGGGTGCTTGGTAGGGGTTCTTGATTATCAGGTACAGAAATTCCTTTCTGCATGAGCCTCTTCCTGCGTAATGTTTCTGCAATTGTTAAACTGTCATCATCATCTGATGATTCTACACCTTCCATTTCACAATCCTTAATATTGCCATCTGTACTAATTTCATCACATTTCGATACCAATCCACAAGGTACAAAGGCATTTGTCTTTTCGTAGTGTCCCCATGACATTCTTGGTATCCTTTCATGAGTTTTAGACCGTTTTCCCTTCTTTACAACATGCTTAACTGCATCTTCAGGTGCAACTTTTTGGTTCTTCCACCACTCTAAGTATCGTTTACTAACATCTGACTCGAAGAGCCTGAAAGGTATATAGAGCTTGGCATCTTTAATTGGTCTGGTATAGTTGCTCCAAGCAGTTTTTGGGGTATCACTAGCATGGTTCACACAACCAGGCACATCTTGATCAAATCCAAACTGCAGTGACACTCTATGTGGGTGATACTGTTCTACACAATCCACTCCAACTAGTTCAGATGCTCGAATAAATCGAGTGAACATCAAGGTTTCTCTTCCCACATTTGGTCCAACAACCACATACTCATCCTTTTCCTTGTAAAATTTGTTGATATCCCAATTCTTCACAGTGTCAATAACATAAGGACGCCAAAGAAACTCTCCTGCTGCAGAACCAATTACACCCCTAGGATCCACACGTCTTTGTATTTTTACCATATGCCATCTAGCCACTCTTGGCTCCCCATGGGAGATGACATTAGGCTTAAGCTGCAAATTTGGAAAGAATCTCTCCCACGCCCATAACTGAACAAATTGAAGAGGAGCCCCAAACCAAGGACTTGACTCATCTTCTTTACATTTATCAGAACGCATAATCAACTGTTTAAGTAACCTTAAATCCCTATAAATTCTAGCAAGAACAGCAGGGGCAAGTGCTAATGGACTTCCTTGAGAAAGATGAATCGCAATAGGGAAAAGAACTGTATCCACAGTCGCACAACATTTTGTAGGGTGCACATACCTGGACAACCAAAGTGTCAAGAATGCAACATGCTCCAAGTGATCACCATCTCTTCCTGAAAAATATTCAGTCCAAGCACAGTAAATTTTAGGGGCTTTTCGAAGAGCTTTTTCAATTTCAGCACAACCTGTAGTCCTTACAGGGTTCAAAACACAACGGCCTAAAACAGAATAACCACCCAAAACTACCATATCCTCTAACGTAATAGTAGCTTCTCCCCATGGAAAAACAAATGTGTTAGTCTCGAAACACCATCGTTCAGCAAGAGCAATAATCAAATCATTGTGTCTCTGAATCATGAATGTTGTAGCTAATATAGCTTCAAAGATTCCAGCTTTTTTCCATACTTCTTGGTATAAAGGCTTTAACTTATTTACCCATTTAGACCATCCTTTTGTATCTGAAATACCACCTCTGAACTTGATCTTTACTGAAGAACTTGTCTGTTCTTGAATATTGGCTATTAAAGGGGGAGATGGAACCTTTTCACTAATGCATAAAGTTGGTTTTAGAAAATGTGCAACTCTTAAAAATGGTTTTACTTTTTTATCAATGAGTGGAATCATAAGCTCTTCCCTTTCTTCCATAATTGTATCTTCAGAAAAATCCACCATTGTTGAGTATCAAAATACTAGTAACACATAAAAAGATAGTTGTGCACCTTGCTTTTTGTATTCATATAGAGCAAATGCCACTTTAATGTTTCAGGTTCAGTTGGTCAGTAGGCTTTGTACTATTTTCAGCTCATAATTCTGTTGTAGCAAAAGGATCACGTAGCTGGATCATGCCAAAAGAATAAAAAGGAATATGGACTTAGCTACTAGTGTAAAGTGTGAAGTTTTTTTATGTTTAATTTTTTCTAACTTTTAACTCACCTCTCTCCCGGTCTACTTTAATTGATTTTTGCTTGTTTGCACACATATTAAAAAAAAACTTTTGAGGAATTGATTTTTCGATTGTTTGCACATATATCAACGAATCAGCTTTTTGATATTAATTAAGGAGGCTAGCAATTAAATTAACGTTTATCTCTTTCAAATTTACTAATAAAAAAATTGTAATTACTTTTTAAAATCATTTATTAGTAAGGGTAACTAGAAAAGATAGAATTAATAACATTTTAGATTTGAATAAATCAATTATTTTGTACTTACTAAAAAAATTTAAAAATCAGTTAAAGTGAACAAGAAGGTTTCCTTTTTAAGAATGGATAGTGCCTAACATTAAAACTTTGTTACTACATTTTTTATGAAATGTCATATGTTAAGTATTGTCAACCAAAAAAAGTAACTGTTCACATTTCCTTTTTTGGCATTTCCAACCCATTACACTTTTTTGGTCCTGCAAACTAATTCCAACTCATTGCATTATTTTTTGCACAAAAAAAATTCTTTTTATATTCTTCTATCTCTTCTATATTATATTATTTTTTACTTAAATTTTATTTTTTAATTTCATAAAAAAAATTCGTTTTTACATATCCATCCATGTAATTCATAATCATTTGTTTATTTAATATAAAATTATTTTATATCATTAATTTTTAAATAATATATATTGCAAGCAAATATTATACGTTATACATATTAATGGATAATTCAAACAAAAGTGAAATCATTGATAAAATAGAATTAAATAAATACATTAAGGTAGAATTTATTTTAATTCTACATAAGTATTCAACTTCCATGATTACTCTTTACTCCCATAAAATATATAATATGTTAAAAAAAAGTGTTATATAATAAAAAAATTAATAAAATATTAATGAATAATAATGGTGTAGATGAATAGGTATATTAGGAATCTGCATATTTTATATGTTAAATTAAAAGTGCTATATAATAATAAAATAATATTGAATAGTAATGGTGCAAGTGAATAGTGTTGCACCAAATTTAGTGGAACACTATTCATTTAATGCAACACTATTCATGCACTAAAATGAAGCAAAAAATAGTATAAGGTTGGAGCTCCATTGTACCATTTTTTGCACCAAAAGTATTTGGTGCAAAAAATAGTGCTAAGATTGGTGATGACCTTATTATCTCAAGAAATTAAAGGAGCAAAAAAATTACTCCTACTATTATAATCTTGGGTAGCTTTTTTATGTTTAATACTTTTGTCTTTCCGTAAAAATAAACACCTACCAGCCTTGTGAATATGATTTGTGATTATTTCTAAAGGTACAATACTACACGTTCACCTCGTTTTCATTTTTTGTGTTATTATTCATTTATTTGCTCTGAACTTAATATTCCTTGCTTATAAATTCACTCCTTTAGTTAATGACATGAGAAATGTAGGTATTTAGCATTTTAATGGTGAGGTTATAAAGCAATTCATATTGGTTGTTTATAAGTCTTTCTCAAGAATATTCATCTTGTATTGTCACTTTAATCATATTTAGTAAGTACCTTTTGCCTTTCCAGACTAAATTTTTATATTTTCAGTAACTTTTCCTTTCATCCTTACATATGTAGTATCAAGGAGCAAAAGCTTTTCATCAATGTCGGTAATACTTCTGCAGTACAAACGCTGCCAATACTACCAATTCTTCAATTCTTCTAAAGCACATTGTCATCCAATGGAAGCTGACAAATGGTAAATGTACTCATTTACATCAATGGGGCTAGACAAGTCTGCCTCTAGCTAATCCTCTGCAATCTTTGCTCTCCATATTTTTGATTTATCACTTCAGCATCACAATTTCCATTGCCACAACATCATTTCCATGTCGTATGGCCCCATTGTGTTTGAAAACTTGAATGATCTTCAAACACAATTGGGAACGGAATCAGCTGAACTATGAACAGCAAATTTCAAGCTTCTTAGTCAATGTGATATAGGGAAACCTCACCTCTAAGCAAAGGCCTTTTACATGCCAAATAAGATTGAATCAGCAACAATGTTGTGATACAAGCATTTAATTCCACAGCAGGGCCAAATTATCTGATAACTTCAGTCCATAAACGTTCACGAACGATTTGTCACTCAGAAAGGTTTTGTTCTAGATTCTATTCATCTTTAGACAGATTTTTCCAAAATAGTAGTACCAAAATAAGAGATATTTATATCGAAGTAACTAGGGTGCATTTGTTATTTGGGCCAACTAATTATCCAGAAATAAGACAAGGGAACTACTCAAATCAATAAGTGAAACAAACAATGACAACCCTAAGGATACGATGCAGTTACCTTAGAAAGGCCAAGAATTTAAGCACACCTATGAGGAATTAAGCTACCCAGCAACCAGACACATAAAACAAACATTCATACTTGAACATTTGCCCCAAGCATGCTATCATCAAGACTTCTAATTATCAACACATAAGTGGAACATGCTGAATAGAAAAACAAGAATCCCTCAGAAACAAGCTGTCATCAATGGGCATCAGTCCACTACTTTTAATTTCTTCAGAAAGTTCATCACAGGGATTTTAAACTAAGAGTAACTCTCCAAATAACAAGAGACATAAATCTGTAAAGCAATATAAACAATTACTGAAACAATCAGCCGTAGAATTGAAGAAAGTGAATCCCTCTTCCAAATATTCATTCAACAACATCTTCAGTCCACTACTTCTGATGTTGCTTACCAGTCTTTAAGGATTCTTAATACTAGAACAAATCACGAAACCCAGAAAGAGCAGATAGATGACTTGGAAGTATTGAAATCAGTGATCTTTGTATTATAGGTGAATAGCGTATACTTGTTGTATTGAGTTCATCCACTTCTGTCTTA
Source organism: Petunia secreta (assembly GCA_029990175.1). Lineage (NCBI taxonomy): Eukaryota > Viridiplantae > Streptophyta > Magnoliopsida > Solanales > Solanaceae > Petunia > Petunia secreta. The sequence goes on along the minus strand of JARKIP010000013.1, from coordinate 15,692,451 downwards.
GCAACTTCTTAACTCCCTATTAAGTGAAAATGAGACTAAAACAAGACAAATAGCCTTGACTGATAAAAAAAATTTTGGAGCACAATAAATCCTGCATTGGCCATGTAATTATCCAGATATACGACGAGTACCAGTCAAATAATCGAGTGAAACAAACAACGAGAACCCTAAATATGCAATGTACATAACTTGACTCTAAAACTATAAATACGTGCACCAACATGAATTTGCTCCAAGACTAACGGAAATATAATTATTCATCCTTTTAACTATTGCTCAAGATCTAAGGCAACATCCTTGTATTTAAATATAACAGTAAATATTATTAACAAAAGAAGTGGAACAAGTTGAAAAGCAAAACAAGAATCCCTCAGAAACAAGTTGTCATCAATGGTCATCAGTCCACTACTTTTAATTTCATTAAACAAGTTCATCACAGGGATTTGACATTTTAAAAGCTCTTCAAAACCAACAAAGCAATAATAAACAGTTAAATGCAATAATAAAGCTATCAAAATGGAGAAAGTGAATCCCTCAGAATGTATTATTATTCATCAATAAATATTTTCAGTCCACTACTTTTAAATTGATTATTATCAATCATCATTGGGATTCCTAAAACAAGACAAAAACAAAATAGCTCAAACCGAATCTTGTTTCCAAAAAGAGAAAGCTCATGAAAAGAAAGTGGAAGAAAATAGTGCATCCCTCAGAACAAATTAATCCTCCTGTTTAAGGTCAGTCTACTTTTAACGTTTAAATTTAGTAATATATCATCACTGGGATACACCACAATGAAAATGTTAAATCATGTGTACAAAACTAAAATATACATACCAACAGAAAAGAAACTTGATAAGTAAAGTTAAAGAGATTCTTGACAATGGATGCTACGGGTTATAATGAAATGAATATTGAATAACACTAGGAAATACTAGTAACCTTAAACATATTGATTTATTTGTTGAGCCAGGAGCTGCTCCTGGCGGCGGATGAATGTGACTGAGTTGAGTAGTTTTTTTATATAGAAAGAAGAGTATGGGCCACCCTCGAGAAGCCTGCTTCTAGTTTGGGCTTTTGATAACTCTTTCAGAGTGAATCTAATCGGGGAAAGTGTACGAAAGACCACTTTTGCCACTGGTCTTTTGACACAGGTCATTAATACTAAAATATTTAGTTTGTAGCCACTTTTACTTAAAAGATAGAACTTCAATTTTGGGGCCGGATTGAAGTTCAGTCCTTAAACACAGAACTTCAGTCCATGGCCATGTTGACTGAAGTTCTTGGACTGAAGTTCAGTCTAGGGCCATGTTGACTGAAGTTCGGTCCAGTCCTTAAAGGTGTAACTTCAGTCTAGAGTCATATGGACTGAAGTTCAATCCTTAAAGATGGGCACCTCAAGCAATAACTCTTGGGTGCGGTTTAATTCTAATTGGATCGGTCTTAAATGATTCAATTTTTTTCTATTTATGTAACTTGCCAAAATATTTTTGTAGTTGCCACGTCAGTAAAATTTTAACAGACATTAGGATTTCTGTGTTGGATGACCATATGAGCTACTTGGGCAAAGTTGAATGACCATAGAAAGACAAAGTAAAGATAAGTGACCATGGTAGCCAATTACACAAAGTTGAGTGACCATAGAAAGACAAAACAAAGATAAATGACCATGGTGGCCAATTACCCAAAGTTGAGTGACCATAAATACAATCAACTCCTCAATTTACTTATAATATTAAATTGGTCATAAGTTATGCTATATTGGCAAAAGGGTGCATTTATTGTTCAACTGTTCACATTTGTTTCCTTCATTTTATAAATAATCATTCTTACAATCCCCAAATAACACTATACACATTTTTCAGTTGAAAATGCATGCTGCTAAATTATTGTTGAAAAAGACAATTGAATTTGATCATGATTGAATAATCAAATTTGTTTATTAAAAATAGAAAAAGCAAGCCATTTAATACAAGTTAAATTCTTGCTAATAGGTAACACGTCACATTATTGTATATAACTCATTAAAATACAAAAGATTAAAATCATAACATTGACTTAATATTACTGACTGAATATCGCTATTGTGCTTATATATTTGAATATCATAAATGAAATCAAGAAAAATGTATAAATATCTCACATTTATCACCGACAGCTTGTTTTGCCAAGCTTTTTGGAAGGCAAAAAATTTACTTAAACAGGATATTTTTTTTTTCAAGTAAAACTTATTAATCATTTCTCACCAATTAAGATACAAACAAAAAGAAATTGTTAAACCGGGTGATTAGACCGGACATCCAACAGATTCCGAGTCACCCCAGCTACCCGGTCCGCACCCAACACCAACTTCCTTAATAATGAGCTTTGAAGAAAGGTATCAATCAGCAGGCTATTCATTTCACTGTGAGCTATGGAGTCAAAGTGGAGCAAAATGTTGACTCTAGTTTACTTGACCATAGTAATAACATTAATGGCACATGAGGTAACAGCATGGACTGGTGAAATCCATGGCAGAGTTATTTGTGATGTCTGCAGTGATTCTTCTATTGGTCCTGAAGATCATATTTTAGAAGGTCCCTTTCTTTACTAATTTTCTTTAACCCCTTTATTAATTTAGCTCCTTCTTGAATCACCATAGTAGGTTGTAGGTTCGAGTTACCATAAGAGTAAAAAGTGGGAGAGCCACTATTTGTTCCGAGAGAGGGGAAGGGGTGGGATCAACAAGAAAAAAAAAGCAACTTTGATTCTTGGATGGTCTTGCTATTCTTGATATTTTGCTTATGTAGAGATATATTTGCGGTGTTCTTAAAAGTTTATTTATGTTTTAGTTTGATTGTCTAGATGTCATGACTATGCTGGATACTAGTGTTAAATTAGAAAAAGATTAGCCAGGTTGAGATTTAATGCTCTAGCAGAAAGGTTTGTTTCCCCAATTTTGACGAAAGGTCGGATTAGCTTAGAGATTTGGTAGCCACCTTCTTAAGAAAGGAAGCAGACCGTGCGAATGAACTTAGACATGAGCTGGTTATAGCATTGGGTGTGCTATTTGAAAGAAGAATGGGGTGTGGCTTTCAGCATGGATAAACATAATTATGGGATGTCTAGTTGGATTCTCCAATAAAGTAGAGAACAAGATAATTAGTTTGAAGATTCATAGGCCTGTTTGCTAGTAAATGGCGATGATTAAGGAATTCAACTTTCGGAACTATAGTATATGAAGTTGTTAAAGGGAGCTGGATATATAGTATCCCCGGGAGAAAATCAATAGCATTACTTAAATGTTCATTTCCTACCACAATACGTTTTACTTTATCTTGAGTAAGATTCTAAATATTTGTACTATCTGATATCTGATTCTTTATGTGAGCACAGACGGAAAAAGAATTTGAAATTTTGAGGATGTAAATATATCCCCTGGCAACTCCTGCTTCAATCTGTTAGTGCAGGCTTAATATGGTGTGCTACTGGGAGAGAAAAACAAATGGAACCATATTTCTAGCCCCACCATTTGAATTACTCTTTTAAATGAAAATTTCCTAAGTATTAGGAACTGACAAGTGAGGCTGGTGGCATAGTCTGCACTTCCTTTCGGATGCTATGCCTTGTTTAGTTCATCGACTACTCTTCATCAGTTATGGCCTTCGCTAATTTATATGCTCTGATTGTATGCCATTCCCTTAGGATAGGATCAGAGGAGAAGAAAGAAATTGAACTTGTCATACAAATTAGGAACTCCTATTGTTATCTCTTGCATAATATCCTCCACAAAAAGCTTGAAAGCATGAATTTCATCTAACATCTGTCTAATATATTATGCAACAATCTATTAGTAGAGCTTTAATCCCACCTGGATGTTTGCTAAACCTTCTGCGGACATCAGTTGGATGTCTATCGGTTTCCAATGGATGGTGATAATTGACAAAGATAAGAGTTTGAAGTATTTCATCTTTTCTGATACATGAATCGCCCAACCTACTCTCAGCAATTATCTAAAGTTCCTTTCAAGGGGATAGCTGTTAAAACCTGCTCAATCTGCTTTTTAGCCATCTAGATTCTGGATAGTAAGGCCGTGGATAATTGTTCAGATATGTATATTGAAAATTCTTTCTCTATTACCATAAGCTGTAATTTCACTTGTAAATGAGATTTATAGCTGTTCTCCATCATGACTACTCGCGAACGATGTTAAGCATTTGATGGCATGTTCTCTACTGGAACATGGTGGAAAATTCAAGTCATGGCTGTCCCGATCCGAACTCTACCTTTCAAATAACTTTGTTCCACGAGAGAGTTTTACTTTAGGTGCTAGTAACATCTCATGCTTGTTTCTTAAATATGCTCTGTTGTACAGTGGTAGGTTAAAGGAGTAGTTAAGGAGCAGAAAACATGAGGCTGTAACAAAAGTTTTTCTTTTATGGCTTAAAGGAATAGTTTGCTTTTCCTTTCTACCTCTGTTTCTTGAGATTCTGGCTCTTTTTCCTGAGCGATATATCTCTCAGGACTATCTTTCTTTAGTACTACTGAGGCAAAGAAATCCAAGAACCAATTGCCTGCACCCTCTACGTGGTCAATTTGGGACATAAAGTATCTGACACTTTCATTAGTAATACTGACATACAAGCAACTTTTAGGTTTGCTTGGGTAAATTTTCTGCTGGTTGAGGTGATTTCTAGCATTACTGTGGGTCGGCTATCAACAAAACCTATCTGTTACAAACTGTGGTGCTGTAGATATGTACTCAGAAAAAAAAAAATGCTTCAGGTGTCACTACTTGAAAATGTTCGTTTTGTTTCTTGCTGTAGGTGCTGAGGTTGCTGTACTTTGTATAACTAAATCTGGTGAAGTTCTAAATTATCAGGCATTCACAAACTCGAGGGGAATTTATAGAGTGGCAGAGACAATGCCAGAGAGTGATCGTTGGGATGCATGCCTAGCGAGATCCATTAGCAGCTTCCATGAACAATGCACACATATACGAGATAGCAACTCCGGTGTGAAATTCAGCTACAATCATCCTTCAGGACATTCTCACACAGTCAGACCATTTGTATATCGTCCAGCCAAGGTTCCAACATTCTGCATCTAGTAAAACTGTGCACCTCCTACGGACTGTTTGATCTCGTGTGTGTTACTGTATAACTGGGTTGCCATGGATTGATCGAAAACCTAATTGCACTCTGGCAATATCTTTTGTAAATTGTGTCTTACGTTTACTCAGCAATACAAGAACCCCCTTAAGTTAGCTCCTTTTTTGTTAAAAAAACTCGAGAAACATTATGATTTTGAAATTGTCGGTTCTATTCTGATTCATATTCTGTATGTCAATTTCTCGTTAACCTCCAAGGTTTGAACTTTGAAGGTCATCTTAAATTTTTATGAGATGTGAATCTACTAAAATAGAAGTCAACAAAGAGAAACTTTGTTTCTTCACAGTTCCTTAGATTAAGGTAGGTAGTAATTGTAAACTTGCTAACAAAGAATGACAATTTGTACGGCTGTACCTTCATTGAAATTTATTTTTCGGTGACAGTAGCTTTTAATCATTAAATTTTATGTATGAAATAAGGTTAATATATTTAAGAACTGTAGTAAAGTTAATATAGATCATTCTTATCATACAGGAAAAAAAAAGATTACTTTAGAGATAATTCAGTATGGAAGAAGGAATAAACAACCAAAAAAGGGGTGGTTGGGAAGCTTGCATCTGAATATCAGAGCCAGGTTTCGATCCTGGGACCTGTGGGTTATGGGCCCACCACGCTTCCGCTGCGCCACTCTGATTTGTTGTTACTCCTTGTACAACAAAATATTTAAACTATAACGGTATTGGGAAAAACTGGTATTTTTCATTTCTTTTTATTCATTTTTAGTTTATCAATTTCTTGTTTGGCTCGTTGTTTTTAAGAATCAATATATACTTGTTCCAGCTAATCTCTTTGATCTTTATGTCCATATTTTGGTGCCATACATCACAAACTATATGCTTATCTAGTAATTTCCTGTCCCCTTAAAAAGATATAATATTAATTTTATATTAGTAATGGTTAAGACAAACTTAAATGTACATAAATTTGTAAATGCTGATTTAAATCAAGTAAGGAATGTAAAATCAATTTAGCTAAAAGTTTTTCTTTAAAAGTTGCCAGTTAAAATCGGAATGTCGATTTAGAGAACTCCATTATCATTTGTTTGTTAAGACTTAAGACATACTATATAGTATATACATAGGATGATAGCAATAGGAAAAAAATTATGTAATCTTTTTTTCTGGTGGCTTTATTGAAGGCTTAAGGCTTTCTGACGGTTAATGAGGAGCTAAAACACCTAAATTCGTCTCCAAGTCATACTGATGCACTTGAAACACAGTTCAAAGTGAGGCCAATATTTTCAACATGAAATATATACTACTATGTATGTGTGAATAATCACTAAAATATCAACAAATATAAATCTGAACCCATCGAGTTTAAATCTTGAATCTGTCTTTCGGCCTTCGTTTCCTCATCACGACACATCGTCTATAATACAAAGTTAACAAACCTACTTAGCCTGCTCTCGAGTTCTTTGTCATTCCTGTTAATGCCGATGGCAGAGAGTGAGTACAAGAAGATGTGAACCAGTATCTATTGAAGTGCTACCACAAAAATCTTCCAATTTCCCTAGCATAAGAGGTCGCTTGGTTTGAGGTATAGGATAAGTTATTAATGGTATAAGGTATGGTATAATTTTATCCCATGTTTGGATTGGATATTCGGCCATGTATAAACAATCATGGTGATGATTACCTAGCATAGCATGGAATAACAATAGATGGATAAAGTTATACATGATTAAATACCACAATGACAACACTCAACAAAATATAATCTCCATATTACTAATTCATGTATTACTACTCGTGTTACTAATCCGTATATTCCACTCGTATAAGTTGACTTTGAACCAAATGACCTCAAAGAGTACCAAACTATTGCAGTTGTATCAGTTCACACAAAACATTCTTTTTATAAGAACTTTGATTTTTAACATTTTCCTAGCACCAAGATAGGATACCTATCACTATGGATAGATGCTTTCCCTGGACTGTGTTCAATGGCACCTGAGACCTGTGGGATATGTTGCTCCAATAATTTATTTGTTCTTGTCTATACATCTTATTTTACTTCATGACAAACAATGGAGATCGATGGATCAGAATAGACAAACGACAATTCTGTTCACCACTCTTTCGCCAAACAACCCAGCCGTCCAACTTCCTTTCATGTGCTGAAATGTATAAGTCTCTTGAATGCAAACCTCCTATCACTGTCAAGATTGCATGTCAGCAGTTTCCTTCCTGTAAGCCTGGAGCCTCTCCTTTAACTTCTTGCTCTGTTCAAAATTTGCTTTCCTCTTTACAGCTTTCTGCAGGAGGACATCATATCTTTTTTTATTTGGCTCATCACAAGGAACACTGAAGATGATATTTTCAAAAATGGTACGATATCCTAAGAGGTAAAGTGCAAAAAATCTTACTTCCTGCCTGAAGCAACGGTCAAGCTTTATTTTCAGATCTGTGCATTGTCCAAGGAATTTTCCTAGTGGGTGGTCTGCATGACACTTCTGAAACTCCTCAATAATCTGCAGCACAGAGACCTTACCATCTTTAGTCTTTATAGCATATTTGAGATGTTACGACACTTTTTTTTTTTAACATTCATCAAATAAAAAAGGAACTAATTAGCAATTATGATCTACACGACACCACAACTACATATCAATGTGAATAACCACGCGCAAAGAAACAGCCATTAAAATCAGTTTACAACAAGAAAAGTGTATGCATCTACTAAAATGCTACTTTCCCTAACACGGATGCAATATTATAACTTTACCTAGAAAACTGACAAAAGCAATGTTTGGGAATAAAATGGCTATGCACAAAAAAAGAAAAGGAAAAAGAGAAGACAAGGAAAAGTAAAAAGAGATTGGAACAAAAACGCCGGTGCAAATATCTGACAACAAATTACCATAATAAAATGAGAAATCAGTGCTTCAAAAGCACAAGATGAACTCTGATTCTAATTGAACAACCTGAGAAACTTACATCAGCACATAAAGGGTGCCTGTGTAGAGTCAAAGGTGGATGCATCTTCTTCCGTTGAGTTCACCACCTATAGAAGTAAGAAAATAATCCGATTAACCCATTTTCCATAACAAAGAAAAAACATAAAGAACAAGAAACAATGAGGCTAAAATAAATCAAAAGGGAAACTATATTTTTTTTTGAAATCAGTACAAAGCAAACTGTCTATCGGAAACAGCCTCTCCACCTTGGTGGGGGTAAAGTCTAGCGTACATCTCACGCTCCCCAAACCCCACTTGTGGGATACACTGGGTATGTTGTTGTTAATGTAAATGCTCTGGAGTTAAGTGAATGATGATGGACAACCGTTATACATAAAACTCAGTTCAGCTACTGGTTACATACTGAACTCATGAAGTCTACTGGTTACATACAAACTTTGGAATAATAATTCCACCTCTGCTGCCACATGCCTTCAATTCAACCCAATTTCCCCAAAGTTGACGAATCATGCTTGATGACCAGTTTTCAATTTTAGTTTCTTGGATGCACAAAATTTCAACTTTCCATTTATGTACCAGTGATTTCACAGTGATCCTTTTATCACTATCATTAAGTCCCCACACGTTCCATAAGAATTTTTTACTTCATTCTGACGGTGCCTTATGATACCTGCACCTGACTATTCTACTTCCCCCATCACAATTAATGTCACAGACCAGTTTTAAGCTTCAGCTTCTCCTTTAGTTTTTTCCTTTTTCTTGATTGAACTTGATTGACTTCTATTTTGTAGCTGCACTTGTCTTTTCTTCTCCATTCTCAATATCATATCTTTCGTGTTCGAAGCCAACACTATTAATCCCAAAAGCCTTGCATGCTTTCCCCGTTACTAATTTTGTCCATCTAGAGGTCTTAAATGACTTTAGGATCCTGAAATATTTGCAAATTAAGCAATTTGTCCTCGCGCCATGCAAGTGAAAGTGAATCACAGAAGGATGGAGAGGAATAATCAGTATCAGAAAAAGTCATAGCTGTTGAGGCTATCTCTGGCCTTTTGAGGTGAAGTGAGAGATCCCTGAGGTAATCCATAACCGTTCCAGCTTCAATTTCTGCTTCATCATCAGCTTGGGGGTGATTTTCAGAGTTATCTTCGTTGATTGCATGCCCAGATATCTCAACGATGGAGTTGTGGGTCTGGTTCTGCTGATAGTTTACTGTTGAGAGGTCAGTAGCGGTGGTTAGAGCCTTTACGTGATTCTGTAGCACTCTTGGATCGGGTAGAATGCACGTTATCCCTACTAATGTTTGGTGAGAAAGGAATCTAAGATACTTTGAGCTCGATAAGTAGAATGAAATATACTCTTAAAAAGATGTTTCTTTTTTTTTCTGGCCAACTTTCTGGTGTAGCAATTCCATTCTAGACTTCATGAGTTCAATATGTAACTCAGTAGCTGAACTGAGTTTTATGTATAACGGTTGTCCATCATCATTCACTTAACTCCGGAGCATTTACATTAACAACATACCCAGTATATCCCACAAGTGAGGTCTGGTGAGCGTGAGATATACGCTAGCTTGCAAAGGGTAAGTGCAGATTGCAACATCATAATCATCAATTTTTGATCGCGCAACCGGACTAGTGAAATAATGCGGCAATTTCCCCATAAATTTCTTCTTAATTCGAGGTCCAGCCAAAATAACTGTGAGCTGTAGACCAAAAACCGGGAGGCAACAGATCAGTATGTATCTGGCTGTTTTCCAATTCAATCTCTGCCTTAATGTCCCCGACTTCTGTATGCTTGCCCGTAGGAGAAACACGACCGTGAGGTAAAAGCAAGGTTCTGCAAAACCTAAGCTCGATACAATGTAACACTTGCAAACAGCTTCCTGCCATTTCAAATTAAGCGCGAACCTCCCGTCTTCTCTAAAATAGCTAAGCCGAACAACCTCCCCGAAACCCCACCAAATCGCAAACAACACAAACGTAATCCGAATAAACCAAGGACCATTAAAATAGCCAAGCTGGATACAACCTTGACGACGAATCTTGGTATGAAAGTAGATCAAGCAACAGATACAGAACAAGCCCAAAACTACCAACACTGAAAAAAGTAGAATAGTAAGTACACCTAGTGCATCACCAGCTGCTCTCGAATGGGGCATTACCCAAGCCACAAATTCCACGCATGCTCTCTGACAGCATGGAGGAACCACCAAGTGAAATTACAAATTTACCCTTGTTAACTCCTCTTAACCTCAAAACTACCATATATCAACAGTCCCTCAAGATCTCAAATTACCAATTCTACCCTTCCTTTTTCACACTTGTTTCAACAATGAACTCTACCTATATTAAATGTTCAAGGTTATTATAACAATCTACATATTAATATTAAAACAAACCCTAATTAATGAAATAAGGTAAAAACTTAGATGAATAGAAAGCTTACAATATGGAGAATCTTGATCTGGAGAGCTTAAATTGTGAATCTTCAGGTGGGAAAAGAGAATAAGGGGAAAAAACTGTAAAGCAGAGAGAGATAAAAGAGAAGATTTGATGGAAGAGGAGAGTGAGGGAAAAGTGGGGGTTAATCAGTTAGGTTACTTATATACCTCCGTCCCAATTTATGTGGCGGTGTTTGACTTGACACGGAGTTTAAGAAATAAAAGTTGACTTTATAAATGTTCAAATTTACCCCTGAAAAAGTAAGAGAGAGAAGATTGTACTAATCAAAAAATTGTTTGTGGCTTTTAAAGTAAGCAGGGCCCAATTGGGGTAAAATAGAAATAGTGTATTAAATAATTGATAAATAAAGAAATGTGACATTCTTTTTGAAACAGATCAAAAAGAAAAGTGTGACACATAAATTGGGACAGAGGGAGTATCAGATTAATAAATATGTATAATATATTAATAAATATTACTACTACTATTTAATTATAATTATATATTATTACTTCATTAAGTTATTATGGCTAAGTGGTATTCAAAGACGTGCTTCTTCTTTGAAGAGGTGTATGAAGATTCGTCGAATAACAAAATAAGAACTTTTAACATCCGAAAAAAAAAAAATCATATGAATGCACTCTTTACTTCACTTGATTTAGAGGTAAGGTCAGCTACATCTTAACTTTGTTCTACCCCATTTGTAGAATCATAATGGACATATTGTATAAAAAAAATTATATGAAATTAACACGTAAAACAGCCAAGTAGTTGAAAATAATTTTGTTCCAGGATATTGAATGCACACTATGTTAGAAAATAGAACATTGAGAAATCGATAGAATCGTAAGTAAGCTTACCATTCTTTTACGAAAGAACTTGAAATGTTCCTTTCTTGAAAAAATCTATTGGATGCCACCGAAGTGACTAAAAATGTGCTTCAATTTTTCCAAATGGTTCTTGTATGCAACAAAATTTAGCAGAGGACATATTGGCTAATCATAACCAGTTTGGTTATCAAAGACCTCATTTTGTTATTTAAAAGAATATAAAACAAATCGAAATGAGTGGTCAACTTGAGTTTTATCACTAACCTGTGATAATATAATACTCTAGCTTAGAGAAAAAAGAATTGAGGTAAAGTTCACATAAGAAAAAAGATATGTTACCACGTTGGAATAGTAAGAGGATGAATTAGTGTTTTAGCTGCATACTTTAGCTTAAATCTTGAATTCGCTGTACACCTAATTTTCCTGGGATTGTAGTTCAATCGGTCAGAGCACCGCCCTGTCAAGGCGGAAGCTGCGGGTTCGAGCCCCGTCAATGCGACATCCAGGCAAAAAAAGGGGCTGGGGTCCCATCTGCGCATACATCACTAAAGAAGATAAGAATCCTTTTTTTTTCTCCCTGGAACTTTTGATCCCTTCCGCTCCGTTCGTTTCGAGCTCGTCACAGGTATCTAACATATTCATACCTAACGATTTTCCACACACGAAGTTTGTGATGATAGAATCATCAAAGATTTGACCCTTCCAGTGAACGTATAGTAGAGCTTCAATGTTGTATACGCGAAAGATTCGAAGAGTATCAACTGGTACAAGGAGGAGGCATGATAGCGAAGATCAATCCATCTCAATCTACAAAAAGCATTGCTCCTTAATTGACCTAGGAGTTGTTCCCGGGCATCCTAAAAAAAAGGTTATTATACACCCCTTTGATTCATCGACATTGGCGCTAGAGGCTCTACCCCCACCCCCCAGTCCTTTATGGAGTTAGCGGACCAAGAGAAAGAATTCCCCGATATAATAAAGAAAGTAAGAAGGGTTCCAAACCAGCAAAGCAACAATAAGGAATGGAATGGGAGAAGCTATAGTGCAGATCACTTTTCACTTTCTCTAGAGTCCAGACCTTGTCCTTGGTTCTTCGCATAGGCTACACAAGCTATGGACTCTGTCCGCTTCCGTCGAATGGCTGCTAACCATTATTCTGGGTGGATCTTGCAACGATACCCTTAGCCCAGTCTTTATAGCCACCGAACCTGCACTCAGGAATAGTAATGCTTTGAAAAACGCGTGATTCATTAAGTGAAAGACGCTAACCAAATAGTTAGAGATGCCGCAAGTAAAGATCATATAGCCTGACCTAAATTTCAGGTATGCCCTTTGCCCTGAAGGAACTCGCGTCGTGCACTTCTGCCAGAGCAGAATCACGTGTGTACTTGGTGTATAACCTCAGCAGTACCTTCCATCAGAACCCCAAATCGGCAACGAATATGTCCTTTATACTTTGCTAGAAAAAATCGGCTGATCACTCCCTCCTATGTTGTAAGTGTAAGCAATGTCTGGGCGATAATTAGTCAGGTAGAAAAGAGTCCCAACAAGTCTCCTTACGAAGGGCCCCTTTCTTTTGGCGGGTATCGCCACGTGGCTTAATCCCCGACCATCCAATGGACCATGGACTAAACGGCCACTGCCTGAAAGGACTATGTCCAGGTGCGGCAAATCTGTTTGTGGTGGAAAAAGCTCAACAAAAAAAGAAAGAAATAGAATATAGAAAATCATTGAATTTCTTTGCTCCGGCCTTTGTTTCCTCATCACGACACATAATCTATAATACAAAGTAAACGGACCTACTTAGTCTGCTCTCGAGTTCTTTGCCATTCATGTTATTGCCAATGGCAGAGACCGAGTATAGGAAGATGTGAACCAGTATCTATTAAAGTGCTACCACTAAAATCTTCCAATTTGCCTTTTTCACTTAATATATAGAACTTTTATTAGAGTAAATGATTTCGTTGAGACTCATATTATACTAAAAGTCGTAGGCTATTTAGTCTCAATTCCAAACTAGTTGGTATCTGATATATGTATTCACTATGTTCAATCTTTATCGAGATCCATAAAGAAAAAGGTACACCAATCATTAACTTAAAGAAAAAAAAGGTAATCAATTTTAATTTGATAATGTAACATTAGTTTATACAGTAACAACAATCATGTACTATCATTCTTGATGAAAAATAAAACAAGCAGCAATAGATACAATTGAATTTATTGGGAAGCAGGCTGCAGAGATTGTGTCTCAGTCTCTTCAATCCATTCTGAATCAGGTTCACTCCAGGACCGTGGTCTCACTCCAAACTTAAAGAAAAATACCATCTCCAGTAACTCAAAAACCTTAGATTCATCCAAATACTGATTCCATGCTCCACTAACAATACAATAATTGTTGTTATAAGGTGCACGATGATGTGCAGCGTGTTGTGACCTCGACACAAGAATTCCAGCATCTTGTAGTGCTACTACTAATGGAGGAAGTTTACTTTTTGTGCTATGAGCCCAAGAATGAAATTGTTGACTAAACATAATACAACCAGAAAAAACTCCAACAAATGCAAGAACCACTGAATCATTACATAAAAGGTTTATTGGAAGTACAGTGAATGTCACTGCACGTGCTAAGGCATGTAGATTGTTAGCAAATTGACGCCTTGTTATTGTCCAAGGCCATTTATGATGACCTTGAAATGCGTCGATTTGGCTTCCGAATACTGGGGTATTGGCACTGCCGTAATTGTCAATACCCCAGTGATAGATTCCAGAAGCCAAGTCCGATAGCACGTAGCCAATGCAGCCTGCTATAATCGGCCCGAACCACGTATGTGAGTCGATGGCCCCTGCTGAGGACTTGGCTAACGAAATCAGGACGGTGGTGCATCCACTTGCCATCCATGCTCGATGACCCCATGTGGATTTTAAACTTGGGTCGTTGAGTATACTTCTTGTAGTAGTAGTAGTCGTAGTTGTACCATTGATGCCACCATTTTTAGTAGCTTGGCTTAGTGGTTCATTTGCTTGTTGTGAATGGAGGACTAATGGTTCAGTGAGGGGAGGTGGTTTAGTGGTGATTGTAGGGGAGGAGGAAGAGGTGGAAACACAAAAGATTCGTGCAGGTAAGGAAAAATGGTGGGAGATGGTCCTAACTTGCTGTGAGGAACTTCTCTGTATCGTTCCAATTTTATCGGATGTCCCTGTATAGACTTGTTGCGAAGATCTAATGGCATGGTTTTGAGATACAATTGAAGACATTGTTAAAGGAAATTCAGGTTGGACGATCAAAATGCCAAGTAATAGACCATATACTAGAGGTTTATAACTCCCATATACATTCCATATAAGTTGTGGTTGTGAGTTGGGAGATGGAGGTTTTGTGGCTACAATATTTCTTTTTTCAAGAACTACAAAAGATTTGAACTTTATTTTCAAAGAGCGCTGAGAGATAAAGCTCCTTGGTATATGGTCTAAATAAGAGATGCGTGGGGCAAGAAATGGCCGATGGATGTTGAGTGTTTATTTGTGTTGCACAAATTTTCCCAAAATAAAAGGTTTGACATTGGAGGAAATACTAGAAAATTAAGATAAAATCTTTTGAGTGTTTCATTGGTAGACCTATCACGTACGTATTTTGTGTATATACATGTGGGGTAGAGATACAGGGCTGGGGAACTAGAAAGGGGTTGGGTTTTTTAATGCCACGGGACAGGTTTCCGCTCAAGCTAATTTAATGGAATTGAATGATTTCCATCTAACTCGGCCGCATTTTTGACAAAAATAATAGTTTAGGAAATTAAATATACTGTAGTATGAGTTAAGTGATGTAATTAAACTAAGGGAAACTTACAAAAATACCCACAAAACTTAAAATAATTACAGCCACTATCTACTACTTTCAAATATTACCGGACCTACCCACTAAATTATTTACCCACTCTACCCACCCAGACTTGTATACCATAGTTTATGCAGTATATCATAAAAGTATATACTTATAAGGCATAATAAAGGTATACAGTAATAAATCCCTCCAGACTTGTATACCATAATTTATGCAGTATACTTTAAATGTATACATCTATAAGGCATAACAAAGGTATACAATAATAAATGGGTAGGTTGGGTAAATACTTTTAGTTTTATGGATAGTATAATTTGTAATTGGTATGGCTTGTAAATACTTTAGATTTTATGATTATAGAGTGTAAAAATCTCTTAAAACTAACACACGTACTATTTAGAAAGTGCTTTTCATCAGTAATTTTTTTTTTTTTTAACTCCTTATATCGATTTACAGTAAGATTTAAAGTAATCTGCTATTGGAATGAAAATATTATGGAATTCAAAGTTACTTAAGTGGTAAACATCCCAAACTTTTCTTTTTCACTTAGCTGCGATGCGAGAGTAGTATTTGTTAAAATAAAAATATCAAATTTATAACAATGACCTAGAGGCTAATTACAAGAATTCAATCTTAAAACTGTCCCCAAATGCTGGAGTAAACTTTGTCCTCTAAAACAAAAAGCGAGAATATAATTATTAACAAACCAAAAGGCTCGTCATATGTAAAAGGAATATTTTATCATCATATAACAACTTAAATACAATTTATTCGAGCTTACTAGTCAGAGTTATTCAATGACGTTACCAACAATTACAATAATTTAGGTGATCAGGTTGTGTTACTTGTGTTGTGTGGATACCTCTTTTACACATTGCATCAAATCAAACTTAAAAAAGGACGTCACATCATTTTTCGCTTAAGAAGTGGGGCATGTTGGCATATACCAATTCCATATGAGAAGAGATTCTATTATGTTGGCTCTAATCTCTCAAAGACCCAAAAGATTAGGAATTGGCCCAAGTTGAGGCCTCTGTACTAAACTAACACTCATCTAAAATTACTCCACAATCAATTGTGAATACCTGACACATCATTGATTATACTATAGTCTGTTGTACCAGCACAAAAAGTGTATATTCCTTTCCTTTTTGTCTATAGTGAATCCTAAGCAGTTTTAGATTTACCTCTTTTCCACTGTCCACACATCAATGACAACTTTTTCTTGTCCAACCTATGCATGCAACTGATCCCAATTAGAGCATTCTTTTTTCATTATTTATTCTTTAAGTATTTGTTAGGAAGACGCAACTACTATAAGCATATTCACTAGAATAATCTTTTTACGAAATTTGTGACAATCAAGACTGAGTAGTTTAATCATCAATATACTCATCACCTTTATTAAAACATGTCTTTACTGAGCAGTAAATGAATTTGGAAAGATATGTAAATAAAAGATTAAATATCTGCAACATATTACGATGAACTGAAAAGTTAATTAACATCATCTACGGAACAGCCCCCCCCCCCCCCCCCACACAAAATCCATGGCTGTTTTCTTGAAGAATCATTGCTTAATCACTTTCTTGATTTTTTGCTATTTCTTGCCATGGCAAATACATGGGTTCAAAGCACCATTTAATCCCAAAGATATACTGCCACTGTTGCCAAGACAAGTCTCATGGCCTATCCTCAATTCACTCCACAGTGCAGTGGACCTCATGCCCTCTTTTGTTGGGGCAACTTCAGCCACTGAGAATAGTACTCTGGAGTGGAAAGGTGCTTGCTTTTACAAGAATATTGCTTGGTTGGAGCTTAACAATAAGTCTAAAACTCAATTTGGTGGAGGCACCCTTCATATCAAGGTTTCCCTAATTCTACTTTTGCTATTTTCTTTGCATGTAGGTGTTAATGTTCCAAGAAAATACTTGCAATAGCTATTTTTTGTTTTCCTGTTATCTTCAGTTGTTTTTGTTATGCCTTCCAAGGTAGGTGGAATGGTAAAGGTTTTACCTTTGATCAGAGGTCTTGGGTTCAAGTCGGGGAAATGGAGTCCTCTTCGGTAAGGGAGAGCTAAAACCTCCCACAGTGGGTTTGTAATTCGGATTAGTCGGTTCGTCGGGCCAGTTGGGCCAATTCTGATTAATCGGGCCAGTGGGTCCGGCCATTGGATTCTTGAAGCAGTAGTAGTTGTTTTGCTTATGTAGAAGTTCTTTGCCTATGCTTATTGGAGAGTTTCAGGATTAAGTTTGGACGAGACCAAATCGTCTTACTAATGAGTGTACGAGACCGAATCGCCCTACTAATGGGTGGACGAGATAATTTAGGGATTGCATTTTGAAGACTTATAGGCTTTATAGTTCTTCTGCTACATTTCAGTTTAATGTCAATGCTTGAACGTTGGAGGTTTTTTTTGTATATTTCCTTATATTTATATTTGTATTTGTATTACAATGTTATTCAGGTGAGCAATGCACACAGTTGGACTTGTATGGACCTTTACATCTTTGCAACCCCATATCGTGTAGCATGGGATTACTACTTTTTGTCTCGTGAACATACCTTTGAAATCAAAGAGTGGCAGACTGAAGCTGAGCTAGAATATGTAAGTCACCATCCTTTCTTAAACGTAACTAATTGGTTATTGATCTAAACAAAAGTTTGTTATAGCCTTAACTCTTACGGACCAAACTTGAATTGAAACAGGTCAAATATAGAGGAATCTCAGTTTTCCTTATGCAAGCAGGAATGTTAGGAACCCTTTCAGCCCTATGGGATGTATTCCCTTTGTTTATGAATAATGGATGGAGCGAGAACTCAAATATTGGGTTTCTCAAGAAACATATGGGTGCTTCATTTGAAGAACGTCCACAGCCATGGGTCACGAACCTTACTACTGATGACATTCATTCTGGAGATTTTCTTGCAATATCAAAAATTAGAGGTACCTGGGGTGGTTTTGAGACTTTAGAGAAATGGGCAACAGGATCTTATGCTGGCCATACTGCTGTTTGTTTGAGAGATGCTGAAGGAAAACTATGGGTTGGCGAATCTGGACATGACAATGATAAGGTGGTCTGTTAATCTCTGTTGCTTTCACATAATGCTGTCTTTGGTAATTGCTCTTTCTTTCTTGGGGAGAAAGAGCAGATGCTCTTACATGCTCACCACCCCAAGCCCTTGTCCTCAACGACCAAAATAACATAAAATAAAGGACAACATAACTTAATGCAATGAAGGAGAATGGAGATGGAGAAAAAATATATCATGATTGTTGTCTGGAAAGTGATGCTTCCAGTGGAGTGTACAATTGTAAGCAAATTTACTAGGTAAATCCGTGGACATACAATAGAAAGAACACAATTCCCACTAAGGGTATTGGTCTTTACCAGACACCTGGGGGATGAGGGACTTACAGGAGTAAGGAAATATTTAAGCATGAAGGAATTATATATGCAGTAATGTGATCTCTATACAATATGTGCACCAATTTGTTCTTTGTGATTTCTTTCAGGGAGAAGATGTGATTGCTATATTACCATGGGATGAATGGTGGGAGTTTGAGCTGACAAAAGACAATACTGATCCGCATATTGCATTGCTCCCTTTGCACCCTGACCTCCGAGCCAAGTTTAATGAGACTGCTGCTTGGGAATATGCACGAAGCATGGATGGAAAACCTTATGGTTACCACAACTTAATATTTAGCTGGATAGACACAATTGATGGGAATTACCCCTCACCCGTGGATGCTCATCTGGTAATGCATTTTATTTTCAGATTACAATCTTGCCAAATTTGTGTTTGCCCTGTTAAACTGAATCTGTTTTCTTCTACATGGGTCCTTACTTCCTGATTCCTCTGGTTTGCGAGTACAGTGATCTCTATTTGTTATTGTTGTTAACATTTATTGCTGTGTGGTGCAGGTTGCTTCTGTCATGACTGTTTGGAACCAAATAAAGCCTGATTATGCTTCTAACTTGTGGGATGAAGCTTTAAATAAACGACTTGGTAGTCAGGTGATATTGTTGTTTGATCACATTCATGAAATGTCTTATGCCTTATTTTGTCGAAACAAATAGTAGACAAAGTGCTAGGTGTAATATGTTTCTCCGTTGAATAGCTAATTAAAGTGGATTAAAATTCTGAAATTACAATGGTTATGTAAATATAACATGCCTTGTTAGCTCTCAGCTATCTCAGGCGAAACTCACTCGTCAGTGTAAATCTCAATCATCGATATTGAATGCTAATCCACTTTGTTCCATGCAGAACCTTAGTCTTCCCGACATACTTGTTGAAGTTGAAAAGCGTGGATCCTCTTTTGCCGAATTGTTGACTATTCCTGAGCAGGATGATTGGGTTTATAGTGATGGAAAGTCAGCATCATGTGTTGCTTATATTCTTGAAATGTATAAGGAAGCAGGGCTATTCGGTGCTCTATCAAGCTCTGTTCAGGTTACAGAGTTCACGGTGAGTTTGTCAAATAGACTTTGAAGTATTCTTTGTTTTCCTGTTTTCGGTTGGTTTTGGGTATTTGCCTGGGTAATGTACTTGATGAATCTGAAACAGCCTTTTCCTTTTTTCTGTTTAACATGTCTGTATCTCTGGTGAGGTATCTTTTTCTTGTTCATTCCTACTATATTCACATTTTCATCAATCCATGCCTAATTCTAGTTATTTCACCAGGTCCAGCTAAACTATTATTATATATAATTGTTTGGGGTGTCTCCCTAAAATAGAAACTTTTTCCCTATAATCTTGAACACATTCAGTATCTTAAAGGTAAACTCAACACTTTTACCAGGAATATTTCAACTGTGGGAAGTTACTTTATCTTCTAATTTTGGAATTGCATATATCTATACAAAACTATTAGTACAATTTTTGCATTCATATTTGTATTCTGTTGGACCCTTTTGGTTCATCTCATTGACAAACACATGGAAGTCTATGTCGGCCTAGTTCAAGAGTTTCAGGAATTAGTTGTTTTTTTAACTTGTCTTTTTGTCGTTGGAAATGCAGATAAAAGATGCTTATACTCTCAAGTTTTTCGAAAACAATTCAAGCCGGTTGCCAAAGTGGTGCAATGCCGATGACAGTGTGAAGCTTCCTTTCTGTCAAATTCTTGGAAAGTACCGGATGGAATTACCTGGATACAATAGTATGGATCCGTACCCCCATATGAATGAAAGATGTCCATCTATGCCTCCCAAATATTACAGACCTCAAGGTTGTTGACAAGTTATTCCTCGTAATTATCATATGTCAGCATTGTTGAAGACATAATCAAAGAGTAAAAACAAGTGTGCTTTCTCTAACAACTTTAGCTTCTAGTGAGATGGTCACACACCCAACAAGCATATAATATTTCACTCATCAGTTCTCATAGTAGTTGTACAGTTGCCTAGGATGTATAAGGTTGCTACTAGCCATATATGTTGCTCTTATTTTAAGAGTTTGTACAAAGTTTGGTATTCCCTTGCTTCTTGAGCATATAGAAAAGATCTAGTTTTTGAAGTGAATACTAGTTGTTTCTTTCTGCCTTCAAAACTAGTGATTAACACTCAACTTTCCACTACAAGGTTGTCTTTAACTTATCGAGCAATGAACATTGTAAATGGTATTGAAGGGCAAAACCACACTTACAAAAGCAGAAAAACAAAAATCTTATTCAGGGCAAGGGTAAGAGAGCGCGGAGATTTATTCTTTTCATAATATTAAAAATCATACTTATAACTAACGATGCAAATAGGTTAATTACAAGAATTCAAATCTCGGAGCTGTTCCTAGATGATGGGAGAAATTTTTTCCTTGGAAAACAAAAAGGATTTGCAAGTAAAGAAAGGAAAGGAAATCCAAAAAGGGACAACACACCATTTTCCCCTTACAAGAATTCTTGCATTCAAGCTTTATCACATAGGTAGAGTTTTAGTCGAAGGAAGATGCAACCAATATAAGCATACTAGTATAAGAAGAAGAACACCTCACTTTGTTTAATATCACTTCTTTTTAAATGCTTCTAACCGTTAATATTACATGACCATTGTTAGTATCTAGGCCATTCAACCAAAAAATGTGACACAACCTACAGATTTGCATACATCCACCAGCATCTCCAGAGTGACAGAATGTACAAACTACTAGCGTCTCCAGAGTGACACAATTCTTTTGTTCTGGTTCTTCCATTTTCAAGAGAATAATCTACTAGACAAAGTAGCAAGCAATATCGCTTAAAGACAAACATGAAGCTAAACAGTTTGAGCGAAATGCCTCAAAAAAAGTTTGAAATTATACACTAGGCAAGTGGTATCCCATCATGACCTTATAATGAAGCAGCATTTAGCTTCAAAGCCCGTAGTTGCTACTCATGCTTGATCTTTCATGTTGATTCAAATAGTAGAGTGATGTTATAATTTTTTATGGCCGGAAGACTTGCAAATATCGTAGGACTATATATGATCCTGCCTTCAAAGATCATTGTGCTAAAATCAAGGAAGTCACGCCGCTTAAGTATGAGCAGCGCTTTTGCTCTTTCTTAGGTTTCAAATCGGTATCAACCTTTAGCTTATGGAGACCATGTCCATGGAAAGCATTACGATTTACAGTCACAAGCTAGCCACAATGAAACTATGTATATTGTCTGCATTATATAATTACTTTCGCTCACGTAGAGTATTATGAGGAACCGAGGAAGTACTGAACAATTTGATTATTTGATATTCCTCCAATTAGCTTTATCTGAAATAGTTGAAGTTTATGACTTACAAGTTCCTAAACATCAATTTCCTAAACTAAATATATTTTTGATGAAGTCCTAAGCTAAATATATTTATACCAACAAGAATTACCGGCTACAGACAATTGCAGGGTTATGTAGTAGTATTGGGTATTAGACCTGCCTCTATCATCTGATTGTATAGTTTGAAGGCTTCATCGGATTGCCTCTATCATCTGATTGTATAGTTTGAAGGCTTCATCGGATTTTCCCTCTTTTGATAAGCCAGAAAGCATTGCTCTGCAAGTCGCCACATATGGAACTAAACCCTTTGTCTGCATCTCGTTAAAAAGCTTCATAGCATCATCTACCTTTCCTGATAGGCAATACGCATGTACAAGTGACGTATATGTATAGATATCAAGCATCAAACCTTTGGACTCCATGACAATCTTTAGCTTATAAGCTTCTTTCATCATACCTTTCTTGCAATGACCATCTATCAGAGAATTGTAAGTAATTGTGTCAGGCTTAACTCCCTTAGTTTTCATCTCACTAACTGCCCTTTTTGCTTCGACAAGATTTCCCTGCTTGCAATGACCATCTATCAGGATATTGTAAGTTGTTGTGTTAGGCTTAACTCCCTTCATTTCCATCTCACCAAATGCCCTTTTTGCTTCAACAAGATTTCCCTGCTTGCAGTAACCATCTATCAGGGCATTGTATGTCACTGTGTTAGGCTTAGCTCCCTTTGTTTGCATCTCACAAAGTGTCCTTTTAGCTTCAGCTAAATTTCCCTGCTTGCAATAACCATCTATCATGGCAGAGAACATTGCAACCTTAGGCTTAACTCCCCTAGTTTCCATCTCACCAAGTGTCTTTTTTGCTTCAACAAGATTTCCTTGCTTGCAATGAATATCGAACAAAATTGAATAAGAAACTGTATCTGGAGCTACACCTTGATCCGCCATTGAGAGCAACAACATCTTTGCTTCATCGTGCCGATCTTGTTTACGGAGCCCAGTAGCAATAGTATTGTAAGCACCTGCATCAGCCTCATGTCCTTTGCCCTCCATCATTCTTTGGAAGCTCCATGCTTTATCCAGATTACCTTGCTTACAGTAACCATCCATCATCGTATTAAGTATGACTTGGCTTATGCCAATTCCCTTGCGTTGCATCTCATTAAGCAAATCTTCAGCAGCCTGCATCTGTCCAGCTTTGCACAAGCCATTCATCAAAGCTCCATATGTGTGGCCATCAGGAACGACGCCTCTCTCCACCATTGTCCTCAAAATCTCTTTCACAACCACAAAATCCGGCTTCTTCATATAAGCATTTAATAATGTATTGTAAGTGTAGATATTCGGTTTCACCCCTTTATTAACCATTTCATCCATGATTTTTCTTGCCTTACAAACCTTCCCCATTCTACACAATCCATCAACTACCACTGTCATCGAATAAACTGTAATTTCCACATCAAACTCGACCATCTTCTCAAAAAACTCTAACATCGAGTCATATTGTTTTTGCCTTTTCATAGCAACTAAGTACACCATACAAGTTTTATCAAGAATTTCAAAGCCACCTTCTTTCATATAACGAAAAACCTCCAAAGCTTCCTTAAACCTCATATTTTCGACATAAGCACAAAACAACATATCAAACATCTTCCCCAATTCCCTGTGTTCTACATGATTATGCTCATTCAACAAAGAAGCTATTTCTGAAAATGGTTTAGTCACACCAACATCAGCAGCAGCAACAACACGAAACACTCTCTTGGCTTCAACAAGCTTCCTAGCATTAAACAAACTCAAAACTAAGGCTAAATGGGCTTCAAGATTTGGTCTTTGGCGACTCAAAGATTGATTCTTTTGGAGGAATTTGAAGAAGATTGAGCAAGATTGTGCAGGTACAGAAGGGTCTGCAAGAACCAAATGGGTTACTTGGGGATTAAGGTAAGATATTAGAGAAGGGTGGGTTTCTTTATTAGACTTCAAACTTAGCAAGGTATTGGAGATTAATTTGGAAAGTTGTTCATTGGGTTTTGTGGGCAATACTTCTTTTACAGTTTGGTAAAACTTTTGAGTGGACATTCTTGCACAATCTTGTAAAGGTGCAAACTTTCTTTTTTAAAACTGCTTTGTCCGAGCCAGTTTGCGCGCACCTCAAAGTTTCATTCTAAATTATATGCCTTTAAGGAAAATTTTCAAACAAGTTCTGGTACTAATACACATTACCTCTAGTACCGGTGGAAGATACAGGTGGCAGTGTTTCCCGGTGACGGAGTCCGGTTTCCGGCGAGGCATTGCTTAGAGGAGCAAAAGGTGTAATTTGGAGTTCTGCAGGACTCTAGTATGATTTTGAAGGAGTCGAAATTGGCCCATTTCTTTTTAAAACTTCCATCAAGTCCTCATATTTGAGCTTATTGCGAAGAAAGTCCTTTTAAATTTACTCTCTCCTCCCTTTGCCTGATATTTGTGTAGTTACTGTAGTTAATTTGTATAATAATATCCGAATATAAAAGGTACAGTAACTTTTAAGTACTATCTTATAGTCATCCAAAATGTTCAGGTTACAGAGTTTACTGTGAGTTTTGTTTTATAAAATTTCGAAGTATTCTTAAGCTCCCGTTTGGACATAATTTTTGGAATTTTTTGAAAGTTTTTGGACCAAAAAATGTTTGTTTATGTTTTTTGAGCAAAACTTGTCCCAAAAACTCCTAAAAACTCAAAAACTGGCTTTGAGCTGTTTTTGGGCAAAAAACTAACATTTATACATCAAAATTTCATTTTCATAAGAGCTCAAAGGCTATTTTGAGCAAAAAAATTTGTTCCCAAAAGTATGTCCAAACACTTTTTCATTTTCATATCAAACTTCACCCAAAAAGTATTTCCCAAAAATTATTTGGGAATCTATGTCCAAACGCTAGCTTAATATGTACGTATCTGTAATAAAGTATGTTCGCTTGTTCAGTCCTATTATCTTTACATTTTCATCTGTCCATTCCCTAAATTTAATTTTAGTTACTTCATCGAAATATTACAGACCTCGTGGTTGTTGACAAGATATTTTTCATCTTTGTAAGGGCTTTTTAAAAATGCGTTTAGATCAACAAGAGTAAATTTAAGAAGATATATCTAATAGCTCCTTGATCTTTGAACAAATCAAATAATATTGTAGACAAATAAATTTTATTGGAATTAAATCTATAAAGTAAGTTGGCTATATATTAAACTCAAGATATATTAGTCCAAATATGTAAAATGGGCTAGTATAATTTTATTGGATTAACTAATAAAATTCCAATCTCATTGGGCCACAAATGATAAGCCCACTTTATTAGCCCAAATATAAATCCTAAAGGCCCAAACCAATGCCACGTGTCAAGTGACGTGGCGCCAAGTCAAATAAATGAGCCAATAGGATCATGCCATATGCCAAATGATGTGGCAATCCAAGTGAAGTCCAAAAGGCCAATAAATATGCGCCACGTGGACAAGCGACATGTTCTGGCCAATAAAATGCAACCTTGTCACTGCTTAAATCTTATTGGCTGGTCCACGGGCCTTGGCCCGTCAGGGTTTCTTAGAGGCTACTCCACCCCACATCTATATAAAAGGGCCAAATCCCTCATTTTTAAACATCAGAAATCAGAAGGAGGAATTCATAACAAGAAGCAATAAGGAGCTCGTGGATTAAAAGCTGCAAATTGCTATAAATCTTCAAGGAGTTATTTATTTCTCTACAAGTTCATCAAGAGGAAAGATTCAAGATCAAGCTCAAAGGCCCCTTGGATTATTTCTACAAATTCATTATAAGGAAGATTCAAGATCAAGCTCAAAAGCCCTTGGATTTATTTCTACGAATTCATTATAAGGAAGATATTCAGGATCAAGCTCAAAAGCCCTTGGATTTCTACTTGTAATATTTATAGTTGAAAAGACGAATCAGAGGAATTATAGAGATTGTACTACTCATCATATATTGAAATCAAATACTACAGTTGTTACAATATCTTCTTGTCTCGATTATTTATTTATTTCTTGACGCGAGAATTTACTTCTTACAAATTTTGGCACGCCCAGTGGGACAATCTTTACCTCTCATCTCAACTTTTCAACTCGCAAAGTTCAATAACATTGAGATGGCTTCTAAGAACACCAACTCAAAATCTGCTGCTGCTGCTGCAAAATCTGCTTGGCCTAATGATCTTGATGCCAACTCCAAGTTCTCCTCTGAAGTTGAAGGCGTCATGAATGCTACTAACGGAAGCTTTGGACCAGTTACGAGGAACAAAGCAAATTTGTTTGGACAACAAGCACTCCAAGTGCCGTCCACATTGACTCCAACATTTAATTTTTCATCTTCGAAAGGAGCTGTATCTTCTACTGGTAGATTGGAGGAAGAAAGCAACGTTGCTGAAATTGTTGAAAGAGCTTTAGCTCGGCTTAGCGTTTCTGGATCTAAGAAGAAAATCATGAAAGGACGTGATGATGATTCGAGTGCGGGATCATCTCCAACCGCGTCGCCGGACATGGGCAAATCAAGGATTAATCTGTGGGAAAATTCATGCTACTCTCCATCATCTCCAATAGCCGTGCAAGCGATGGCGACTAATACTTTAACGATGGAGGAACAACTTGCAAGCTTAGCAAAGGCGATTGATAACTTGACAAACTATGTCAAAAATCAAGACGCTCGTATCAACAAAATGGAAGGCATGATGGAGGGCGAATCTAGCCATGCGCCAGGGAAGCGTCCAGAAGTTCAAGAAATAATTAATACTCCAGCGAAGCAAGCGACACCTGCTAAGGAAATCCAAGTTTCCGTTGATGGAGTGATTCCAATTGATCAGCTAAAGGAGATTATAATGGGGACGATTAAGGATAAGTATGAGGTTGCTTCCAAGTCTTCTCTCGCATATGCGAAGCCATACACTGCAAGGATTGATAACTTGAAAATGCCCGCTGGTTATCAACCCCCAAAATTCCAGCAGTTTGACGGCAAGGGAAATCCAAAGCAACATGTGGCGCATTTTGTTGAAACGTGCAATAATGCTGGAACTTATGGAGATTATCTTGTCAAGCAATTTGTTCGCTCCCTTAAGGGAAATGCCTTTGATTGGTATACGGACCTCGAGTCTGGTTCTATTGATAGTTGGGAGGAGTTGGAGTATGAGTTTCTCAATCGCTTTTATAGCACAAGGCGTACTGTGAGCATGATAGAGCTCACGAATACCCGCCAGCGAAAGGAAGAACCAGTTATTGATTTTATCAATCGATGGAGGCATGCAAGTCTTAACTGCAAAGATAGACTCAGTGAGGCTTCAGGAATTGAGATGTACATTCAAGGCATGCATTGGGGGCTCCGCTACATCCTGCAAGGAATAAAGCCTAGGACTTTTGAGGAGTTGGCCACACGCGCTCATGATATGGAGTTAAGCATCGCTTCCAGTGGAAGTGAAGGACCGCCTGTCTATGAATCTCGCAGAGGAAAAGACAAGCAAGAAGTCAAGAAATGGAGCAAGGTGGCGCCGAAGGCCGAAAATAAAGAATCTATGAATGTTGATGCTGCACCTTTGAAGTTCACTACAAAAGTAAGCAAGAAGCAAAGTGTGAAGGCAACTTCCTTTAAGGACAAGCCAAGTCGAAAGTTGACTTTAAAGGAGATGCAAGAAAGGGAATATCCATTCCTAGATTCCGATGTTCCCGCAATTTTTGATGAACTTTTGGAGTTAAAGTTCATTGAACTACCAGAGATGAAGCGTCCCAATGAGGCTGGAAAGACGAATGATCCGAATTATTGCAAGTATCATCGACTTGTAGGGCACTCACTCGAGAAATGTTTCGTCTTCAAAGATAAAATAATGGAATTGGCCAATGAAGGGAAGATTGAACTGCAAGATGAAAAGGAAGACGTGAACCAGATTTCTATCTTCTTTGGCTCGCACGACCCTGTGATTACCTGCAACTTCACTGAAGGATATGAAGAGAATGAAGTCATGATCAAGTTTGGTGACTTTGAACCTATCTTAATAAATCAATCGCTACAACTCAATGTGTGGAGCTTGGAGCAAGCATCATCGGAAGAAGGTGAAGCTCAAACTGATCAAGGAGATGATGAAGGTTGGATACTAGTGACTCGGCGGAGGCGCCACAAAATGAAGTCACGCAGTAAATCAGCTGAGCAACCAACAAGGCAAAAGATGGTGAAAATGACAAGAAAGCAAAATGCTATTCAACGTCCACGAAAGGAAAAGATGGAGGTTTACCACTATCAAAAGTCGCGTCAGCCTGTAACTTTGGAAGAATTTATTCCAAGTTGGTTTTGCATGAACAATCCTAAGGGTGATACTAAGGCTTCGTGTTGTAATGCTGATAAAGAAGAAGAGAAGAGTGAAACTTCAGAGTTGTTGCCACCAGCGCAGTCAGAAGAATCTATCGAGCCTATCTCCCAAGAAGCAAATACTTGCGAAGCAAAGATCACCTTCACAAATAATGACATTCTACTTGGTGAGACTTTTCATAATCGTCCCTTGTTTGTGGTTGGCTATGTTGATGAACAAAGAGTGAATAGAATCTTAATTGATGGAGGATCTGGAGTCAACATCTTGCCTATCCGCACGCTGAAGGAACTTGGCATCTCTACTGAAGAACTAACGCAAAGTCGCCTGTTGATTCAAGGATTCAACCAAGGGGGGCAAAGGGCTATAGGAGCTTTAAAAATGGATCTCACCATTGGAGAGATGACTTCAAGCGCATGGATGCATGTGATCGACGCAAGGACTTCATATAATATCTTACTAGGTAGGCCTTGGATACATGAGAACAAAGTGGTTCCATCCACTTATCACCAATGCCTAAAATATCATGAGGGTGGAGTCGAAAAGACGGTCGTTGCCGATGACAAGCCGTTTACCGAAGTAGAGGCACACTTCGCTGATGCAAAATTCTACTTGAAAAATGTCGTGGGTGGGGTAAAAACTGATAACAAAGCAACAATCAAAGATGCCGAACTCGCAGCTAAAAGGGCTGAGGTAGCAGCTGGTAAAGCAAAAGTTGTAGCTGATGGAGATCAAACTCTCTTCAGTCAAGGTAACATGCATAAAGCAAATGTTGCAGCTTCAAGCAAGAAAATAAGTACTACGCTCTGCTACGTTCCAAAATTGAAGAAAGAAGAAGGCCAGTCATCTAGTCTCCAAAGTGATCAGCTAAAAGGATTAACTCTCCCCGTTAGGCGAATTGACGCAATGAAGCTTACCTCAAAGTTGCTTGGTGGTTTTGTGGCTAAAAATCCACCGCTGAATAAAGAACTCCCTACGAAGCGCACAAATGAGGGGTTTGATCCGAATGCTTACAAGTTGTTTGCAAAGGCTGGATATGATCCCAATGAACCATCTACATTAGGGAAGCTTTTACCTGAAAGTACCATGAAGAAATCACGCGAAGGCTTGGGTTACGAGAAACCTCCACCGGTTCGTATCTCCATAAGAAGGGCAAGCGTTAATTACATTACTGCTGAAGGTGAGCCTGACGTTTCAAGTAAGAGGCTTTCCATCTTTGATCGGCTGGGAAAACCATCTTCAAGAACTTCTGTCTTTAATAGATTGGGACCTTTGAATAAGAAGAACAAGCCTCCAAGGAAATCTAAAAATGAGAAAGTGCATGCCGCTTCTAGATATTGTCAGAGTCTTATCCCTTCAAGAATGAGACGCGAAGAAAAATTGATAGTCTCGTGCGGAAATGTGCTAACGGCCAAGACTCATACTATAGTTCACACGAAGGAGCGTGATGAAGATGGAGAAAGTGTGGGATCTTCATATCACATCATCGCACTAGAAGAGGAAAGTGTTCTATCTCCAAATGGGATCATAAGTGAATTGGAGGATGTTTCTTGCTGTCACCACATATCATTCAACAATGATGATCCTCATGAAGTAGAAGATGCTACAGATGCTCCACCTGAGCTAGAGGAAGGAGTAAAGGCAACAGTTGACGCATTGAAAGAAATTAACCTTGGCACAGACGACAACTCAAGGCCTACTTATATAAGTGCTTTGCTGGCAGCCGATGAAGAAAATGCTTATGTGGAGCTGTTGAAAGAGTACAAGGATGTCTTCGCTTGGAGTTACAAAGAGATGCCTGGCTTGGACCCAAAGGTGGCAGTTCATCATCTCGCAGTCAAGGGTGGCGCTCGTCCCGTAAAACAAGCCCAACGTCACTTTAGACCAGATTTGGTCCCTTTGATTGAGAATGAAGTCAACAAGCTCATTGAGGCGGGTTTTATTCGCGAAGTTAAGTACCCCACATGGATTTCTAGCATAGTCCCTGTAAGGAAGAAGAATGGCCAAATTCGAGTTTGTGTCGATTTTAGGGACCTCAACAATGCATGTCCTAAAGATAAGTTTCCGCT
Source organism: Petunia secreta (assembly GCA_029990175.1). Taxonomy (NCBI): domain Eukaryota; kingdom Viridiplantae; phylum Streptophyta; class Magnoliopsida; order Solanales; family Solanaceae; genus Petunia; species Petunia secreta. The sequence goes on along the minus strand of JARKIP010000013.1, from coordinate 15,662,121 downwards.
GCCTATCCCAGAACTCATGATCGATGCAACTACTGGTTATGAGGCTATGTCTTTTATGGATGGCTCCTCCGGCTATAATCAAATTCGTATGTCGCCTAAGGATGAAGAATTCACGGCGTTCCGAACTCCTAAGGGTATTTATTGCTACAAAGTGATGCCTTTTGGCTTGAAGAATGCTGGAGCAACTTACCAAAGAGCTATGCAGAATATCTTTGATGACTTGCTTCATAAGAATGTAGAGTGCTACGTTGACGACTTGATGGTATAATCTAGAAGAAAGGGGGACCACTTGCAAGATTTGAGAATGGTGTTCGTGTTGTTGCGAAAATACCAACTTCGAATGAATCCTTTGAAGTGCGCATTTGGAGTTACTTCTGGTAAATTTCTTGGTTTTATCGTACGACATCGAGGCATTGAAATTGATCAAGCAAAAGTAGATGCAATTGTAAAGATGCCCGCGCCTAGAAATCTCGAGATTCATCTCAAATCTAGCTGGGAGGTGTCAGCCGTTCAGTCGTCTCATGAAGAAGGGTACTCCTTTCGAATGGGATCAAGCTTGCAGCAATGCCTTCGAGAGCATCAAATCCTACTTGATGAAGCCTCCTGTGCTAGCAGCTCCAATACCTGGAAAGCCGTTGATATTATATATTGCAGCACAAGAAAAGTCAGTGGAGGCACTTTTGGCTCAAGAAAATAGCGAAGGAAAGGAAAATTCACTTTACTATTTGAGTAGAATGATGACACCAAATGAGCTGAAGTATTCGCCAATCGAAAAGTTATGTTTGGCACTAGTCTTCTCCATTCAAAAGTTGAAGCATTACTTTCAAGCTCATGTCGTGCGACTGGTTTCTAGAGCAAATCCCATCAAGTTTGTCATGGCAAAGCCCGTCCTTAGTGATCGATTGGCAAGATGGTATCTCCAATTTCAACAATTTGAGATTATATATATCCCTCAAAAAGCAGTCAAAGGACAAGCACTGGCGGATTTTTTGGCAGATCATCCAATTCCTGATGGTTGGGAGCTGACTGATGAGTTACCTGATGAAGATGCAATGTTCGTCGAAGTTCAACCGTCTTGGAAGATGTACTTTGATGGAGCTTCACATCGTGATGGAGCTGGTGCTGGAGTAATTTTTGTAACGCCCCAAGAAGAAGTATTGCCATATTCCTTCACCTTGACTCAACATTGCTCCAATAATGTCGCAGAGTATCAAGCGCTCATACTTGGGCTCGAAATGGCCGTCGACATGAAACAATTGCAGTTGCACGTCTTTGGAGATTCTAAGTTGGTGATCAATCAGCTTTTAGGTAGTTACGAGGTAAAGAAGCCCGAGTTGCGTCCCTATCACGATTATGCACAGAAGTTGATAGGATGGCTTGGTGATGTAACTCTTCAGCATGTGCCAAGGAGGGAGAATAAGAAAGCTGATGCCCTAGCCAATCTAGCTTCAACACTTGCCCTTCCAGATCAGACGAAAGTTACTATCTGCCAAAAATGGGTAGTACCACCTTTAGACGATGACAAGTTTGAAAGGAATGATCTCCAACATCTTGTTGCTGTTTTTGAAGTCGACGAGGAAGACTGGCGGCAACCTTTTATTAACTACTTGAGTCATGGGATACTGCCAGAAAATCCAAGAAGGAGAACTGAAATTCGCCGCCGAGCTCCACGCTTCCTCTACTACAAGGATACTCTATATAGAAGATCATTTGAAGGAGTGCTCTTGCGATGTTTAGGAGAAGACGAAACGCTTCAAGCTATGCAAGAAGCGCATGCTGGGGTATGTGGATCACATCAGTCTGGACCGAAACTCCACTTCCACATAAAAAGGATGGGATATTATTGGCCAACGATGGTAAAGGATTGTTTGGACCATGCTCGACGGTGTAAAGCTTGCCAACTCCATGCAAATTTTATACATCAACCACCAGAAGTGTTACACCCGACTGTCGCATCTTGGCCATTTGACGCTTGGGGGCTTGACATTGTCGGACCGTTGCCAAAGTCTTCTGAAGGACACTTGTTCATTTTGGCTGCAACTGATTACTTCTCAAAATGGGCAGAAGCTGTCGCTCTTAAGGAAGTGAAGAAGGAGAAGGTTGCAAACTTCATCAGAGTAAACATCATCTACCGCTTTGGTATTCCTCGTTATATAATAACGGATAATGGCAAGCCATTCGACAATAGGTTGATGAATAGTATTTGTGATCTCTTTGGCTTCAAACAGCGTAAGTCTTCTATGTACAATGCTGCCGCTAATGGTCTAGCTGAAGCATTCAACAAAACTTTGTGCAACCTGCTGAGTAAAGTTGTTTCCAAGTCCAAGCGAGATTGGCATAATAGGATGGAAGAAGCTTTATGGGCATATAGGACGACTCATCGTACGCCAACACAGGCAACTCCTTACTCACTCGTTTATGGGGTTGAAGCGGTCCTACCATTAGAGCGTCAAATACCATCGCTGCGACTTGCTATCCAAGAAGGGCTCACTGATGAAGAAAATGCTCGTTTGCGCCTTGAAGAGTTGGAGGCTCTTGATGAAAAAAGACTTGAAGCTCAGCAAAGTCTTGAATGTTACCAAGCTCGGTTATCTCGTGCCTTCAATAAAAAGGTTCGCCAAAGGTCCTTCCAAGTTGGTGATCAAGTTCTTGCATTAAGAAGACCCATCATCACCTCCCACAAATCTGGGGGCAAATTCACTGCAAAATGGGATGGACCATATGTTGTGCAAGAAGCCTATTCAAGTGGTGCTTATAAGCTCGTTGATGCCAAAGAAAAAAGAATCGGTCCCATTAACGAAAATTTTTTGAAGAAGTACTATCCATGAAGAAGATCGCTCCTTGACGCACGAGCATAAACTGTAAGTTACTCCTGGCCCGCAAGAGTATAAACTGTGCACAGCCAAATAAAAAAAAAATATCCGCTAGGTTGAAAACCTCGAAAGAGGCGGCCTAGGCAAAAATTAGGACACCAAAAAAAAAAAAAAAAAAAACAGTCCGCTAGGTTGAAAACCTTGAAAGAGGCGGCCTAGGCAAAAGTTAGGACACAAAAAAAAAAAAAAAAAAAAAAAAAAAAAAAAAAAAACCCACTTGTACCGAACTACGTAATGACTTGATCCTCTTCACCGAGGTACGTAGGCAGCTTAGAGTTTCATTCTAAGTTCAGTCGTATAAAAACAAAAAGGTGGGTTTGGCATGACGTTATGATACCATCTTAATTCCTTCACATATGAAGGAGGGAGAAGGAAAAGAGTTCCCTCCCATGTCTTGCTCCATGCATCTATTTGAATATCAAGTTTTTATTATCAAAGCTTGCGACCCAAGGAGTAAGGCGGATTAATAGCAGCTTATGTTAGATTCCAAAGTCAAGATCAAAGCATTCTTCAAGACAAATTCATTGAATATCTTAGCTCTTGAAGTCTATTTTTTTTAGAAAGTTAAACGCTTTGTAATTCGGACTCGTATTCTACGAGTTATGAATATTTTGCCTAAGTTGCGCGAATATGCAAGTCTGGACGAGATGAAAATCAAAGGCTGACTTCAAAATTTCATAATTCTTAAGGCATGCAAGTCTGGACGAGATGAAAATCAAAGGCTGATTTCAAAAATTCATCTAGAATAATTCTTAAGTAGTATACATCTACATTTTGGATATATTTTAGTTCTGGAAGTCTATTTTTCTAGAAAGCTAAACTTCTCGCGATTCGGATACGCCTACGTTGAGTTATGAATATCTTGGTGGGATCGCGCAGCGCTGAAGGATCTGAACGCGATAGAAATTAACACTAGATTCAAAAAAAAATTCACCCAAAGCGCTCTTTAAATTGGTTGTAATTGAATTTTGGGTATCCCGTAGATCTTCGAGTCTTGTTTCTATAAATATGAAGTTATCTTGAATCGGACATTTATGCATCAAGATATGAATTTTCTATCACAAGTGCGCAGTACTGTATAGAATAAAATATTAAAGGCGCAATCAAAGGGAAGCAACATAATCCAAAGGCACTAAGAGAATCTTATTTATGATGAAAATAACTGCTATTTAATCAAGTGCAATAAAAGAGAAAGCAAAACAAAATGATGTGCATAGTCTAATCTAGAGATAACTCGTAGTGGATCAACTCTTGGCGGCTAGCTTCTACGCGCTCCAGCTTTTCTTCCAAATGAGCAGTATCGTCAGCAGTCAGCAACTCCATGCCATCATATGAAGAGATCTCATTCTCAACCGATGAAGCTTTTGATTTGATCTCCTCAATCTCCTTTTGAGCAGCCTCGATAATGGCTTCAAGACGCTTTTTCTCTTTTTGTAGTTTCTTCAGCTTAATCTTGGTGGATGTCAGCAACTTTTGATTCGAAGAGACTAACTCAGTCTTCTCAGTTTCTTCTAACTTGAATGATTTAAGACGTTCATTGGCAGCCGAAAGTAGTTCTAGCTTCTTAGCTTCGCTCGTCCTATCAGCCAAGTTGGATCGTTCCTGATTATATGAAGTAGCAAGCTCTAAAAAGGAGTCCATCAAGTTCTTCAAAGGTGAAAAATCAGTGATATTCGATTCCTGCATTTCTTCAAAAATTGGCTTGATCTCCTCCTCAAATTTCGAAATGGAGTCTAAGTTAATTTCAGAGAGGCTGTCGCGGATGTCCTCCCAAAGACCATAAATATATTTCTTCTTTCGATTAAAGACAACACTCCTTCCTTCAAAAATAGATATGCCAGTAGTTGACTTTGAGGGTGCGAGAGGAGCCTTACTGGAATTGGAAATTGACCTTGATAATCCCCCATCTTGGCGAGCAGAAGATACTTCTTCATCCAGCTTAGCAGTAGAATGTTCAGCACCATTTTCCTGCACAGAGAAATAAAAGGAAAAGTTAATTACCCAAGTTGTTTGATCATGGCTTAAAATGAGAAGTTCGAAATTGTTACTCTTTCGCTGCAAACTATCAGTGTCTTTGAAAGACTTCCAGTGCTATGAACTTCAATTGCACTTTCATTAGTGTCTTCCAGCTTTTCTACACGCGCTTTCTTATGCTTCCAACAACGATCTCCATTGTTGCTCCCATCTTTATCTTGGGATGATCTTTTGTTTGGAGATTGAGCATCCTTGACATGATCATTCAGTGAAGGAAATTCGCTATCCCCTTGATGGTCTTGAACATGTATTTCTTCTTTTGGCACCTCTGTAAGGACTTGGAGTTCCTTTCCTTGGCCTTTACGATGTCCTGAGCGTTTAACCTTCAAATTAAAAGGCTCGTCAACCACTATGACCTCCTTGCTGCGCTCTTGATCTATATCCTCCAAGGGTGCGCTTATGGTCGGTCCACCAGCATTCACCAAGAATTGTATATTATCTTCCAGAAAGCTTCCGTGCACTTTATTCCACCAAGATGTATAATTAGATGAATGATGTTTCCGCATGGACACATATGATTTTTTCATGCTGGACGTGACAGGAGGAAAAATTGCCCTTGACTTGGAATTGGTCATCACACAAAGCCTTGCAAATCTAATCCCTTCTTCCAGAGAAGCCGTGCGAAGATCCTGAATCAAGTAACCTGGGACATCTTGAAGGAAACCAAATTGTCGGCTGAAACGGTGAGGACTATAAGGTTCAATAATGAAGGAGTGTCCATCTCTCAGCGGAAGATAGTTTGATCGAAGGCTCATGAAGTAAATTGTATCCAACTCTTGCGCACTGATATTATCATGGTAATGAAACGGGCTAAGTCTTTCAGGCGTTGTAGAAAGCCATATAGCAGCATCACCTTTTTGAATACGCGTCCTCGCCTCATCTTTCTCAAAATACTTGGCACCACCTTCGCCCGAATATATAGTCATAAGAGGAATAGTCGGTCCATTGGGTAACGCATAATGAGTTTTGAAGTAGTGGGCCAACCATCCATATAAATAATGGGTTGGGAAGGAAACATCAATAGAATCAAGTTGCGAACATTCTGATATCATATTTAAACCTTTGTAGATGCTAGCCAGGACTGGGACTGCAAGGCCAATTTTTCGTCCGCTTGCTAGGTAGCTTGCAACTTTAAAAGTCCCAGGCCGAATGAAATCACCTCCCTTCGAAGGTAGCACGAAAGTACATAACCAGCAGGCTAAAAAGGCAGCCAAGTATGTCTCGTCTCTCTTATGGCCCTTAGCTCCAAGTTTAGCAAATAATGCCTCTTCGGTGCTTGTCCAGTTAGCTACAGCTTTGCTGATGTCTTTAGAAGGGTTATGTGCTGCCTTGGGACGAACAGCCTTCTTTTCCTTCCTTAATGGAGGTTGATGGTGCTTGGTAGCTTTGTTGCTCCAAAATTGTATCCATTTAGTCACAGGGACAGTTGGGTTGCTATCTCCCTTTTGAAGCTGATGGAAGGCGTCAAACAAGTGCTCACATGATAGTGCAAGGAATCTTTTGTCTTTGTCATTTGTTCTTGTAAGTTCCTCAGTATTTGGGACGGCTTCCTCATAAGGAAATCCTATCATAGGAAGACCGCCAATCGTATATAAATCCCAAAGAGATATGGATAGCTCCCCATGCGAAGTAAGCAAAGTATTTGTAAGCGGACACCACGCCTCGTAAAAAGCTTGCATGATATTTGGGTTGCGATCATACGTAAACATTGAAGCATATACAGCATCATAAATATTTGTAGCTTTCAAAGTAGTTTGGCATCTACACAGGACATCATCCGCCCACTCCCAATAGCCAGGAATGAAGTGGAATTCGCCGTTGAGAGATAAGGTGTCACTCCAATTGATTTCTCCTTTGAGGATTCGTCGTCCCAAGCACGGAAGAGGACTCGCAATATTGGTGTCGCGATGATTGGGAGAGCAAAGAGACCACGCCTTTGGAGGACGACTACAATATTCAAGAGTCCAATCCAGTGAAGGGAATGGATCAGTCAATGGTGGCCAAGTAGACGCATATTGCCCAACTAGTGGTGTGTCAATTGACAATCGAGTCTCCATTTTGTCACCTTTGTGGTTTGAAATAACGAGACACCTAGGCCTGGAAGAAGCAGAATCTCTGAAGTGAACCATATTTGAGCTGTGCACACATAAAAAATAAGTGTATTAGTGCAAAGCATAGGGAATAATCAGAGACAATGTCGCATAATCATCATTAATAATTAAGTGAAGACATCATCTTAATGGGTATGGAATCAATGGTCCAAATGGAGCAAAGTTTGTTAAAGAAGATCATGTCTCCGCGCCATAGAAGACAATTGTCTCCGCGCCATAGAAGACTGCGTCGTTGCGCCATGAAGGGATACAATAATGCACGCCATTGATAAATATATCTCCTTGACGAATATATTCCCATGTTCCGTTAAAGGATATGTCTTCACGCGCCATTGACGAATATATATCCTTGACGAATATATCTCTATGTTCTATTGAAGGTTCTATCTCTTCGCACCATAGAAGATATCGCAAAAAAAAGAAAATTATACTTTGTCTTCGCAATATCGGGCAGGGCAAATTCTTGCTGCCATTTGGTTTAGCTTGGTCCACAATGATTATTACACCTACAAAAGAGACAAAAAAAAGCAGTAATGGAGATACAAAAAAAGGAGAGAAAGCTTACTTGCAGCAGACCAAGGATCAATGATTAGGCTATGCAAAAGTTATCTTGTTCCCTGCAATGGATAAGGAAATAAAAGGCAAAATTCAGCAAAGCATTCAATGAAAAGAGGGAGAAGCAACTAATATTCATAGAAGTTTGGCATCATCGTCAGAGTTAAATGTAAAAAAAAAAAAAAAAAAAAAAATGGAAAAAAATATGCATAAAAAGGTTCAAGAGGAATGCTCTATATTCATAGAGTGTTATAAAAGCTTATGTCAAACTTGGCAGGGATTATAATAAATTAGATTTGTTTTATGCGCACAAAAGGGAACAAATCTAGTAAAGAGTGTATTTTCTACTCATGGTCAGAAAATTATTTTCATTACTCATTGGTTGTGTGAACAGATGAGGTACTCTCTACTGAATAAACAAGAGGAGACCAGGTGGTGTAAGATGAGACAGGGACTATTCAAGTTCATAAAGGAAAAAAAAAAAAAAAGAACGTTAAACAAGTATCATGATGTGGTGGCATATCGTGAAAACCATTTTTTTTTTTTGTTTCCTAGAGGTCTCAGCAAACAAATTATATAAGTATTCTTAAGTTTGAAAGTTGTCATTAAGAAAAAAAGAAACAAAAAAAGCAAGAACTCCAGGAAGCCATCATGAACTCTTGAAGGGGATGAAGGAAAAATATTGATGTACTTTGTCGTACGAGATAAAAAACAATTGGGTCACGTATGAGTACATTAAACTTCATCAATGTATTACTTTATCTAATAAGGAAGATGCCTGGAGTTGCAAAAGTAATTTCATGATAGTGCTTAAAAGAGCTCTTGGATAGTCTGTTACTTTCAAAAGTGTTGTTACTGGATCAAGTTTTAATTTTGTTCACATACAATGAATTAGTAGCAGGCTATTACCAATATTAAAAGGAGACAGGCATAAAGCTAGCAAGGGAAGCATTTTTTTTTCCTTTTCTCTCTCTTCGTATAAGAAATAAAGAAGATAGAAATATAATGATTACCTTGAAAAGAGCTAAAGATTAAGGCCTCGCAGCAAACTACTTCTGTAATCTCCAAGAGGATTTGCATTACGAGAATTACATCATCTCGTGGGTATATACAGATACAGAAGGTGGCTAAACATTACTCTATTCATCTAGGATTCAAAGAGGAACAACTGTGTCGTAGTAGGATAGGATACCTCTTCTATGTAGTATTTCACAGTTGGAGACAAATGAGGATTCATTCTATATTGGCCTGATCAATAAAGTGACGGTGGACAAGTGTAATTGTTCCTCTCCTACTCCAACTAAGACTATAAGTTGGCAGTAACTAACAAGCCTTGAAAATTGCAGTGAGTGTTTGTTTGACTATGGTCCTAACGTGACTTTGGGGAAATTTTGACTAACAGCCACCTTTGGGACTACTAACTAGAAGCAGTTAGTTCTCAATTTGTTAATGAATAGCCATGGTGTGAGCTACTAACTGGGATATACCTGACCAAGTAGCCAATCTTATGGTCATTGATTCGAAGCAGCCAACAAAAAGAAGAAAAATTACTTCAAGCCTAGTCTTCAAATGTCTATAAATTCGACATCGACAAGTCTTGAAGTAGGGGGCATTTGTAGACAAATAAATTTTATTGGAATTAAATCTATAAAGTAAGTTGGCTATATATTAAACTCAAGATATATTAGTCCAAATATGTAAAATGGGCTAGTATAATTTTATTGGATTAACTAATAAAATTCCAATCTCATTGGGCCACAAATGATAAGCCCACTTTATTAGCCCAAATATAAATCCTAAAGGCCCAAACCAATGCCACGTGTCAAGTGACGTGGCGCCAAGTCAAATAAATGAGCCAATAGGATCATGCCATATGCCAAATGATGTGGCAATCCAAGTGAAGTCCAAAAGGCCAATAAATATGCGCCACGTGGACAAGCGACATGTTCTGGCCAATAAAATGCAACCTTGTCACTGCTTAAATCTTATTGGCTGGTCCACGGGCCTTGACCCGTCAGGGTTTCTTAGAGGCTACTCCACCCCACATCTATATAAAGGGGCCAAATCCCTCATTTTTAAACATCAGAAATCAGAAGGAGGAATTCATAACAAGAAGCAATAAGGAGCTCGTGGATTAAAAGCTGCAAATTGCTATAAATCTTCAAGGAGTTATTTATTTCTCTACAAGTTCATCAAGAGGAAAGATTCAAGATCAAGCTCAAAGGCCCCTTGGATTATTTCTACAAATTCATTATAAGGAAGATTCAAGATCAAGCTCAAAAGCCCTTGGATTTATTTCTACGAATTCATTATAAGGAAGATATTCAGGATCAAGCTCAAAAGCCCTTGGATTTCTACTTGTAATATTTATAGTTGAAAAGACGAATCAGAGGAATTATAGAGATTGTACTACTCATCATATATTGAAATCAAATACTACAGTTGTTACAATATCTTCTTGTCTCGATTATTTATTTATTTCTTGACGTGAGAATTTACTTCTTACAAATATAAACAAGAAAAAACAAATCAAAAAATCAAATAAAGTGGACCGGAGGAAGAACCCAGGAAGATTGGAAAATGAATCTCAAAAACTTGTATATATGGAAAAGAGTAGTACTGTATTAAAGTATGGAATTGATGCTAATGAGCAAGAGGTTAACTAAACAAATCCAATCTTGGAGCTATTCCCAGATGATGTTATTTGTCCTTGAAAACAAAATGAGGAATGTAATTAGCCAAACAAATGGCTAGTCTCAAACAAAAGGAAAACCAAAACCAAAACGGGACAACGCTTTAATTTTCTCCTATCTAAAGGAACCAATTTGCATATCCGTTTTGATTATGTCCAAGTTTACCAAAAAGAGATAAGTAATTTACTACTTTTGATACTCTAACTTGTCACATAAAATAGAACAAATTAAGTAATTACATATTATGTCCAAATTCAACATAAATAATCTTTATATTCTAAACTCTATTACATTAAATAGAACAAATAAAGTATTCATTGACCCGAATTCACCTAATAATTAACTATGATTTTTATATCTAAATTTTAGTATCATATTAGGAAGACACAGCCAACATAAGAATATTCTTTGAATTGTCTTTCCTATCACTATTACGTCGTGTTGAGAGTTTGACGAAAATATAACTTGGCAAAACTATAAACAAGGGAAATAAAATCAAGAAAAGAATCCCATTTTATCTGAATTACGAATATTATGTTTATGATTGAAGACAACAAAATTGACTTTTAAAATATATATTATATTTGTTCCTATTTATGTGGCAATATTTCTTTATTCATTTATTTTAAGAAAAATGGCAGCATTTAAAATTTGGTAACAATTTAACTTCAAAATTATAATTTTATCATTATTGAAATGATTTACAAACAAAAATATGTTTATTTTATTTTACGCTACACGAGTTTAAAAAATTTTTCTTTATTTTTTAATTTCGCCGAGTCAAAACAAAATATGAAATTGGAAAGATCTTTACGCAAGTAAATGAATGAAGTACAATAAAGTTAGAAGCATGTGAAACACATTATGACAAATGGAGTTGTGGAGTTAATAAACATGTACTGAACTAAACTTAAACACCCCACCATCCCCTCTCCCCCCACCCCTAGCCATGGCTGTTTTCTTGAAGAAATATTGCATAACTAGTTTCTTGTTCCTTTGCTGTTTCTTGGCATGGCAAATACATGGGTTCAAAGTACCATTTAATCCAAAAGATATACTGCCAGTGTTACCAAGACAAGTGTCATGGCCTATCCTCAATTCACTTCACAGTGCAGTGGACCTCATGCCCTCTTTTGTTGGAGTTGCTTCAGCCACTGGGAATAATACTTTGGAATGGAAAGGTGCTTGCTTTTACAAGAATATTGCTTGGCTGGAGCTTCATAATAAGTCCAAAAGTCAATTTGGTGGAGGCACCCTTCATATCAAGGTATCCTTAAACCTGTTTTGCTATTTTCTTCATTGTTATCTTTGCATGTAGGTGTTGGGTTCCAAGAAAATCCTTAAAATAATTAATTCTTTTAAGTCTTTCACATTGTTAAAGTTATACTTGGATTAGGAATGATGTTCAATAGAGTAGTAGTCTTCTTAGTCTGGTTTTGTTTTAATATAGGATCGTCTAGGCCCGGATGGAACAAAATTGGGTATAGAGGATTCATATAGCTAAACACAATTAGCTGGGATTGAAGCATAGTTGATTAATTCATAAGTATTTCTTGAGTTAATGTTTACATGGAATATTGATCTAGGTGATTCCTAGATTTAGTTAACTAGGATTAGTCGTTCAGCTGGTCATATTGCTATCAAATATCTGCTGATTGGTTGCGAGATAGATGGAAAAATTAGGTGGAAGTAAACTTAATTTTTGATTCTATGCTCTGCTCATCTTCATGGGAAGATCTAACGGTTGACTTGTGTATGAACTAATGTTATCCATTGAAACTTTGCCCCATGCTGTGGATGAGAGGTATCCTTTTACAGAATCCCAGTCTCTGCATTGATTATATGTTGGTATAATTTAGTTGAAACTGTAGCTTACTGATGTTGCAAATACCAATGTTATTGCTGTCTGTGGAGAATGAAAACAATTTGGAAGGCAAATTTGTATACAGCATTGCTAATGATTCTTTGTTCTCTGCATTATTAAATGGGATAGAATATTGATGAAGTTATTGTTGCCTTCCTTATAGTGCTTTCAGTGCCTTTCTTTTAATGCTCGGATGGAAAGAGTTCCCATTTTAATATCAATGTTTGATCTGTGGGACTCCTGTACTTCTATATATATCATTGTTTATATTCCTATCAAATATTATGCAGGTGAATAATGCTCATAGTTGGACATGTATGGATCTTTACATCTTCGCAACCCCATATCGTGTAACATGGGACTACTACGTTTTGTCTCGTGAACATACTCTTGAAATCAAAGAGTGGGAGTCTCAAGCTGAGTTAGAATACGTGAGTGCCGATCACTTCTTTAATGAAGCTAAAGAGCCGCTAGTCTATGCACAATTTACGAGACTAATGGATTAAAATTGAAACAGGTCAAACAGAAAGGTATCTCAATTTTCCTAATGCAAGCAGGAATGTTGGGAACACTATCAGCACTGTGGGATGTTCTACCTTTGTTCACGAACACTGGTTGGGGTGAGAACTCAAATATTGGTTTTCTCAAGAAACATATGGGTGCTTCATTTGAAAAACGTCCGCAGCCATGGGTCACCAACCTTACAACTGATGCCATACATTCTGGAGATTTTCTTGCAATATCAAAAATTAGAGGTCGCTGGGGTGGGTTTGAGACTTTAGAGAAATGGGTATCAGGAGCTTATGCAGGCCATTCTGCTGTTTGCTTGAGAGACTCTGAAGGGAAACTATGGGTTGGCGAATCTGGAAATGAGAATGATGAGGTTGTCCTTCGAACTATTTTGCTTTTACATTATCTTACTTTTGGTATTTGCTCTTTCTTTCCTTTGGTCACCTCCCAACACCCTAGCCCCAAGAATTACTGGCAGTAAAAGGAGAATGGATAGAAAAGTATCGCATGCTGTAGATTATGAAAATATGTTGTTTAAGTCTCTCCATTTGTCTCTAGCATTGTTTTTGTTGAGTCCCACAATGGTAGGCTAAGGGAGTTTTGGTTTCTTTGGTCTTGGGAAATCCTCGCTCATTGATCTAGCTTTTGGGGTTGAGTTAGGTCCAAGAGCCAATTTCATGGTCATTCATTGTTTACCCGATATTGGGCCCCATCTTATATTGTTCACGCTCCAGATGTCCAATCCGTTGAGTCCCACATCGGTAGGATAAGGATATCTAGTCTCCTTGTATGATCTTGGGCAATTCTCACCTCTTGAGCTAGCTTTCGGGGTTGAGTTAGAGCCATTCTCTTAACGGTTTTATATTTCTTCTCTAGTTTTTTAAAGTGGTAAAAATGTTATTGCTAACTTTTGATGCCCTTATTTTAACCTTGGATTAACATGCTTATACAAAATTAACATCATCCAGATATAAAAGTCACAAATTTGAGATTTTACTTTAAAATACTAAGTAAATTTAATTGTTCCATGACTTATTATTGCAAGAAGAGTTTTTGGGAATCCGTGTAGATCCTGTTTTTGCTTATGGTGATTGTTTTGGTTCTAATGGGGCGGCCCAATACGTTTTGTGGCCTAAAGCCAAACATCCATGAGGGGCCTTAAATTTTTCTAAAACCTTCACAAATATTTTTACTTGAAATCTATATACAATTGGAAGTAACAAATTTTAGATAAAAATAATGGATGTTAGAATAACAGAATTCAAGAAGTCTATAACACTTGGTGATTAAGTATTCTTGTTTCAAAGCTTGTAATGTGAGGAAAAACAAAAAGAAATACACTATATTTTATCCAATAGAACTAATGGAAGTATATAAAAGCGTACTTGCATTGTGTAACAGGAGTAGTAGGTTTTTATGAGAAGAGTAAGCAAAGTAAATAATGAATTCACAAGAAAACAAAGAAGGGAATAAGCTGTCAGAACAAAGATAAGTAAATGCAAAAGCATTCATTTACAAGTTAATTAGGATTATTAAACGTTGGAGTCTTTCATAATTCTGTTAAATAATGGAAACAATCAATCATTATTTAATCCCAAACCTTTATCTTTCCCTATTTTTCTAGAAGTTTATATTTTCCATGACAATGAACTATTGCACACCTTAATAGGGCAGAGTGCTCAAATTTTTTTTTTAATTATATAGGTGTAATATTGGAAAAATTGGGGGCCCTAGGAAAATGTGGGGCCTCAAGCAGGTGCTTTACCTGCCTTACCTTGGGGCCGGCACTGGGTTCTATATAAACATTTTGATAAGGTAGTTCTATATAAACATTTAAGCATGTCGCCATATATTCAATAACATGTTCTCCATACAATAGTTGTACCAACCATTCTTTGCATTTTCTTTCAGGGAGAAGATGTGATTGCTATATTACCATGGGAAGAATGGTGGGAGTTTGAGCTGACAAAAGATGATTCAAATCCACATATTGCATTGCTCCCTTTGCACCCTGACCTTCGAGCCAAGTTTAATGAAACTGCTGCTTGGGAATATGCTCAAAGCATGGCAGGCAAACCTTATGGTTATCACAACTTAATTTTTAGCTGGATAGACACAATTGACGAAAATTACCCCTCACCTTTGGATGCTAATCTGGTAATGCATTATCTTCAGATTATAATCTTGCCTGTTTTGTGTATGCCCTGTTATATACAACCTGTTTTCTTCCATATGGGTCCTTATTTCCTGATTCCTCTGGCTGAACTAAACAGACAACAAACAACATATCCATTATGATCACAAAGAACGGCTAACATATGCCTCAGTGTGTATTTAGCTGATCATCTGATGAAGTAATATTGCTGGCACTTAATAGTATAATTGGTGAAATGCATGCATTTCATGCACAGACAATTCAGCAACCTTTTTTTATTATATCGAAAGAAATGAGAGTCTGAACTTTTGTCGTGTCCAAGCTGCAGGCTTATATACTGAACAGTATCTAGATTTCCATAAGAGGCGTCTCCATTTGATATTCAGTGTTATCTTATCTTTGAATATTCATGGTGCTTCATTTGACTATTTGAGCATGCCATTATGATTCAATTGCTCCATAGAACTCCACAAAGTATGAATGTGTACTAGAGCAGTACATATTTGATTGATTCAGTATCTCGTGAGAGCTGAAATGGGACTTTGTTGGGTGTAAGAACCTTGAAGTACCATATGATCATGTATGAACTTGAAATTACTCTATGTGATACCCTATCTATATGAGAAAGGGAATAATCAGGAATTAAGGAGGATGGGCGGAAAGAGATGATAATGGCAGTAAGCAAGTGAATTGTCAGGCATCTGTAGATAAAGTGGGTCATCGTGGAACTTGGTTTTTGTGTTTCAGATAGCTGCTAATAAATTCTTGCAAATATTGAAATATACCTGTTATTTTATGTAACAGTTGTTGATTTTAGTGCTGTGTGGTACAGGTTGCTTCTGTTATGACTGTTTGGAACCAAATACAGCCTGCATATGCTTCTAACATGTGGAATGAAGCCTTAAACAAGAGACTCGGAACTCAGGTTATATTCTTGTATGATCACAATCGTGAAATGCCTCTGTTTGTTGAGACAAATAGTGGACAAAACTAAAGCAGCTAATTGGTATACTATGTTTGTCTGTCGACTAACTTAGTGAAAGTGGTTGATGTCATAAACTATTGTTACCATGAATACTTCTCTGCTTTGTTAACTCTCAGATATGCCCCAAAAAAGTTGAGAAGTCACGGTAGACCTCTGTCATAAACTTTGATAAACTTAAAGTACTAAGTGCTGATCCATTTTGTTTCGCGCAGAACCTTAGTCTTCCTGATATTCTTGTCGAAGTTGAAAAGCGTGGTTCCTCTTTTGCCGAATTGTTGGCCATTCCAGAGCAGGATGATTGGGTTTATAGTGATGGAAAGTCAACATCATGTGTTGCCTTTATTCTTGAAATGTATAAGGAAGCAGGGCTATTTGGTGCTCTTGCAAGCTCAATTCAGGTTACAGAATTCACGGTCAGTTTGTATTCTTTATTTCCACTTTCAGTTGGTTTCCAGGGCATTTGCACAGCATGTACTTACATGAATCTAAAACGTTTTTTTTTTCTTGGGGATGTGGGGTGGGGTTGGAGGTCGCATGTTTGTATCTTCGGAAAAGGAAGGGTCAATATACCCTTAATTTATGTGAAATTTAACAAATTTACCTCCGATTAGTTCCGCTCAAGCCTACCCCTGTCGCTCGACTCATTTTGCTAACGACAGGGGTTGATTTGAGCGGAACTAATTAACGGAGGGTAAATCTGTTGAATTTTGCATGCTTTGAAGGTATAGTTGACCCTTTTCGGTTGTATCTTTTGCTTGTTCTTTCTATTACTCTTTACCCTCGCTACTAAATACGGATTTTCATCAATCCGATGCCCAATTCTGTTGTTTCACCAGTTCCAACTAAACTGCTGTACTTGATTATTTGGGTTGCCTAAAAATTGTGTCAATTGTACCCTTACCTAAAACAGAAACTCTGTTACTGTACTATTGATACTGTTTCAGTATACTAATGCCAAAGAGACAGAAGTCCGAACCAACTTTAAATTTCAGTTCTTTGAAAGTTACCAGATCTTCTATCTTGGAACTGTTTATGTTTACATGAAACTATTGCTCATACTGTTTTTCTGGTAGACCACTTTGATTCATCTCATTGGAAAACATATGGAAGTCTCATGTTGAATTCCTTTTCTGAAGTTTCAAAAATAACTCATTTATTGCTGGGAGTGCAGATAAAAGATGCTTACTCTCTCAATTTTTTCGAAAACAATTCAAGTCGGTTACCAGAGTGGTGCAATGCCAATGACAATGTGAAGCTTCCTTTTTGTCAAATTCGAGGAAAGTATCAGATGGAATTACCTGGATACAATAGTATGAAACTGTATAGCCATATGAATGAAAGATGTCCATCTATGCCTCCGAAATACTACAGACCTGAAGGTTGTTGACAAGGTTTTTCGATATTCCTCGTAATTATCAAAGGTTAGCATGTTGCATATAATTTTTCACTCATCAGTTCTTGGGTTGTTGTATAATTACCTAGGATGTACAAGGTTGCTGATGGCCTTATATGTTGCTCTTATTTAAGAGTTTGTACAAAGTTTGATCTTCCAATGCTTCCTGAATGTTGCACAGGCCAGAATGTTAGCTTGGCAAGTTCCTAGATCTTTTTCTGTTTATACTGAAAAAACCTGGGAATATGAATCCCAAAGAACTTGTACATATGGAAAAGAGTTGGTATTCAAAGTGAATAGTAGTTGTTCATTTCTGCCTTTAGAATTTATTCTCAAACTTCCCATTGTAAAGTTGTGTTACGTAGAACCGAAATTTTGAAAATTTACCCAAGATTCAAATTATGTAGTTGTAAAAGGACTAACAAGTAATAAGTGCACAAGTATGCCCATTAAATTTCTTTCACATCCAATTTGTTGCCTTCAACTTTCAACTCCAAAGTTGTAACTTTAAACCGTATTCCCCGACTCTTGAAAAAATCCCAACAGAGAAAAGGAGAATCGTGCTTATGGTAGTTGAGAGTTAGAATCTTGCACATCCAAATTAGCCCTCAATTTATTAATACAAAAGGTACATTAAATGCTGCTGGATGTTTGGGCCTTGAAATGTACGTCTTTTAGCACAAAAACATCAAATATAGGTAGTATTCCTGTTAGAAGATCGGAATTTGATGTTTATCAGTCTAGACTGGAAATTATTTTGTTTTCTTTTAACAGTGATACATCATCACCTGGCGTCTTGAATTTAACTATATCTGCTGCCTTTTGGAGAGGCATGTAGGATGAATTGATTGAATTAGAGAGGTTTCTTTGGAATTATCTGGATAGGAAGACCTTCTGTTGGAACTGGCATTGGGTCTCGGCTAAAGAAATCGTCTGTACAGCATAGCTTCCATGTGAAATGTGTTACTAGGTAATGTATAGTGACCAAAGTTTCAATCTTTGCAAACTCATATCCAGGACATATACGGGCTCCTCCTCCGAATGGAACAAAGTTATAAGGAGGCAAGGATGCTTGGTTTTCAAAGCGTGCTGGATCAAAATTCTCCGGCTCTTGGAAAATGCTGCTATCCATGTGTGTCTTAGCTGTTACCCAGAATATCTGTGTGCAGCCATTAAGCAGTGGTCAGCTTCAGATTGTTCTTATCAGATAGAGCAAAGAACTATATGGGTTGAAGAATGGAAGAATAATGATAGAGATTTTCATCTTACTTGCCATCCTTTGGGAATGATGTAGCCTCCGTACTCAATATCTTTTACAGTCTGCCTGAAGCCTCCGAAAACGGGAGGGAACATTCTCAGTGTCTCCATTGCCACTCTCCAGGTGTACTTCATCTTGCCAAGGTCTTCCCAAGTTAGGGACTCTCCAGATGACCTGCCCTGTGCAATCTCTTCTTGTTCTGTGATCCCGCAAGCTTATTTAGAAGAAACCCGAGAGATAGAACAACTTAACTATGAATGAAATTCATAGGGTTCTAACCTTTAAGGACAGCTGCTTGGATGTTGGGATTCTTTGCTAAAAGTCTGACCATGAAGGTTATCAAGACGGATGAAGTGTCATGTCCAGCAATCATGATGAGCATGACATTGTGAATTATCTCAATTTCAGATATGAGTTCTTGGTTGTTCTCTCCACGGATGCTAAGCAAGCAGGTGATGAGATCCTGGTGAGATGAAGCTAAGTTGTTCTCAAACGCGTACCTTTTCTCTGAAATAAGTTGTTTCAGCATTTTGTGGACATTTTTGCTTGCCTTGAGGCTGCGGTTGAACCGCGTAAAGGGCAAGTTCATAGGGATTGACCATATCCCTTCTATCATCTGCTGGAAATAATGAACCATTTGGTCTCTTTGCGCCCCACGTTCAAGCCCGAAAAGAAGAGAGCAAATAATGTTGAACGTGAGTGTCTTCATCAAAGGCAAAACCTACCATCAACACCATACACAAAAGTTAGTTGTAAAGGTCTAAACTTGCATGCAAGAATAGCATAGGGGGTTTCATGACAGACCTTAATTATTTGCTTGCCTTTCCAGTAAGTCTCAAGGTGGATTCTAACTTCTTCTTCCATCTTTCCAACATAAAGCTTCAGACTATCTGGCTTCAAGAATGATACCAAAGCATCCCTAACCCTTTTATGATCTTCACCATTGAGTTCCAAGAGGCAACGCTCGCCCAGAATCATCTTCACTGATTGCGTCTGCTGGTTAGTGAGGACAGTGCTATCACTGGTAAATACAAACTTGTTAGCTGCCTGTCCATAAATGAATACCGTGGGTTTGCCAAAGAGGCTTAGCTTTGAGATAGGACCATATTTTTGGACTCTTTGATCAAGCCATTTCTCTGCAGTGTTTGTTCTCATTGCCCTTAGCATGCCAAGGCTTTGACCGATGATTGGTAATCCAAGGGATCCTGGTGGAACCCTTTTTGGTTGTCGTCTCCTCCGAACGAAGAGGAGGAAGACTGGGAGAAGAAATAGGAACACAGTTAAGAAAATGGTCATGACTGAGGGATAAAGGGAAAAAGCTTAGAGGTAGGAGGACTTTATATGGTCATGGTGTGTAGTTTACTTTGTTGGTTTCTGGAAAGGTATCTTAGCTCTATAATGGTATCCTGAAACCAAAATATTCCTTATTCCGGAGATACCAAAATGAACTTTACAATATCATTGTGGATTCTTGTGAAGAAAGTGGTTTTGATGTTTACTAAGTTGCGTGGCTGGAGGGATGTGCTTGTTTTCTTTAACTATTCTTCTTATTATATGTGTACTCCAAAATTAAATTTGTTGGTGATGATTAAAGTCCACTCGAGCAAAGTTGAACAAATGCCCATAACGTTGTGTTCAATAAAACTTACAATTTTTGGCCGGCCTGTACAGCATCTTACTATGTGAACTCAGCTTTTAACCTTTTCTCACTGCATACAGTATGAAACTGGAGCTCTGCTGACTAAATCTTAGATTCAATCATAGATTTGTTCCGTTATTGATAAAGTGATAACCGATTAATCTGTGAAGAATGTAATTTTCATATTATTACTGCAGCTTCCAATCCATAAGTTTCACTACAGCTTCCAATCTATAAGATTCATTAATCAATGTTTCTCAAGACCAATCTTTAGGTTCTCTGATCATCAGATATCAGTGTGGTGTATCTTAATTGTCCATTCATAGAGGTCGGTCACACATGGTTCAAAATTCGGTGGATAATAGGCTCACATCTCTCTGCCTTTTGAAATTTAGTTAGAAGTCGTGAACTGTATCTAACCCACAGTACATCACAAGTTGAATTATTATTAGTTTTTACCACTATAGTAAAGTCTTACGTGTCGGTTATTATTGTTGTACATTTGCATTGGATGTGTGTGTGTGTATATATATTGACCATCTTGTATCGGAACTCAACCCATTAAAGAGGGAAGCATTCCTTACCAATAATTTCTCATTCCACGCAGCTTGAATGCAAGACCTTGGTTAAAGTGTGGAGGAATTTTATCTATTTTACTCACATCCCTTGTGGTGTATAAGGCTCTTATTTCAGAATCAGAAAAGGGCCAAAGTAACCCCCTAAACTACTCAATATTGCAATGTTGCCATCCGTTTCATTTTCGGCTAAAAAAAACACTTTCGGTATTAGTCAAGTAGCTCGAAAATACCCTCCACACTAGCTAAGTGACTCAAAAATACCCCTTCCGGTAACAATTTACTCCAAAACAAGCGAAAAAGGGATAAATTTGCTTTGAATTATTCGATTATCGAGCAATTACGCCCTTGAACTACTATGAAATGAAACAATTTTATCCTTTTTGTATTTAATTTGTATTGTGTGAAAAAGGTATAATAGCAGCAATAAGAAAATAAATAGTATAACTACTTCTTGCTCTAACAAAACAAATGATGACAGTAGTTTTTTTCTCCTCCTGGGTTACTTACGCATTAGGTATAAGTTATTTTTTCTAGACATGAAAAATGTACATTTATTTTTCTATACTAATAATAATGGATTTATTTTTCTAACTCTAAGATGATATAGTATATGATAAAGTCCATTGTTGCTAAGTTCTAAAGCATATATATTTTTTGGCAATAAAATACATTCATCTAATTTCTGTAGTATATGTTAAACAGAACAAAGTAGACTACAAGCCTAAATTCAGGTTTCTTTGTGTCAAAAGAGGCATAGGGACCTCTCAAGTTTCGAAGAAAAGGGGACAAAAAATTAATTAATTTAAGTGAGAGCCGAATTGTAATATTTAAAACTTGTGGGTAGAAGAAAAATTTCTAAAATTTACAAAAACACTCCAAATTCAAATATTTTGTTTTCCCTCCTTCCCACCCACTTTTACTCTCCCACATATTTAAATAATTTCAAACTTTTATTTTCATCTCTCTTTCTTCTTTCTCCCTCTTTTCTTTTTCCCTCTCTTTCTTTCTTCAAGATTTCTTTTCAAATTTCATTTCATCACCATCTTTGTTATTTTTCTTTCTTCTTCTTCGTCTCCATTTTCTTTTCTTCTTCGTATTCATTTTATCTTTTTTTCGTTTTTATCTCTTTTCTTCTTCTTCATAAATGTTTCATTCTTTTTCATATTTTTATTTATTTCTAATCGTTTCACACATATTTTCGGATGAATAAACATATTTTTCACATGTTTATACAATTTTGGAGTTGTTTTTCACGGATGTGCACACATATATTATATGTGTACACATGTAATAATATGTGTATACATATAATAAATATGTGTATACATATAATACTGATGTGTACATATCCTTTTATTATAGTGGTGGAGGGCGGTAGGGTGGTGGTAGAAGGTGGTGGTTGTGGTGGAAGGTGGTGGAGGTGGTGGTGGATGGTGGTGGTGGGTGGTAGAAGGTGGCAGCGGGTGGTGGTGTAGTGGTGGATGAGCAGAGGGGTGGGGGTCCGAATTGGGGAGGGCTGGGTGGGGAGATGAGAAAGTGGGGTGTTTTGTGCAAATAAAAAAACTTATGGGCTTTTAAAATATTAGTAATTAGTATTAATATTAAAAATGTCTCCCTCACCCAATTCTTAAAGACTTTGACCCTTTTTTTATTTGAGTAACTTGAAAGTCCCTCTCACCCAAAAAAAACTCAGGTTTCTTACATAAATCTTAAATTACATTACTTTTTATAAAAGATATCAAATTCTAACTATATGATATTAGGTTATAAGTATTACATTAACTTCTTACATATATCTTTGAATTACATTAAGTTGAAAACAAGAGTTTAAGGGCATAATTGCTCCATTTCGAATAGCTCAAACGCAATTTGCTCCTCTTTGCTTGTTTTGGAGCAACAATTACTGTGAAAGGTATTTTTTAGCCACTTGACTAGTACGAGGATATTTTTGAGCTACTTGACTGATGACGAATGTATATTCGAGCTAAAAAATGAAACGCAGGTAAAAATTGCTCTATATTGGAGAGTTCAGAAGTATTTTTACCCTTTTCCATTTTAGAAGTAGTAGTTAGGAGTGTTTGCTTGACAAGTTGCTCGCCTTTGTTAATTTAGCTTTATATTGAACGAGATCTGGGTTAGAAATCCTATATAACTTGTAGAAAAGAGTTGGTATAATCCATGGATTATTTATTTCTGCCTACAAAACTTTAGAGATCCATGCACCTTTCCATTCTAAAGTTTTCTAACCCTAAACCTTAATTATTACTCCTTGCGTTTCAAAAAGGATGAACCTTTTCACTTTTTGAAAGTCAATTTGACTAATCTTTGAACATAAATTAGACTATATTAAATTAATATGTTCTAATAAAAATTTGTATATTCAAAAACTATACGAAAAGTACTATAACATGCAACTCTTTGCATATCAATATGATGAAAAGAATCATCTTAAATTGTTAGTCAAAGTTCATCCAGTTTGCCTCTCGAAAAGCGAAAAGGTTCATCCATTCTGAAACAGAGGGAGTATTATTTTTGGCTGAATAGCTAAAGTGGTACCTCTACTTGTCATGCCTACACCTGTACTTAGAGGTGTGTCATTTAAACATCTCTACTTTTCCAAAACCTTATTTTTAAACACCTCTGTGGCTTATGTGGCAAAGTTGAAGCTTAGTTGGCACAGGAACGTGAACACACGTTTTTTTTTAAGCCCGAAGCAAATGTAACAGCCCCTTATGGCTCTTTTTTTTGGCTTTTTAAAACCCTTTCTTTCAAACAAGGTAAAATCACCATTTTTGAAGGCTCCAAGCTCCTCTTTGTTAATTTTTCCTTCTCTTTCTTTGTTAATTTCTCTTCCCTTTTTTTCAACCATGAAAATGCCAATATGTTATTGTGGACTTGTTGCGGACTACATACCGATATATTCTTCGCTAATATCAAAACTTAGATTAAAAATCTCTAAATTCGAACAAAAATGAAATAAACAAGTGTAACATTACAATAATTGTAAATAGGGGTTTACCTGTGAAATTGGCAACAAGCCGATGAAGAGACGTTTGTAAATCGCAATCCGATTTAGGTGTTATGTTAGTATTAATTAGGGAGATAAAGAAAGAAAAAAATGGGAAATGGGAATATGATCTGGGGTAAGAGATCTGATTTGGGTGTTATTTTGCCCCAGCCGACGTGGCTTGTCTACGTGGAATATTTATTGACGTGGAAGCTGACGTGGAGGCGTTTGCACTACACACTTTGCCACATAAGGCACGGAGGTGTTTAAAAGTAAGGTTTTGGAGAGTAGAGGTGTTTAAATGACACACCCCTAAGTACAAGCGTGAGCATGACAAAAGCATACAAGTAGAGATGTCAATTTGGTCATTCTACCTTATTTTTTTAAAAGGCAAATTCAATATACGTACGTGTACAATACAGACAAAAAAGTGCAACCTTTAAAAATTGGATTTTTTACATAAAAGTACAAGTTTTAGAGCTTAATTACCAAACATAGCAACATTTTAGTAAAATTAACCTATATGGAGGAAAACACAAGATAATTACAAACATAGCAAAAACATAGCAATATTCTCCCACAACATACCAAACCCTTACATTCTTCCTTATATTTTCCCCACTATCACTTTTGCTCCTCTCATTTCTCCCCTATTTCACTTTTCCTCCCACTATTTCCCCACAATTTAACTTTTATTTCTCTCATTTTCCCCAATTTCACTTTTCCTCATCCATCCTCAATGTATCTCGTTGAATCTCACTATTTCTGCACCGTATCAACTATTTCTGCACCGTATCTAAATGTTTCTGCATCGTTTCAACTGTTTCTGCAGCACCGTATCTAACTATTTCTGTACCGTTTCAACTGTTTCTAATTGTTTCTGCACCGTTTTAACTGTTTCTGCAGCACCGTATCTAACTGTTTCTGCACCGTTTCAATTGTTTCGTTAATGAAATCTTAGTAAATATATATAGAAAAAATAAAATGGCAAATTCTTAATATTTTTGAGCAAAACCCCATGACCTGTGTGATTCCCAAAACCCCACTGTTTTCTCCTCTTCCTTTCCCTCCCATGAACCTTTAGCATACACGTATATATATATGTGTACTGTATGTACACACTGCTAGTAAGAGGTACTTTCTCTGTAATTTGCGGCTATCTTTTTGACATAACCACATGAATTTATGAATTAAGACCCGAAACTGGTAAGTTCATCATGCCTAGGATTTAGCCTAGCCAGAACTTTCATTAATCATAGTTTAACATTCCCGTTTTATTTCTTTTGTGAATACGATTTTATTACAAATAGTGACATCTTGTTAGTCTATTGCTTTAGCTGTTGAATAAATTATTAACATGTCGACAGAAATTATTTCATATTTTTCTAAAAAGCAAATGACGGTGAAGCAGACAAACAGAGAACCAAATAGAAACGGGGGAGGGGGGTGACGGCGCTGGGGTGTTGGGGAGTAATGGTTGTGGGGTGGTGGTGGTGATGGCATTAGGGTGGGGGTTATGGCTTTGGGGTGGTGGGGGTGGGTGTGGGGTGATGGGAGAAAGAGAGAGTAAGTGAGATAATTTTTAATTTGGGGAAAATGGGAAGTGAAAGTGAAATGTGTTAGATTATTATTAAATGTGTTAGAAAAATAATGCTATGCATTGTAATTAAAGAAATATTGCTATTTTTTTGTAATTAAGGGTAAAAATTTGTATATTTGTGTAAAAAACTCTTAAAAATTACAATCTTTCACGTCCAACTTTTTAGTCTTCAACTTTTATTGTAAAGTTGTGCAACTTTGGAATATAAAGTTCTACTAATAAATGTGGCTGGACTGTGAGGCCTCAAAGTATATTATTTTTCAACATAACAAGTACTCTTGAGGTTTACAGCATGTAATTAATTCATCAGAGAGGTTTCTTGGGAATTATTTGTATGGGAAGTCCTTGATTTGGTACTGGCATTGGATCCCTACTGAAAGTGTCATCAGTGCAGCATAGCTTCCATGTGAAATGTGTTACTAAGTAATGGATTGTAACTAAAGTTTCAATCTTTGCAAACTCATTTCCAGGACATATACGTGCTCCCGCCCCGAATGGAACAAAGTTGTAAGGAGGCAATGATGCTTGGTTCTCAAAGCGTGCTGGATCAAATTTCTCTGGTTCTTGAAAAATGCTAGTATCCATGTGAGTCCTAGCAGCCACCCAGAATATCTATTTGTGCAGCCGTTAATCAGTGGTTAACTTTTATAAAAAGAAGCTTATCGAATTCAAATGCTGAAGATGGAAAGATCAAGATAGGGATTTTGATCTTACTTGCCATCCTTTGGGAATGAGGTAACCTTCGTACTCGATGTCTTTTACAGTCTTCCTGAAACCCCCGAAAATTGGAGGAAACATTCTGAGTGTCTCCATTGCTACTCTCCAGGTATACTTCATCTTACCAAGGTCTTCCCAAGTAAGGGACTCTCCAGGTGACTTGCTCTGTGTAATCTCTTCTTGTTCTGTGAACTCAAAAGGATAATTATAAGTGAAACCGGAAAGCACAGAATGACTAGCTCAGATTAAAATTGTGTTCTTACCTTTAAGTACAGCTGCATATATGCTGGGATAATTTGCTAAAACTCTTATCAAGAAGGTTATCAAGATGGATGAAGTGTCATGTCCAGCAACCATGATGAGATTGGCATTATGAATGATCTCCTTTTCAGATAACAGTTCTTTGTTGTTCTCTCCGCGGATGCTGAGCAAGCAGGTGATGAGGTCCTGGTGGGATGAAGCTGATTTGTGCTCTAAGGCATAGCGTTTTTCGCATATAAGTTGTCGCAACATTTCTTGGAGATCTCTGCTTGCTTTGAGGCTGCGGTTGTAGCGTGTAAAGGGCAAGTTTATAGGGATTGACAGCATGCCTTCCATCATCCGCTCGAAGCATTTAACCATTTGGTCTCTTCGAGTTTCACTCTCAAGCCCGAAAAGAAGAGAGCAAATAATGTCGAACGTGAGGGTCTTCATCAAAGGCAATACCTACCATCAAACCCATATACGGAAGTCAGTTGTTAATGCCTAAGATTGCAGGTAAAATATTACGTGTTGAAGTTAGTAGCAAGTAAATAGAAGCGTTCCCTCTCAACAAGTGAAGCTTTAAGATGAGATGGTCAGAATCCTACATGATATTAAAGCATACAGAGTTCGTGGGTTCAAAACTTGCCACCACTCATTTTCCATGCTTGGCCTATGAAAAAAGAGTCAGGCCAGCACGTGATTGGGCGTGTTGAACTTATAAAAAGTAAAATAGTGTGTAGTCTCCTTTACAGACCTTAACTATTTGTCTGTCTTTCCAGTGCTTTTCAAGATGGATTCTGACTTCTTCTTCCATCTTCCCAACATAAAGCTTCAGACTTTCTGGCTTCAAGAATGATACCAGAGCAGCTCTAACCCGCTTATGTTCTTCATCACTGAGTTCCAAAAGGCAGCGATCGCCTAGAATCATCTTCATTGATTGTGCCTGCCCATTACTGAGGACAGTGCTATCACTAGTGAATACAAACTTGTTAGCAGCCTGACCATAAATGAATACAGTGGGTTTCCCAAAGAGGCCTAGCTTTGAGACTGGACCATATTTTTGGACTCTTTCTTCAAACCATTTCTCTGCAGTGTTGGCTCTCATAGCCCGTAGCATGCCAAGGCTTTGACCAATGATGGGTAATCCAAGTGATCCTGGTGGAACTCTCTTGGATGGTCTTCTCCTCTGAACCAAGAGGAGGAAGACTGGGATAAGAATTAGAAGAAGAGTTAACAAAATGTTCATGATTTCAATATAAAGGAAAAAGAGCTCAAAGGCACAGTGTTTATACTGAAAACTTTTCAAAGCTTATTTGTGTATAGCTGGCTACTTGGCTTGCTTTGTTTCTGTGTCGAGGAGGTAATTAAATTAAAAAAGTGTGATCTGTTAAAACTTTTAAATGACATGATCACACTTCATTATTTTGGAATGGTACGAGCACATTCAGATACTACCTTGTCCAAAACAAACAATTTTTCCAAGTTTTGACTATTTTCTCCAAAAGGAATTCTTTATAAACCACGTAACATCCATTGATTGGATTTCATTAAATTAGCAGCAGGTGGTGATGGAATGTTTACTAAGTGACGTTGCTTGATTGGATCTACTGCTTAATTATACGTTCCCAACAAATATTTCAACTCTTTTACAAGTGCCTGCTTTAATACGTTATACAGTTGACATTTAAGCAAATATTTAATTTTTAATACTAACAGTTTCCTTTTAAGTAATACTGCATGAGGCATAGATAGAGATTAGAGAATAATTCAAGTCAATATCAGTTCCAGATGCTTCATGAAATTGTAAATGGTTACAAATCTGAGAGGGAATTTTTTGCAGATTGCAGAACAGGGTCGTCGCATCTCTTTACATTGTAGGCAACAGACTTAAATTCGAGTTCAAGAAGGTTGTTTGATTCTGAGTTCCATTGTATAAGGTTGCCAAAAAATTTTGATTTGGCAAATTGATACACCATGAAAGCAAAGACATACTTGGTCAATCACAAAATAAAGTTCAACTCATTAAACCAATCGCATCATATTCAATAAAATTAAATAACAGTACATTTTCAGCCGGTTGTATACAGTAATTCTCAAGAAGTCAACTCTACTCAATACATACAATATGGAAAAGGAAACCTAGATAAGCAATCAGATGTCATTACTCCTTCTTTGGGGGGATATGGTTTCCTCCAGTGGCAATTTTATACAGGTAAAATCCAGTCATGAGGGCACTGCAGAAAATAGAGAACAAAATAAATACACCATCAACCTCATATAACAAGCTAAAATAGATATTTTCAACGATTACTTTAGCATAACAGATTTCCAAGATAAGAGTTGCATGCAAGATTCTTCTCTATCAACCATCAATAACACCTATGAACCATTAATCCATTAGTGGCCATTAAGTTTTGGTGAAGCTTCCAATTTTTTAGATCAAAAAGTAAGTTCTTCACATGAGCATATGGGACAAAAGGCAACACGGCTAGTAAAGGCTAGACAAGATTTGAACCTCCACCTCCTCTTCCACTAATTTGCTTTGTACTTTCATAGACAATTTAATAAGAGAAAGACTCCCTAAACACTGAACTTTCAGTCCTCATGATTCACCAATTAGAAGACAAAGGGACATATTGCAGCTGCAGGCCATGTGCATGTTACATTAAAGCTACAGTAAGGGGCCATTTGTTTTTATTAAGGTTAAGACGTCTGAACCTGAATACACATCTGAATATTAAGATATGATATCTAGAACTGAATATTAACTAATTGATACTGTTTGTTTTCAACATCTGAATCTGAATTACGCTCACTTCTATTTTTTTGCTTCTATTCTTTTCAAATAATATTTTGAAATGGATCTTGTTAAACTCCAAATTTGAAGATGAAAAATATGATTAGGAAAAGGATTCACGTTTGTAAATTCCAATTCTAAAATTTTCAGTAAAAGTTTTGAGGTATATCAGTACTTTTGGCTTTGGTAGTTGGAGAGAGAAAGAGAGGGGGTGAGAAGCCTGTTACAAACCGTGAGAAATTATTTCCGAAAAAGAAGCTATATCACTTTTAAGAGTCTGTATGGTATAAAGACATAGTTAAAGATCTTATTTATTAAGAGTTAATAAGGTTTATAAGAACTTTTCAAGAATAAAAAATAAATACACTTAATGGGTAGTTTTCTGAATTATTCAGATTCAGACTCCCACTAAGTGCAAACAAATGAGGCCTAAGACCAATACAGGTTGACGGAGCTAGATAAGTATAAGCAAATTATCATGTATTCTCCATCAATGCATGGAAGCAAATCTTTCATGCTCCCAGAAAAACATCATTGCATGGGGTGAATGTGAAGCAGTTCACAGTTATTCATGTATTCCTGTGGTCTAATGCATGAAAACATTTTCGCACTGTTATATGCTATATACAAGATCTAACAACTCCTATAAGAAGGGTTAAGTTGGTAAGAGATCAGGCATTCAACTTCCAATTGAGAGTTGGAAGAGAGTCCAGTGGCGGAAGTGTGTTCAACTGAATCCCTTGGTCTAGAGATACTAGATATAAAGGTTAAGAGATTTATTTTATGCATGTGTGTATATATTGTTGAACTTCCTTGACACAGAAAATTTTAGTGCAACAGCAGAGGTGGTTTGATAAATGCTATAGGTTGTGTGCTTGAAACCTAGATATGGCACTTCAGCAATTTGTTTGATCTCCCCGATGAAATTCCTATCTCCGCCACTTCTTGAGTCCCATCACAAATCTCACCACTAAATACTAAATAGAGGAGGTATCAAACTCCAGTAAATTTGTCATACAACACAAACCTAGTACCTTGAAAGATTTAGGAAAAAAAGAAGAAGCAAGTTGACAATAAAACCATATGGCATGCTTCCTATAGCAGTTACCTGATACCAGCAACAATGCCAGCCGGCATTATTTTTGAAGTCTGCATGTAGCGTTGTCCCATAACCCATGTTAATGCAGCAGCACAGGCTGTTTGAACCAAATAAGTCAATGCAAATATATCCACATGTGCATAACAAATAAAGCCAATTCATTAACAGAAGCAAAAAACTGAATTTTCTGTTCGCCTTGTCTGAATCAGAATTAATTCAGTTGCCATTGGACAAAAAGAAGTAGATATATTCTCTGTGCTGCATTTCCGTTTAATCAAACTGTGAAGAAGCAGCAAATAAGCACCATAACAAGTAGGAAATTACAGAATTCTGGTCGTTGGTATTAGCTAGATATCAACCTTCAGAAGTACTAATGATTTGTACATGTTTGTTATTGTTGTTGCCGGCCTTTTTTTTTTTTTAATCTCTTTCTTTTTGGGGAGAGGTTTGGGGAATTGAACGTCCAAGACTCTAAATAGTGTATCACAGTCCTAAATGCATTGCACAAACTTGATGAATCAACTTTCATTTGTGAATACATGTTCACAAGGAAAAATGCAGATAAATTTTAAGATTGCACTTGACACTTCCAACTGCTTCCAAGACTACCCGACGTACCCTTATATAGGATGTTGTGACTCTTTGCGGCTTTATGCAGGACTTTCCCATCATTGTTGAATGAGATGCTGAGAGGAAACGTGCACTATCATTTATCTTTCTTTTTTAAACTTGATTAGTTCAACAAATAACAAAATATTTTCATAGTTCTCTCTTGGTAACGTCCCAGAGAAATACAGAGGGTCATATCCTAGCCCTTGATTGATGATAGCAAAGCTACTAAGCCATTTAATGAACTTAGCAGTCTGAAGAAACCACTTTCACTATGTAACATGAAGGAGGGAATAATGTCTAATTTGACGCATCCAGGTATCACATATTAAGTACTTGGAACGCAGTATATAATTTTTCATGCACTTCAAGAACGAAGTCTGCAATTTTGCACGTATGGTTGCACTATGCAAACAACCAACTATTGGTTCCTTCTCAATGTGATTGTGTTTCTTTCTTTTTCCCCTAGCAGTGTTGGTCGGACCATTCAAAAAGCCATGTCGGACTCCCCTAAAATGCACGCTGTGTCCAAGCACCCGCATATTTAATTACTTGAAAATAAAATAAGTCATAGTTACTTTATAATCGTCAACTAAATTAAATAGGAAGCAAGTTCTATTACATTGTTGGCTTACAATATATGTTATTTTCAACATTCTTAAATAACTACTTGTTCGATATATTATTCTTATATATTTATTAGATGCACCCCTAAATCCTAAATTTATGTAGATGAATCTGACATCTAGATCCGCACCCATGTCGGATACCCACACGAAGTCCAAACAACATAGGTTGTCAATGGGACTGCATTTCATATTCATCAAACAAAGTGAAAGCACAAACTTATATTGCTATATTTAGCTAAACGTTCTTACTCTTTTACATGGTTCTTCCTCAAACTTTGATCAACAAGCTGCAATCCAGATCAAGAAATCAAAGGACACAAACTTAAGTAGCATAATTTGGTAGTCCGAGTGCCCATTTTTCCTAAAATACACTTAACAACCACAAGTAATACCGCAACCTCCAACTTAACTTCTACCAAACAAACAAGCAGATAATGGAAAGGCAAGAAGAAGCCAAGTAAACGTGATCACGTTTAGATGCTAATTTATTAGACCTTCCCATAAAAGCATCTACTTCTAGATAAGAACAAACAGTTGACATTAATTTTTAGATGCACAATCCATGCTACTCTTATTCTATTCAGGAGTGGCAATCAATTTCCTTTTGTGATTGTTAATAGGCAGTCAATTCTATAGTCATTATATCCTTCAGATCTGAAGAAGAGCAAACATTAACGAGAATACAAAATAACAACAATACACCCATTATGATCCCACAAGCAGAGGCGAAGCCAGGATTTAAATCTTTGGGGTTCATAATTCTAGTCATTTTAAGTTAGGGGGTTCTAAATTAATAATTAATACATATTAAATATTTTTTCAACACAAATATACATGGTTTGGTCAAAGTTACGGGGTTCGGCCGAACCCCAGCCCAGAAGGCTAGCTCCGCCCCTGCCCACAAGTGGGGTCTGGAGACGGTTAGGTGTACGCAGACCTTACCCCGCGAGGTAGAGAGGTGGTTTCAGAAAGACCCTCAACTCAATAAAAAAGAATATACTAAATTTAACTTTGATTCAGTACTATATCAACACAATATAAAAGTAAAGATCAAAACTTTGACCAATATACTGCAATTTTATTCAAGGAAATGAAAAGGGGTATACCAGTTTCAAGAATCAAAGCAAAGTAAGAGTTTTTCTTCTTGTGAAATGCCTGTAAGCTCAAGTAACCAGCCAGGATCAGAGATAATCCAGTACCTAAACCTCCAGCTAGTGAAGCTGTGCTTCCTTTACTGGCATATCCAATAAGACCACCACATATAAGAATTAACCCATAAGGGATCGTAAAGCAGAAATCATGCATCTTTAATACTTCAGCAAGATTTGATTTTTCGACAAATTCAAGCCCAAGATTTGAGAGATCAAGCATAAGAGAAGAAGACTTTCCAATTTTTCAAACTTTGGAAGGGGTCAAGGTATTAAACACGGTTCCATCTATTTACCTTGCAGGTCCAAATTGACCTCTGGATTGATATTGATTTGTACTGAAATGATGAAGTGTGTGAGGGTAATTTAGTCATTGATCAGCTATAATAATGGTGCTTGTGGGAACCACGCTCCAATTATGTTCTCTAATCATTTTAATTAGTTAGTTTAGTGTTTAACAATATATAGATATTGACTCTTCGGTACTCGCATCTTATATTGTGCATCTGCCGAGCGTATTAGGACTGACTAATATGAATTTGTGTTCACAGTCGTACTCTCTGCTTGAAGTCCTATTTCGGATATAGAAAAAAGAGGAGCATGAATGTTCAAATGAAGATGTGCGAGAAGCCAGCGGTGCTGGGTCTAAGAATAGATAAAAGTAAATTGAAGAAAAATTCGTTGAGATAATTAGGCAGGACATAATTCAGTTTCAGATCATCGAGGACTTGACTTAAGATAGAGCAGCATGGAGGTCAAGCTTTAAGATAGAAAGTTAGAAGGTTGATGAGTATTTTCTTTCTGCTATGTATGAGAAAATTGGTGTAGGGTGGGGGTTTTAGAGATCCTTATCAGTAATATTGTTATTTGTTCTATTTTAATCTTAATCTTTACTTTTAGTTAAGGGTAGGAGTTCGGTATTACGGTACAATTTCTCAAAAT
This sequence comes from Petunia secreta, assembly GCA_029990175.1. Lineage (NCBI taxonomy): Eukaryota > Viridiplantae > Streptophyta > Magnoliopsida > Solanales > Solanaceae > Petunia > Petunia secreta. The sequence goes on along the minus strand of JARKIP010000013.1, from coordinate 15,628,682 downwards.
TCGATTAGGTATTTTGGGATTCCGTATCAAACTATTTCGGCATCGGTTCGGAATTTTGTATTTCAATTTTGTTTTATTCGGTCCGGTATTTTGATATACCAAACAAGGTACATTATCAACTTTAGTCTATAACTTGTCAATTCACTGCTGCATTTTTAAGTTGTATCATGTCTGCTAGACTGCAGAATTTATTGGTGCTACTGGCTGCCTGTTGGCAGCCAACATTCCTGGTGCCATTGAATATGACACTTAGGCAAAAAAAACTAGCAGGTAGTTGCAGATTATGCCGCTGTATTTATCGCAGATTTTGATGTTGCTACATGTTGTTTGGACTTTGGCCGGCTGGGACTTGAGTTGGTTTTAAAACTTAAAAACTTAATAAGTTTTGCAATACACAAAAATTTCGGAATTCGGGATTCCGAAATTCCAAGATCTTCTTACCATATTCCGTACCGAATACCAATCCCGAAATACCAAATTAATTTGTTCGGTATGAAATTCGGTATTTCAGACTTTATGCACAACCCTACTTTTAATTGAAGTGTTGTTCATTTACCTTGGTTGTTGTCACTATTTGATGTCATAGCTTTTCTTTATCTTAGTATTGAAATTAGACTCTTTACCCACTCTGAGTATCAATAAGGTTTTGGATACATTTCACTTTCTCCATAAGCCGCTAATAACATCTAATCATACTTTATTATTGTTGAAGTTGAGACATGATCCACGTAACTTTTGTTTCCACATATTTTCTCCATGAATTTATTTAACGCTCTTCTTTTTCTTCTATTCTACAACATCCAGGGCCGGGTCTCTGCTGCCCCATTTCCTTCAAACCCAAAAATCCTGTCAGCATGTAACTGTGAAAAAACATAATGCAAGTACAACTCCTTAACCGGGTTGTTTCATTGTCAGGAGGCAACCGTGTCTTTACCCGACACAATCTTCCACCTATTCAACTTCAAAATTTACCTCATCAAACCCTAGAAATGGTCACTGAATCGGGTCATTCAAAGAGACCCATGTGCCCATCATGCTCCAAACCCACCCGTTTCTGTCTCTGCACTAGACTGAAGACCCCATGTCTACAAAACTCTGTGGCTGTTACAATCCTTCAACACAGTTTAGAGAAAAAACACCCTCTCAATTCCACAAGAATTGCTTCTATTGGCTTGCAAAATGTTAGTGTAATTTCAGTTTCTGATGTTAATTATCAAGCTCAATTTGTTATCCATTTGCTTAACTCAAATCTTGAAGTGGGTTCTCAAGATTTTGATGAAAAGACTAGTATAAGCAATAAAGATTCCAACTTTAGTCATAATGCTGATATACATTTTACTATAGAGAAGTATGGTACAATTTGTTCATTACAGGGCCATGATTTGAGTAAAATGCTAGCTTCTAGAGCAGCTACTCATGATTTAAGAAAAGGGTTTCTAGTAAAAAAGTTACAGAGGAAGTTGATGAATGGAAGCAGTGATGAGATTCAAGAATTGGAGGAGTTTGAGCTTGTGGTGCCTCAAGGTTCAGTGTTGCTTTTTCCAAGTGAAAATTCAATCGGCATGGAGGATATAGATTTTGAAGTGAAGAATCTAATAGTACTTGATGGGACATGGGCAAAAGCAAATAGAATGTACAATGAGAATCCTTGGTTGAAAGTGTTACCACATGTGAGATTGGATGTAGAGAAGCTAAGCTTGTATAGTGAAGTGAGGCATCAACCTAAAGCTGGATATTTGTCCACTATTGAAAGCATTGTGTATGCTTTGAAAGCTGTTGGAGAAGAAGATTGTGAAGGATTGGATCAGTTGTTGGATGTATTTGAATCCATGGTTGGTGATCAAAGGCGATGCAAAGATGAACGATTGAGGCAAAGCCTCTCTAGTTGACAACATTAAATTGTTGTTAAAGTACTGTTCACTAAGCTTAATTTGATGTAATTGCTATTGAGTTTACCAATTACCGAAGCCTTCTTTCTCAGTGAGCATGCTTGCAAGATTGTTCAGTTTTTATTGGCTTTTTCATCAGTGTACTATGCCTCTTGTTGCCTTTTGCAGCAGCTAATTGCCTCAACTGTCTTGAACAATACTCCTTAGTCCTTAGTACTGTCCCAATTCAAAGAAAAAATTGTACTTGGTTGCGCACTTACCATAGTGCAATTTCTCTCTATCATAACTCATCCATTTGTTTTGACTTTTGTTATTAAATGATGTGTTTAAGTTCACCCAACTCATTTTGATTTGAACAAGTACATGAGATTATCCAGGCCTCTTTCTCATTGAGCATGCTAGTACCAAGTTTGATCATCGTCCTACTCGTTGAGCATGCTAGCACTAGTTGTGCTTTGTACTGTCTCATCTCTTATTACTGTTGTTACTTCAGCAGCAGCCAGCAGCTAATACTCTTTCTTATTGGTGTTACAATTCAGAGAATGAGAGTGCAATAAAAGGAAAAACAAGTTTAAAACTAGGAAACCCCAAAGCATGACCAAAAACTCTTCAAAATAAAAGATATTGCCAAAATATAGGGAATAGCTGGTTTCAAACTTCCACTCACATAATCTCTCTGTCATAGTAACACATTAATGAAGATGTTAAAAAGTTGTAAACTAGACTCAGAAGCTTACTTCTTTGTGTTGGTTTGAAACTTGTTAGAAATGCCCGCAAGTCAGCAACAATTAGTAAAATTGAGTTTTTTTCTCTTTTAAACTGCGGGAAGAGATACGTAAAGGGGGCACAAGATACTGAAAGAGTTTTAGAAAATTATATTTTTGTTGGTCAAGTTTTTAATATGCACTTGTCAGTGTGCAACTACAACTTGAAGACCTTAAAAACACAGCAGAAGTGCTTAACATAAAAACCCAGTTCACATATAAAAGCTGGGAACTCCTTAGCTCTAGTATTTTTCACAAAGCTTCCACACATAGTACAAGCAGCGTATAATGAAGCTGTTTCCATGGCGTTGTTTAACCCTTCAACCACAAAACACCCTCCTTTCCAAATCCCTCAATATGTACATCTCCCACTTTCTATTCCACTCTCAACCAGAACAAGAAGACATCTTCGACCCTCCATTTTCTCCCACCTTAAAACCCCAAAAACCCAACAAAAACAAAAAACCAAAAAACCAAGAAAATCCTACATCCAATGAAAATTCTCAAAAAGCCCAAAACTTTACTTCCAATTCAAACTTGCCCTTTGATTTTCGCTATTCTTACTCTGAGACCAACCCGGGGGTTGAGCCAATTGGTTTCCGTGAACCGCCCCGGTTCTCTCCTTTTGGACCGGGTCGGCTTGATAGAAAATGGACCGGGACTTGTGCTCCCCTTACAGAGCCTGTGGATTTGGAGAAACTGGCTGAGGACAGAATGAGGGTTCTTGGAGAACCGCTCTCCGAGGAGGAAACAGCGGAGCTTGTTGAAAAGTATCGTCATAGTGATTGCTCAAGACAAATTAATTTGGGTGAGTTAACTTGCTTTTATGTTACAATTTAGCTGTAGAACTTGTTTGGAATTGAGGCATAGTTGCAGAAACTACTGAAGCAAAATAATCTAGTAATAGTAGTTTTGTTCTATTGCTTTGCTAAGATGGTGAATAATGCCAGCTTCGGAAAGTTATGTGATTATCGCCCTCAGGGCTTTGGTCTAGTGGTAAGACTCCACCTTGTGATTTGTGAGGCGTCACAGGTTTGAAACCTGCAGCAGACAAAGCCTAGTATTTAAGTAGTTGAGAAAGGTAGGGGACGGTCCCATTATCTGACTAGTTACGAACTATGTGTCACTGGCCCTCAGAGGATTTATCGATTATCAAAAAGAAGAATATTATGTGGCTATCTTTGTTAAGTAAAACAGAGTCTCTTGTATCACTTTCTAAATACATTTTGTTACTGCGTCGTACTTCATGTAATATTGTGTGTTACTATGTGTTAGGACGGGGTGGAGTTACGCACAATATGCTAGAAGATATCCATAGCCATTGGAAGAGGGCTGAAGCTGTAAGGATTAAGTGCTTGGGGGTGCCAACTCTTGACATGGATAATGTATGCTCCCATCTAGAGGTTTGTCATCTAAATGCCAGTAACGGTTTGAATTTTTGGAAATTGGTTCCTTTAACCTTTTACAAATGAACACTTCTGCTGCTGATGCAAAGCACAGTGTCATTGTAGGGCAAATCAGGTGGAAAAGTTATCTATCGGCACATCAATATCTTACTCTTATATCGTGGACGAAACTATGATCCAAAATGTAGACCAATTGTTCCTCTAATGCTGTGGAAGCCTTATGCTCCAATATATCCAAAGCTTGTGACAAATATTGCTGATGGCCTGACATTTGAAGAAACGAAATCAATGAGGAATAAAGGGCTCAATGCACCTCCTTTGACAAAACTGAGTGAGTAACTTGTGTTTTGTATTTTCTGCCTTCAGTAGTTGCTGATTGTTACCTGTTACTCATCTAGGCAGGAATGGGGTGTATGTGAACGTGGTGGACAAAATTAGAGCAGCTTTTGAAACAGAAGAAGTCGTTAGATTAGATTGTGCCCATGTGGGAACAAGCGACTGCAAAAGAATTGGGGTTAAACTTCGGGTATGACTCATCTATGCTTCATCAGATTTCAACTCTTTCGCATGTGTAAATCAGTTCATCTCTGGGACGTTTAATTGAAAATTATAGTTTTATCTTGTAAAATGATTCTCCAAAATTGTAAGTTTACCTCAACATGTTGTCCATCATCCATCTAACAATGTCAATAAGGCAAAGAACCACTGAACTGGGATATTGATTCACTGCATCCTCTAAAACCTTGTGTTTGTGGCATGTTTTCTGGTTAGTTGTGGGATGCTTTAAGTCCACAAGGACGTAGTAACTTGGGAAACATATGTGAAACAGTAACAAGCTGACTTGCACGGCCAAAGGGGATTAAAATTCATATATTGCGTCTCCTTTTTCCTTTTTTCCTTTTTTTTTTTTTTTTTTTTTGCAACAGAAAAAAAGAAGGCTGAAAGTTCCATTTTACTATCTTATTCTTCATTAATTTCAGGATCTGGTACCATGTGTCCCTATCTTATTCAAAGATGAGCAGATTATTCTTTGGAGGGGCAAAAAGGAGCACGAATAGAACTCTGCCTACTGAATGGAACTTAAGCTCACATATGTGTTTTGAAATTTTGGAACTTCTATTTCAGAGACAGGCATTCACAATCTTCATTTGGAAAATGAATCTGGCGAGGCCTCTCACTATTACTTGCTACTTCTTATAGAAGAAAGGCCCATCATGTTCAATGATGTTATCCTGGGTTCTGTTGCGGATACGTTTTTGAACTTGCGCTGAATTAGACAGCTCAGATCACACCTTTCTTGCAGATGCCAAGAAATGCAAGTCTGGGGTTGTGGGGGGGGGGGGGGGTGGGTTAATCCAGTTATTGTATTCGATAGATTGCTATTCTAGCAACATGTAATCTTCACACACAGTTTTGAACTAGATGTTTTCTGCAGAGTAATCTAGTGAAAGAAACAATTTTGATGATTTGAGACGATTACTTCTTTCCTATGATATGGAGTATTAAACAGACATTTCTCATCTTCAAGTTTTTTTATGGCTACCTAAGCTCGTGGAAAGCCTTCTTGCTGTCTGTAAGGCCTGGTGGCTGGGTTACAGACATTCCCAGCCACTAGGCCTTACAGCCGACACATGACATAATTAAGGAACAGTAACAGCGAAGGGATTTCTCCTTGATTGCACAAGTTATGTGACGAGCCACATTTGATCTTAATTGATTGCACAAGGTTCTTTATTTCTCTTTTTGGTCTATCATTATCTTCAGCTCTCATTTCTCACTAAGTGGTATATAAAAATTAAAAGCAAAAACACTGATAATATTTATAACAATAGCAAGAATAGATTAAACTGTCACAATAGAGATCTTGTTCTAATTAGGCGCTTGTCCAAGATAATAAAGGACCAGGATATAACAACAATTTATTCACCAGGGCGTAACAATACTATAACTATCACCTGACTATATATCTACATATGCCATTTTAAAAGTTCAGTTTCAATGAGCACCAAGGATTCACACACAGATCCTTATTAGTATTGGCTAATGAATCCCTCTATTGCTGCATCCCGAACCAATCAACGAGGTTATCCAAACCTGATCAGATCTCACTGGTTCATCATCATCATTCCTGTGCCAACTCCAAGAGGCATGAGTTGAATTAATAATCGCAAGTTCACCATGTCCAAAGCTTGCTTCACGGAAGACGGACCATTCTGGCTGGGGTAGCTTGTACCTGCCAATAATTAGCCAGGACATGTAAGTATCATTGTCAGAATAACTTCCACTCCAGTTATAACTAAAGTCGCACCTAAAATTTTCTAAAACTGTAAGCCTTTGATAAAGAAAATGGACCTTGGGCACTCAAACCCAAAAGCTAGCTCAAAGGAACCTCTTCCCCACCGCTGTGGTACAAACTCAACACCCACCCGCACACTCCGGGATGGCATCTAGAGCGTGAATAATATCAGATGAGGGCTCAAGATCGGGTGAACAAAGTATTAGGATGGGCCTTTCACAGATACCATGATAAAGAAAATGGACATTGGGGTCTAACTCAAACCTGAAAGCTAGCTCAAAAGGTTATGATTGTCCAAGACCATATAAGAAGTCCAGGAACCTCATCCGCACTATGTGTGACAAACTCAACAGCCTTAGATACGTACTACATTTTCATTCATAACATTGTTTGCCTACTGTTGGCAAATTTTTTCACCTACGATGAACAACCTCTTAAGCGAAGCTAGAAACAGAAATATTTCATTGTAAAGAATTCAGAGACAATTAACAATCTGAACTAGTGCTTGGTTCTGTTTTCATTTTAAGGATCACGTGCTCAGCATGGCAGAAAAAATTACGAGGGGTAAACTTACTTGCGCGCTAGACCTTCTTTATTTCCTCCATCACCAATTGTTATGTGGACAGCACCACAAGGATCAGGTTTACCATTATAAACTCGTTTCTGTTGTAAAAGAAGAAAAAAACTGTGTTATGTACCCAGTGATCAAGAATAAGAAGCAAATAAGCAACTCCAGGCATACCGTGCGCTCATAAGCATGAACATGCCCAGCAAACACTAAATCTGCACCCGCTGCATACAGAAGAGGCTCCATAGATGTCATCATTTCATCACCTTCACCTTGATGGGCTTCATTAGTATTATACCATGGCACATGGAATAACACAACCAACCAGGGGGTCTTCTTACGATCCACTTTTAGAAGATCAGCCTACAATTGAATTTCAAATGAATAAATTTAAATTAGCAAAAGACGTGTTGCTATGCTGTTCAATTAAGCATGTCACAGGATTCTTAGTTTTTTTTTTTTTTTCAGAATAATTTCCTTACATATCATAAAACCAAACACCCCACCCAGAAACACAAAATGAACTATGTGATTTGTATTTATAACACAATAGCTACCAGGCAATCTGAAAACTTAAACTTCGCCCCTGCCCCCAAATGCTGACCCTGCTTGCAAGGGAGAAAAAACATGCAGAATTTCCAGTAACATGAACATAATAGACATGTTAGACTTTAACTCTTAACAAGCATAAGGAAAAACATGCTGCTTGCTAGTCCACATTCTACGAGCTACGCTCCTGAGGTCATTAATTTCTTCACTAAGTATTACAACAAGTATGCTTTTTCTGTTTCATGACTTTTCAAAATTAACCAAAAGCAAACTGAAAGGATGGGGCAGCCAAGAAAGCAAGGGGCAGGGATCCAAATTAGCACATCCTGGAAAATACATTCCAGCGGAAAGAACTACCACAAGTATACTAATTGACACTATGGAGTATGGACAAAGGCAGAAGTGTCATATTTTATTTTAAACCTACAAATCCCCGAGGGCAGCGGTGCACGGTTTGAACTCAGTAATAATGGGCCCATAACTCTACCCTTCACTTAAATACCACGATTTTGTTTGTGGCAAGGTTCGAATCCATGATGTGTGCCTAATCCTCATATCACGTGTTGCACTCTTATATTCAACCACAGCCTCAGGGGCACAGTAGCATTTATTCCTTATAATGTGCATTTACTTCAATCTAAACACTCTTCAAAAGTAGAAGATTTCTGTTTCAGGAATAAATGAGAGCTCAACTAACCTTCAGCCATCTATACTGATCAGAGTACTCATCATAATCAGTATATGAACCAAGCATGATTGTATGGACACCTGCAACATCAAATGAATAGTAGAGGTTCGAAGTGGATCCACTCTCCTCAAACGGCATCTTCCACCTGGAGTTATAAGATATAAATGGGTTCATAATGAATGGGATGCTTTCTTTTTCATGATTTCCTTGAGTCACCATCCATGGCCTAGCACTAGCCAGCGGCTGAATCATTTGACCAAATGTGTCCCACCTATGTTGTATGTAATCAGCATAAGAAAGGTCACCGGGGAGCAAATGCACATCATATTTGCATTGGTCTATATGATCTAAAGTTGACTTCGTCCATCCAGTCTGGCCCAAATCACCCGCCACAGCAAAAGTAACCGGAAACTCAGACGGTGGAGTTCTGAGCTGGAACTCCTGACCTTCACCGCCACATCTGTAGAAGTACACTGTGTTGTCTTGCAATGGTCCAATCACAGTATGATGTATCTTTCCGGAACTGTATAGTACGTATCTATACTCAGTACTTTCTCCTTGAGCTTTAGAACTGTATATCCCAGTGGAGGTTCCATATTCGACAATAGAAGGAGATGTTTTATCAGTTGTGACCCATGACACCCTAATGTGTTTGTCCCCAGCTAATGAGATGTGAACCTGCAACGGACAACATCAAATTCAATACTAAATAATCTAACCACATAACATAATGATGAAATAAAAGCAATGCTCAACTTGGTATGAGATTAAATGTTTCATTTTTCTATGTCAATTTGATTGGTTGAAAAAGTTGTCTGAGCTCTGAATCAAGAAACTTAAGAGGAAAAGAAAATGTAAAAGAAAACGAATGGAACAAATTTTAATCTTATTATTTTGCTTGAATGTGCTAAAAATATACAATGGATATAATTAAGCAACCTCAATGTCATTAGAGTATCAAACCTCAATTTCATAGGAGTATCAATTACAACCAAGAAGAAGTGGTATTCCTAGACTATGCATATGTACAGTGTATAGGTATTTTCCGGATTCAAATCCTAATAACTTGAGTCAAAATCAGTAAAAATGAACATCAAATACCAGTACACTACAAATATCATGGGGCAGATCTACTACAAGTTGCAGCTTTGTGTGGGAGCCCACCCACTGTTTTCAAGATTATACAGCAGAAAATTTTAAAATGTTGCCACTCATTCACAATAAAACACCGACTTAAAATTCAAAATCCACCTCTGAATAAATTATATTGGGATGGTAGGTAATGTTTTTACCTGCTGAGGTTGAGAGGAAGGCTTAGGATCCCATGGCATACGGAAAGCTTTACGAGGAGGAGGTCGCACGTATTCTAGTACTTCATCTCCAGCTACAACCCCGATGAACAAAACTGAGACTAGTATTATCTTGAAGTTGAGTTCCATGATCATGAATGCTGACACTAACTGTGCATGAGGCTTTTTCCAAAATTGGCAACTGAATTTAATGACGAGTATGAACCATAAAGCTCTCACTTCCCCTCAATTATGCTCTTTTTGTCTCCTTTCTGTTTTGCCCAACGCGCTTTTTGGTTACTTAACACTTACGTCTAAAATACCCATTACCTCCCCGCTTTTTTCGCACTATACTTCTCTTTCCATGATATCAGTGCACTTTCAGTTAGTCTAAAGTAGGGCGTTCATTTTTCGGTTTAAACTAATAAATCGAATCGATAAAAAGTTAACGGAAAAGGCCCAAAACTGCCCTTAACGTATGCGAAAAGGATTAAAATTGCCCCCACCGTTAAGTTTTTGCAAATTTTGCCCTCACCGTTAAGTTTGTGGCTCATTTTTGCCCTTACTACTAACTACTCTATATTAATTTTTCTGTTTTGTTTCTTTTAAAATACGTGGCGCTTTATAATTGGTCCGTCCCAAATAAATATAAACCCATCCTAATACCCAGCTCATTTATACAACCCGCCCCAAATAAATATAACCTATCTTCTTCATAACCCATTTTTCCTCGTTCAAAACAATAAAGTGATTATATTGATGAAAAAGAAAATGGGAAAGTCCATGAAAATTAATTTATATACAGTTGAGATCTTTAATAGTATATGTCGGGAAAATTATCTTCTTATATACTATTGATGGAACTGAAGATAGCTACATATATAAATGAAAATTTTATATTTATGTTTTACTTGAAATCCGCAGTAAAAACAAATATACATAATTTGTAAGTAACTTGGATTCTATTAAAACAAGACTATACGGAAATTTTTACAATATTAATAATAATTTCAATTACAATTTTGGTGTGACTCTAGGCTTCATTTATTTGTACTTAATAAAGGTCTTGATCTTTATCATTTTAATTTGATTTATTAAGATATTTAAATTTAGGAGGTTTGAATCTTAGACCAACACTTAATAAGTCTAAATAGATTTGACCCACAATCAATTATTTGGAGTTATGAAGAAAATAAGATATCTTTATTTGGGGTGCGTTGTATGAACGCGTTGAGTATATTTATTTGGGACAGACCAATTATACAGCGCCACGTATTTTAAAAGAAACAAAACAAAAAAATTAAAATAGGGCCGTTAGTAGTAAGGGCAAAAATAAGCCACAAACTTAACGGTGAGGGCAAAATTTGCAGAAACTTAACGGTGGGGGCAATTTTAATCCTTTTCGCATACGTTAAGGGCAGTTTTGGCCCTTTTCCGAAAAGTTAATGGTTTATAAATATTGGGTTATCGGATTATCGGTTATTTAACGGTTTGCAAAATTTTTTTATTGAATTATCGGTTTGGTTGTCGGTTTTGTACATTTTCTTATTGGTTAAACTGATAGCCCAATAAGATTTTTAAATTTATTGTATTGCGCTTATGTGCATAAAAGTAGTATACTTAATTACTATTAGTTGGAACTTGGAAACCTCAAACTCTAGTCTTTTTTTACTTGTGTAGCTTTCAAGTCTCCCCATCCATTTCAACCACCGATTTACTATTTCACTCGTTGCCTCCTCCATTAGTTTATAAAATAATGAATTATATTTGAACCTATTGTTGGTTGCTTTTTTGAATATGGCGAATGCTATAAGAGGCATTTGAATTCGCTGTGAAAATAAAGCCGATTTTGTATTGGATGCAATCGTTTATGAAGTTTTTTTTTAACACTTGTTAGACCTAAATTTCTTAATGGTTAAACTGAAAACCGATAACCGATAGTTTATTGATTCGGTTATTGATTTAGCACTTTTAAAAACCGAAAACCGATAGTCCAAACCGATAAGGTGCAAAATCGAACCGACCGATAAACACCCCCTAGTCTAAAAAAATGGGTCAGATTTATTGTACATTTTCACTGTTTGAGGTTTGACTTTTCGGATTTGTACAATCTTTTGGATTTCTTTTTTTAACTTTAGTCCTATAATCTTTACTCAGTCTTCCAAAGAATTTATTTCTCCGTACATTCAAATACATATTCAACCTAGTTAGTTGCTTTGACAAAAATATTTATCAAATTGCAAGCGTCTAACTTAACTTTCGACCACCTGCATGATTTAACTAACCCAGAAAATATGGGCGAAATGTTAATCAGCTGAATATCTAATTTTGCGTCTCCCACAAGTTTGAGCTACAATACACATCTCCCAACCTCAAGTTATTCAACAATTTTTCACATTCACTTCATGCTTCTTCAATGCGATCGCTGCTCGCAATCAAGTCCACACGCACTGCTAACATGCTATGTCCACCATAATCAAAATGTGTGCAAACCCAGAGGAAATTAAGGAATATTAAAAACCAAAGCAATCAGAAACTGCAATGACAAGACGTACCAAAACAGCATGACATGTTTATCAGAGCCCAAAACTAATATGCATCGATCGGCCATAGAATGAGGATATTAGGTCAAGATACTCAGCTCAGAAGGTTTCAGTACATACAACATCATAACAAACTCGAGTTTCACAAATTACAGAGAGAAGAAAGAGAGAAGTCTGACAAAAACCCAACACAATCACTCAGTTTATCAAATGCCATGAAGCATCATTGTACAACCAGTTGCACCAACTGGAAACAGTACTCTACGCACTGGAAACTTGAACGCTGTCTACCTCCTTGAAAATAAGCAACATCACTGCAGATGTGAAAGAAAACAGCAAATAAGCAAAATATCTTTGAAGGAGAAAGTAGGCCCTGCCAACACATGAACCACTTTAGCTACCCAGAACGTGAAAAGACCCAAGTCTTAACAAGAAAATCACATATATGATGAAACTAGACACCTGTGCCATAGTAACCTAGCATGATAATATGGAAAAAACTGATAACAACCCACCTCCCCTGTACTTGCTAACCTTGCATGATAACAAGGAAAAAAATCGATAACTTCCCACCTCAGCATTTGGTTCTAATCAAAAATACCAAAAATTTGCAAGCTAGATAAACCTTCACGCTCAACTTTGACCTACCTGCTGTGGCTGCTGATAATTTGCATATCCTGGGTAATTCCCATAATACATATTAGGGTCCTGAGCAGGTGGAGCATATCCATAAGCCTCATATCCTTGGCCATAACCATAATACGGCGCACCACCCCATTGAGCCTGGTCAGGCTACACAGAAATTCAAGTTAAACAGCAGTTAATTTATCTGAGTTTAAAAGTACAAGATACACAAACAAAACCTGTTTGCTAGAGGGGCTACGCCCCCAAGAAAGCCGAATGCTTTGTCCTCCCAGTTGTGTGCCATTCAAGCTTGACAAAGCCTGCTCAGCAGAAGGTCTAGAAATGGCATACCATAGAATATGAGAAAAGAGCATGGAGAAGAAATCTAAAGGGAGACGCCTTAAATGCACATCTGACATTACCTACTACCAAACTGAACAAAGCCACAGCGCTTCCCAGCAACTATCTTCACATGAACCAATTCACCATACGGGGAGAACATCTGCCGCAAATGATCCTCTGTAACACTGGGATCCAAACCACCAACAAATATCTGTGCATATGAATGTGTAAGAGTTAGAAGAGCACACACAAGGAAAAAAACTTTACATCAAAACAAGCTACCCACAGTTGTATTATTGGGGTCACTTTCGCCTTGAGTTCCTTGAGGACTTTGATAGGTAGCTGCAATGATAAAAGGATGTGAAAAGTAGAAATGCAGTCATCAAAAAGTGCTAGCATTTAAGGTCAGAAATTTATGACTCCAGCATCTAAAGGGAAAAGGATAGTAACACAAAAGATTAAAAGAAGAAACAAAGAAAGGATAAATGAGAATCCATCGACCTAAGCTTTATAAACGTTGGAAATGATACTTATAAAACAGAAAATATCAAAAAACGAACACTTGATAGCATTCCAACACATTATAACAGCCACTTGACAATTCCACTCACCACTTATTTGACCAGAAAAACCCTGAGCAGAAAAATCAACGAACACATTTAAACAAAGAGAAAGCGCAAAATACTATCACAAGCATCATCCCAAGGGCCCTAGGCCCTCTTGAACAAAAAATAAGAGACGAAATCAAGAGATTACCCTTTAATGAGAACACGTATGAACAGACATTACTTTATGCACGTTAATGCATGCCCATTGAAAGTCATAGATGCAAAAAGTAAGTGAAATGTGCCCTTGTTAAAAATTGCTAAGAATGTTCGCAGTGTGCTGGGCTGAAGGAGATCGAGAACCGTTCTTAAAACAGTTGAACAGCACTACTAACTTTAGATAGCCAACCATCCCTTCTAACCCTTAAATGCCAAAATTGAACAATGAAAGATCAACTGAGTACACCATGATCCATACTTTTTTCATGGTATTCTAATACATAATATCAAGTATAAACAGAACACATCTTCACACAACACCAACGAAAAGCTCAAAGATGGAAGACATCTGCACAGGAGCTAATCTATATACATTCCTGTAAAAAACCAACACTTCTACGTATCGATACTATAACATCTATGCACCTTATGCTTGGATAAAGTGTTCCAACTTCTGTACTGAATGGCCATTTTGATCCACAAGTTTCAACTTACCTTTTCCAACTTCACGTCAGCAGCCCTTTGCCCGTTGATTGTCTACACCATTCCAGTATTTTGGAAAGAAAAGATCACAACTTGCAGAGTCTTTCATTTTGTCACTATATCACTAAAGATTATTTTCAAATGACCAATTGAACAAGGACTTTATATTAGATAGTTGAAGCTTAATCGTTGAAAAGAAGAACACGGATTTGTAAATATGGCAGCCTTTGTGCTGGTAATCTATAAAATTGTACCTCTCTTAGGGAAAAAAAACAACTGAACAACTCGGTAAATGAACGTCAATGAATAATAATTGGCAGGAAAGAGAACACTGTGACAAAAGTATTATTAGAACTGAAAAGATAGAATCACCTCACGACATTAACCAAAGGCATACCATCCGGAGAATAAAACTAATGATAAACTGTTTTCTTTTTCTTTTTTTTTTAGCATCCCCTAAATGATTTATCAGTATTACATACTTTGACCTACGAAAAAAAGGTGCTCAGAGATTAATTTGAGTTCCCAGAATTTGTAGCATACACCATTAACACAGACAGCTGTGATCGTGACACGCAAAGAAAGGAAAAGAACGGAAACAGCTTGCTGTAGCATTATTTAAAAGGTGCGAGAGAGTGATCCTAACTGAAATAACAAGGCTAGCTGAGGAATAAAATAAACTGGAAACTGAAGGAAGGAAATTTAAATTTTGATAGAACTGGAAGTAAAATTATTAAGGCTTGTAATAGTAATTCAGGAACTGGAAATTAACTGAATGTAGCAAAGATGCCACAAGAATATGAAGTAAGGAAGTGTGACATAAACAAATCAACTGACCTAAAATGAGGCCACGCACTAAAGTGGAATCATTTCAGCTGAAATCAGTTCCAGGCCCCCATATGAGAGCCTCTCTGTTTCCTGCTTTGAGACAATACGAGTTTTATAAGTTTGTGCACATTTTGAAAGAATTAAATGCCCCCAAGTTTAGAAAGTTAAGTACTGGAAGAAAAGGATTTTAAAGATTCTGGTTCTTCAAGTGCAAAGCTGAAAGAACAATCAACTTATAGACTCCACGTCAACAAATTTATGTCATCACTGGAGCTAAATATCAGGAACACAGACAACAATCAGTACAGTATTAACTACAAACAACATTTAGAAAACTTCCACCTCCAACATAGCACATGAAAGGGTGGATAGCCATACCTTTCTGTGGGGTACCCACTGGTTTCTTGTTTGCAGCAGGGCCAATTCTCATGGGCCTTGTTGAACAGAGGACACCATTCATTTCAGTCATAGCACGCAGTTGTTCACTCTCGTCAGCAAACTTGACAAATCCATAGCCCTTGGAACGGCCAGTGATCCTGTCTGTTACAACTTTTGCACCTTTTACTGATGAATACACAGCTTTGAACGTCTCTTGTAGCACATAATCTGTCACATCAGCAGCCAAATCACCAACAAATACAGTGTGGTCAGGTGAATCATCTCGCCTCTCACCGGCACCAAGAGAGGCCCAGTTCATACGGAAATTCTGTTCTGCATTTGGCATCAAGGTGCCATTATACGACTGTAAGATAGTTTCTGCAGCTGCATGACTCCTGAACTCAAGGAATCCATAACCTTCAGACTGCCCAGTTTGCTTGTTCCTAATGACCTTTGCAGAAACAAGCTGCACACACGATGATGAAACCGTTATTAGAGTACAAAACAAAAGGCCAATATAGTGATACACTAAGGAAATATTAAGCTTTAAAATTGTTTGTCAGTCAAATTTTATATACTCCACGACATCTTGTACAATTTCTCACCAATATTCTGACTTTTCCTAAGCTTTGATATCGGATCCCCCTGCTCTTCTACTAACCACCTAAGCCACTTAAAATAAATGGCAACCAAATGCAAAATGAAATTTGATAATAAGGCGGTCTTCCTAGGTCAATCTACTCCACATACAAATGCAATCAGATAATCAGTTGAACCAATTTTTAACTACCATCTACAGGAAAAAAGAAACTGATAAAAGATGTCGCTACGAATTATGAGGAATGCATCATAAATAAGATTTCTTTTTTTAATGTCAAAAACAAGTGAATCATTTTTCCTCACCGCCTAAGAAACCGCTATTTTCTATCTGTCAATGTCCGACAATCCCCTGATAGCCCATCGCGCATGGTTCTAAACTTGGTGGATAACGAGCCAACCCATCTACCCTTCTCCATTGAAATACCAGACTTTTATATATGGCACAATTCGAACATGTAACATTCGCCTAACCCAACCACACATCACAAGCTGGCAATCTTCTATAATTATTAATCCTTTATTCCAACAACAAATCTTCAAGAAAAAAAAGGCAAACAGTTACATAAATTTCAAGAATACACACAAAACCAAGGCAGAATCTGAGTGATTTAATAAATTACCTCATTTGTATGATAAAAACAAGTGGAGAGATAATTCTCATCCATCCAATACTGCAAATCCCCAATCCAAAGGGACCGAACCTCACCGGTGGGGCTAGGGTTAGTCGCAGCGTACTGTTGTGATGGCTGCTGCTGCTGAGCCCAACCAGGTTGAGCCTGAGGTTGAAATTGGGGCTGTTGTACAGGTGGCATCATCCATTGTTGTTGTTGTTGGGTCGGTGCAGCCTGTTGCTGTTGTGTGTACTGCTGCTGATCCATTGATAAAGGAGCCATTGGTGGCTGAGCAACTCCATTTTGGGGCATCATTTTTGGAAAATTGAAATGGAAAAAGAAACCCTAGGTATGAAGAAAGAGGAATGCGGGTTGGATTGAAATGAACCAAGCCGAGAAAGAAAGATAAGGTTCTCGCCGAAAGGGAGGGTCTTGGAAGAGCACGTGGCCTTTATAAGGTAAACTTTTTGTTTTGTAGCCTATTTAGGTTTTTAGCCACTTTTGAAAAATTAGTATGTGGTGGTGTACTAATTTATTTTCAAACCATAAGGGTTAAACTTATGTAGATGTCGAATAGGGATAGATATAAGACTGCGAAAAAGAAAGTGAAGTTGGCGATTACGAACGTTAAAACGGTAGCTTTTGAATGTTTTTATGAAGAATTAGAGGACAAAAGTGGAGAAAAGAAGTTGTAGGCTCGCTAATGTAAGAGAGAGGCGGTCACGTGACCTAAACCAAGTGAAGTGCATTAAAAACGAGGATGGCACGGTATTGGTAGAAGAGGCTCGCATTAAACGGAGATGGCAAGAATACTTCCATAATCTCTTAAATGAATAGAGGGACACGAATATTGTGTTGGATCATTTAGAGCACTGCAAAAGCTGCCGTGATTTTAGATATTGTAGGTTTATAGAATTTGAAGAGGTTTCGTTTGGATGGTTGTTACCCATCGTTTCATAATGTATTGTATTGTATCGTACTGTATCGTATTGTGTTCTATAGTGTTTGGATAGGTTGTATTGTTTACCGTGGTTTAATAAGTGAATATAAGGTAAAGGGTAAAACAAAAATATTAAATAATAAGTGAAGGCATGATGGGAAATAAAATCAAGTAATAACGCGATCCCACCAAATCGGTCGTTACATAAAGTGATAGTTTTCATGGTTATATAACCATGGATTTAACGATACAATACAATAGTAATTAGAGTAACAATCAAAACAAACGTCATACCCATAATAACAATACAGTACCATACAATGGGTTACAACCATCAAAACAAGATGAAGAAGACACTCCACAAGATGAGAGGGGGAAGAGATACCGGGCCTGACGAGATCCCAGTATAATTTTGGAAGACCGCATGCAGAGTAGGTATGAAGTGGCTAACAGGGTTGTTCAAGGTTATCCTTAAGAAGGCTAAAGTGCTCGAATAGTGAAGGTGGAGTATCATGGTCCCATTGTATAAGAACAAGGGTGATATTCAGCATTGCAACAACTACAGGGATATCAAACTACTAAGTCATACTATGAAGGTTTGAGATGGTGGTTTAGAAGAAGATGAGGAGGGGCATAACTATCTCCGAGAAATAAGTTGGGTTTATGCTTGGGCGATCGACTACGAAAGCCATCCATCTTCTAAAGAGGTTGGTTGAGCAATACATGGATAAGAAAAATAACTTATATATAGTGTTCATTGATCTAGAGAAAGTTTATGACAAAGTCCCGATGGAGGTTTGTGTGGAAATGCTTGGAAGCTAAAGGTGTACATATGGCATACATCAGAGCGATTAAAGACATGTACGATGGAGCCAAGGCCTGAGTGAGAACAGTAGGAGGAGGTACGGCTCACTTCCCAGTTGAGATGGGTCGCATCAAGGGTCAACGCCTGTCAATTTTTGTGTTGCTCTGGTGATAGATGAATTAACGCGGAGTATTCAATTGGGTGTCATGGTGTATGCTATTTGCAGATGATGTTTTGGTTGACGAGACTCCCGGTAGAGTTAATACTACACTAGAGGTTTGGAGGCAGACTCTAGATTCCAAAGCTTTTAGGCTGAGTAGGACGAAAACAGAGTACATGAAGGGTACGTTCAGTGATCCATCTCATGAGTCCGAGGTGGAAGTGATGCTTGATACACAGGACATCCCTAATAAGGGAAGCTTCAAGTATCTTGGTTCAATCATCCAAGGTAATGGAGAAATTAATGATGATATCTCACATTGTATGAGGGCGGGATGGATAATGTGGAGGCTCGCTTTCAAAGTCTCATGCGATAAGAAAGTGCCACCTGGTATTTTTTATTCACCTAGGTTATTTTTAGTTTCTATCTCAGTATTTGCTCTGTCTTTTTACACTATATATCCATGAAATTCAAAATATTTACAAGCCCTACCCATTAAAAATCACACAACCCATGAAATTAAAAATATTTACTCAACTACCCATTTATTACTATATACCTTATGACACCTTTAACGTATACTGCATAAATAATAGTATACACGTCTAGATATGGGTGTATACCTTTAAGGTATATTGTATAACTAATAATATACAAGTCTAAATTGGTAGAGCATGTAAATAGTTTATGTGTAAAGCTTGTAAATATGAAACTTATGGGTAAAGGTGGGTAAATATTTTAATTTTGATGGGTATTTTCGTAAACCTCCCTAGTTTTTTTTTTTTTTTTTTTTTTTTGTTTTAATCTTGTTTTCTCTTATTAAACATATTTACAGATAAGAGAAAACAAGATAAACTAGGTGGAGAGTGACATGTACGCATACCTTACCCCCACCAAGATGGAGAGGTTGTTTCTAATAAGAGAAAACAAGATAACATTATGGTGTGGGTAAACAGGATAAACCTCCCTATCAGAAACAACCTCTCCATCTTGGTGGGGGTAAGATATGCGTACATGTCACTCTCCCCATACCCCATTTGTGAGATATCAGTGGGTATATTGTTGTTGTTGTTGTTATTGTTATTGTTGAAGGGTTGAACTTATGTATTCAATCTCAAATTATGGTGTGGAGTTCACTTAATTTAGATTTATTAATTTGAAAATAAACTCAATTCAGATTAAAAGTGTGAAATTTGGCTCAATTTCAAACCCATTAGTTTGAAGAAAAAAATCAAAAGTTCACTTGCCATTTAAATGGAGAATGATAGAACAACAAGTCTATTGTCCAACAAGTTTAAACTCGTGCTCAACTGGCCCTTGAAAATAATTGATTATAAAAAAAGAAGTTGGTGACTAGAGATAACTCTCTTCAATTGTTCTATGAATGGAAAGGAGTAAGTTATTCGCTTATTATTTATTTGTTCATTTCCAGTTTACACGATTTCATGAGCCACTATAAATGTAATGCTTGTTAATCAACTAGGTTAATTTAGATTAGCTAACTAGAGTTTTGGGGTTGTTTACTCTAACCCAAATAGTAATTATTTTTTACCAAAATTTGCTACAAAAAAAAAAAAAAAAAAAAAAGCACCACGTGGACATACTCAATAATGTTATAAAACGCGCATCAAAAGATTATCATTTTTCCATATATTACTTGGACATAAGAAAAACAATTTCAGATAGCACAAGATTTTTGAACCAAAGCCCGGGAGACTCTTGGATATGTAAGTACTGCCTTTTTTTTTTTTTTGTTAAGCTGAATAGAATCACCACTCCTTATCTCGTCTACTCTTGCAAGAGGAGGTAAAGTGTTCCCTATTTCATTAAACACAATCCTTGTCCCCGATGGTATGTGGACATTGATTTAATTTTTTTTCTTCTTCAAAACTCTTGTTACCGACATATAAAACAATTCAAACAACATCAAGAAGCAAAATAAATCGCAATGTATATAATAAAATGAGAAACGACTAGGTGAAATATAAGGTGGATTGTAGGAAGAGTATATTAAGATGAAACATCGTATCATCATTTAGCAGATCAATATAAAAGCGTTTGGCATGCATAGCACCTCCCTTGCTGATATTTTGATATCTCCAACCTCTTGTGTCTCCTTAGCTAACAAAATATTTTCCTCCTATTCATTTGATTTACTAGTATATGGCTTCTAAGAGCCTGTTTGGCCAAGCTTCTAGGGAGTTAAAAGTGCTTATTTTTCTCCAAAAGTGCTTATTTTGAAAAATCGAGTTGTTTGGCCAAGCTTCTAGGAAAAAATAACTGCTTTTGAGAAGCAGCATAAGCTGTTTTTATGCTGTTGGGAAGAAGCTGAAAAAAGTAGCTTTTTCCTAAAAGTGCTTTTAAGTAAAACCAGAAGTTGTTTTTAAATCTATGATTCCAAAAATATCCTTACCAAAAATACTTATATACTTAATTACCCCTATATATTTTAACCTAATGATTATAATATATAAATAGTACATTACTTTTTTAATCACTATTTTTTCTATGTACACCTACATTACTGTTTTTAAATCTATGATTCCAAAAATATCCTTACCAAAAATACTTATATACTTAATTACCCCTATATATTTTAACCTAATGATTATAATATATAAATAGTACATTACTTTTTTAATCATTATTTTTTCTATGTACACCTACATTAATATTGTTACAAACTTTTAATCAAATAATATCTTTTTTTAAGGTATAGATCAAGAATATTCAATTATGAATACTGTATTTTGGAAAAATTTTACTAAATAAAAAAAATTAAATATAGTGTTTGAGAATAGATGTTTAAAATCATTCATCTAGTTAAATAACTGTAAAGTGAGTATTTAAATGTCCTTACTCGTAATTTAACACTCAAAAGTATTTTTTCAAAAGTTTGGCCAAACACAAATTACTACTCAGCTGTTGACAGAACTGATTCTCAGATGAGTTGGCCAAACACAAACTGCTTTTCTCCAAAAGTACTTTTACGAAAAGCACTTTTGAAAATAAGCACTTCTCAAATAAGCAGTTTTTAGAAGCTTGGCCAAACAGGCTCTAAATTGAAAGTTTTGAAAAATTATCATTGCTCATGTACTATGATATGAGAGATAATACTCCATAAACGATTCACGTCTCTTTTAAGACTAAAAGTCTTTTGAAAGTTGTTTCACTTAGTCGAAATAATATAAACATTTTAATTCTCACTTTTCATCAACTTAATTTTCTCAAATTGTAATTGTAGTATTACAAATCTATAGCCTAGGTGACGCAAATTATTGTGAAATAGTATTAGGAAGGTTTACGAAAATACCCATCAAAATCAAAATATTTACCCACTTTTACCCATAAGTTTCATATTTACAAGTCCTATCCATAAATTATTTACATGTCCTACCCATCTAGATTTGTATACTATTATTTATGCAGTATACCTTAAAGTTATACACCCATATCTAGACTTGTATACTATTATTTATGCAGTATACCTTAAAAGTATATACTCATGTGGTATAACAAAGATATACAATAATAAATAGGTAGGTTGGGTAAATATTTTTAATTTCATGGATAGTATAATTTTAAATGGGTTGAGCTTGTAAATAATTTGAATTTCATGGGTATATAGTGTAAAAAAACATAGTATTATAAACTATACTAGAATATGACAAGGTACAAGTAGGTAACTCACACACATTGGTTTCGTTAATAACCACCCCCATTCCACCATAAATGTGCGATTACCGCTTTTATATAAAAAGAGAAAGATGCAGAGTTACATAATGGATTTGGACATATCTGTTCCGCAATAGAAATCTCTGGCGGTCGATGCACTACTTTGATAGAGAAAAAAGAGAGGATGGGATCGTCGGATTTTAATGACGATTTAGAGAAATAAGAGGAGGGTTCGGCCGGAGTCTTTTCTCATTGCCACTCACATGGCTTCCTCATTCATTAATTGGACTCGATCACTAACTTCTGACTTGATGATCAAAGAAAGTATTTATTTTTAACCGTAGGAAAAAAGAATTGAGCGATTATATTTGATAGGAAGAAAAATAAATACATAAATGGGCCTTTCACAGAGTTTCAAGTGTCCACCCAAGTTTCAATCTTCCGCCGCGCTCTACCGAAAATGATGAAAAATATGATTAAAAAATTATCATTATTTTTGAAATATACTAAATAATAAAATATTACATTCGCTTATGAAAGAATTTGAGCCGACTGTGCCACAATTGACACGTTTCAATCAAATCACTGCACACACACAATACAATGTCTCACTCTCCCAGACCTGTAAGATGTAATTTATAGAACGAATTGGTGAAACAAGGAGAGTATCAATTTCCTCATTGGTGGTCAATTAATGGAACACTCCACATTTAGAAGGGGCAAACCCATAAAATTAAATTTTACCAATAAGCCAACAATAGAAATGTCTTAAATAGCAAGGGCATCTAAGCAAAAAGCCAAAGACAAATATAGTGTTTCCATACTTGCAGTACATTTCTTTAATTGCGGGGTGTTCTTTGTTATACGTTCGATTCAATTCAATTCATTCCCTCATTCTTTCTTCAGATTTCTTTGCAATAAATATATACAAACTACACACTACACAGCATATTAACAATAAACAAAAAACCAATACATAAGAAGGGGATACATAGAGTTTTAAAAAATTTCAAGAAGTGAGCAATGGGTTGCGAAAAAGGAGAAGAGTCTTTGTTATTCACTATTATGTGTATTATTGGTCTTCCTGTTGATGTTTATCTGAATGATGGTTCTGTTTATTCTGGTATTTTCCACTCTGCCTCTGTAGATGATGACTATGGTGAGTTTCTTTTTTTCATTTATTCAAGAACTTGTCATTTTCTTGAAAAGTTGAAATTTCCAATCTTGGGTAGTTGTTATTGAGGCCTTTTAGTTTGGACTAGATCAATTTTGGCATCTGATCTGGATGTTTTAGTTTCCAAATCTTGTTTTTAGGGGTCTTGTTGTAGGCCTTTTGATTTCAATCTATCGGAAACAACCTCTCTATTTCACTTGAGGTAGGGGTAAAGTCTGCGTGCACGTCACATTTCCCAGACCCCACTTGTGGAACCATACTGCGTATGTAGTTGTTGTGTTGCAGGCCTTTTGATTTTTCATTTCTCTATATTTGCTTTTCAAGTGAGGAATGTAAGAGTTGAAGTTCTTGATTCTGCGTGTTTTTATGGCTGACTAATTTGGGATTTAGGCTTAGTTGGTTGAGTTATTGATTGTTGCTTCTAGGGTATTCTAGTTCTATTATTACGTTGCCATCGGGTAAGTGTTTATCTTAGCTTATGATGTGTGGGTTATGCGCATGTCACGGGTCCAAGCCCCACCACGGACAATAACGTGGTATTTAAGTGGGGAAGGGTAGAGGGGCAAGCCTGCTATTATCGGGTTTCTAACCGTGCATGACAGGCCTTGGGGGTTTCTCAGTTATTAAAAATGAAGGTTTAGCTTAAAGTAAAGGTCTTGCAAGAGTTCTGATTAGTCTCTCTCTCTCTCTCTCTCTCTCTCTTTTTTTTTTTTTTTTTTTTGGTTTGGTATTTGGAATAGCTATTGTTTTGAAGAGAGCAAAGTTGATTAAGAAGGGTGGTCGAGAGGCAAATGTTGCAAGTGGAAGACTCATAGAGACACTCGTAATTCTGTCAGAAAATCTGGTCCAAGTTGTCGCAGAGGTATAATATTGGTGTTTTTGATTTTCTATGTAGTGCTGCTAGGCTGGTCTTCTTTTCCTATGCTTATACATGATCTTGCAGGGGGTTATGCTATCTGCTGATAGTATTCCACGACGTTTTGATGGGGATAATATAGGAACTATTTCTACTAGTATCACCCGTCCTCCTGAATACCCAAAGAAGGAGATGAAAGTAACAAATTCCAATGAGTCTATCGTGGATTCAGAAAAGGCTAGTAAAGAAAGGTTTGTGCTGGCGACACTTTTTATCAATTCACTGTTTGAAATGCCTCTTAACCTATTAACTTTTTCATGGAAATCTTCCTATTGTTCCACTAGACATGATTGTGTCTTGTTTGTCAGATTTTGCCATTAATTTATTGAAAGGTGAGTGTCCAAAGAGAGAGAAAGTAATATTTTTAAAGTAAACCTGGTTTAGTTTTCATTAATTATATCCTTATTTGTCATGGGCTGAGAAGTGAAGTAGATAGCTTGCTCATTCAAATGGGATTGTTTCTCCTGCCACATGGTCTTGTAGTTCAAAATTTGTATTTATCATAAATTTAATACGATTCTTAAACTTGATTGGTACGGTTTCCTCTTAATAGTGCAGTTTTCATTATTGTGTTCCATATAATTGTTGTTTGTAATTATAGTTAAATTTATTTTGCTTCAGCTCACACTGTAATTTTGCTTTGTGCTTAAACCTAGTAGAGGCTTAGGCGTTTTCAATCTTTTTGATATTGATAATATTGCTAATTTCTGTAGAGTGGCTGTAAAACAAAAAAATAGTGTATATAAGAGCGAATATTCGGCCTACAAGATGAAAGCCATAAAAAATTGGATGTTAAGTTTGAGTAGCCATACAAGATTGGACACAACAACAACAACATACCGAGTGTGATCCCACTTGTGGGGTCTGGGAAGGGTGAGGTGCATGCAGACCTTACCCTCCCTCCCTTGTGAAAGATTGGACACAATTGGACATAAATGATCACATTTGATAGAGGCTGTAATAACACGCATAATGAGAAAATGGGAGGTAATTACAGAGATGGTAAAGTAAACCTCTATGCACTAGTCTGTAGGTGCAACTTATGATGATGAAAGTGTTAAATTACCACGAGGTAAACCTAAATGACATGGAGGAGTATTGTCTGAAAAGACCTATTATCTCTAGGACTCAATGCGAATTTATCTGAGTTGATCACAATAGAAACGAATGAACCATATAGGTAATACCACTAGTTCGGATTAAGGTTTTAATTGTTATTATTACACTTATATCGACTCTGGTGTTTGGGAGATTTTCTTTTATTCTGTTAGAGATGTATCTCAGAGTGGCTAGTGTAGGGAGACGTATGAGACTTGGAGAATGTTTTAACTTTTGAGAATCTCTTGTTTACCTTAAAAGACACATTACACAGTTTCTGAATAAATAGGTAAGCGAAATGGTTATAGTCTTATAGAGGCTCCACAAGTCAACCCTGACAAGTTAGGCATTGGATAGTAGTCGATTGATTGACTGATCTGTATGCTTTTTCGACGTTGATCAAATTTTAAATGATCCTCATGATGGCCCGTGTCAATGTATTTATTTTTGTGTTTCCTGGCAGACACATACATTTCTGGAGGATTTTCTTTACTTTAAAAGGGGGTGTTGTTTCTTTAGCAAAATTTGGTAAAAAGTCAATTATGAGGTTTTCTTGCATAAGTTGCTCTCTAGATAAGCATATAACCATCTTAATATCCAAATTCTGTTAAATCAATGCAATGCCTAGCTGATGTTGGCAGTTCTTATCTGATGAAGAGTAATTTGAGGGAAAGGTCGTCCCAGTATTGGGTTTCTGGCCTTTCCCTCTTGAGATTATTATCTCAATTGGCAGAGCCTTAACTTTTTTCTTTTCTATGGTCAATCAAGCACTAACTTATCTATCCATTCATTCAATTATGGCAGACAGGTGCGAGATGGCTTAATCGATAAGCAAAGTGATTACAGAGAGAGTCATGAGTCTGTAGGGGAGAGAACTGTAAGTTAATTCTAACATGGGCTGACCATCTATTGGGAGATAAAAGGCTGTAATCAATTTGTTAATATTTGTTAGTTAACGTGCACTTATTTTTATTTCTTTTCATTTTATAGGTCCTTCAAGTTCGAGGCTCAAGCTCAAATTGTGAGTATTGATTCAATCCTTCAGTTCTTGCAGTAACCTACCAATTCATGTGGACCTCTTGGTGGGTAGCAAACAGATTAGGCAGTGTCTCGTTGACTGAGTTTAATGATGAATCATATTCAGTGTAATCGCTGCTTTCCATCACTTCTTAATTCTCTATAACCAATTAAAGATTGCTTTAAGAGAACTGAATAATGGACAAGAGGGGGTTGTCATCATGGAAGGGATTCTCTATGTAGTGTATATATCTTCCATAAACCAAAGAATGTCATTCATGAATGATATTATAATTTTTCACTTGCAGTGGATGTTTCTGTAAATCCAGCAAAAGTAAATGAGAGTGTGAACTTCAAAGCAAACTCGGAGTTGTCATCAAATGGCGTATCTTGTGGTAGTCCTCCCCTTCCCTCAGTCAAACTTGATGATCAGAATAATGAGAGGCACCGCCATGAGCAACAGAGTCAAAGCAAGCCTCCTTGTTTGGGCCCTACTTTCTCTGGTGCTCCAATTACCTCAGTCTCATGCGTCAGTTCGTCATCAACTCGTGCTGATTTGGTGCCTCCACGAAGTTCAAATCATAACGCTACTACTAAGGTAAAGTGAACTTAACAGTGACAGTTGTTGTAGGTGCATGATCGAATTTTTCCTTGTTCCATTTATCCAAATCATGTGACACTTC
Organism: Petunia secreta; assembly: GCA_029990175.1. Classification (NCBI taxonomy): domain Eukaryota; kingdom Viridiplantae; phylum Streptophyta; class Magnoliopsida; order Solanales; family Solanaceae; genus Petunia; species Petunia secreta. Next base: position 15,601,592 of record JARKIP010000013.1, on the reverse strand, counting down.
TTTCAGTTGTGTCAAACTTGTCGTGGTACTTGAGATATTGGAAATTCTTTTGCTTGTTACTCCTATATTACTCATTTTCTAACATGAATTGTGTCTATCGATTTCCTTTTCTCCAGGAGTCTAAGCTCAACCCTGGGGCGAGGATATTTTCTCCATCCACATTGCAGCATAGAACTGTTACCCCTCCTGTGATGCCAACAATGGGATACATGCCAGAATCCTGTCCTGTAGTGCCTGTCGCTACAGCAGAGCCTGAAGTTGAAATCACTCCTTATGCTCCTTATCCATCTGTGCCTGTTAAGTTTGTTCCCTATAATAATATGACAGCTGGAAATGGTAGCTTGGATGTACAATATGCTCAACCAGTAAGTGATTACATTTATTTGTCTACTTTGAAAATGCTGCTTGGGGTGCTTAAGTTTTCTGACAAATAGAGTAACTCTTTCCTTCTGAGTAATTGGGATTTATTTCACTGATTAGGCAATCTCTTTGGTTCATTGACACCATATTACTGTACCTGAAACAACCATTACATATTGACCATAGAAATTGTATCTTACTGACATAACCATAGCACACTTCCATGGGATGGTGTGTGGAGACCAGCCCTCCGGTTTGAATTGGAAGCAGACTTCTTTCACATGTCATTGATATATATTTAGGAACAATTAATTGATAAGTATGTCAATAAAAAGAAAAGGAAGAAAGGTCCATTAAAAATTCTTTCTAGGCAATGATTTCCTGTAAACATGTACCCGATATACTGTCTTTTGTGTAATGGAACAGCTAAGAGTAGAAGAAAACAATTGGGATTCCATTTTTAATATAGTACTATGCAGTTTACCAAAAAGGCTATGCTTTATTAATTAGGACGTTACCAGATGCCCTTTCAAGTTTATTGCTACAGTTTAACCTCAAACAAATTAGAACAATTCACATATATTATTCTATGTCCTCCTTGTATAGTCAATTGCTGCTATTTCGTTGCTGCTACGTGGTTTTCTGAAGCCTTTCTTTGGTAATATGTAGACTATTGGGTACATGGGAAGCAGAACTCAGCCAGCAAGGTATGCCGGGCAGTATCATCACCTTCAGGCTGCAACGGGTTATGCGCATCCAAATTCTCAAAATGTAAGGGAAATTAGTACGCCGCCGTCTTTCTGAAGCCATTCTTTTTAAGCTCTTGCCCTTAGTGGTGGAGAGTAGAAAAGAGATGTCGAGTCTTATCATGTTGGAGGCTGAGTCCTGTTAATTAACTGACGGCCGCAAGACAATAGCATGCCATCCTATTATTAGTTTCTGCTTGTATGACGGCTGAAGATGTTAATGTCACTTCTAAAATTCTTCACGTTTCAGGTTATGGTTGGACGGTTGGGACCACTTGTTTACATGCATCCTGTTTCTCATGTAAGATGAGCTACTATTTTTCTATGGGTAGCTTTTATTTGGATACAAAATATCTGATTGAGTAGATGTACAGTTAGCTGGATAGAGTTTCTTCAATTTTTTTTCTATTTCCTTGTGTGGAATTTGGAAGCCTGATCCTTTCTCTCTTTCATTTCTCCGATTTTCTTTTAGTGTGTGTTGCAATTTCCTGATTCTTTCTCTCTGTTAACTTGTCTAAAGGATGCCGTTCAGAGTGCAGTGGGGTTCTCTCAAGTATCCACACGTCCTCTATTGACTCCACATCAGGTCCATCCTCCTAAGCATCAAGGTATTGTTTCATGGCACATTTAATGGTATAACTTGAAGTTGTCCGACAGCCTATTAATATTGGTGGAATGCCTTAGATCTCAATGCAATTGTTACTAGTAGCTTCAGTAACTTATTTTGAGATGCCGGAAAACATAATGCTATTCAGTCTGTTTAAAATGTAATTATTGCTAGTAGTTGTACCTAATTATTATCTCAAAAGTCCAAGTTTGCACACCGGGATTTAAGGAGGAAGACTTTTAGCCGCTTTATCTCTATTCAAGGAAGATAACCAAAGTTGTAGACCTGCAGCAATGACATTAGTAGCAGATAGAATACATGGGGAGTTTAGAAGTTGTGCTGATACCTTAGCTGGTTCCATTTTTGTTTGACAGGTTTCCATATCGGGGCTATAATATGTTTGTTGAGTATGAACATGAACGTGTTTTCCTATTTGTCATTAGCTTGTGATTTCAACTAGATATGAATATCCATTTGTGACTAATTATACAATAATATTATCACTTGAATGTTGACATGATGTGGATTTGGATCAGTGTTAAAGGACTGTAATATTCACACTTCTCCCTAATATATTGCGTCCTGAAGTTGTCATTGCACGTTCTGTACAGTACTGAGTCACCATTTCACTGGCCCCATAACCTTGTAGAATCACTTGCTGCAGGGAATACAGCAGGACAAGCACTGCAGTTGTATATGACTCCCCCAGTTATAGCAGGGCTACAACAACCATTCCCAAGCATTCCTGTGACACAGTCGTCCTTTCCTGTTATACGGCCTATGCAAATCCCAGGATCCAATGGTTTTCCGCCTAACAAGTTCACATGAATATACTTCTGTAGTCAAAATGTGCTGCCCATTGAGATGCCTTTTCATTCTTCTCAATATCTGACAGGGTGATCTTTTTTAGAGTTTTCGGTCTTACAGTATAAGCAGGTTATTCTTTATCTGAGCGAGGCGTCAACATTGTATATTGAGTTACACAGGGAGAGTTGTTTTTGAAAGTAGAGGAAGATTCACTTAGGCGGTTCTTGTTTTGGTGGTAATACAAAGGAGATAGATTTTCAGCTATGAACTGCAGCAAAGCAAAATTTTGGGTGTCAAAATCGCATTTTTTGTATGTTTCATACAAGCTTGAATGTCGAAGACGATAAATTGGGATTGAGATTAATAGTGGCTTTAAATTCGATCCTTCCATATGTTTTGTTTTGATAAGTGGAGTGATAAATATATATAAGTGGTGCACTTGATATTTGAACTTGTACTTCTCTTATGTCTAGGAGAATCTAAAACGTATACTAAAAAAAAATTATTTCTACACTAGTAATATAATTCTGACGAAGGAGATTCAGTTGATCCCCTTTAATGCACTAGTCAGTGTCATTTAATGATTTTTAACATCGATGAAATGATTGTTAAGACATTGATGAAATAAAAAATCAGTCGTCCCTTTGAAGCCTGACTAGCAACAGAGAGTTGAGATTAACCAAAACGGAAATATGGTTGTATTCTTGTTGAAATGTAGCTATTTTACATAAAAGTCACATTGGATTCACTTTCCAATTGAAAGCTATGAAACAAGTTTGGGGTAGTTCAAATCTGAAATTTACAATATCGAGTGGCCACCTTTGCTCAGTTTGAATAAAACCTTGAGATTGCGACATGACATAAATACTCAATAGAGGTGCAAGCATTATAAATTAACAGATGCAGAAAGCGTCTAAGAATATGCAATATTTTAGTCTGAACTAATAAAATAAAAAGGAAGTTTTCTGAAATGCCAGAGCTGCTTCCTATTTTATGGTCTTTTTGCATCTGACATTTGACTATTTCCAAGGCGAGGACCAGCAACAATTTTGGAAGGTAGTTAAACTAAATCATTAGCACTATACAATCCGTCAGCTCTACAAGATGCGATATCAGAGATGAAATATGCCAATGTTCCTGCTACTGAACAAAAGTCTCCTGTTTACTGCTATCAGTTTCTGGATTGGTTACAGCATGACCGGATTCTTCAGCATGAAACAGCTGGTTCTCAATCGAATTTTCCTGCACAGCCTTCATGCAGACAATTTTTTCAGGAAATGCACACTTTAACTCCAGAACTCAAGATGATTATTGAAGTTTTGGTTACTTTACCTGTAAAAGTTCGGTCATCCTGCCACTCCCATAGTTCATCAATGGATTTGAAACAGATGTAGCCTGGGTATGAAGAGGGGGATTTGCTGATTCACTTGGTTCTGCCGAGGTAAAATGATTCATGTCACGTCGTTCTGGTATCACAGGGGTATTTGTTTTCGGTGACTGAGCAGATCCTTGAGATCCCTTGGTCACTTCAACAGGTATTGTTACGTTGGTTGATACCATTGGCTTCACCTCTTCCAGTTGCATATCCTTACCTCCCATGCTAAGAGAACCATCTTCTTTCTGTGCAGTACCTATGGCTACTTTGTCACTGACTTGAGTTTGTGAAGGATATGTTTCATGAGTTGGTACTGGTGGTGGAACCTGACTAGAGGTTACCGGTCCATCAGGTGGCAGCATAGCTAATGGTGCAACCATCTGGACCTCTCTCTCTCTTACAGACTCCGCATGAGAAGCATGTGATGAACCATGAGGACCTTGACTAGATCCTAATCCATTTGCTAAATTGACGGGTTGTAACACAACTGGAACAACTGTGCCTCTGGCACCAACTGGAGGGACTGAAGGATGCATTGTTATAGACGCCTGTTTGCTTTTTGAGGACCTAGATCCAAGAATAAGCGCTCCATTCTGCTCAGCTCTATGGCCATACACTTGAAGTTGGTTTTTAGCAGGAGGATGGACCACATTTCTTCTAATCATCTGAACATGTGGGGCTACATCATTTTCTGCTGTGACAGGGACAAAGTGTCCTGGCTTAAAAACAACACCCCTGTAATTCGTATTGGAGTCGCCAATCCTAACACTGAGCAAATAACCAGCATCAAATGCAGCCTCTACAACACCTGTAACAGCCTGACCTATCATCCCATCATTTGAATTATTTCTATCTACTTGTTGTGGTTGGATCTCTTGGACTAGCTCAAAACGCGGAGGAGCTTGAGGACGACCTACACGCTTTAGGCTAGGATCCTTACGAGGACGACCACGTCTTCGCTTCAAAGGAAGAGCAACAGGGGCACTGGAGCTGTCCCCTTGAATAGCTTGGTTCATTTTTGCGAAATCCGTATCGAATGTCTGCCTCTTTCGCTAGTCTTCAGAAGTACCTTCATCAGTCAGATTACTCTTTTAACTCAGGCAAGTTATAAAGAAAACAAATAAAGTACATTTGATCTTCCTGAAAGAGCAAACTGAGCAACCGATAGTGTTTTCGTTAGAACAGTACTTTGGGTTCATCTAGATGGATAAACGGAACATTCAGTATCAAGAAGAGGGCACAATTTCCAATGCCTCGCAGAAGTTGGGCCCATATAAGAAGTCGACTATAAAAAAGTTACGAACTAATTGACAGTTAGATGGTACAGATGGAAAATGGAACACAGGTCTTTGATACAAAAGCATCTACAGATTCTATAGAAGATAAAAAAAACAAAAAATAGATCAAAACTGTATCGATATCTTCAAAATAGCAGAACAAATATTACAAGAGGGAAGATGAAGATTAATAGCTCTACGGTGAATGTAGCCCCCTAAGACAAGCCAAATGGACACCAAATAGGACTTAGTTGATTAGGGAGAAAAGGGAGTAGAGCGATGAGTCAAACAAGGAAACTACTATCGGAGCATGGTTATTAATCAACTATAATAGCTTAGATACATTATTGATTTTCAGTGAAAGCCTGAAGTCCATCCATCCATATACTAAATTTATATATCATACAACACTACAATTACCACTCGATTTACCCAATATAAAATACTGCAAAATCATTCCCATAGAATCATTACCCACATCCGAAAACTTCACTTGTCAATCCAACACTAATAAAAGTTCCAGAAGTTCTAAAAGTTTTACAAAAATGAGAAAAATCAATCCACTTTCTCTAAGAAAGTGGCGTACGGTATGGTCCAGCTTGCGGGCAACTCGACTATTCCACCAGGTACCTACCTCTCAACAACATAGGCAAATAAAAGTTCTAGAAGTTCTAAAAGTTTTACAAAATGAGAAAAGTCAATCCGCTTTCTTTATAAAAAAAGGCTTACGGTTCACCTTGCGTGCAACTCGACAATTCCCCAGGTAGTAACCTGCTATCTCTCTCCAGCATAGATACCGGGTAACACTATCGATCAAGACGTAAGCAGATACGAAAAATTCAATCCTTAATGTGAGAAAATTTTTAGTCAAGCTTTTATACGTACATCATGCAACCACAAAAATAGTTGAGAATACATAACAACTATTTTGATCCATATAATTTTTATTTAAATGTTAGTTTGATTTAACAGATATACAAAACAACACAAATAACATAGAAATATAAGTATTAATAGAGTATAACAGAAGCAAAACTATTGAATTCTTCGAAAATTCTGGGAAAAAAAAAAACGTACCTCTAGTACTTTGCTACGAAGAAGGTTTAAGGAAAAAAAAAAAAAAGAAAGACTAGTGCTTAGGAGTAAATTGGGAAACCTAAGATTTTGTTGAGTAGATTTAGAGAATCGGATTTAGATAATTACGATGATTAATAAGAGTTATCTGCTGATGATTTTATTTTAGCGGGGATTAATAGAGAGTATCGGATATTGTAATTAACACGTGGCATTTTTAATGATAATTTTTTGTCCTTGGACTGTGAGGGGAAGATAGCATGACTAGGCTGTGATGCTTTGTTTGGTTACCAGCAATAGTATGAGGACGCGTGTTCTGCTTGACAAATGGGATCAAAGGGGGATATTTACCGAAATAGGACATTCTGGCGCCACTCTCACTTTTTGGCCCCATAAGAAATTTTAGCCACATTGTCAGGCGGGTGAAATCGCCCGAAGATAGCAAAGAACGCGAATGAAAGTCGCGTAAAGATAGTAAGTCGTGGCGGTCACCAGGCACAAGTACACAAGTCTGCTGTTGCCAGTGACTTTCACCCATGGTATCGAAAGGTTTAAAAGGTTGTAGTATCATATTCTAAGTGGTTGTACTTCAGGCGATCGTTAAAATTTAGTCCCTAAAACACAGAGCAAAGTCTTGGCAAGTGCACCTATGGTACCAAGCGTCAAAAGGTTATACCTTTCATGTAGGGGTATTCACTGTTTGGATAAAAACCGAACCAAATTGAAAATTGCACCGAACCGATAAAAAAACTGATATTTTGTTGGATATGGTTTGGTATGGTTTTGAATTTTCAGTAACCGAAAATATTTGGTTTGGTTTGTTTTTTAAAGAAAAAAAACCGAAAAATTAACCAAACCAAACCGACAATTATAAATATTAATTTTTGTAATTGTATACATTAATAAATTAATATTTTATATAAACTTTTAAGTATTTTATATATTTTCAAATTAGATTTATAAATTATACTACACTAAATATAAATGGAAATGGGCCTAAGCCTAACTAGTAACTACAAAGTAGTCATACCACCAAGTGATGTGGTGTAGCGGATGGGGTTACTCCTCCCTTAACCAGAGGTCTCGTGTTCAAGCCCCTGGGTTTGGAAAAATCACTCTTAGGGAGCGCTTCCCCCCCCCCCCCCGAATGGGATCCTACGCGGTGCGAATCCGGATTAGTCAGAGCTCCAATGAGGGTAGCAGACACCGGGTGGGAAACCCAAAAAAAAAAACTACAAAGTAGTCATAGTGTTGAGTCTGTGACCCAGTTAGTAACCCTTTATCCAACCCAAAAATATCTCATAAGAACTAATTCCTTGACCATGGATTTTGGGAAACCAAAAAAAAAAAAAAAAAAAAAAAAAACTACAAAGTAGTCATAGTATTGAGTCTGTGACCCGGTTAGTAACCCTTTATCCAACCCAAAAATATCTCATAAGAACTAATTCCTTGACCATGAATTTTGTAGATCCTTCAAGATTTAGGCTTACTCATGAGACATCATTTGTGGCACATACTAGTTTCTGGACCAGGATTCAAATCTTCTTTTATACGCAATGAGATATTTATTATTTTTTTTAGAAAGATACTTAGATTAGATATTGTGTGAGCTTTGTTATAAGGAACTCTTGATGCTCAAGGAGCATCATTCAACCCAATTCCCTTTGAATTCTGTCCAGAAGTAAGACGAGGTTCAGTTGCATGCTGCTCGAGGACATGAAAATCGTTGAGAAAATTGCTCGGCTCCCCACAAAATTAGATGTTCTGGACTGGAGTAAACGTGACAGTCTTGGAGAACCTGTACCTTTGGCGGTCTGAAGAATCAAGTCCAACAATTAATGGTGAACTAAACCTTAGCAGTTAGTGGTAAGTTGTTGTATGATTTGCAATTTGGCACACTACTGCTACTTTTTACATTAAAGCCATAGTTTTATGCACACTTATCTATCCCATGTTGTAACCAATATTCAACAATATTCCAGCTAGTCAATGATCAATTCCATATACAAATAAATACTATAATAGATCCAACAGTCATTGCTATTTGTAAAAAAAAAAAAAAAAAAAAAGACTAACCGTACCAAACCGAGATTAACCAAACTGATGGATATGAATTTTATTTGGTTTGGTTTAGTTTTAAAATTTTACAAACCGAATATAATGGTTTGGTTATGGTTTTAACCAATAACCACCCAAACCAAACCGTGAACACCCCTACTTTCATGTATGATACCCTGATTAAAGGTTGTAGTTCTACTGATCACCAAAATTTGGTCCCTAAAATACAGAGCAAGATCGTACTTTTCAATTGTTAAAAAAGTTTTATTAATGTTTGACCATTGTAGTTAAAGAAAAAAGCAGCTATTATTTATACATACTGGCATGTTTTACTTTTGGGCTATTTACAAATATATACAACCATAACACCAAAATTACAAAAAAATACCGACATTATTCCACTTTACAAAAAATACCAATATTTTTTTACACATTATATACAAAATCAACAAAACTAACAAATTAGGGTTCCTCATTCTTCCTACTGCCCCTCGCCCCCTCCAACTGCTACCACCCCAGGCGGCGGCGCCGCCTAGTCACCTACGACCGCCGCCATCCACCACCGATTTTTTTTTTTTTTTTGGTGTTTTGAATCTAAAAAAATGAAATACACATATAAACATTGATTTTTTTTTTTGAAATTAAAGTTAGAAAATACATATAAACAAAAATACATGTAAACACACAAAAAAATTGTGTTATACATACACTAAATACACACATACATACACGGATCTACAGATCTACAAACAAAACATATAAATTTATGTGTGTGACGTTTATTACTTGACATACACACAAAAATACATACAAAAAATACAAATAGATGCTTAGATATACACGTTCATACAGTGATATATACGTACATACACTTGTGCGCTGAAAAATATTACATGTATATACATGAACATACAGATACATACACTTGTATTTGAATGTATATATTCAAATGCGAAAAAGAAGAAGGAGAAGCAGATCTGAATTTGTATTTACAAAATACATATGTATACATAAAACACACATATATACACATACAAAATGGAAAAAAAAAAAAGAAAAAAAAAAGTGGAGAAGATCGGAAACGAGAGGAGTAGATCTGCTCCAGTTCGCCGCGGTGGAGCAACGCAGTGGCGGCGACCGGCGAGGGGGGTGGGGACGGCGGGAGGGTGGGGTGGATGGGTGAATGTGAGGAGAGAAAGAAAGAGGGAGAAGTTAGGGTTTTGGGTAGAGAGGGAAGAAAGAAAATGAAAAAATTGTATATTTTGTAAAATGTGAAAAGTGTTGGTATGTAGGGTAATTATTTAAAAGTATCGGTATTTTCTATAATTAAGTGGTTTAGTATGTCAATTAGCGTAAAAATATCTTTACTTTTTTTGATAAATATAGTGTCCGAGTCAGCTGCACACACATCTAGTATTTTATAACTTACTTTTTACGGGCTCATATATAAATTAGTTAAACTCACCAAAGCTTAGGCGGATACCCAAAAAAAAAAAGCGTCTTGGCCTCTTTTGAGACTTGAATCCACATCTCCCATGAATTGCATCCACTACCAGAAAATCAGGCAATTTTTTTACTGCCAAAAAAGAGAAATCGGTTGGAAATCACGAGTTTCCCATCAATTTCAGCCGGACAGGTGCGGTCGAAAAATAGTCGGTGGGAAAAATTATCCGACATTAAGCAGTCGGAAAGCGCTCGGAAGACATTCAAAACGATTTTCAAAATTGCTAATTTTCGATTGAATCGATCAGAATTTTTTTTGATTTGTAATCACAATTTTTTTTGACCAAATCGGTCGAAAACGTTCTTGTCATGATTTTTTTCCCAACTTTTTGACCGATTAGGTCGGAAATTAGCAAATTTGAGAATTTTTTAAATCAAATTTCCGACCAATTCGGTCGAAAATTTACTTAAAACTTACAACTTGAGCACTCATCACCTGTCAATTCAAAACAACGCGGCATCCAATAAACAACAGGCTTTTACCAGCCACAATTTCTTAAACACAAGTCTAAACAACATAAAAAAAACTTTTAACATATCAAACGACAGGTCTAACACAAGTCTAATTATTTTAACTATCAAACAAGTTTAACATAACAAAACACAAGCCTAAAACTTCAAACCGTAAATAAGTCTTGCAATCAAACATAAGTCCAAAACATCAACACTCTGCTACCTGTTTTCTCAGAATCAAACTCGGACAACGTAGGCTATTGACGTTTGGACTTTCCCTTGCCCTTTCTCTTTCTCGAGCACTTGTTGATTAAGTTCTTTATCATATTCTCCAACGTTTTGTAATTTGCTTCTAAAGCTTTACGATCTTCTTCGTGCACTTTCTTTAGCATTTTTACTTCATTACGCAACGAGTCTACTACCTCTTGAGGATGTGAAGAACTAGAAAAGTAAGTATTAGTCAAACCTGTTTTTAGTCGATCCAAGCAATATTGTGATTCAAGGCCATATGCACTGCCTTTCATGTACATTCTGTTACTCCGTTCAAACTTTTGTTTCCAAATCTTTCTTGCCTTTTGATTGCCACTGAATTATCCGAAATATAGGTGCCATCCCATGAATTGCGTACTAAATTCATCATGTAGGCACAGTGGGGTATGTTGGGGTTAGAGGTGGCTATGTTGGAACTTGAGATAAAATAAAGGAACGATAAATTTTAGGATGGGTGGGGGTGTTCGGAAAAGAAGTTGGGGTGGAGTTTATTTCTTAAAATTGTGTTACGTTTTTCTGAATTTACGATATAAGAATGTTGGGGTCCGTTAGAAATAATAATATTTTTTAGCCAAAACTTAGATGGTGATAGTATATTAGACCTCAACTATTGACGGGTAGCATAATTAAGCCATTTCGGGTAGTTTGAGTGGCAATTTTGGCGCTTCGTCATCTTCTAAATTCCAACTACAACCCTGCATTAACTGAGAAAAATGTACTTATGCTACATACAACTATGGAACATTTGTTTCTTTGGTTCTTACAACTTGTACATGCATTCTAACAACGTTTTTATTCGAACTAAACTGAAATGAGAAAATTCAAAACTATGAACAAGCTAGCTACTTTGCCAACTGCCTCTCGCTATAATGGAATTGGTCTTTGTGACTCGGGAAGATTTTTAACATAAACTTCGTGCACCAACTTTACGTAGTCCTCAATTTTGTCAGCTACCCAGTCATCGGTTCTGATGGGAGGAAGAAACTTAACCGTTAGAGGAGCCGGTCTTATGTGCAAGCTGCCCTTCCTCCATGCTAGATGAGTGCCTGACATTACAATTGGAACAATAGGGCGTCGTGTTTGCAATGCCAAGTGTATAAACCCCTGCAACCAAAAGAACAACAATCTGTTACTTTGGCAAGAAATGAACTGATTTTGGAAAACAAACAGTTCAGCTTAATCCCACGAAAACTGGATACTAATGCCTTATGTATCCATTGACTTGAGCTACAGAGAAAAAGAGTGCATCTATTACAATGACTGGCAAATGGAGCATCTTTGTGGAATAGTGGGAATCTTGCCTTCTTAAATGGCAGCAATCGTCCGTTTTTGGACCTGGTGCCTTCCGGAAAAATTATCAAGGATAAATTATTTTTGACAACAGCATGAGCAGCCTGAAAAATATTTATTCAAAGGTCAGTCCCATATTAAACGGATAGATACGAGGACTAGGTGAAGGAAGAACAGACCTCTTTCATGGACTCGATAGCTGCAGCTGGATTAGAACGATCTATGCGTAGATGGTTTGCTAAAACATAGAGCTGCCCAATGAGCGGGTACCATATGATCTGCAAATAAAGTTCTAGCTGAGATGGGACCAAGTTTTCTCAACAAAATTCAATTATGACCAAAAACATTTCTATTAGCACAGCGACTACCATAAACAAACGAATTATGATGTATTGACAAACTATTAACAACTTTCAGTCGGTCAAATGTTTCATAAAGGTACCTCTTTTTTAGCAATGCCAACGGTGCCAGTTGGAGTCAACCACATCATGAGGAACATGTCAATAGGAGATGCATGGTTACTGATATAAATTGCTCTCTCGTCAGAATATTCAGCGCCTTCTATTGTTATAGTATTTCCCAATATCCACATCTGGATTAACAACCAGGAAACTTGTCAAAACAACTTTAAAATTCGAGTTATGTGAAACAAACATATGTGTTTCGCAAATAGTGAACTTAAAACTTTGCCAGCTTGCTCTAAGTAATCCTAGAAGCTATATGATCTTAGCAAATTTAACAATGTTCTTGGGCCACAAAAAGAATGTGACTGCGTCATTTTTCGACACTAACTTATTTGACAAGTGATGTTGCCTTCCTTTGTGGCCTATGACAAATCATTTGACAGCCTAATTATAACAGCTCATTTGATTCATTATCAATCATTCACACATTTTCAAGGTAGTAGTTGCTAATTGAAGCATGCACATGCAGAGGCAAAGTAAATTAACCTGACTAAGGAACATGTTTCCAAAATCTCATTCTAGTATGACAATGAAATCTAAAATGAATAGACACTACGTACAAGTAATGTTGGGAAGTCAATATGGTCCCATGCATTTGAACCAGCCAAGTACTAAATGTCCGTTCCATTGGGAAATGACACAGTGACATCAATCCTATCAATCCTTTACTATTAATTAATGTGACGTACATTTAAAATCTCATATCTGCTATGCCAAGAAAAGAGCCACAATATTGTGTTCGTAATATATAACAAGTAAAGAGACCAAAAAAAAAAAAAATAGATTCCAGAATATTAGACATAAAAAGTCATGAAAAAGAAGCATACCACCAATTTACCAGTGACATGTCCATAGATATTCCCCTGCCTAATCCTTTGATATGGCCAAGGCAAAAGCAGCAACATGACTATAGCCCAAATGAATGTAGTGAACATCATCACAACAGAGCAAGTTACAATCCTAATCCATGAAATTAACACAGTAACCCAACCATCATCATCAGCATATAACCCTGCTGTTCTTTGCTTCTGTCCCACTACCTCTTTAGCCACTGCTTTTGATGGTACACTAGAATCCAAAACCGAGCCAGCATCAAGATAGCTCCCAAATCTCCTGTTTCTTAAAAATCCACTAGCCAATCCAGCACTATCCATATATATCCCAGTGACAACAAAAACTCAAAGTAAAGAACCTGTGTACAGAATAAATATTAACAAGTTAGAACTTTCTGTTTGATTATACAAAAGAGAGTCTTATTACTATGATTGAACTATTGAGGGGAATCTTGAATTAATGTTCTATTCAGTTATTAAGACAACGACAGGAAAGCAAGCAAAGATGACAGCTTTGAAACGTAACACTTACTACTAGTACTAGTACATAAGTTTGTGGGAAGTCAATGACCATGAAAGAGCTAAGTTGTCACATATACCTATATAAGCTTAAATGTGTGTGAGTGGAAGTCTTGGGAAACTGAAAGATGGAGCAGAAGAAACTGATGGTTGTAAGTGGTAAAGACCAACCAATATAGAGACAGAGAACAAGAGGAAGACAGGGAGAGGAGGGAAGTTGGTGGATAGTGAAAAATATAAGAAAAGACGCAAGCAAAGACAAGCTGAGAAACCAAATGCCAAAATCAAGAAATACGTACTCATCACCATGAGTGTGGTTAGATGAATGTGATCCTGTTCTTAAATCTTTATTCTTTTTAAACTCTTTTTTATTGTTTTAGATTAAAAAATAATTTAATTTAAGATTTACGGTTACAAAAGATTTTTATAATTACACAAATATTATGGAATATTTAAACTATAAATTTCAAATATCATGCAGACTACAACCATATTGCATATATTATGACACGTTCACGACTAGAAATTTCAAGAAGTGTCATTTCTTTGTAAATTACTGATTGTTAAAATAGATTCATATAATGAGAGGAAGAGATTGTAACTAGCTAGGCTTCTTCATTCTGGAGTTTGGACCCTATGCAATCACGATTCAATTTAGTGTAGCCAGTAAACCAAAAATACATAACTAGCAAATATATCCACGACTAATATCGCCATGAATTTAAATTAGTCTAACTAGTAAAATAGTTTCCTATAAAATAAAAAGAGAAAAAGTCATAGAGAGACGTGTCTAGTACCTGTTGGCTCTAAAATACTGTCTCAATAACGTATGGTCTTGGTCTTTGTGGAAGATTTTCTTTATCTTATATACTATCTGGAAATTTATTTTTATATGAACAAAAAATTTCTATGACTTCAGCAATTCGGCCTCGTCTTTTTTGTCCTTGTTTCCCATATCTGTTTCGACTTTCGACTGTTGTAGGACCATAGTAGCTTTTTATTTATAATAATTATTATTAAATAGGACCATAGCTTTGTGGCACATTTTTTTGGCTTCATGGAATATACGGATGCGAATCCCTTTCGCTCTATAGGATAATAAGATTTGGCTCCCAAAAAATAAAAAAAACAAATGTATATCCCTATTTTCTACCCTTTCGAGGGGGATATGCCTCTGATTCTCTTATGGATTAAACAATACACTTCCAACTTTCTATTTCATATTTGTTCTCAGTAATGTTTTATATTATTAGAATAATTGTGTTGGCCTAAATCGGAATAAGACAACAAATCGAATTTGTTTTAGGTTTAACTGATAATTTATTTGTATCAAAGTGATATTTGAGCTAAGATCGGATTCGTGCTAGATGAAAACTTGTAAGAGTAAACTAGGCAAAGAATATGCTAATTATAAATAAGATAGAATGTAAAAAGTATAAGTCAAGTATTGTATTTCTCGATGCCTTGCTTGGTTACAAATGAGTCATATTTATAATTGAAGAAAAAAGAAAGTTATAGTCATGATAACTATGCTTTATGATTAACCATGTAAACTGATCTCTTCAATGCTATCTACGGATTTTAATTTTTTTTTTTAAAAAAGAGAGAGTGAAAAAAAAACTATGCTTTATGACCATTACTTCAAATTTGATCGTGGTCACCTCATGATCTTCTTCTTAAATGCCAGAGCAACGATCGACGGTTACAAAGACTAGGTCACGTTCAGTGAGGTATTGCACTTGCTCGGGGATCATTTGTTGAGATGATCTTTCCAAGCCTGACGCTTCAAACATGATTTTCCTCATTCCCCGAGATGACTTTCATAAGTGGAGAGCCGTGTTGCTTCTCCTCGTGGGTTTGCCTCGTGAAGTAGACTCATGTCAGGTCTCGCGTCCTTGCTCGAGGCCTCGGTAATTTTTTATCCAATATAGATAGTCCCCCTACTCCTCGAGTGGTTGCCAGACCTGTCGAGGACAATCACTCGAGGAGTGGAATGAATTTTAGGGGGGAGATCGACGTGGTTGTTTTTGTACCGTGAAATTTGAAAGCGGCGGTTGTCACTCCATATTCCCATCAATCATGTGTGGCGATCACTGATTGGGTGTGATTTCCTGTTTTGCCTTTCCCATGCAATTGTAATCATGGAGCCTTAACCTATATATAGTTATGTTTCTTCTTCTTCACACATCTTCTTGCTTTTAACGGTAGAAAACCCTTGAATTTTTTTTTGTTACCTAGGGAATCTTAAGAAATTTCCCAACAAAATACACCAATTTCTTCACTTCTCATGTTGACACCATGATTGTTGGTGGTGAACTAGTGAATATTCCTGAACAACTGAATGTAATCGTCCCTCCTGATTTGAACATGGAGGATGTACCTCACCCCAGTGGCTTAGATCAAGAACAGCGTCCAGCCATGGCTGAAGCTGCCGAGACAGTTGTGGTGGACGATGAGGTTTTCATCATGAGAGATGCTGGTGACGATGGACTCCTTTCAAACGATCTTGAACTTAAATCTCACCACGTTATACCTTCCAAGATCGATCTCTCGAAGGATTTCATCATTGTATACGTTACAATTTGTAATTATAAGTCAAGTTAACCTATTATATATTTAAAAAAAGCTATACACCTTTCATGCCATAAAAGTTGAAACCATTATCAAATGGCAGTGATTTGGTACATAACTGGATACTAAACTGGTTTTGAAACTTCTTCTCTTGAATCGTATTTGAATTGTCTTCTAAAAAAAATACTAGTACTATCGACGAAAAGACAATCTTGAAGAAGAGAAAATAAGGACAATGTTGTGGGAAGAGATGTCAATGAATTTAGGTAAAGTAAATGCCTGATTACGTCATATTTGAGCTTGCATGTTTAGACGTGCCTTTTCCATTTTAATTCTTGGTTATATCATGCTGTTCATAGTGTAATTTATTTTGGGCCGTTTCTTACAACAAAAAATTAATACATGGACAAACTATAATATCGTTACCATATATGAATTACGGATAATATATAATATACATCTCTATTGTATTGTATGTGTTATACGTACAATACCGCATTTGATTTGCAACCGAGTTATTTTTAGATTTAAATCATTCGTAAGTCTATTTGTAGGTTAATGTTAATAATTTGTAATTTGAGGCCTTATATGATTGAATATGCTCATCATTACCCATGATTCATTAAAAATTGATATGAATATATAGCATATGTTCTCTCATACATATTTTTTAAGTACTTTATTTAGTCGTGGGTGTATCAGAAACCTTTTGTGGGGTAAACCTTGTGTAGCTCTATTTTAAGGGTTTAACACACCAAAATAGAGAAATTATTTTCGATAAATCCACGACTAAATAAAGTACTTAAAAAACATGCATGAGAAAAACAAAAATAATATAGAGACTATACTCGAATATATCTTAATTATTAGAGTATCATTTTAATTTTTTTTTTAAAAAATTAGCTGCCTAAAAGCGCGAAATGCCAATTTCAGCTCTAAAAAATTGGCGCAAAAAACCAAAACCAAAATTCCCCAAATTTCATTTCATTTGCAAAAATCCCTCCAATTCACATTCAAATATACACTCTCACCCAAACATTTTCCCCCAAATTTCACATTCCAAATGGCAGATTTCGACCCACCATCTTTCTCTCTAGGGTTTGATTTCGATTCGGAGCCCCGGCCCACTGTGCTACCCAAACCTTCAGTGAGCTCAAAACCAATCCAAGAACCTGATGACGACGACGATTTTGAATCCCCACCACCGCCATTGGGCCCACAAGCTTCGGATCCACCTAGGAATCTGAAACGTCTCCGGCGTGGGCCCACTTCGAAATCGGAACCGGTGGCCCAAAAAAGAAAGGTTGGAGGAGAGGGTTTGTGTAATGTGGATGATGATATTGAAGACTTCTCTTCTCAAGATGATGAGCCCATTGGTAAAAAGACTCTGCCTTTTTTGTTGGGTTTTTTTAAATTTTAGCTATTTTTTTGCATTTTGGTGTTTTTTTAAGCGAAATTAGCAGATATAGCTGCCCACCTGACTGCTTTCAATATAAAATAGCTGCAAGATCTATAATTTCATGTAACCATGTATAATTATTGTTTAATTTAATGTATAGTATGTGTATAACAGTGTATAATTAGTTTATGACTTATGTATATTGGCTAGGAAAAAAAAAGTGATTTTGACTGGCTATTTGTGAAAAGATCCCTTTTTTAATATAACCAAGAAATCCCCGGGGGCTAATGGGTGGCTGATGAAATAATTTAACTATAATGACTTACATTTCGTCCCACTTGTGGGAGTATACTGGGTATGTTGTTGTATAATGACTTACATTTGTGTTAGCTTTTGCCCTCAAGACTCTGGTCTAGTGGTAATTAAGAGTGCAACAAATGATGTGTTAGTTAGGCGTACATCACCCATGCATCACGGATATAAGTACTGCCGTTGAGAAAAGTTAGGAGTTTAGGTGTAGAAGGATAGATGGGCAAGCTCATTATCTATTGAGTTTTGAACCTGTGCTGATTGCCTTTGGAGATTTCTTGGTTATCAAAAATATATACGTTTATGTTAGCTTGTCTAATTTCTTTTATTTTTGGGGGTTCTGTTGCTTCAGATATGCTACTGACACGTGGGTTCATAGGTTGATTTTGGTATTGTGTACTAGTAGCTAAAAAGCTTATAGTTTTTAGCATATGGGACTTCTGAGCATGTCTAAATTGAAGATCATGTTTTCAGTTCTGTAAGCTAGAACAAAATTGAGTGCTGAAGCTTAAATTAGACACTTGCAAAGTTAGGAAGGAACTTGGAGGTTGAGGAAAATGGATGAAGAGAAGACGATTTTATTTCAGTAATCTGCTATTGTGAAAAACAAGATTCTGAGATTAAGCTTGCTTTAGGAAAAAAACATTGCAGAGAAGTTTTGGTAAGAGTTTCTTTAGAATCCCAATGCACTAGTCTGTGTGCGCAACCCTATGATAATTGAATCTTAAAATTGACCAAATAAACCAAAATCACATGGATATATATTTCAATAGATTTACATTCTCTTAGAATAGATGCTAACTCAGAGCAGAACATTATGAAACAACAACATAAACTAAAATGTTAGAAATTAAGTAGTAGTAGTATTATATATTGTTACACCAACAATAGATTTGGTGTTAGGAGTCTCCTAATTGAGTTAGAGAATGTACATCAATCTAGGAATAAATGGGTAATATTTTTTTAGGTGGTAGTTGGCCAATATGCGTGCACTTCATCTATTCCATCTTGTATCTGCATCCTCTCACTAGTACAGAGCACTGGATAACTCTGTCCAACAAAGTTGATGCAGATGTGAAGAAATCTCCCAGCTTTTTTTGTCTTTACCCTAGGATCTCTATTTAACTTAGTGGTTACTTTGGTTACAAGGACTAGTTTGAAACTAAGAGAACCTCTTGTTTCATAGAGCTTTTAATTTTGCTTTAATATACAGAATATTTAGAATTGGAATGAACTGAGTCCTAGTATGGCGAAATGGATATCAAATATTCATATAGCCGACCCTAACTAGTTTGCAATTAAGTTATTTTGCAAGGAGAATGTGTGGTCACTTGGCCTTAAATGTACTAGAAGCATTATTTGTCTGTTTAGTGGACATTTTGCTGGGCTGTACATTTATAATTTCCTATCAGCTGCGTGCTTAAGAAATATGATCGGAAAAATACTCAATCCTTGTTAGCTTCTAACTAGGATTATAGGCTAATTTCGTATTTCAGTAAAACTATGCAGTCAGCGAGATCCCTGGGTCTAGTCTGATAAGTCGGGGTACAGATATATGGGTTTATTATTTGCTATAGATACATATATAAAATTTATTAATAACCCTTGTGCATTTTTAATATTTTTCATATCAGATCATCCAAAACAGTACAGTTCTGTCTGTAGCAGCTCAAAAATCTCATTACAGGGGCAAAGGGTATTATCCTCGCAATCAGCAAGCAGATGCATGGGAAGGAAGAATGGGGTTTCAAATGTTTCTTCCATTTCACAGAATATGGAAACTAGCACTAACAATTTCATCTTTCCAAAGCTAACTATTAGTCCATTGAGAAGGTTCCAGTTGATTGACTCTGATTCTGATGAGCCTTCCAAAAGTGAAGTCATGGAAAAAGAATTAGAACATGTAGATTCTCCTTTGGGTGATGGTCAACAGAATAATGGTGCAGAAAAAAATTGCCGGAGAGATGCAGGGCCTTCTGATGGAAAGTTGAAGACTAGAGATCTATGGGAAGACTTCTGTTTAGAGAAGACTTATAATATTCAGACACCTGCTCTGGATGAGGTTTGTGAAGAATATTTCAAATCAGTAAAAGGTGGAAATAGAACTCAGACTAATAACAGTGATTTAACTGAAAGTAACATGCAACAACGAGGCCCCCTTCTCCCTGCTCACCGTTACTTTTTCCATAAAGATCCACGAATCCAGAGGCTAGTTCGTGATCGTTTGCATAACTTTTTCCCCTTGGGTGCTGAGAACATTCCTGGACACAAGCAAAATGCATCAGTAATAGATTACATGTAATGTATTTGCCTTTTGCTTCTCTGTTAGTCTTTTTATCATGAATTTTGTGACTTATTTACCAAGGTATCTGTGCATGTTGTCTGCAGGGGCCAATTCGGTAATGAAGGAGGCTCTAGAAAGACTTCAGAGAAATCTGCTGCTGTGACAAACTCTAGAAAGAGCCGAAAGAATGTGAAGCAACCCAATTCTGTGGAAGAATCACAAGGATCCCAGAGATGGGTGACCCCTAAAAGCTGTGCTGGGATTCCAAAAGATGCCGGCAGGAGAAGGGTGCAGGCAGTTGGTAAATCAGCAGGTCATTGGTTCACGGCTGAAGATGGAAGGAAAGTAAGTTGATATTCAGTCTCAAGTATTTTGAGCAGGTCATTCACGTACTTGCTGAGCTTTTTTGGTTAAGTAGTTGCTGATTTCTACTGAAATTCAGGTAGAGTTTGCAATAGTTGGCATACTTGATGTCTCTAAACATAGTTGGGATATGGATGCCAGTGGGCAGATCAATATATTATACCCCATTCGCCAGGAACTGGAATACTAAGACATTTGTGTGCAGTCTGTAGTTAATTGGAACCTCTTTATTGCTCTTTTGAATTGATTCATGACAACCTATCTTCTGTGCATTAATCAAAGAGCTGATCTACTGCTTTTTATCAGGTTTATGTCGCCAAAAATGGGCAGGAGTTTACTGGTCAAAGCGCATATAGATGTTACAAAAAGGTACCCATTGCTTTTATTTTCTTCACTGCTACAGTTAGCAAGGATGTGAGCACTGAACTCTTTGTTCCTGTTTATGTCAATATCATTTTGGCTTGTCACGTCGTCATTGATAAAGTTTGATGCCTTTAAATATCTTTATACATTTGTGTCAGCTCGCTGTGTGATTACAAGTGACTGGGTTAGGCTGATCATTCTTTTATCACATGAAGTAATTTTTCTGGCGATTTAGCTTGTCTACCATCGAATTCAGTCTAGATGTTATCTGAAACTAGATGTTATGGTTAACATTTGTGGATCCTAAATTTAATCATCTGATGAAAGCGTATCATGTTTTACCCCCCTTTGCAGGAGAGTGGATCTGGGTTTAAAAAGACAGGAAAGAAGACTACTGCCAAAAGGAAAGCAGCTTCGAAGAAGAAGTAAAGCCCTTAAAGAAAAGAATATGTACTCCATGTATTTGCCATGTTCATGCTAATGTGTTGTGGAAAAAAATATTCAGATTTACCAAAGCTTTTATACTGACCTGTTTTCTACGACGAGAGAACAATAGTTTAGCCCTTCAAGCAAGTAGTATTCCATGAACAGTTTTGTTCAAAAATGTAAATATAGTACTAGTTGAGTCTCTTTTGAGTACCTGACATTATTATACGCTTCTTGAATTTCATAAACTTGGAACAAATTACTATCCAAGTTCAGTTAAAATAACGTTGTAAACAAATAAAATTACTACTAGTACAACATATGTATATGGAATGATGGATTATGGGAACATTTATGTAGAAAATGAGTAGCAATTTTGAAAAGTCATACGTCTTCAACTTTTAAGAAAAAATTGATTGACATTTGACATGTCTCTATTTCTTTATTCTTGCCACATACGGAGTATATGCTAATTGAGATCATTGTAGTTTTGTAATTAAGTTGCAGTTGAGTGATCGTGTCATATTTATTTCTTGAATCCTCTTAAAAGTTTCTCTAAAGGAAACTATATTTCTATTGGCAATTAATTTGGTTCAGACTAGCTAGATAACGTATAATTAAGCATTTGGTGTTGAATATATATTTGACAGTATTGAAATTTACACTGTTATCGCCATTCAAACATGATGATGACTTTATGTAAGTTGTTAAATATTATTTGCATCTCTTGAATTGGAAAACTGTATCCTGCATATTTATATACTCGTTGTAAATATAAAGGATACTTACTGTTAGACCCTAAGACTCGGTAAATTGTGGCACGGCATGGCTATGACGGGATTTGGGGTGTTGCTCCTAGTTGTAGCTAAATCCGGATTGAAAGCAACATGTTTGTGGACTGATTTGTCAAGGGCGGGCTTAAAATGACTTGGTTGGATCATGGCATTGATGAGCTGATTGGCAAACGGTGTTGGTGCAACGGCTAGGCAGCCTTGTGCCATTGCGGGTAATAAGATGACAACCGGGCAGCTTGTTGGGTGGCAAGCGAGCCAAGACGAGATAGACGATAATGTGGGCAATAGGGTGTCAAGACTTGGCGTCTTGAGGTCAAGGCAAGCAAGTGAGCTGAACGTAGTGCATGTCGTTTGGCTAAGGTTGGGGCTAAGTGTGCTAAAGCTAGGCAAAGTCGGCTGTGCAGTGAGCTAAAGTCGGCTGGACAAAGAGCAAGTGTCAGGCACATGTGCAGGGCACATGACCGGTTGGTTGAGCGCCTGGACATGATCAAAAGTGGGCTAAAAACGTGGCTGAGGTGGCCTAAAAGGGCGCTGGAAGTGCTGAAACATGGCCTACATGGCCTGCCTAGTTGGAATAACTCCCCTATCCACTTGTAAAGCCTTTGGCTGATTTCCCCCATTGTATTTAAAGTCTATTTCGTGTATTTTTTCATTGAGACAGATTTTACTTAGTTTTCTTAGGTGAAGAAAACATTGGCCTTGGTGGCTTTCCTTTGTATTTGGCATGAATAATATAAAGGTTGGGATTTTCCCGTACTTGTTGTCTCGTTTACTTTCTTGCCTTAACGTTTCAGTGTTGTGCATGATCTTTACTATATACACATTCAATTTTCTGCCCAAAACACTTAACCATTGCTGCCTATTTTCGAAACTAAGACAAACGACCCTAAATTATCGCTAGAGTGACAAACGGCTGAGCCTAGCGGACGGACTGCTTGGCTGCCGCACGGGGCAAGCCTCGGTGGTTTCAAGTGATCAAAATCACCCCTGTGACACTTACCATATTGGGAGTTGGAGCAAGGAATAAACAACAATTCTGAGAAACTAAAATGAATAGACTTTCTGATATTTGAGCAATTATGAATTAGTAGATGATTATCAAATGGCAGAAAAAATGCTGATCAGTAGTGTTGGTTAGTTTATATATTGTAATATGGACATTGGATTCCTCGAAATGAAATATGATAATAATAACGTGACATAGATTTGGCTGAATGCAAACCTTGTTGTTCTTTTCTAGATTTCTCTTCCTCTTTTGTCTAAAACAAAAATGGACCAACCAGAAAGGTATAATAATTAACCCATCGTCTCAGCGAATGGACGAAGAAGCTACAGTAGGTAGTAGATCCAAGTCTATTTTGTTTCTAGCAACATGGTTACGACTATTTGATCAAATTAGCTCTTCATGTGCTTTCTTTTTATTTTGCATCTATATTAGTCGTGTTTAGAAAGTTGGATTCTTACTTATTACTATGTTTTAAAGTAACTATAGTTGCAGGCTAATAAACGTGTTCACTATATAGTTATGTAATTAAGCTTATCTTTTATCTCCTATTAGCACAAATACATATAGGACTTCATCTCATTCTTTTTCTATTGGGGTTTAATTTGAAATCTATTAATTAATAACGACATAAAATCTTAAATACTTACTACTCCTTTTTTAATTGAAAAAAGTTTAGTACTAGTACATGAAAAGGATATATACAAGGAGGAGTGGGGGAGCACCCCAAGAGGGAACATGCAAAATTGAGTGCACGTGCTAATCACCTCGGATGCCTTTTCACCTTCAACTAAATCATTCATGCTCACCTTGCTAATTAAACTCTAAACCATTAATAAAGCACACACTCATCTACCAATTATTCTCTTTTATAATCCGACGATTAAGGGCATCTCCAACCTTGTGCACCATTTTTTGCACTAAAAATCTAAAATAGTGCATGCACCAAAATGGTGCAAACTAACTCCAACTCATTGCACTATTTTTTGCACCAAAAAAAATATTCTATTTATATTCTTCTCTCTCTTCTATATTATATTATTTTTTTACTCAAATTTTATATTTTAATTTCATAAAATAAATCTTTTCTTTTTTTATTTTTTACATATTTATCCATATAATTCATAATCCATTGTTATATATTTATTTAATAGCAAATTATTTTATACCATTAATTTTTAAATAATATAAATTGTAAGCAAATATTATACGTTATACATACTAATGGATAATTCAAATAAAAGTAAAATCATTGGTACAATAGAATTAAATAAATATTACATTACGGTAGAATTTATTTTAATTCTACATAAATATTCAACTTCCATGATTAGCACGTTGCTCTCATAAATGCTCTATTAATGCACTACGAAGTGCAAAATGAGATACTCCAAAATTAAGATGTAAAATTAATATTATAAAATTAACTCACAATTTTCATAAAAATAATGCACGAAAATTAATTATAAGACACTCCAAAATTAATATTATAAAATATTAGATAAAAAATTATTAGGTATATTAGGAATCTAAATGTTAAATTAAAATTTAAAATATGTTAAAATAAAAGTGTTATAAAAATAAATAAATAAAATAAAATATTAATGAATAGTAATGGTGTAGATGCATAGGCATATTAGAAATTTAAATGTAAAAATTAAAATTTATATATTAAATTAAAAGTGTTAAATAATAAAAAATAATAATAAAATAATGTTAAATAGTAATGGTGCAAGTGAATAGTGTTGCACCAAATTTGGTGCAACACTATTCATGCACCAAAATGAAGCAAAAAATAGTGCAAGGTTGGAGCTCCATTGCACCATTTTTTGCACCAAAATAACATTTGGTGCAAGAAATAGTGCGGAGATGGTCTAATAGTCTGTGTTTTGCATCTACCAAACGTATTACGTGTTAGCTGTGTTACGCTTCCATCACTTGATCAAACTTGATCGAATATGTAATTGCTATTCGTCACAAAAATTGTCAATTTATTATCCTCTTCACGTAAATATGATATATTTTTTAAGTAAAATTTAAACTTTTAGCGTGCATCTAACTCACACTATGCTTTTCACTTTTATCACTAAATATAGCCTCCAGACTACCCGTATTAGTATTCGGCAAACAAATTTTCAATTAATCGTTATTTCTTAATTTTTCTAGGTCGAGAATCTAATGAATGTATTAACCATTAATCACCTCGTGGATTCGAAATTTTAGCAATTTTCACCTTCCAAGTTAATATTAGATGTATTTGTAAGTTGAAACTAGATGTACATGCAATGAGGGCCCACTTAAAAAAAAAAAAAAAAAAAAACCTTAACCATAATGTAAGAAAAACATTCTTTTTGTTCATAATTCATCCAAGAAAAATAAAAAAGGTTTAACAGAATTGGTTTGATCAATTTTAAAATGTCAATGCTAACAAAAAAAAATTAAAAATATTTGAGATATTTCTCTTTAATTTTTACTAAAGATAAAATTAACACCAGTGGCGGATTTAGCCATCCAATTACGGGTTCAGTAGAATCCAATTACTTTTGCTTAACCCTATATTTGTGTTAAAAATTTCACTTAATATTTATAAATAAATTATGTAGAACCCAGTAACCAAGAAGGGTTATAGTTCGAAACTCATAAGCTTAAAATCCTAGATCCGCCACTGATTAACACAATTATCATGAGAAAAAACGTGATGAGAACAAACTAAATTACAGTATATAATCAAAGAGGATAAAATCCATTTTATATACTACGAATCATTTAAATTTCTTTTACACATAGACCTACTACATAACTTACGTGACAAATAATCATACTTTCATAATATCACCATGTATAACAACAATAATATATCTAGTGTTATCCCACAAATGAGGTATGAGGAGAAAGATATATATGGGAGAAAAATATGTATGCAGACTTTAATTATCTCTACCAGGTAGGGGTGGGCACAAACCAAACCAAACCGAAAAAACTAATTGAACTGATTTTTTTTTTTATTTGGTTTTCGATTTTTCGATTTTTGGTTTGGTTTTGGTTTGGAGTGGGCACAAACCCAATCAAACCGAATTATACATGCGCGCGTGCGCGCGCACACACACACACACATATATATATATATATATATATATAGAGAGAGAGAGAGAGAGAGAGAGAGAGAGAGAATCAGTAGTCCATGCAACCAGGTCTAATATAGGCCTTCTAACTTTGGGGAAAGTGCACGAAAGACACTTTTGCCACTGGTCTTTGGGCACAGGCCACTAATACCAAAATATTTAGTTTGTGGCCACTTTTGCTTAAAGAGATAGAAATTCAGTCCAGAGGCCGGATTGAAGTTCAGTCCTTAAAGATTGAACTTCAATCCAGGGCCATATGGACTGAAGTTCAGTCCAGTCCTTAAGATGAAACTTCAGTCCAGGGCCATATGGACTGAAGTTCTGAAGTTCAGTCCTTAGAGATGGAACTTCAGTCCAGAGGCCGTATGGACTGAAGTTCAGTTAATTATCAGAACTTAAGTCAATATTTATTTAGTAAAGGCCCAAAAATAGCCTCTAGTGCAAGACCAATAAAAATAGTGGCCTCAAACTAAATACCAGTGTTAAAAGTGGCTGCTGGGCAAAATTTTTACTCTAACTTTGTCAACTAAAATACCATTACTTAATATCATTGGATCTAAGGGGTCGTTCGGTTACTTAGTTAAAGGTTTAATACCCGCACAAAACTTCGCGCTAATTTATAGCAGCGTTCGGTTGGTTTTCTGTGAAATTTTAATACCCGCATAAAATCAGTGCAACGTTTGGTTGCGTTTTTGTATATTCCGCATTATTAATGCAGGAATCTATTATTTTATGCGGGGTAGAATGTGGTATTAATAATGTGGGTATTAGTCATGCATATATTATAACGTAGAGAATTATTTGTTGAATCACTAATATATTACAAATTAACGAACAATATTATTATTTAAAATATTTATTTACTTCTTAAATAAAATTTTAAAATATCCTTATTATTATGAGGGTTAATTTTGTCATTTTAAATTTTATATTATAACGTAGATAATTATTTGTTGAATCACTAATATATTACAAATTAACGAACAATATTATTATTTAAAATATTTATTTTTACTCCTTAAATAAAATTTTAAAATATCCTTATTATTATGAGGGTTAATTTTGTCATTTTAAATTTTAATATCTGCATGACTAATACCCACATTATTAAACCCCATATAACTAATACCCGCATTATCAATACCCACATTATTAATACACACATTATTAATACCTACATTACTAATACTTGCATTAATAGTTAATACCCGCATAAAATACTCCTGCAACCGAACGACACCCTAGGGGTCGTTCGGTTCCACTCATTAAACATTAATACCCGCGCAAAACTCTGCGTTAATTTAGCGCAGCGTTCGGTTGGTTTTCTGTGAAAATTTAATACCCGCATAAAATTAGTGCAACGTTTGGTTGCGTTTTTGTATATTCTGTATTATTAATACCCGCATTATTAATGCGGGAATCTATGTATTATTTTATGCGGGGTAGAAGGTGGTATTAATAATGTGGGTATTAATAATGCAGGTATTAAAATTTAAAATGATTAACCCCCGTAATAATAAGGATATTTTAAAATTTTATTTAAGAAATAAATAAATATTTTAAATAATAATATTTTTTGTTAATTTGTAATATATGAGTGATTCAACAAATAATCCCTACGTTATAATATATGCGTGGCTAATACTCACATTATTAAACCCCACATAACTAATACCCGCATTATCAATACCCACATTATTAATACACACATTACTAATACCCGCATTAATAGTTAATACCCGCGTAAAAGCAAAGGCAAACCGAACGACCCCTAAGTGTTTACTCCATATTTTAGTTTGCACCAGTACGTACTAAGTTCGATGGTCATGTCATTAATCTGAACTACTGCAAGATATGTTTAGCTATATTATTTTTATTTTCAACTACTAACTTTGTTGTTTCTGTTGTACTTATTCTTCTTCGCACATAAAATTGAAAAACACTAAGTATGCCATATTAGTTTGAATGTAAAAACCGAACTACTAAATCGAACTAGATCGATTTAAACTGAACATAATTCTTAAAAACCGAACCAAACTGAATTAATTTTGGTTCCTAATATTACAAACCGAAAATCGAAAAATTAAATCGAAATGTCCTAAATCGAATCGAACCGAACCGACCGAACGCTCACCCCTACTACCACCAGGTGGAGAAGCAAATTAGGCTAAAGCATGGAAGTGTGTTGTCATTAACAAACTTACTAAAATAGGAAAGCGAAAAATTTGGAGGACAAAGAAAGTGATTACACGCTCCCACTGTAGAGGGTTTCGTGGGGGCCATGCATAACGGCAGCCTGGCAATCCTTACTATCCTACAGTTTTTAACTACTTGTTCCAGTTTAGAACCATACGACATCGTAAAAGAACATAACCTCACCTCTGTACTCTTTTATGACAAAAAAATCCAAGATTTACTTGTTGTAATAATAAGTGACGTTGACCGTACATATAATCTACTTTTATACGTATACATCACACACACAATATACTCTTCTTTTCTCTCTTCTTTCACCTCAAAAAGAGATCATTGAACCCACCCCCCCTAAACCCCTCACCCCTAGGGTCCCCCAGCCAGTCCCCTACCCCCTCAATGACTCTACTCACTAATTCCCAGAAAAACAAGAAACCAAAGAGAGCTTATGAGTAATGGCTAAATCTGTGTATACAAAATGAAAGTTACTGCTAATGAACTTCCAACAATTAGCCCTTTACTTGATTCAGATCTTTTACATAAACCCTTTTGTTCTCTTAAACCACCTCGCCGGAAAATCAAGAACTCCGGCACCGGACTGAAGTTAAAGAAAGATATTGCTCCTACTAATGGGAAAAAGAGCAGACCTGAAACTCCTTTACTTAATTGGAAGTATAATAAAGAGGATGTAAATGACAATACCTTGGAGGATAAGTCCACGGTGGAAGTTGGTCGGAAATCTGGTCGAAAAAATAGGAACTTGGTTTCTGTTAGGAAGTTAGGTGCTGCATTATGGAGGATGCAGTTGCCTCAAGTGCCTAATAATTTACCTCAGAACTTACCATTTCAGGTAGTTCATTCAAGAATTTAAAAGATTGCAGCTTTAGTTTTTTTCCTTAATTTGGTCATTTTTGTATTGAATGATTATTGATTTTTGCAATCTGAATGATTTTAGTCGTTGTCGAATGGAGTCGAATTGATATTGATATAGATTATAGATGATTCATGTAGCCGACCTCAACTAGCTTAAGAGCACTCCGGTTCATTTATTTACTTTTACGTTGACCTCAGATATAGATTATTGAGGATTTATGTAGCTGACCTCAACTGGTTTGAGATAACTTGGTTTATTTATTTACTTACTTTGATTACATTGGCCTTGCATTTCCTTAAAATTTTGCGAAAGCAATTATGAATGTGTGAATAATAGACACTTTAATATCATTCTGAATGCTTTCACTTCTGCTTGCTTTAACTTTTGCATTTTCTTTTATTGGTAATTTTGATTGTCCTTCTGATTTTAGGACCATTACCATTTCCAAGTCTGTACTTCATTAACTTAGAGTCAAGGGCAACTTGGATAAGTGTTCTATTATTCTTAGATGCTGAAGTAAGCAACTTTTTTTTTTTCCAATTCTACTCCTTTCCTTTCTGCAGGCCGGTCATGTCGATGTTCCCTTTTATGATCATCATCACAGTAAACGGAATGATGCTCACATTAATGATTCAGTGCAGAGTCCTCGATCCGTCTCCGGTCCAAGAAATGACTTTTATCACAAGGTATGCTGGTGCTTTCTCAGGATGTTCTTTATGTTACTGTCTAATCCTGATAAACAGGATCTGTCTAATATCCTTTTTGTAAGTCCAAGAGTTATGGCGAGATAGGCCCTGTTTGGGTGGGCTTATTTTAAGTAGCTTAAAAGTAAAAAGTTACTTATAAGTCATTTTTGAGAAGTTACTTTTGGCTTCTTTTAAGCACAAAAGTGCTTATAAGTACTTTATTTTTTTAGTTACCATTTTGTGCTTATAAGTACTTTGTTGTTTTAGTTACCAAACACCCACTTTTTACTTAAAGGTATAAATATACTTTTAAGTAACTTTTTAAACTTACCCAAACGGGCTCTAGTCCTAAACAATGTAACAGGTGCTATAAACGAGACTTTCGTTGTATTAGGAAAATCTTATAGTTATAGAGAGTTAATGAATGCTTCAATATTTTTCTCTTTTTGGGTCATCGCGAACTCTTGGCCTTGATGTTTAGTTTATTCATGCTACTCCTTCATGGTTGTTCATCTCTTTGTTTTCATACTTGCTGATCTAACAAAGGGGTAATCTCTATATTCTGTAGCTAGAACCCTCATTCCATTATTCAAATTCTGCTATGGAGGGGGCAACAAAGTGGGATCCAGTTGGCTGGAAAATAGCTGAGGAAATAAAGGAGATTTACGGCCCTCAGAAGGTTCATGATAAACAGTCAAAAACTGCTGCAATGATTTCGACGCTTGAAGCAGAATTAGAGCAGGCTCGTGCCAGAATTCATCAACTTGAGATGGAGCGTCGATCATCAAAAAAGAAACTTGAGCAGTTTTTGAAAAAACTTAGCGAAGAGAAGACAGCATGGCGAAGTCGAGAGCATGAGAAAGTTCGTGCAATTATAGATGATATGAAAGCTGACTTGTCCAGAGAGAGGAAAAACCGACAAAGGCTGGAAATAGTTAATTCCAAGTTAGTTAATGAGTTGGCTGATGCCAAGTTATCAGCAAAGCGCTATTTGCAGGATTACGAAAAAGAAAGGAAAGGTAGAGAGTTGATAGAGGAAGTGTGTGAAGAATTAGCAAAGGAAATTGGAGAAGACAAGGCTGAAGTCGAGGCATTGAAAAGAGAGTCTCAGACACTCAGAGAGGAAGTAGATGATGAAAGAAAGATGTTGCAGATGGCTGAGGTTTGGCGTGAGGAACGGGTTCAGATGAAGCTAGTTGATGCTAAGGTGACAATGGAAGAGAAGTATTCCCAGATGAATAGACTAATTGCAGAGTTAGAGTCTTTTCTAAGTTCTCAAGGTGTGAACCCTGATGAGGAAGTGATCAAAAGAGCTGAGCAACTCCAACAGGCAGCTGCTTCAGTGGATATTCGCGATATCAGGGAATTCACTTATGAACCTCCAAACCCAGATGATATTTTCTCAGTGTTTGACGAAGTCAATTTTGCTGAAAATAATGAAAGGGAGATTGAACAATGTCCAGCATATAGTCCTGCTAGCCATCGCTCCAAAAGTTGCACCTTCAGTCCAGATGGTGGTGTATACAATAAAGACAACTACCACAGGCATTCTCATGCATATGTCAATCAGAGCGATGATTTAGAAGAAGAGGGAAGTGAGTGGGAAACAGTGAGCCATCTCGAGGAGCAAGGCTCTAGTTATTCTCCTGAAGGAAGCGTCTCTTCTATCAACAAGAACTGCAGACGCAGCACTGTTTCAAGAGGTGGAGCTGACTGGGAGGCAATTGGAGACGATGGGACACCGATTACAGAGATAAGTGAAGTATGTTCTGGGCCAGGTCGGCAACTTAAGAAGGTGACATCTATATCTAGGCTTTGGAAATCTAATGGAGACAATTACAAAAAGATATCAATAGAAGGCATACATGGGAGGCTATCAAATGGAAGGCTTTCTAATGGAGCCGTTCTTTCTCCAGGCCGTGGTTCAAGTAAAGGTGGATTTAGCCCCTCAGATGGGCAGTGGAGCTCATCAGACACAGGCAATCCACAGTTAACACGAGGGATGAAAGGGTGCATTGAATGGCCGCGTAACTCTCATAAGCACAGTTTAAAAGCAAAGCTGATGGAGGCAAGAATGGAGAGTCAGAAGGTCCAGTTGCGCCACGTATTGAAGCAGAAGATTTAGTGACTACAAGTTTTGAATGCGCTGATCATCCGTCTCCGCTGGTATATCAATAAACCTGAATCAGTAGTCCACATTCTTCTGAGACTGTATCTCCTCATTTTATGCTTTACCGAAACTTCTTGCTGATGTCGTTGTATCAATCCGATCCGTTTTATCAGAGCTATATAGTTGTTTCATGCAATCTGGAAGGTGCATTATTGGCCACTGATTAATTCTTTATACTGTATGTTATGTTGGCCAGTTATACATCATCCAACAGAAGTTTCAGTACGAGGAGAGAACAACTTTGCATAATTGAATTCCTTTCAATCCTTTGTTCTGCCTGAAATGATTGTCTTTCCCTATTTGCCTTCTTTTAAAGTGGATTGTTGAAAACTAAATAGAAAAATTAAAAAGGAAATAAATACATTTACATAATTCATGGAAAATTTTGCATTGCCCTCCAAGAGGGGAATTGCTTCTCCACCTAAGAATGTACATACTTCCCCTTTCTCATTTATTTTCATCTTGTAGAATGTCTTTTCTTTTCTTTTTATCATGCAGGACTTTTGAGGAAAAAAGAAAAAAGCTACTCTAGTACCTTTTCTGGAGCAATTGAAAAACTCTCTAAAAAAAACTTCCTATTCCAAATTTATGGATTGTCCTTTTCAATTCTACAAACTTTGGTACTTGATTTACCAAAAGCTGACAGTAAGCTGAACTGGTTGTTTTGATGTATTGCAAGGGTAAATGCAAGTAGTGTCGAGAGGGAATATTGGGGGATAGTTTTGCATCTTTCCAAGAGCATGTTTGGCCAAACTTCTAGGAGCCAAAAGTATTTGTTTTTTTTTTCCAAAAATACTTATTCTGAAAATTTGAGGTATTTGGCCAACCTTCTAGAGAAAAATAAGTACTTTTGAATGGCAACTAAAAGCGGAAGAAGCTGAAAAAATTAATTTTTTTAAAAAATAAGTGCTTTTGAATATTTGGGACGAGAATACATGTATCAGACTGTCATATTTAATTAAATTTCTATCATATATCAATTTTCGTAATTTAGTACTTTTTTCAAATATTGGTCATTAATAAATTAATAACAAAAGTACTTTTTTAAAATTTAGCCAAACTGCTAATCTTGCAAAGCACTTATTTAATAAAAAAAGCTTCTCAAAATAAGCTGATTATGACAACTTGGTCAAACAGGCTCTAAAACACAATGACTCAAATAAACCCATGAGGGCTGAGGCAGACTTTTGTCTTTTTGAACTAATGATTCCATCTTTTGGAAAAAAAATAATTTCATCTCTGTTCTTAAAGGTAAACGAGTTGACAAATTTAATTACAATCATAATAAGATGGAAATTTATTTGATGACCAAATAGAGAAGACCTTTTTTACAGATTAAAATACGAGTACAGTGGGTATTTCCACACAAGCTCACAAGATTTTTCCAAATACTATAAATATGTGAATATTATATCTGCAACACACAAATCCATGAGG
Organism: Petunia secreta; assembly: GCA_029990175.1. Classification (NCBI taxonomy): domain Eukaryota; kingdom Viridiplantae; phylum Streptophyta; class Magnoliopsida; order Solanales; family Solanaceae; genus Petunia; species Petunia secreta. The sequence goes on along the minus strand of JARKIP010000013.1, from coordinate 15,567,962 downwards.
ATAAAACATTTTTAATTGGTCGAGATGTTTAAAATTAATAAAAGAGAAAGATAGAATCCGATGCATTTGGTCCCCGGCCGCAGCATTAGCCCAATAATCTTTACTTATTTTGACTGTTCTTTCCTTTTCTAGACCCCTTTAACGTTACATATGCACGTTACAGGGATCAGGTATTTTATCTTTAATATATTCGTATATCTACACATGTACGTTACTGGAATCAAGGAATTAAAATAGTATTATAATTCAAAAAAAAAAAGAGCACCACTCCATCCGGTCCACAATAAGTGTCCATTTATATATCCGCCGCGGCATCTTTTTTCAATGTTGTAAGAAAAAGTAAAAAACAACATAATAAAAAGTGTGCAAAAGCCAAAATGACTACTTATTTTGGACCGAATGGAATATCAATTCTACACTATCTTTGTTTCGATTCATGCGGTAATATGAATTTGAAATTTAAAAATAACTTATTTCTTGAGTGACAATTTAAATTTTTCATAAGATAACAAGTTTCAAATTTATAAATTTCTTCTTTAAATTAGTACTCAATCAAATAAGTCTACATAAAAATATTATACTACACCCTCCTGTCCATTTTATTTGATCACTTTCCTTTTTTAAAAGTCAAATAATGTAAACTTTGACCAACATTTTGAGATATATTTCTTCACCATATTAATATGACAAGAATTGCAACTCGTAGTACTTTTCGTATAGTTTTTTAATATCTAAATTATAATTTTAAAATATTGACTAAATCTAGTTCAATTTGAATCCAAAAATTGGTCAACTTGACTTTTGAAAAGTGAAAAACATCAAATAAAATGGAGTGGAGGGAGTATTTTTTTGTTTTTGGTTTCTTCTTGAATTTTGGTGATTATACGTATTCATTTCTCTTAATTAAACACAATAAGTAAAGTAGTAATATAACAATAGTAGTAAAACAAAAAGGGGTGCTTATTCGTGGGGTGTCTTTTCAGTTGTGTACAAGCTAAAGCAAAACAATTCTTGGTGATTCTTGAAAGTGTAAACCAAAAGAAAAGAACGAACCAATTTCTTGGTGAGTGCATAGATCTGAAACTATTATCTGTATGTCCTCTTTCCATTTTCAAATTTTGAATTCTTTTATTTTTCAAGATTGTTTATCCTTTTCATTACCATTTTTCTACTTTAATTTCCAAGTATGTATGCTCCATGATGTTTTTAATTGGTCATGTTGTAATAAACTAGCTGGAAATTTGTACAATATCATATTCTTGGTGTAAATAATAGCCTACTTGTATCAAGAATTCAGAAAGTTCATTTCTTTTTTGTTCTTGGTTGCATTTGTAGGTGCATAATTGTTGATGGAAGGCTCTATTGTTCGAAGGGTTATTCCTTCTGATAACAGTTGCCTTTTCAATGCTGTTGGGTAACACTTCACTTCCATATTTTCGATTGGTGTTGAATCGGGACGTGTTCGAATTAAGGTCTTGCTTTTTCTTGTTTACGCAGGTATGTGATGGACCATGACAGAAGCAAAGCTCCTGAGCTAAGACAGGTTCCAAATTTTCCTTCGAAATTACTCCGTTAAAAGCAATTGTTCATATGATGCTTATCAAGGATGGTTGTATATGACTACTAGATTAGCTGGCATTCTCTTATTTCATGCTGATTTACCAAGTGTTATGTCCTAGTTGTAGTCTTGTAGCTTTTTATGGAAGGGCCATGTCCTGCTTTAGAACTTTGACAGGGTGAAAGCTGAAAGCAATGTGTGTTTTTCATCGCATCAGAAAGTATGTTCATTTTCATGTGGTTATAGGATTGTATCATAGTTTGTTAGATTTAGAGGATTCAGCCATGGTGGTTAGGACTCTGGAAGAAATGAGATACTGTGAAAGCTAAGTTTTGTACTTAGACACCAATATGCAAACAATTCTTTGTAAACTTTTCTGAATATGGTCATGTCGCTGTCTAGAGCAGCTTATCTAAAAAAGAAAAAATGAAAGGATAGCAAGACTACTTTACAGTCAACATCGAGGAACTAAAGAAAGATTTCAGATATATGGTTGCTGCTGATAACCTTATTTTAGCTGTAGTACTTACATGTAACACTTCCTCTTGACCTTTTCGTGGAGCCCCTAGCTCATGGTTTAAACTAGCTTATTTCAGACCAGTTTCATTCTCTTAGTCAATATGTCTTTAAGCCAAAATTATTTCTAGAATTAGAGGTCTTCTAGTGTTTACATTTATCCCTAGTAACATAGTACCACTCGCGTATCTAAGACTAATCTAGGTGCCGAGGTATCAATGTGTCTAGAAAATTACAGATAATGCATTCACTACTATGTGGAATAAATATGTAGTAACTCTCACCCATCAGTGAGATAATTTCTCATACTTATCAACAAATAAATGTCTTTTTTGTTTCTTGTGGATCTTTGTTATCGACTCGAGGTGGTGAAACACCTCTTATTGTCTGACCCGAAGATACATATAGTTCCAGTCTCAAGCGCAGGGAACCAATACTACATAACATAAAAGGTTTCATGTAGTCAAAAGATAAGCCTAAGGATTTTGTGTACCGGACTCCTTACATATCAATGGTGGACAGGATTCTGGATTTATAAGTAGTTTTGAACAATTTGTTTGCCATAGTAAAAATTCAATTCAGGAGATACTTGATATAAAAACTAGCAGTTTATGGTCTCCTGGTTAATGGTTCTATGATTTAAAAATGACACAAATCAATAGGTTATTTTGGTTAATGCTTGGCATATGGCGTAGAGCTAATTACTCTTCATCCCTGACTCCTTGCACATTTCAAAATTTGAAGGTTATAGCTGCAACAGTGGCAAGTGACCCAACAAAATATTCTGAAGCCTTTCTTGGGAAGTCCAACAAAGAGTACTGTGATTGGATTCTTAACCCAGAGAAATGGGGAGGTATGTCTGCATTTGTTGTCTGTTTTAAGTTTATCTTGCTCTGGCATTTTTTCATCTCATGGAATCCGGGTAAAAACAATGAGTTCACTAATCAATGTTCTTTCTATTGTATCCCCACATGAATGGGAGGTTAGTCACAAAGTATTGCTGAGTCAAGAAATGTGTTGTTTATGGCTATATGATTTGTTTGATATTTTACTTGTTCCATTTTTTAGCCAAGTATATTTTTTATACAATTGTGTTTAACTGGATGAACTCTAGTTTCTGCTGATTAGGAACATCCATCTCATATTTAGTCATTGTAGTTCTTGTTATTTGTTTTGTGTTCTCCGATCAGTGCTTCTAACCTTTGAAACACTTTCTCTCTTAAGGTGCTATAGAGCTTTCAATATTGACTGACTACTACGGACGAGAAATTGCAGCTTATGATATTCAGACCTCACGCTGTGATCTCTATGGACAGGTCAGGCATTTAGGTCGTAGGTTGTGTAATCACCTATTTCTAAGTGTGCCATTTTTCTATTTCCACTATACTTAGCCACCTTTATATTGATGTTAAACAGGGGAAGAACTATCAGGAAAGAGTAATGCTGATTTATGATGGGCTCCATTATGATGCTTTGGCTGTATGGTGTTTCCTCTCTCTCTCTCCCCACCCCCCTCACATATGGACCTTCTTGAACATTCTGTTTCCGTTCTGGAAGAACCACATGAAGGAGAGATTCAATCGTGTGAAAAGTTATAGATCCTGCTAATAGAAGGACATGACTCTTATCAAATCAAGGAATGAAATTAAACGAGTAGAATATGAGATAGGATTGGTGATCTGAATATGATACCAATAATCACTGAAAAGGACAGCTGACTGATGTACTTAGTTGATCTGTTGGTTTTACCTGCTTTTGAGTCATTTTGGTTTTACTCTCTTCTTTATTTTGTTTTGTTCAGTTATTTTTGAAAATAGTATGCTATTTCTAATGGGTAGGATCTCTTTATATCTCTGTTCTTGGGCTCTTGTAATTGTGTTTGTGCCCCTCTCTAGTCCATTTTGATAAAATTTTGCATTTACCCATCATAAGAAATGTGAAATTTTTAGGTGCTGGTTAGTAATGTGAAATCATTAACATTAGAGTGAACAATTTCCTATCTTCTGACAAAGCTGCCTACTAGATTTCCTGCTAATTGCTGTAAGTGTATATTATCTCCCTCACGTCTAGTTTCATGTATACAGATGTCCCCTGCTGATGGAGCTCCAGAGGAGTTTGATCAGACAATTTTCCCTGTGCAAAAAGATGGGACTGTAGGCCCGGCTGAGAGGCTTGCTCTTAATCTGGTTAAGGAGCAACAAAGGTAAGTATCCTTTTAAGCAGAAATGACCATGTGTTCTGAGACACACCAATATGTCTTGACACACCAATCAAGTAACAAAGAAAAATAGCAAGAACTAGAGTTGAGGGGAGGGGTTGGTACTTTTCCTCAATTTTCTTGGTTAAAATGCTTTTCTGCTCTTTAGGTGCAGGAATTAGTGTGTATCTTTATATTGTGTTTAGTGTGTTGGATATCTGAACTTTCTCTACTTCAAGTTGATTTGTTAATTTTCTTGAGAATAATGCTTTTATGCTCTCTAGGTGTTGAAACAAAAATCTATCTGATTTATTATTCTGTCGAATGCAATATGCTGCCTAATTGTGTTAATTGGCAAAACTAGCAAGGAAGTTAACCAAAAGTTAGAACTATGAATAACTCTTTAAAGAATACGAGCTTTAGACTAATCAGAGTATATTGTGTTAAAGTCAGAGTATATGTGTTGCAAATTTAGCCATATAAGACAAATGAAGGTGAAGTATGGTTAGACGGGATTGTGGTAATCTAAATGCGAACAATTCATATTTTTAGGCTCAGGCTTCGCAAGATAGATGAAGATGACATAATTAAAATATAAAGGTTGAAATGGAGGAGTGTTACGGGAGTGCTATGTGATGATAAGGAGATAGCAAACAAAGAGAAAAACAGGTTCTATAGAACAGTTGTAAAACAAGCATGTTATATGGGAGATAATGTTGAGCCTATATGGTCGAACATTTCCTATAAGATGTATGTATTCGAAATGTAGATGTTAAGATTGATATGGGCTCCTCCTCAAAAAGATTGATATGGGTTCATATTAGATCAGACATGATTAGAACTGATCGATCAGATAGACGGTGCAAGTAACTTGCATAGAGGATAGAATAAAGAGAAAGCCTTTTGAGAAGATTTGGCTACATACTAGGGAGATCTCCATGCACCGTTGCATACTGCATAGGTGCCTTACGATAGTGGTTTAAGATAACATAAGGTGGCGAGGTAGATCTCAGACCCAAAGGGGAGAAGTTGTCTTAGACCGACAACTAGCAAATTCGAATCAGAGTCGACTAGGAGCGGAAAACAATGGAAGCAAATAATCCATGTCCACAATTCCCGTTAATTGGGATTGAGGTGGTGTTGTTGTTTCACTTGCATTAGATCAGGTATTTGCTAGGAGCAATGATAAGTGGTGAGATTTAGTGAACTCTAGTTTCTAGAGAACCTCAAATTTGCCTTAAAAGATAAATAATTAGAAGCAAATAATGTAGTTGTGAGTCCTTTATTTTACTTTATGCCTTCTTTTGTTTTTCTGTGTTTTAACTCTGAGTTACCTTACTTTTTTACCTAAGCTTATTTTGCTGCGAAGAAATGATTAGAAACTACTTAAATCTACTAATCACTATGCTGTTTAATCTATTACTGCCACATTGCAGGAAGAGGAGCTACACCGATACAGCCAACTTCACGTTACGATGTGGAGTTTGCCAAATTGGGGTCGTAGGCCAAAAGGTTTGACCAGCACAGCTTATATATCTTACCTGCTTCTTGTAAATACTCTGCTACTTTTCTAAGCTTGTGCTTCTTTTGCTAAAAGTTGCATTCATATGCAGGAAGCTGTAGAGCATGCACAAGCAACTGGACATGTGAACTTCCAGGAATACAAATGAAAGAAACCATGCAAAACATAATCGGTTATTTCTTTGTACAAGTGGAAACCAATTTCATGAGGGTGTCTGCACATGATTAAAAAAGCATTCATATTTAACTATAGGAAGGTGTGTGGTTTACTCGATGAATAAGTTCTAGTGTTGTAAAAGTCTTAAGTAATAAATGCATCCAGTTTATTGATGTTGTGTTGTGCAATAGAAATTGTGTCGCATTTTAGACACAAACAAAGAGAATAGGAATACTAGAGGGTGTATTGCTGGAAGAAATACAGCTTTGTCATGCATTCCTGTAAAATTATTTGTTACAAGTAATATGCTATCCCTAAGTGTCATTTGACTAATGATCTTTTTATTATCGTAGCGTCGATTCTCTGTCTTATTTTCTAATTAAGAATCTGGTTACACTAATATGTGAAAATAGACAGGGCCATCTACTTCACAAAGGCATCTGGACTGTGGTTTCATCGAGCCTTGATATCGTATGAAGCAAATGATCACTTTCACATAGGTTATGCATTTTCTTGATGCTGCTCATTCGTATAGTAACTCCAGCATGAAATTTAAGCATCATATGGCAATTACAATGTGCTTAGGCCAACACTTGCCAGCTTCTACTCATAGGCACTACTTCCTCCGATACATTCTATATGACGGTGTTTGATTAATCATGGTTTATTGAAAAAAAAATTGCTAATATCAAAAGTATATATTTATAGAGTTTGTAGTTTTAAATATGTCATGATATTTTTATGATTGTTTAGCTGGAACGTGTTAGTTGGGAGTTGGACTTGCTGTCTGCAGCCAATCATGTAGGTTTCTAGGAAATTCATTTTTCCTTATTTCATGACAATTATTTCACTTGCGATATAATAGTTCATAAATATCTACCTGATGTATGTGACAGCACTGGTTGTGTAATTTGCACTATTGGTATTATAACTTGGATATTAAGATAATGATATTTTAAAATTTAAAGATACTAACAGGAAGCAGAAGATTATCGCACGTCTAAAAGTCTTGAAGGCAACGTGTCTTATGTAAACGATATTCATTAGCCTCTTACTAATAATTGTGTGGTTTCTATACTTAATTAGAGGGGGATAATGTAAGAGCTGGTATTTTAAGCAAAATTCATATGCTAGACGTCAAAGTTGTCTTTGTTCAGAGACGGATCTAGGATTTGAACTTTATGTGTTCTAAATTTTAAGATAACAATTTTGTGCTAAGCTGCTGGGTTCTCGACTTAATTTTTGTACATATTTTATAATTTTTTAAATACAAATATACTGTCCGTGAAAAACCTATTAAGTTGTGCCGAATTCGATTGACATACACTATATCCGCCCCTGCCTTTGTTTTTCTATACCCTCACCTTTTCCTTTTCTGACTATTTTATTTTTCTTCCATTTGGTTAGCACATTCCAAGTTCAAACCTGCTTCATAGGAACATCATTTGACATTGTTGATACTTTAAACCGTGTTTTGCCCCATTACCTTGTACGTGGTCAATATGATAGTATCTGTTTTATCATGGCAAATTTCAACAAAAAGTAAGATCATTTAAACAAAAATCCCTGTTAGACACGCCAAAGAATAACCACACATCTCTGATCTATTAACAGCCACTTTAATAAAATCTTTCTAATCATTGGGGAAAGTCTTTTATAGGTGAAGAAAAAGACATCCACAATATGTGCAATTAGTCACCTATTACTTGGTGGAGGAATATTTAAGTGTACTTTATTTCAATCATATTATAATAAAAATATTTTGCCAAAAAGAAAAGTATTTTTCAAAACGTAAACAGTAATAGATTTGGTTCACTAGCTTGTTGCAAGCAACTTTTTATGCTCTTTGCTCTAGAGGTTTAATTTTATCAAAGGTCTATCATTCGTTAATATATTTCTCACTTATAATCACAGGTTCATGATCAGAGGCGCATGTAAGATTTGAACTCTATGGGTTCTGAATTTTAATCTAATGATTTCAAATACAAGTAACTTCTTGACTTAAATTTTGTATATAATTAGTGATTTTTTAAACACAAATACAATGTCCGCGATAAATCTATTGGGATCTGCCAATCCGCCGCGGGGTTCATCCGGTTGAGAAAAGATTCTACTAAGGTGATAGATACTTATTTTAGAGTATTAAAGAATTGAAAGTTTAATATTTGTTGCTTCTACTGGGGGAGTCCCACCCGCCAGTAGTGGTGGGAGGATTGGGGTCCGGCCTTCCCCAGCCTACCTAACCAAAAGACTTTTTCTCTCTAATACATGAACACAACATTAGACACAAGTGTCTATATCAAACTTTACCAATTTATATTAAGTAATTTTATAAGGTGTGAACAAATTAAAGATGATTAAGTGAACAAAGAAAAAATATACTCACATGGGGTGTTTACGATACTAGTATATTTGTAAACAAACATAGTGCAAGTATTACAGATGCAAAAGATATACTACTGTATATATTAATACAAACACATAACATATTATATAGGTCCCGTTTGGGTGAGATTACTTTAAGTAGCTTAAAAGTAAAAAGTTAGTTATAAGTCATTTTTGAGAAGTTAGGATTGGCTTCTTTTAAGCACAAACGTTCTTATATTTGTTTTTTAGTTAGCAAACACCAACTTTTTATGTTTATCCAAACGGGCTCATAGAGCGTATTATTGGCACTACAATCCACCAATTATCTTTTCCTTAATATAAATAAAAAATTAAAAAAGAAACGGTACTTTTTTCTCTGCACTTTCCCATTGTCTTCCTCAGTCTTAAACTAGAGTTTAACGTTTCAACTCACATTTCTGCTTAGACCAAGCTTTAGTCAACCTTCTCTCCCATTCTTCTAAGAATCTTTCAACTCTTCATTTCTTGAACATCTTTTCTTTATATACTTTCACACCAAATCCCTTTCTTTTCTTGAAATTTACAAAAAAAATCCAATCTTTTAGTTCATTTAGCTAAACATTTGCTGGATCTACAATGGGTATTTGTGCAAGCAAAAGTAAACCTGAAGAGTCAAATGCTAATGGCCATCATCATGGATCAGGAGGACATCAAAGTGGACCCCACCAAACTCAAATTCAGTACACAAAATCACCAGCCCCTGAAGCTCAATTACCTGTAAGGCCTCCACCAAGTCCTAAACCAGTTATTAAACATGATGCACATACAATTCTTGGTAAGCCTTATGAAGATGTTAGGGTACACTATAGTCTTGGTAAAGAATTGGGTAGGGGTCAATTTGGTGTTACATATCTTTGTACTGAAATAAAAACTGGTCAACAATATGCTTGTAAATCGATATCAAAAAAGAAACTTGTTACTAAAGCTGATAAGGATGATATGAGGAGAGAGATTCAACTTATGCAACATTTGAGTGGACAGCCTAATATTGTTGAGTTTAAAGGCGCTTATGAGGATAAGAGTTCGGTGTATCTTGTAATGGAGTTGTGTGGTGGTGGCGAACTGTTTGATCGGATCATTGCTAAGGGACATTATAGTGAAAGAGCTGCTGCTACAATGTGTAGGGCGATTGTTAATGTCGTGCACGTTTGCCATTTTATGGGCGTGATGCATCGTGATCTTAAGCCTGAGAACTTTCTGCTGGCTGATAAGAGTGAAAATGCTGCTCTAAAGATTACTGATTTTGGTCTGTCAGTATTCATTCAAGAAGGTAAATGCCTTTTTATATATCTACTTTGAGCACAATTATCCATCGATATAACTGACATTTCCATCTCTTACAGATCCATTGTCGTGTCGCCACATAGCCAACACTAGTGAATCTGTAAAAGGCTAAAAGTCTGATCTTTAAGTTCAGAGGGGTAGGATAATATATTCAGCTAAAAATGCAAACTTTAGAGGTGAAGCAGTCACACGTAGCAAATCTATAGTTTGCCAAAGACTGTTTTCCTTTGAACTTGGGTTTCCTGGGATTTGTCATCCACTTCTACTCTCTTTTTAGATAAGCATGTAGGGCTGTTTTGTTTGCCACTTGGTCTCCTTCTCTCGCACTCTTGCTTAGAAAGTCAGAACTTCAAAACCTGGCGTCATCAAAATGTTAAATGTGTCTGTACATTTATGAAATGATCGTCGCATAATTCATAGTCTTGCATACATACTGGCTTATTAGCAGTTTCTTTGTGATTATACTGATATAGTAATACTTAACTTTGCTGCTATCTCTGAATGGCCTTTTTTAATGGGTATGAAATACATGCAGGTAAGTTGTACAAGGATATAGTTGGGAGTGCTTACTATGTTGCCCCTGAAGTCTTACGGAGGAGCTACGGCAAGGAAATAGACATTTGGAGTGCAGGGGTTATGCTTTATATACTACTTAGCGGTGTGCCTCCCTTTTGGGCAGGTAAAGTTATCCACTCGCCTCTCGCTGTCTAAGATAATAAACAGATGACAATTATTGTCACTATCTAGGATTCATGGACTTATGTGATCTATTTGTTTTTATATGCAGAAACTGAAAAGGGCATATTTGATGCCATACTTAAAGGACAGATTGACTTTGAGAGCGACCCTTGGCCCTCAGTATCAAGTAGTGCCAAGGACCTAGTACGGAAGATGCTGACTAAAGACCCAAAGAAACGGATTACTGCTGCACAGGTTCTTGGTATGTGGCCTTTAACTGTATATAATAATTTTAAGAGTGCTAACAGCACTGAGCCACGATGTGATGTCCCAGTCGGTTCATAAATTGCATGATGAAGGGATGTGAATAATAGCTTCTGCATATGGTTGCTTATAGCTATTGTTTCTTGACTTTTCTTTAATGAATCACGACTGTATTCCTCATTAGTTATTTCTTTTCGACCACCACATAGTTTTCGTGTGTGATACCTTTACAAAACTAGATTTCGCCACCACGAATGACCAGAGCTCTGCAAAAGCTAGAAGATGGTAAAAATAGGAGTGTATTATTCAGCTTCATCAGATTCAGAACTCCTTGAAGTTTTCTGACTAGTCTACACATATTTGTTTCTTTAGAAAATAGGAACTGCATGTACAACCTGACATGTTGCTTCCCATGCTTATATATCTATTCTTTTAAGAATAACAACATACCCAGTGTTATCCCACAAGTGGGGTCTAGGGATGGTGAGATGTATCCAGACCTTACCCCCACCAAGGTGGAGAGGCTGTTTTCAATAGACCCTCAGCTAATGAAAATCATTTTTGAACACATATTTGAAAAACAAGATGATATTCTTTTAGAATGATGTATAATATACTAAGGGTCAATGTACTTTAAGTAATATACAGGCACTTGCAAACCCCCACCCCCCCCCCCCCCCCCTTCTAGTAGTTATTCTTTCTGAAAATGATTTTTAAGGGAGCGCAAGTTTTTTAATTACTCGCTGGCTGACTGACAATTCTGTACTTTGTATTGGTGTTTACTTTTTTCTTCAATTACGTTTGGCATCTTGAACTGGATCTGATAATAAGTAACAGAGTTGAGCGTATTGTGCCAGAAATTAGACATTTCATATATTGATGGGACCAAAACAAGTCCTTGCCACGAAAATATACAGAAATCATCCTTTTTCTTAGCCTGTACCAGTGTCAATTCTAGCTTACCTTTAAGATATGTGAAACAATTTTAGTTCTTGGCAGTCTTACGCTGTTAAAAGAACCTCTATCGGCTTCACAAATGCCATTAGACTTTTAATCATTTCTATCTTTTTCCTTATAAAAGAAATACTGTCCTTATGGCTGCCTTCATAGAGTCCTTTGAAGTACCTTATTTATTTGCTTCTTATAATGTGGTGTCTGGCCCCTTGATTTATCTTCTAGTAACCTACTACAACCCGCAACTACAAGTTTCGGATAAGTCTGCCCACCAAGGTTGGGGGCAGATGAGCTCCCACGTGGTCTTGTTCCGGGATTCGAACCTGGGATCGCCAAGTTTTCTCTTATGCCTCAGCAATTCAAACCCCATGCCATTAGAGACTTAATAATAACCAGAGCACTATGCTAATTTCAAATCCGTTTGTTGCTAGTTCTATTTATTATTTGAAACTATTGCATCAAATATATAAACTTGATCATTAAATTGTTTTCGACAAGAGGATAGATTATTTTCCTCTTTTGTTAGTGCTATGGTAAAACCTACCTTCCAAATCTCCTTGCCGAGGAGTCAAAGGTGGTCCTGTCAAACTCCCATACTTTCAATCTCTTGGTTGGAAGAGGAGGAGTATTCACCACTAGTGCATCCTAATTTGTCATTCCTTTCCTCTTAATGAGAAGGAGAGGGGGGGAGAGACCGAGAGAGGGAGGGGGAGGGGGGAGACGGAGCACTTGTTGTCTTCAACTATCAAGAATCTGAAACTTAAAAAAGATAGAATGGTGATACAAGAGAAGACTTGAAGAAACATAAATTCATGAAAATTGCTGGCAGTTATTTAATAAAGCACATTATTAGTTTGCATAACTGATAGGGGTAGTTTCGACAGTCTCATGTGTGGAGCTTATTCTTTTTAAGACACTTGGAATTCATTCTCCTCATCAACTTCCTGTTTCTTTGCTTCAACTGCTTCCACGAAAAGGCTTCTTAATCGAATGTACTCTTCAAAGGCATCAAATATTCATGCATTGCAAGTATGCTTTGATACATCTTATTCTAACCATACTCGCGGTGTGTCTGATTGATAGAGCATCCTTGGCTGAAGGAAGGTGGTAATGCATCAGACAAACCATTAGAGGGCGCTGTCCTTTCAAGAATGAAGCAATTCAGAGCTATGAACAAGCTCAAGAAACTCGCTTTGAAGGTAATCTTAGAATCTGTCAACTTTGCTGCAGCTAAATCTACGTAAAGAAAAGGGGGATATAATGATAATATTTTCAAAAATCATTCATGGCTTTGTTTGTCTAAGGAAGACCAAAGGTCCACCTTTTTCCATGTATAGCGCTCATCATATGATTTGTCACTTTATTAACGGGCAAACAGTTTCCTTTCTTTCGCTAGATCTGCCTTCATCTCACTTTCTTCCTTTCAAGCAAAAGAAACATGATTATCATGTTAGCATGAAACACCATTTTTTCTTTTGTGATTTCATAAAAGAAATTGTTCGAATCCCATGAAAGGCTTTAATTTGAAGGGGAACCTTTGAGCAACTAGTAAAGTTGGTGCTGCTTTTTCACCAGGAAGGAGCACAAACTTGTGGAAATTTGACAATCATTAATTTCTTAATTTGATTCATGAATGTTCAGTAACTAGATCAATATTGATGCTAACTGCCTTTTGACATTTTACTGTATTCTGCGGGCCTGTTTATCTTCCCTATTTGGGTTCCTCTGCTCGTGTGATGGCTGCCTTCTTCTTCCTTCTACAAGTTATAACGGAATAAACTGTCTGCCTTTGGGATCAGGTCATTGCTGAGAATCTCTCTGCAGAAGAAATTCATGGGCTCAAAGCAATGTTCAACAATATCGATACTGATAATAGTGGAACTATCACTTATGAGGAACTGAAGAGTGGATTGGCTAAACTAGGATCAAAGCTTACAGAGGCTGAAGTCAAGCAATTGATGGAAGCTGTAAGGCATCTCTTAATAGTTATTAACAATTCCTTTCCTTCACAAAATTATAGAGTTGATGTGCCCAATAGCATTGATATCTGATGTCTTATAAACTTCAGGCCGATGTGGATGGAAATGGCTCAATTGACTACACTGAATTCATCACCGCCACCATGCACAAGCACAGGCTAGAAAGAGACGAAAATCTATACAAAGCTTTCCAGTATTTTGATAAAGATGGCAGTGGGTACGTTCTATGCGCATGTCTAGCGTTAAAACAATGATCAAACCTGTAGAATCCTGAGATCAGTTAACTCAAAATTACTTTTTTTTATGTAACAACTGTAGGTTCATCACAAGAGATGAACTCGAGACAGCTATGGAAGAGCATGGTATAGGTGATCCAACCTGCATAAGAGAAATAATATCTGAAGTGGACGAAGATAATGTAAGTTTCTTGCTATTTGGTGAATAGTTGGACCTGACCTCGCTACCTCTATGCTAATTCTGTCAAATTTTCAGGACGGAAGAATTAACTATGAGGAATTCTGTGCAATGATGAGAAGTGGGGCCAAACAACAGCCAGGAAAGCTCTTCTAGTCTCCTCTTCGAGGGCAAGCTGCAAGGGCCAATTCTTGAAGATGTGCACGACGGGCTCTTTCAGTGCAGCCCATGGTACTGCAGGACTTGCATTACCAGCCATAACTAGTTTGGATGTGTATCTTTTCCAGTAGAAATCATGTACATTAGTAATTTCTCCACTCAAAAGAGTCTTTGCCGCCTGTTCCTATTTTTATTTTTTGAGCATTCTTTTCTCCCTTGTGTAAACTGCCTGAGTTTGGGACTTGAAATGCGTTAAATTTGACTCCTGTATGAAATGATCCTTCAATTTGAAGATTCCCTATACATTATGATGTTAATGAGTTATCTTGTTCATTGAGATTTTTCATTTTTCAGTTCAGCTATCCCATTTTATGAACCACTCACTCGATTAATCTTGCATCCGCTTTGTTAGAAACTAAGGTGTTGGTCATTATCGATTGAAATCTCTTATAAAAGGTGAAGATCCTGGTCATTTCACTCCTCGTGGTTCATTCCAGATTCATTTAGTACATGTGCTTGTCTTCTCGCTTGCTGTCTAAAAAGACCATCCATACATTAGATGCGTGGAGATGATTCCTTAGATTATCGAGATTGTTGGGCCGTAAATTTACAGATTTTTCACACCCTTTGATTCCGTTAATTTTGGCATGTCCAATCAAAGGGGAGACAGGGCAAATAATGCCATATCAAATACGAGACTCTGGTTAATTTTGTGGAGTGGACGATTCCATATCATTAATCTTCTTCAGTTACTGTCTTACTGATGAACAAGCAAATTCAAAATAATCTAAAACACAACCTCTCTGAATCAATCAAGAGTTAATTTTTCTTTGGAACAGCATTTTCGAGTAAATTTTGTTCATTACATTAGTATATTAAAGATGAACTTTTGTTAGGTATCTTGTATATGAAGCCGGAAGCCACTAAAACAATTTGATCCATCAATGCATACGCAAGAGAGCTCTGCAGATTCTAATAAAGAAAACGGATTGATTGCACGATCATAGCACAAAACATAAATTTTAGCTCAAGAAAATCAACTTTATTATCAGAAATCAAAGTAAAACGACAATTCAGAAAGAAACCCATGTCAAGATCATGGGCAAAAAAAGCAACCCCTTACAAATCCAAATAACTTTCAATACTAGTACTAAACTTCCACACAACAGCAATACTACTTAAGCTTCAACAAATCCAAACATACACCAAATCAAAACCCGTGAATTTTGATCTGATCTTTCTTGACAATACCAGCAGTCACAAGAAAATGAGAAACATTCTTCCTCTGATCTCCTTGAAGCTGAATCACTTTGCCAAGTTCTTTATCCTGCACAACATTACCGTTGCAACAGAACTCTTTCTTAACATCCTTTAGGATCTTCTCGTAACTGAATTCTTTTTTCAGTCCTTGTACTGTTGTCAAGCTCTTTTTACCATTCCTTTGTTGTATACGAATATGAACATACTCTTTGGCACCTGGGGCACCTGAGTCCTTAGCCTCAGCAAATGGATCAAAAGCAGATGGGATTTGTACGTCGATATCAACCATGTAACTAGCTTTAAGAGAACTTCTCACCGGTCCGAAACTTTAGCTGGAAAATTTAATCACACGAGAGCTGCAATAAAAAAACAAAATTTTAATATAAAAAAATTCAACTGCACGTTAAAATTTAATAATATGAGATGATTATACAAACGAAACAGTCATGATTTTATGCAAAAAGAGGAAAGTTTTAATATGGACACAATCAAGATATCAAAATCCAACACTACAAGTTGTAAAATTTAAATGAACAGTATAATTACCAATATCAACTGATTATAAAAACCAACACTAAAATCCAAAATATCAAAACAATAACCTAGATTAAATTCCTAGAGAATAAAGAACATAGACAACTACAAGAACCTTATAGAAAGTTAAAAGTCTTTAAGCAGACCAAATAAAGAGTTACAAAATAATTATATGTAATAGCAATAATTGAAAGAACAATAAATAAGGAAATAATTAAATTGAAAGAACTAACCTTTAGAAGCTGATCAGAGAAACGATACAGAGAATGAGGGAAAGAAGGAAAATATAGTTCCTTATTTATAGACAAGAAAGAATAATTAGTGGCGGTGCATGTGGGGCCCTAATATTCCTAGCCACATATGTTTAATTATGGTTAATTATATTTTTTCCTAATTAGAGTTGGTTGAGTTTTACATCGGACGGCTGTGATTTATTGGAGATTCGATTATTGTTATAATTTGAAGGGTAATTTAGAGATTTTAAGGATGTAAAAAACGCGTAGATTCAACGCACAGGAACATGTTTAGAGTAATTGCTTATGGATACGGCAACCTTTTGTGGGCCATATTAAAAGAGTCAATATGTGTGGGTCCCAGATTCCTCTTCTCATCTGTAAAGAAGCATCCAGATAAAATTAGCTCTATTCCACTTGCGTGTGGCGCCTGCTTATCTGATTGGGCTGTAGATTTGTGTGGGCCCTACGTTTTCTAATTTTAAGTAGTAATGCTGATGAAATGTTTTGCGTAACTCATGGTTACTTTCACCTGATTTGTCCCCTGGGAACACGAGTTTCCACTTGTTTTGTGGTGATTTTTTTCCATATTGCTGCCGTCAACATGTCTAGCTAATACCCAAAAATAAGAGTTTGTATCAATTTGTAAGAATGGCAATGTTACTAGTTAGCTTGTAGCTGCTTCCCACTTGATGGAGCTTTTCCTAAGCTGGAGAATCCTCAACTGGTTGTCATCTACGTTCCGCGCGGAAACCCGTGTTCCTAGGCGCTCCATCCAATATAAATTTAAGAACTTAGCTGGTGTTTGGAGATAGATTTTCAAATAGTTTTTGAGAAACACTTTTGTTAGAAATTTGATTTCGTAAGCGACCAAAACAGAAAAATAGATGAACAGAAATATGCAGAATTATAGTAAAAATTTCGCCCAGCAGCCACTTTTAACACTAGTATTTAGTTTGAGGCCACTATTTTTATTGGTCTTACACTAGAGGCCACTTTTGGGCCTTTACTAAATAAATATTGACTTTAGTTCTGATAATTGACTGAACTTCAGTCCATAAAGGACTAAACTTCAGTCCATATGGCCATGGACTGAACTTCAGTCCATGGTATGGCCATGGACTGAAGTTCCATATTTAAAGATTGAACTTCAGTCCATATGGCCCTGGACTGATAGTTCCATCTTAAGGACTGGACTGAACTTCAGTCCATATGGCCCTGGATTGAAGTTCAATCTTTAAGGACTGAACTTCAATCCGGCCTCTGGACTGAAGTTCTATCTCTTTAAACAAAAGTGGCCACAAACTAAATATTTTAGTATTAGTGGCCTGTGCCCAAAGACCAGTGGCAAAAGTGGCCTTTCGTGCACTTTCCCCAGAATTATATGTCCTGAGCCCACAAATTTCTTGTTCGTCCTTAAAGAATCTTATCCCCTCACTGTTGCCCAAGTGTCACGGATAAAATCTTCCTAGGATAGAGCGGAACGTTCAACTTAGCGATAGCGGCACTTCAAACCACTAAGTTATCGGCGAACTCAAAATAATAGTGCAAATCACACGACTGACTTACTTTGTTTTGAAAGTAATGATGCAGGTGGGTGGCTGTTCACATTACAAGTGACTATTCATGAAAAGCAATCTTCAGGTGGGTGGCTGTTCACACTGCAAGTGACTATTCATGAAAAGCAGCCCTTCTACAGCGGAAATTTTATTTAGGGTTTTTTACACAAATATACAAATTTTCATCCTTAATTACAAAAAAAAAAATAGCAATATTTCTCTAATTACAATGCATATCATTATTTTTCTAACACATTTCACTTTCACTTCCCATTTTTCCCAAATTAAAAATTCTCTCACTTACTCTCTCTTTCTCCCATCACCCCACACCCGCCCCCACCACCCCAACGCCATAACCCCCACCCTAACGCCATCACCACCACCCCACCACCATTACCCCCACCACCCCACCACCATCACCCCCTCCCCCGCCTTGCACAACAACACACCACCAAGCTGTAATTAAGAGGTATGAGTGAAATGGAAAAAGCACCTTGTGTTTACGGACGAAGTCTTCAAGCTGAGATCGAAAGGTAGAGAGCTGTTCTTTCATAAGATCTGTTCTCAATTCGCTTATATGTTCATATGAAGATCGTGGAAGTTGCTCCAAGGGATGGGTTACAAAATGAAAAAAAAAATATTGTTCCTACGTCAGGGAAGGTTGAATTAATTCAAAGGCTTGTCTCTTGCTTGTTGCCTGTGATTGAAGTGACGGATTTTGTTTCTCCAAAATGGGTACCTCAGGTATTTCTCCTATTTTTTGTACACAAGAAATCCACTTTTGCATATAATATCAGTGGTACACTTTTTCAATGACATGATTTTTGTGTGACGTTGCTGAACTTAGTCATTAGCTATATGTAAGCTTGCTTCAGAGTGTGATTTCTGAAAAATGAGTTTAGACGTATAGTTATCGGAAATCAAAAGCTTGATCTTTATACATTATTCTATGAAATTTTCCTTTATTTTCTCATTCTCCTGTTTCTTTTACATTGTTAAGCCAATTTCTTCCTTTTTAAATTTTTGCGGTGATACAGTCCTGAACACAACCTGAAACGGTACAGAAACAGTTAGATACGTTGATGCAGAAACAGTTTAAATGGTGCAGAAACAGTTAGAAACAGTTAGATACGGTGTTGCAGAAATGGTGCAGAAACATTTAGATACGGTGCTGCAGAAACAGTTGAAACGGTGCAGAAACAGTTAGATACGGTGCTGGAGAAACAGTTGAAATGGTGCAGAAACAGTCAGATACGGAGTAAAAATAGTACATGTATAGTGCGGAAACAATCTAAAACGGCTAGGGAAAAAATTTGAAATAAAATGTAAAATATAATGTGAAACAATGCAAAAAAGGTGAAATATTTTAGAAACTGTGAGAAACAATGCACAAACGGGATGAAACAAATTCTAAAACAATCTAGAAACAGCTGGAAACATTGAGATACGGTGAGATACAACGAGATACATCGAGGATGGGATGAGGAAAAGTGAAATTGGGGGAAATGATAGGAATAAAAGTGAAATTGAGAGAAATGGTGGGAGGAAAAGTGAAATAGGGAAAAATGGGATGAGCAAAAGTGATAGTGGGGGAAATAGGAGGAAGAATGTAAGAGTTTGATATGTTATAGAAAATATATTGCTATATTTGTAATTAACTTGTGTTTTCCTCTATATAGGGTTATTTTGCTAAAATGTTGCTATGTTTGGTAATTAAGTTCCAA
Source organism: Petunia secreta (assembly GCA_029990175.1). NCBI lineage: Eukaryota > Viridiplantae > Streptophyta > Magnoliopsida > Solanales > Solanaceae > Petunia > Petunia secreta. The sequence goes on along the minus strand of JARKIP010000013.1, from coordinate 15,548,565 downwards.
AACTTGTACTTTTATGTAAAAAATCATTTTATTAAAGACAAATTACCGTTACAAAAACAGTCATATTTTATATTAATATTAAATAAATAATCTATAAGTTGCTTTTTCATCTTCTTCCCTCATTCCCCATTCACACTACCACACTTCAACCTCAACAATTTTTTGGGTGACGTTTGATATGAAAATGAAAAAGTGTTTGGACATACTTTTTGGGAACAAATTTTTTGGCTCAAAAAGATCCTTTGAGCTCTTATGAAAATGAATTTTGATATGTAAATGTTAGTTTTTGGCTCAAAAGGAGCCTTTGAGCTATTTTTGAATTTTTGGGAGAAATTTTGCTCAAATAGCATAAACAAACAGTTTTCTCCAAAAAACTCTCAAAAAAATGTTCCCAAAAACTATAAACAAATGGGGGCTTAGAATCAAAGAATTGGTGAAGAGGATTGGAATAGTTGAAATAAGATCTGCTATAAGCATATATCTTTTTGATTAACATATATCATCTAATAGTTAGGGGCGATTAATATGTCTAGGATGATTCACGTGAACATGTAGTTCCTAAATAAACTCGAAATAGCATATATATATTTTTAAGAATAAGTCTAATATTTTTTGTGCGCACTATAATTGGTTCACTAGTTAGAGGATTTGCTTTTTACTTTGAGTAAAGGGTTTAAATCCCAAAAGTAACCGTTTTTCCATAGAATATTCCTTTTGTGGTTACTATAGAATTTTATAGGGAGAATTACAAAAACAGTCAGTTAACTTTCTCCCGTTATTTTTTACTAGTCCGTACCTTTTACATAAAATATATACAAAAATGAATATAAATGGTATACAAACGAAAATATAGATATACAAAAGATATTCTTACGTATACCAAATGTATACACCAAAAATACGGTGTATACAGTCAGATTTATCAGGTATACGCAATATATACAAGAGTTTTTTTCAGTTATTTTTAGTGTATACACACTTTTTCACAGTATATGCATATTTTGAAAATAATGAATTTTATATACACCCATTTATCCGAAACAAAAAGACAAAAAAAAAAAGTAGGACAAAAGCGCTCGACAGCAGTCGCCGTGGCCGGAGCTCCGGCAAGCTGCTGGAGCGGCTCCATCGCTGCAGCAGCTCGCCGGAGCTGCAACAATGACGACAACACAGCAACAACGGCGAGGGAGTTAGGCAGCAGCACTGGGAAGAGAAACGCATCAATAACTGGCCGAAAAATTTAGATTTAGGACTGGGGAGGCGGGGGGCGGCGCTGGTGGAGTGGAGAAGAAGAAGGTGAACACTAAAAATCCTTATGGCTACAAAAGGTAAGGGTGGCCGGTTTTATTTAGGGTTATTTTGAAAAAAAGGGACTAAAAAAATATATGGGGAGGGTTAGTTGGACACTGGTTGTTATTTTTTCAATTTTATATCATTTCTCGTGAACCCATCATCTTAGAATTTTAGATCGGCGACTGATAGCTCGCTACTGTTTTTGCTCAATTACGCAAATAATGGACTCTTTATCAAAAGTTCTTTAGGTCCAAGATTGAAATATGTAATGGAGGGAGTATGCAATTTTTTTAAATGCAGGGGCATAAGACGATGCGTTTTACGTACTATAGGACGAGGCGTAAACCTCAAGATATATGGTGTGAGCTCTATGGATCTTATTAATTTCTTAATTTTTAAATTAATAAAATATTATAATTACAAATAAAAATATGAAAATCCATAAAAACTTTGAGAAAACTAAAATTTACTAAAGAAGCTTATAGAAACATTAATGATATAAATATTGATTACGCCTTTACGTAATAAATGTACAAATGATATTCATCCTCGTGATAGTTGTAATATAATACATGCAATATTATGAATTGATGTTTGACCTAAACTAAAATTTCAACCTTTTATAGATGAATAGAACTTGATCATTCAATTTTAAATGAATTTTAGGAAAAAATAAAAAGATTTTTCCTATGGTAAATTATTACTCTCTCCTCGTAGTTTGACTTGACATAAAATTTAATAAAGAAAATAAGACTTTTGAAATTTGTGGTCTAAAATGAGGCATATTATGATAAACAAAGTGGGACGAGGGAGTACTAATAACAACTAAAATGAGAGAAATTACTCTCTGTTCCAAAATGAGTGTCTGAGTTTGATTTGGTGTGGAGATTAAGAAAATTAGGAACACTTTTAAATTCTGTAGTTTAAAATTTTAGAATTAAAGAGTTACCAAATATGAAAAAATACATTCTTTTGGCTACAGATTAAAAAGAAAATGTAGACCAAGCACGGAGGGAGTATTATGTTGTGGAAGAGAAATTTCATTTTCTTTTCATAGTGGGTAGGCGCAGTCGCCGTTAATAATTAATTAGATCGAAAATCAAGAACCAAATAAAAGGAAAACAGAGCCACCAGCAAAGATTTCCCAGGCAATTGACACAGTTGGCTAATTGAATTTGAACATAAATCAACATCTATTTGCCAGTTGATGGACAATCCAAAAACCCCTCAAGTAATCGCCGTTAAGAATCCTGTTTCACAAACTAAACTTCACAGCCTTTCTTTTCAACCATCTGGTACGTTTCTTTGTAACCCCTTTTCATTAAATCATAAGTATATGTATTCTTTTTTCTTTAATTTGTTGGTTGTATGACTTTCTTGTTTGTATTGCTAGTGGGACTGTGATGAGTTAATTGTTTATTGGTTTGTTGGTAACAGTATTATTTATCAAGAAGAGAAAACCACCTAGCTTGGTGAATTTGTGTGTTGGAGTTATTGGCAAACATTTCGAGGATATCATCGATGAACTTCCTGATATAGCTGCTAATTTTCCAGCCACCATTAAGGTTTAACATCCATTTGCTTTGCCCCTTTTTATGCATAACTTGGTTGTATTACTCTAAAGTTGTAATCTTTGGTAGAGCTGAATGCTGTGTAGCTTAATTTGTGACCTTTGGTCTGAGAACTTTGTTTCTTAGCTCTGGGAGGATGTCGTGCTTCAATTCACCGGCCTATTTTATTTTAAGAGCAGGTTTGGTGAAGTCCTTTTTTTAAAGGTAAATATGACTAGTCGATCATCGAGAACTGCTGAATAAAGAAGGATGCAGTATGTATCTCCAATTACCTTAGAATGATCAGGTTTTCAATCCATACAATGGAAATTGTCCTGTTTTTTAGTATAGCATGTTTTTAACTATTAAGTGTGAACTTGACAGTGAAGGACTGGTCCCCTGGAATCGCCTACAATAGATTGTCCTCTCTCTCTCTCTCTCTCTCTCTCTCTCTCTCTCTCTCTCTCTCTCTCTCTCTCTCTCTCTCTCTCTCGTGCTTTTTTTTCTTTTGGGATAGGGTTGGGGTGGGTGAATAATGCAAAAAAAAAAAAAAACTGAAACCATCAATCGGTGGTGAATCTTGCAAAACTATTGATAATTTATTTTAGACAGCAGCACACTATGAATTTTACATGTGTGGCTAGGTTTTGTTGCTAATTGAAGTTTACTTGTTATTTGGAACATTCGGTGCTAATGTTAGATGGCACTGGTGGCTATTGCAAGGCGGAGAAGGTTATTGAATGATGATGTTATTATTGCGTTGGCTGATAGTTCCTGGGAAATCCTGGACTTATCCGACTCGGAGGTTTCTGATTTTGGCCTTTCACAAGTGGTTAAAACATGCAAATATCTGCAAGCAGTTGATATAAGGTATATAATAGCGCTTTTTTCCTTGGCTATATGTGTTTTGGATAAAGATTTTCTTGTTCGGACCGCCTTGGCTGGTTTGCATAGTGAACCTACCATGGCTTTTGGGATGGCATATTTCAGTACCCCTGAGGCACATTAATTCGGTTATCAAAATTCCACAATCATTAAGAAGGCTGGAACAGATGAACATGCCCTACCGACTGTAGTTGTCAGATTAGGTTACGAGACATTAATTCTCTTTTTCTGTTCTTGTTCCTCTGGTTAAGTATCATGCTCACGTACAAGTTTTTGCTAAGAAATCCTATTTTGTATCTCTGTTGCTCAACTTTTATTTGGTTTGAAATGTATACTTAATGGGACTATCCATTGTCACAGCCGCTGCAGCAAGCTCACATCAGCTAGTGTGTCAGAACTCTTGGAGAAATGCCAATCTCTTGAAATACTGAGATGGGGGTAGGTTCCCTTTCTTTGATCTAGTAACCTCTTTTTATGCATGAAGCCTGAAAATATATGTGCAACATATGTCAAGATACACTCCTCTTGAATTTCTCGAAAGCTAACACTCCATAGATGGTTATCTTGGTGGACCTCATGGCCTCGAAGCATTTGATTCCCTTCTTTAGGTGTTTTGCTTAGACCTTGGTAAATATCCATGTTGAGATATGTTTTGGTTACAATTGAGTACATTCAATATTTAGGTTCTTCTCAATCATTTTCATAGTGTAAGCCTTTGTGACTCCCTTTTGTTTCCTTTTGATTGGTTGAGAGATTAGAAGTCTGTCAGAAAGACAATAAGACCACCCCGCCACCGCGGGTGGAGCTGAGAACGATCCTCTACGGGAGCCTTGACCCGAAGGCCATGGGTGCTGTTTATCACGCTTTCATCGAATGGCCATGGTTCATCCACCAGATTAATTTTTGGTCTCCTTAGAACTCAAGGATTCAGTGTACGAGCCTATAGAAGAGATTTTGTTTAACTAAGGTCGTATATGGACTCCTTTTTAGATATGGTGACTTGCCTTGTCTCAAATTTAATCCATTTTGTTTTGCTGTAAAATCCAATCCTTGTTGGCCTCAACGCTAAAGTAGTGAGTGCACGACCAAAACATGTACGAGGCTAGACAAGCAACTGGCAGAAAGCTTCATAAAGTATGGTGTTTTAGTTCTATGTCAGATCTTCTCTCATTTCGGTTCTGCGTATAACTTTGCTTTGAAATATCTAATTTCATCTCACTTTGTTCGTTATCTTATTTCGACCAAATGAGAAAAGCCTATAGATTTTACATGATCGTTTATTCATTAATTATGAGATTTTTTTAAGGTTAAAATGAGGATATATTCTGATTTAAGACTTCTCTATGGTATAAAGTATGCAACATCAAGATATTAATATAAAGGCAAAATGCATAGATAGCCCCGTAAAGTTGACACGAATTTTCACTTAGACACATCAACTAAGGTTGGTACCTATTGAATACTTAAACTCAGGTCAAATTGGGTCAATTTGACACTACTCGCTGACTTGGCACTTCAAGTGATGTTCACTCATAGTAGGGCGAGTGAAGAGCTCTAATTTTCTTTTCTTTCATTTATTATATATTTTTTTAATTTTGTTCCTCTTTCTCCTTCCTCTTCCCATCTCCTACCCACCATCAACCGACCACCACCATATTTACCATTCGTCTTTCATCTTCTCTGGGGTGGGACTCATTGACACATCAAAAGAGTTTTTGCATTGAAAGTTGATGTCTTTAGCCTGAAGAAGTAATGTGCTGCTATGAGTCTTGAATTGTGATTTTGATATGATCTAAAACAAATTTTCAAATTGTAGCATTGGAACTTTGATACTGGAAACATGAAATAGGAAGTCGCTTCTCCAATTCCATTGAAAAAAATGGCCTAATAAATAGGTGTGAAGAAAGAGATATTGGAGAAGACGATCATGGTGTCTAAAAGTGGCAAAATCTGGCGGCGGCATTTTGTCACGAACCAGTTACGGCTCATTGATTCAGTTTGTATGAACAGTTGATAGACGGTGAAATTCATAAATCTGAAGTTCAGTTTGTTTTGAGCTTTTTATTAGAATTTGTATAATTAGATTATTAACAAGGAGTTGTGAATACTGATTGAGGACATATCAGTATTCCTTTTTCTTCATTTACCCTTGCTGTTGTTTACTTTTTGGTTGATGTGATGAGTTAATAACTGTTCTATAGTTTGATGAATAAGACGTAATGGAGAAATGGGTGAAAGTGAAGATTGAGTTTGGATTTTTTTTGTGTGTGTGTGGGGGGGGGGGGGGGGGTGGTTGAGGGAGAAGAGAGATTCTGAAAAAAAAATTGTAGAAGGGTAAGTTTTTTTAAAGAAGTTAATTTTCCACATGTCGCATTCTTAATTCGCTTTATTCGCCATGTCATCACGTGTGAGGCTCACGCACCATATTTTTGTCAAATATTGTTTGCTAGGTGTCTAAAAGGTACAATTTGATTTGAGTTGAGGTTGTGCAAAGGTACACACCTTAGTTGAGGTGTCTAAGTGAAAATTCGTGTCAAGTTTAGGGGGCTGTCTATGTATTTCGCCTAATATAAATTGTCTTGAATAGGCACTTGCTATGTTTTTTCTTTATTTGTTATTACCTTCTTTTTGGAAAGGTAGTTGGGTACACTTAATGTTTTAAACACACAAGTTCTTCTGTTGCTAAGCAAGTCTTAACTTATGGACTAGAATCTAGATCCGTTGAATGATTTCCGAGGATTTTATTTGTGAATTCTCTAGCTTCAGTGTTAGCCTGCCTTTGACTAGAGTCTGGTATGTGAAGCTGTATCACAGAGCTGCTAAACCTGGAAAAAAGAGAGAACAACGAAAGAGGAGTTTTGAATATTTGAATAACCCAAGCTATATTAATTTTGAATTGTTTGTATCTCCTTAAACTCAAGCTAATTGTATAGATCTCATTAAAAAAAGAACGCCTTTTTTATCGGCTGTAGCGTGCTACGAAGGACGTCCCTTGCATAAAGTTAGGCTCATCATGTATTTGGTTGATGGTATATTAGACAGACCCCACACACTCTCTCTCTCTTAATTTGTAAGGGGAATATAAACTTTACCACATAGCTGGAATGAATCAGCGTTAATGTTGCAGAGGCTGCCCTCGGAGTGAGCATATCGCACGTAGGTGCCTCCCTATGTTGAAACCAACACTAGAGCATGTTGAGGGGGAGTCTTGGGAAGAATTGGATACCACAGAAATAGCTCATGGTGCGACGTCATTGCGTTGGCTTGTATGGGTATGAATTATCTAATTTCTTATTCAGGCTTGTAGGACTTGATCTTTTTCCTTCAGGAGTTATCTGATGTGACCTGTGAACTGGATTGTCCATTTTATTTTTCCTTCAGCTTCATTGATTACTTCTTATCCCTGTCCACCACCTGTAGCAGTCTTCTTACTTCACCATTATCTTCTCTGCAGCCGAAAATTGAAAAGGAACAGCTAGAGAGTTTGTCTGATGAATGTCCACGCATTATTGTGAATCCAAAGCCATCTCCGCTAGGTTACAGGGGGCTTGAAGTTCCTAGAGAAGCAAGACCAGATGTATCATTAGATGATTCCATTGTTAAAGACATTAACCCCCAAACCTGGGCAGTAACAAGAGCAAGACCAGATGTATCATTAGATGATCCCATTGTTAAAGACATTAACCCCCAAACCTGGGCAGTAACAAGATTTGTACCTGGAACGTCAGCATCATCAGTTTCAAGCACAGAAGAATTGCCCGTGGCTGAAAAGTTTAGACTTGCATTTCTAGAGAGAGACAATCGACTAGCACCAAAGCGAGCAAAGAATGCAAGACAACATCAGCGACGTGCAGAAAAGGAATGGGTCACGATGAATTCAAGGGCAAAAGCACTAGCACTTGCCTCGTTGGCGAGCAAATCCCTGCACATTCGGAACTAAAATAAAGCATATGTGCTTCTGTAAGATTGTACTTGATCTCTTTCAGCCAACAGAGTAATTCTCCTTCAGGCAACAGCAAAAGCTTCTCGGCGACGATAAATGAGGAAAGGCAAATGTTGGGGGAGCGTCTCATAAGGTTTGCAGCTAGCCTCTGTCAGGCAATAGGTGAGCCTATTTGGATTATATCACAGTTGAGAGGAATGAAATTGTCAAAGAGTCTTCATCTCGTCAGGTTGATGGTTTCATGAGTTGTGTATTGGATGGTTCTTGGTAGTCGTTTCTGCATGAGTGTACATAAGAATTTTTCCTGCTGAGAATTCATTTAATTTGGTAGTCCATTTTCTTCTTCCCTGTGCATTGCACCAATTCCATCAACTTTCTTTTGTTTTCATTACCAAATATTATTGATTACCTTTTGGTCGACAGATACTAGCGATTATTGCAAAGTTAGCCTTGAGGGGGTTATGCGGGCTTTTGTCCAACCACATATGTTTTGTTATTTTGATCTATATATGGACCCTGCATACACACCATATAAGGGTCACCACAGTTTGGTCCGATGACTAAGTTACCCTACATCGTTGAGCCTTCTGTCCACCTTCCTTGGTAATTTACTAGTATCTCTAAATCACAAAAAAAAAAAAAAGGGGGGGGGGGGGGGGGGGGGGATGTTTGCAACCATAATCGACTGAAAGATTGCACTGAAACATGTTTCATAATACACGATATATTTCAAGGAACTGACAGAAGGACAAGCAAATCGTGTAGTACATGCTACATGGAGATGGAGAAAATGAGTTTGCTGAAGGATAAATTTTCACAAGATATAGAAATGCCATGTCTACGCCAAAAGGGAAAGGCTAAAACAAGCAAAAGATATTTCTGCAAGCTTTTCCCAGTACATAGTAATCCAGTTTCATTTTTCTTTCACAGCAGAGTTTCCCAGTGCATTTAATATAAAGCAGCCTAGTTACAGATTCCACTATCTGAGGATTATTCATCCTGCCGTTGGTGTAAGAACTTTCTATCAAAATCTCTAAGACCCTGAAACGGATCACAGAAAAGAAGGAAACAATTCTTCCAATCATACTGTCAGTGTGGAAAAAGAATGACTGCCACAGTGTGTGGGCTTCATCCGTGGTGTTGAACTTCTGCAGAAAGCCGGCCACTATGAAAAATAGAACATCAAAAGAAAACCATATAGCTTCGATTAAACTAAATAGTCTCAGGTAGGAGGTTGCCATGTTCCCGGTCTGAAGGATTCACCAGAACCAGTTGGCTCTGACGACCTGAAAAGAAAAATGATTGTTATAAGTTGAGGCCAATGATCTATAGATCGATGGAAATTCACGCATCTGTTATTAGTCATGATATGTAGTTTATTTGCAATAGTGACAATTTGAATCTCTGAAATTCTTAGAGGGCTAGTGCTTATTAGATCCATCAAGACAAGGATTACAGTTTCTAATAATCTTGCATGTCTACGGTACAAACCATGATAGTTTTAAACCAGCAAACACAATATGTTTTTTTTTTTTTTTGGGTAAGTACCAAGTTTTATTCATCAATCACCAAGAAGGTGATCAATATGTTAACACAGTCAAGTTAAAAGCATGCAAGGCAAATTATCTCAAGGAAACTATTTCTAATTTACGCACTCTCTTTTCTTTTATTTTTCATTAATAGTTGACAAGAATTACAATCTAGTGGAAGTAGCCAACAATAGATAGATTATTGCTTTGACTCACCTTTCATTCTGTGTATCAGATGCTTTTGGGACTTTATCACCTTCCAGAAATGATAAGAGCAATCAAAACAAAGTCGATAAATAATTAAGAGAATACATTAGCTGAAGAGAGAAACAGAAACAAGAATAAGAAAATTACTTGCACAACAAAAAGATATATTACGGTAGCAATTAACATCAAACTCTAATGACTCAACCCCAAAGAAAAAGAAAAGAAAAAACCGTTCAGTTTTGCCATAAAAACACTGTAGTTGAAGTCGTAGTGATTTTTGGCCATTAAGATGCAATAAGAAAGGCTTATTAGACTCCTTACTCTAAGTGCGCAATGACAATACAATAGGGTACATGGTATAGTAGTGATTTCATTACTATTAGTTTCCCTTTAACAATTCCAGCATTACAAAATATTAATATAATTTTAATGGTTTATACTCGCTCTATCTTTGTCCAAGTATTACATAGGCTCATCTTATTGGCAGCCAAACAGCCTCTAACATATATGCAACTTCTTCTTTTTCCTCTCCTTTAGTCCAATGATTACTCTCAATTATCATTCTAACTAAAAGTGGAGTCCTTTTAGTCACTTTACATGGATTCTCCATTTATATGGTCAATAGGGTCTGACAGCGTGTGGGTACTCATGCAGTTTCTTGAATATACATTAAAAATTAGCAAAAAAAACTGCACATAACATTGATGTTTGCACACATCCATACATGATAAGTACCTGTTTCAGATGCATGTAACATAACCTTTTTGATAAAGGCACGTAACATAACCTTCAAGTCCATTTCCCAAATAGAGGTGAACAAATTCGCTATTGTAGGTCCAGAAGGTTTTAACAAAGCGAAGATTATTTGAAGAAAGGTCTGAGGGAGAAGAAAAGGGGCTAAGAAGGATAGACATGGCGAATAATTGGGAGAATGAGGAACTTGTCTTTTAGGTAGGAGCTTGGTGTCAACTTTGTGGTTGGCTGCCCACTTGTCTTCTGGCCAGCTTTGTGAACTTAAATTCAGTTACATGATCCAGTAGACATCTACTGCTAGCTTAAAGGCCTGTTTGGCCAAGCTTTTAAAAACTGCTTATTTTGAAAAGTTCTTTTCCTAAAAATACTTTTAGAGAGTAGCAGTTTGTGTTTGGCCAATTCATTCGAAAATGAAGTAGCAATTTGTGTTTGGCAAAACTTTTGAAAAAGTACTTTGGGTGTTCAAATAACGAGTAAGGACAAGGAGAAAAAGAATAAGGTACTACTATTTATAGCTGATAATCATTAGGGGTAAATAAATAGGGGTAAGTTGGTAGATAAATACTTTTTGTAAGGATATTTTTGTTATTAAAGAAATTAAAAACAACTTCTACTTCTTCTACTTTTAGGGATAAGAGCTACTCTTTTCAGCTTCCCTACAACAGAAAAATAGCTTCTGCTGCCACTCAAAATCACTTATCTTTTTCCTAGAAGCTTGGCCAAATACCCCAATTTTCCAAAATAAGTACTTTTTAAAGGAAAAAAAAAAACACTTTCGGTTTGCTAGAAGCTTGGCCAAACAGGCTGTAAGATTCATCATTGGATTCATTATGTGGAATTACCGTGATGTTTGTTTTCAGCGAATCTCACACCCTAAATCATCTTTAGAGGCTTTCATGTGGTGAAATTAAATAGAAACGATTATTCATCTTCAGACGCTATTAAACATACTAATACAAAAGAGCTTCTTGAGGGAAATCAAAATGTTTCCTAATAGCAGAATGCAATTTGCCATAAGGAAGTCACATGACCCACTGTTTGTTGTTCTCTCAGAACTGAGTGCTTACGAGGAACACTATCTGTGCTCTGTGTTCAAATAACACAGAGGAATTTTTTTGCAACCATTTGTTTTGGTTCCTAACGAAAACCTTTAATTGCAAAACCAAAAGGACCCTAGCTAACTGAATGTCTATGGGTACTTTGTAGGAAAAGGTGATACCTTCTGAAGCATCTGGAAATTGTTGAACGAAACTCTTCAAATCTGGACGATCAGCTTTACCTAGGACAATGTGAAGAAGAATAAAGTGCAGCTCATGTAGTAATTTGCTTCCTCTTTCAAAAGATAGAGTAAAATTGTACTAAGCAACTTACCAATGCTTGTGGCTTTAATCTTGCCTTCTTTGGCCATTCTTTCCTCTTCTTCCTTCTTGAGACCTTAGAGAAACACAGAATAAGTTACCAGAAGAGTGGTCGTCCTACTGACAGCCAATAAGATGATTACTCATGTGTCTTGAGGAATCATGTAATTGGAAAATCCCAAACCAGAACTAATAGCAAGATTAAACTCATAAGCAACTACCAGAACAGAAGCTGATATTGAAGACATAAAGTAGAAAAGAAAAATAAACCAAAATGATCCTGTAGTTTAAGCACCTAAATTTATTTGACTCCAGCCAAGGATCAAGTATTGGCCAAAAGCAGAAAACCATCTAAAAGTCAGCCCACCTAGAAGTTCAATAAAGGGCCTTTTCTATCTTCTCTTATAAACTTAAATGTTCTAGGTAATAGGAGTAAGCATATAAAGCTGTTATTCCTAGAGCTGTTAGTCTGTTGCAACAGATCCATGGAGAAACAGAGGCATAAAATTGGAATACTTACGAGCAACATTAAGCTTAACAAATTCCCTCCTGGCCTCCAACTCAGCCATTTCCTGGTAAAAATATAACATCAAATATAGTTCAGGAAGTGACTTCAGCTTTAAATAAATGCGATTGACGGACAAGATAATCCAAAGGACAACCAACTACTATAACAGCTAACCTTCCTACTTGGTGTAACCTAGACAGATCCCACAATTTACAGTCAGAAGGATGTGTTCTGAATAATGAAAAAATATGCTAATTGCTAAAAGGGACAATTTGTGACTACTTTTAATTCATACATTCTTGCGCTTAGTTGAAGGAAAATCAAGCTTTCAATCATTGTGTGTCTGTTGAAAACGAATATAACAGAAGCACCTAAACGAGGTTGCACAATATAAACTTAGGAGTTAGAACCTGTGGTCAATTAATCGGACATGACCACAAAGGCATGAGGGGAAATAACAACAAACCAGAACCACGAGACGGAAAAGGTGCTTAGCGTTTCAAGTATCATATGTTGTTAACATACAAAAACAGCCACAACGAAACTTGAAATAGTTGCCTGGAGCTGAATTTTATGGCAGAAGAAGCAACTGGGTTTTATGGGACTTTTGCTGGCTTGTTGTTGTTATCGGATTCTATTCAAATGTAGATGGATTCAATCCCCTCTAATGCTTTTCTATGAATTATTTACCTATTAACTATCATGATAAAAATAGAAGGAATCAACTGATGCACATGAGAATAAGCCTATATATCTAAGAATTCATTGGAGTGTCAGGAAGGGCATGAGATTTGGATATCAGCAAAAGCAAGTAATTTTCATATATTAAAATATCGGCATAGCAAACTGATACCACGTATCTTGCATACAATAATATGATCTGTCTGTGTTCATTCAAGATATGGAAAAAATACATAACCATTCGGTTAACATGTGTGCTTTCATTTTAACCATGTATGTCAGTAAAGGGACAGCAGTGCTATTATGGAACAAGACGATTTATACAAAGAAAGGAGAAACACAATGCTGGTTAAGTATGGTCAATGAATTATGAATACGAAATAGTAACATGAAAGGCCCAATTTTACCTCAGGAGTTGGAGCACTCTTCCGTTGTCCATTCAACCAACATATCCATTCAACTACATCAATCAATAGCAACTCCTTAATGGCAACAAATGATGTGGTTGTGTAACATGGAAAGTTAATACCAGCAGCCAATTGCTCTTTTTCTTTTTCGATGAGTAATATCAGTAGCCAATTGTTTCTCTTAATGACATATTAACATAAGGGAGAAGGGAGTGATACCTGGAATAGAGGTCGAATCAACCTCTCCTTTGAACTTCACCCATCTCTTTTCCTTCACTAACAAAATATAAATATATCACATAAAAGCTCTTTATGGGATAACACAATTTGTTAAAGCAACTAAGAAGCTGTCCTAGACACAACGTTTTGTAGACTACTTAGGAGAATTATGGGTACGTAATTCTTTTTTCCAAATTCCAAATGTTCCTCATGAAAAGATGGAATTTTGCGAATACCCTTATTAAAATTCCTGGCTCCGAGTCTAGTCTAGCGAAAAAGGAGGTTTGTATAACTTACATTGGGCTAGAATGGGTTCCTCCAACATACAAAAATTATACTCCTACTTTTACTCTTTTCCTATTGTTTATTTGGATACTAGTAGTATAGCATAATGAAGGGGAGCCTAGAAGCAATTGGTAAACATCACAACCCGTTGGGGTGCGGTCCTTCCTCGGACCCTATGTGAATGTGAGATATTTTGTGCACCGCGCTGCTTTTTTACTAGTTAAGCATAAAATATTAAACTTTAAAACAGAGAAATGATCATAACTAGCAAAATTAGCTGATACCATCAAAAGTAAGAAGAAGAAGAAGAAGGGGAACGCACTTACTGATACCATCAAGCTCCTCACTTCTTTTAAAATAGCGATTGCCTGCTTTATCTATCCCTACTAAATTCTTGCTGCTGCTGAATAACCCCGTTAACCGAACCCACAATCTTGACATTTGTTTTTATTTTTCGAATTTGATTTTGGAAATCACACTGCCAACAACATACTAATACTCTAGATTTCTGAATTGTTGAAAGCTCTAAATGCTGGTACCCGTCCTTCGAGCTTGGTAGAGTGGGCTGATTTCATGTTGGGCTACAGAAAATGGCACCTCCTGTCCCCAATGTCGTTGGTATTGCAGTTTTGACCTCGTTAACTAGTTATTCAAGCAACAGACCTCCAGCTCATTTTTTTATATGGTTGTACTAAAGTATTTTTTAATTGCAAGGTTTTCCAATTAGGCAACAAATGATAGTAACTTGTCAGTATCAACCTTCCTAGTTGAAGGACTATTGGAAACAGCCTCTCGACTTTGGTGGGAGTAAAGTATGCATACATGATACATCTCATCCTCCCAGACCTTACTTGTGGAATTACATTAGGTATGTTGTTGTAGTTATTATTAGGATCAACGAGTTTAATATTACTCAAAGTTTTACTTTTAAATCATAAGTTCGCTTAATGTTTTATATTGTTAGCAGATGTATTTTTTCTTTTGCTAATATGGTATATGGTGATGATTCATGAATGCTTATGATGATCCAGGTTTAAGTTAAGTTTTGTATATGACGCAGAAGTTATACACAATTCAGTAGGACATAGTTGAAAAGGCTACGCCTAAGTGTTGTCGATCCGTTAGGAGTACAAGGTAAGTCAATAAAAAAATCCGCGAAAGATTTGTAATTAAATATTACTTATTTTTTTAGGAATTAAAGGCTGTCTCGGCTTTTATAGGGTTGGAGGGGGTACTTTTTCTATGTTAGTAGTATTATTTTTTAAAATTAGCAGAAAGCATTTTTACCAAACTTAATTATGTGAGGTTAAAATTTTTAAGTTATTCCCTCAGGGGTCGTTTGGTTGGCGGGATTGGACTAATAGTCCCGAGATTAAATTTGGGACTAAATTAATCCCATGTTTGGTTGGGATTAGCTAAGTTGGGAGAGCTATTATCCCAAAATCATGGAATTAACTAATCCCATATAGGAGGTGGGTTTATTTATCCCACTTTTAGTCTAAATTTTAATCCCGGAATTTGTAATCCCAGGATTATCCACTTTGAACCAAACGATCCCTTAAGGGTCATATTTTTGACATTCATGGTTAAAATTTTTGCCACAGGCCACTTTTGCTACTGGTATTTAGTTTGAAGCCACTTTTTTATTGGTCTTATATGAGAGGCCACTTTTTGGAACTTCAACTTTTTTGAGCTGAATTTCAAACCTTGTGGATTGAACTTCATGCCTAAATTATGAAGTTTCAACTTCAATCCGTAAGGGCTGAACTTTTAGGCATAGATGCGTAAACTTCAACCCTTGTGGACTGAAGTTGAACTTCAACCCTTGTGATGGGCTGAAATTGAACTTCAACCCTTGTAGGGCGAACTTATGTGAAGTTCAACCCAAAAACATTGAAGTTACAAAAAGTGGTCTCTCATGTAAAACTAATAAAACAAAGTGGCCTCAAACCAAAGACCATGCCAAAAGTGGCCTTTGGTGCACTTTGCCCATTCACGGACATCCAGGCATCAAGCCTAAGCGTTAGACCAACTTTATCGAAGAAATTTCACTGGATGTCCCTTTGGTGAGGTGCTATTTAAGTTTTGTTGCAGTTGAAGTTCAAAACTACTGCAGTTGAACTTCTGATCAGTTTAATGCAACAATTTAAACATGAGACAGCTAATTTAAAGTTGAGTTACAATTTTGAACTTCAGAAACAGCTTGCGTTTGACCAATCTTCTCAAATTAATAAGTTCATTTTATATTAAGTTCATTTTACAATGAATACATAAACACATAAATAAATTTAAGTACTGCTCTTTATGAACATAAATTTTTAAATCAATATAAATATAGTTAATCAAATAAGGGAGAGTTATTATTTATTTGAGAGAGAGAGTGATAAACATAAACTTTTGATAAGAGTATCCTTGTCTAAAGAATTAATTATGTTGTACTCCTATATGTGACTTTTTCCATATTACAGTAAAAGTACTTGGGTTGTTGTTCAAAAATATTTTTCCGAAAACTTAACTTATTATAACTAGAATAATAGTAGTATTCAACTTTCTATATATTGTGCAAGTTATGCGTTGACTAGTTTATGAAGGTTCAAATTTGTCACAATAAGGTGAATACATATTTGTGGTACTTTATACCTGAGGACGCATAATATTTTCTTCACCCCTGTTTATCGGTCGGTTCGGTTCGATTTTGCACCTTATCGGTTTGGACTATCGATTTTCGGTTTTTAAAAGTGTTAAACCAATAACCGAACCAATAAGCTATCGGTTATCGATTTTTGGGTTATCGGTTTTAGGTTTTTATCGGTTCGGTTTTCGATTTAACCATTAAGAATTTAGGCCTAACAAGTGTAAAAAAAAAAAAAAAAAAACCTCTTAAACGATTGCATCCAATACAAAATCGGCTTTATTTTCACAGTGAATTCAAATGTCTGTAATAAAATTCGCCATATTAAAAAAAACAACCAACAATAGATTCAAATATACTTCATTATTCTATAAACTAATGGAGGAGGCAAGGAGTGAAATAGTAAATCGGTGGTTGAAATGGATGGGGGAGACTTGAAAGTTACCCGAGTAAAAGAAAACTAGAGTTTGAGGTTTCCAAGTTCCAACTAATAGTAATTAAGTATACTACTTTTATGTACATAAGCGCAATATAATAAATTTGAAAACCTTATTGGGTTATCGGTTTAACCAATAAGAAAATGTACAAAACCGACAACCGAACTAATAACATAATAATTTTTTTTTTTTTGCAAACTGTTAAATAACCAATAACTCGATAACTAAATATTTATAAATCATTAACTTTTTATCGGTTCAATTTATCAGTTTAAAGCGAAAAATAACAGCCCTACCTCTCATATATTGGCAGAACCATTCCAATGGTCCTGGTTGTAAAGGCAATGCGTGAAAACAGACATGTCGGCCGCAAGTTGTGAGACAGACTCTGCTTCACAGCCGCCAACTTAAATATTTTAATCCCAAAAGGTACCTCCAAATACATTAAATAAAATGAAAAATTGAGAATCGTTGAGGAGATGGATCGACCTACATTCAATTTGCAGAATACTCCAAAACGACAAGTACTAAAGATTCTCTTCTTGTCAATGAAGTAAACATAGTGTTGAAATGGTTATTGACTAACGTGAAAAGTGCAAAATATGTAATTGTCTTCTTAATGGCTAGAAATCAGGCAGATACATTGAATGACGGCTGCTCTTTTCGTCTCATTTCATGTTTAACAGAAGCTTCTTCTTCTTTCACTCTCAAAGGGTAAGTTATTGATTAATTACTTCATAGTAATTTTTAACTTTTCCTCTCAACATGAAAGATTTCAACCATGGCGATGGGATTCTTCTAATTTGCTTTCTCTCTTTACAAAAAATTACTAAGATGGTTCGGCCGTCATGTTGAACACATGCATGCATGCTTTACGCTTTGTCTTGTTTTAATATGTAAAATTTGCAGCCCATGTTGACTACGTATTTGTTTCTTTTTAGACGATAATCAACTAAGATATATTGCGTGTTTACAAGAACTAATAAGTTGGCCTTCCAAGATTAGTTTAATCCTAGTTAAGGAGTTTAAACAATGTAAGAAAAAAAGTTGTCACTATCATATAACTCCTCATAACAAGTGGACTCGCTTAAATCGTAAAGAAAATACTGCCAGTTGGTTTATGGATTCAAAAATTATAGTAGTATACATTACTCCCCTCCCAAAATAGTTGTCATAATTTTCTTATCAGTCCGTTCAAAAAAAAAGGAAAATTTACACTATATAACTACCCTAATAGCTTAATTACATAATATACCAATACTTTTAAATATTTTACCCTATATAACAATACTTTCTACATTTTTACAAAACATACCATTTTCATTTCCCACTCCCCCAAACTCAAACCCAAATTTCTTCCCCCTCTTTCTCTCTCTTTCTCTTTCTCTTCCCTCCTCCCCCTATCCACCCACCCCGCCGTCCCCCTCCCCCTCGCCGGCAACCACCCCATCGCTGCTGCTATTCTCACGGCGGCTTAGCCACTGCTACGTCACTGTGCTCCGATCTGCTCCTCCATCCTTCTTTTTTTTTTGGTTTTGTATGTGTATTGTATTTGTATAAACATGTATAAGGTTTGTATTATGTGTATGTGTATGTTTTTGGTACATCAATACATTAATTTTTTTTGAATATCTTTGTATATTGTTGTATATTTATGTATTTTAATATTTTCAAGTGTATGTTTGGCAAAATTGTGGTTTTGTATATTATATATTTTTGTAGATTTTTGGTATTTATGTGTATGTGTGTTTCATATGTATATGAATAAGTTTTTTGCATATCCACAAATTTATTTTTATGTCTTTGTATGTTTGGGGGTGTATTGAAGTGTATATTTTGTATATTCTATTTTGTAAAAGTGTATATCTTGTATGAATGTGTAATTTGTATGTTTTTTATACTTTTTTATACATTTTTTCAGATTTAAAAAAAAAAAAAAAATCCGGCTACCACCACCGGCGGCCGGCGACTGGCCACCGGCGGCAACACTGTGACTGGGAGCAGTGGGTGTGGGAGGGTTTAAAACCTTCATTTGTATGGTTTTAATGGAAGTTGTATATGATTTGTAAAAAAAGTATTGGTATATTTTGTAAAATGGTATAGTATTGGTATTTTTTATAAATTTGGTATTAGGGTAGTATATTTGTGTAATTCTCCCAAAAAAAAAATGACGCAATTCTAAAGCTTTACCCTTAATGAAATGCATTATAGCCACATATTTATGTATGACTTATTTTGGACCACAAGTTCCAAAAGTCTTACCACATTTCTTAAACTCCGCTCCAAGTCAAACTATGACAACTATGTTGAAACGGAGGGAGTATGAGTTTGTGCTTGGAGTTCTATTACTCTATATAACCTATTGGAACTAATTAAGGACCAGTTTGTCCATTAAATTTTTTTTTTGCTTTTTTTCAAAAAGTTCTTGAAAAATATGTTTGTCCATGAAATCTTATGACTTTTTCAACTTTTTTTGAAACACAATTTTTTAAAAACCAAAAAGTGGTTTAGAGCACTTTTTCAAGTTTTTTCTCCCCTCACAAAACTCTACATTTTTTTCAAGTGAAATGTATGTTCAAACACAACTTCAACTTCCAAATACCATTTTTCAACCCAACTTCAAAAATTCTTTTTTTAAATATTTTTTCAAATTTATGGCCAAACGGCTACTAAGTTCGAAATATATAATTATTCATACTTACTAAATAAATTCTACCAAAATTTGTAGATTCTCATGAACACATAGGTTAAATCTTAGTTAAATAAAAGAAAAATGATCAATTACAAACGCCTAGATAGAGAACGTGCCATCAGGAATCTTCACCTGAATCTACTTCATTCCGAGAAACATCAATCAATGTGCATCTTTTCCCTTTTTCCTAAAAAAGGTTACCGACTCATAGCTATAATTAGGTCTACTTATATTTGATTATCACCACTAGGGGACATCATTATCACCTGAGCTTTCATGGAAGTCACCTTAGTTTAACTAATAACTAGTATATGTTTTTAACAAGGGTCGATGTATGATAAAAACAAGGTTTAACTAAACATGATAATGTAAATTATGTTAAAATTTACACGTGCAGTGCACTAATGAGCACTAATGCAGGTGCTTATAGGCTTTCTATGAAAGAGCCTTATTTAGGGAGTAGTAAAATTTTTCTAGCAGAAGAAGCCAATTTAAGGAAACAGCCATGAAAGGGGAAAGAGAAGTAAACAGCTATTATTCCTAATATCATATGCAATCTATCATGTCATTTAAGCCTTATTATAAAGCAAACAGGTACTAGCTAGCTACCCTGCTAATTGAAATTTACTCTTCAATACTCTAGTGCAAAATGACTAAGTAATCACTTTTATCTTCTATCTTCAGGTTCAAAAATATTCTAATTTGGATCTAACATTCATCAGATTGTCAGTTTATAAGTGAAATGGTTTACAGATTTTATATGGTCACACTAACATTTCCCTATCAGAAAGTCAAGCATTCACTATAGACAACAAAGTAAAATACACATAGGTCTATTATTTAGAAAATCTCTTAGGTCCATAATTTATAAGGTCTTTATCTCTGTCTTGATTGCTCAACAGTTTTCCTCTCCTCTGTGGCTCTCTTTTCTAAGAATTTCACTATCAGCAAGAGTTATTCAGAGGATTGAAAAGGTAGTCTGTCTTGTGATGTAGAAAGCAGTAAAGGAAACTGTTTTTTTTTGGTTGATATTATTGGTTTCTCTATTATAATCTTCTTCTCTCTATTAGTCTCAGGCCAGCAAGTTATAATTCTTTCTCCTTTTGTCTTGCAGATACAATTTTCAGGATTTCAAGAAAGCTATCTGTTGCAGGTTTTAATTAGAGAGAAAGGTACATTATGTTAAGCCTTAATCTTCTCATGATTTACCAAAATTTATGTGTCCTATTGAGCAAAGTCGGATATAGGCAATTCCGTGAGTTCAACTAAATCCATTGATTTCAACTCAAACTATATATGCATATGCAGGAAAGAATCATACTCATTTTGGAAAGAATTAGTCCATCTATACATATTTATGCTATTGTTAAAATGTTTAACTATTTATGCAGCTACGTTGACTGTATTGAATTTTGGGTTTTGCAGAAGATGTCATCATCATATGGAGGGAGGTATAATTTATATAGCCAAGGTAGCAGTGGATGGACATCTATGAAGAATGAAGAATTTCAAGAAGAAGACATTTGGGGTAATGTTATCAATGAAAGACACGAATTTGGTTCTAATTTCAGCACAATTAAAGAGTCTTCTTCAAATTTCAGTCCTAGGCAACTGCCTACTGCAGCCAAGATGATTCCAAGATCAAGTAAAAATTCCAGCCACGAATCTAAATTAGCTCAGCACTCAGCCCCAGTAAACATACCTGACTGGTCAAAAATTTACGGGACAAGCTCGAGAAAAGCTAAGTGTCATGATGACAATGATGATTCTGCTGGTAAAGGATATAATTTAAGCAATTGGGAAAGTGATGATAAAGAAGAAGAAATTAATGAAGGAGATACTATGCCTCCACATGAATGGTTTGCTAAAAAGATTGAAAGGAGTCAAATGTCTTCTTTCTCTGTGTGTGAAGGTGTTGGAAGAACTTTGAAAGGAAGAGATTTGAGCAGGGTGAGAAATGCAATCTTAAGCAGAACAGGGTTCCTTGAATAGCATGTTAATTATCATTGTTATCATAGTCATGTAGATGATCTTAGATGGAGCGATATAGACAATAAAAATTTATGCAGTTGATAACAATTCTCTTGGAATTAATACATAAGTAGTTGTCATTGTTGTATCATAGTTAACTGTGGTATTTGATAAGTATGGGAATACTGAAGTTGGCTCACCATTAATGCAATCTTTGGTAGTGTTCATTAATTTGCAGTCTAATCTCAATGAACCAGTGAAGTTGTTAAGTAGTCACTGCAATATAAAAATTCTAAGATATAACTCTGTTTTTTTTTTTTTTTTTTGTGTTTAATTAATCACTATCAGTTTTAGGAAGAGTACGTAGACAAAAGATACCTTTTTTTGTTGGTTTAAGCATCTGAATGGTCAAAAAGAAATTAACTGAATGGTCTATGCGGCCTAATATGTAAAGAACGATCACATTATGTTGTAAAATTTTCACCTGCATACCACATTTGTCACTGGTATTTAATTTGAAGCCATTTTTTTAATTAGTCTTACATGAGAGGTCACTTTTTAAAACTTCAATATTTGTGGGCTGAAGTTCAAACCTTGTGGGTTGAACTTCATGCCTAAATTATAAAGTTTCAACTTCAATCTGTAAGAGCTGAACTTTTAGGTATAGATGCGTAAACTTCAACCCTTGTGGGCTGAAGTTGAACTTCAATCCTTGTGGTGGACTGAAGTTGAACTTCAATCCTTGTGGGCTGAACTTGTGTGAAGTTCAACCCAAAAGAATTGAAGTTCTAAAAAGTGGCCTCTTATGTAAGGGGATTTCAAAAAAATATGACACGGAAAACTTTGGTTTACCAAAATGCCCTCACTAACAGATGTTTAGCAAAAATGCCCTCATTAGTTTAATGAAATTTTTTTCGGACCAAAATACCCCCTACAAATCAGTAAAAAGATGCGTCCCCAGTCCCTCCCATTCCTTTTCTCCATTCACGCTATCAAGAAACCATAAAACCTCATTCCTTTTACAGATTGCTTTGTTCAAGAGAAGATTCAACGTAAGATTTCTTCAAGATGCAAGGGTAAAGTTCTCTGCAACTATTGCCAAGAGTTTAAGTTCTGCTGCAAAGACTGAAAAATCTCTAAAGTATTGGCAATAACAAATACTTTAAACTCTACTGCAATGGGAGGTTGTGTAGAGACTTCTTCCCTATTGCCAAGACTTTAAGCCTTGTTGCCATGGTCTTTACAACTACATAAAAAGTTTCTACAACTATTGCCAATAGCCAACACTTTAAATTCCAGCGGAAGGGGGAACTTGTACAAATAGTCTCTGCAAGTATTGACAATTGCCAGAACTTTAAAACTCTAGTGGAAGAAGCAACTTGTACAAATAGTCTCTGCAAGTATTGGCAATTGCCAAGACTTTTACCTATATTGCAATGCAAAACTTGCAGAGAAAGTCTCTGCAACTTTTGGCAATAGCCAATACTTTAAGTTTTGGCAAAGGAGAACTTACACTAAAAATCTCTGAGAGTATTGGCAATTGCCAAGACTTCTACCTCTACTGCAGTGAACAAGTTGAAGACAAAGTCTCTGCAACTCTTGGCAATAGCCAAGACTTTAAGTTCTGGCAAGGGGGACCTTACACTAAAAGACTCTAAGAGTATTGGCAATTGCCAAGACTTCTACCTCTACTGCAATGAACAAGTTGGAGACAAAGTCTCTGCAACTCTTGGCATTAGCCAAGACTCTAAGTTCTGGTGGAAGCGGCAACTTACACAGAACATCTCTGTATGTATTGGCAATAGCCAAGACTTTAAACTCTACTGCAATAAGCAACTTGCAGAGAAAGTCTATGCAACTCTTGGCCATGGTCAAGATTTTAAGCTCTATGCAAAACATGAATATCTAATAGCCATAGGCAATAAAAACCTTCAAATCACTGGAATCAAGCAAACACAAGAAAAAAATCCTAAAATTCTAGCATACAAACAAGAAAGAAGGAGGCCATGAATGGGGAAAGAGAGAAGGAAATCTTTCAGCGTGAATTAAATAAGTTGGGGGCCGCACAAAGAAGAAAGAAGGAGGCCAGGAATGGGGAAAGAGAGAAGGAAACATTCAGCGTAAATTAGCACAAGTTGAGGGGCAAAATAGTCCTTTCATAAGTGAGGGTATGATGTGGAGGGCATTTATTAAAACATTTGTAAGTGGGGGCAATTAGGTAAGATCATGTCTTATTGAGGGTATTAGGTAAAATTTTTTGCTCATGTAAAACCAATAAAAATAGTAGCTTCAAACCAAAGACCACTACCAAAAGTGGCCGTTGGTGCACTTCGCCCTATTATGTTAACTAAACCATCTTAGTGGACCCCTTTGTGGCACAAATTGAATCAAAACGTCTTGTAAGGGTGAAAATATCTTATTTATCTGGCAACAATCTGTGGTGGTAAGCATGCCCTTTGATGTAGCATGAGCATCAATGTGATCTTCAGAGTAACCTTGTACTACCTTTGAAGTTGTCAGCAAGTGGCTTGTAGCAATTTTGTTTCTTATTATTTTTCTAAATCATATTAGAGAATTTAGTATACCTAATGTAATGATGTCAACAATATTCTTCTTGGTTCTTTCGTAAATCTGTAGCTGTGAAAGAGCAGCCGCAAACTTTTCATGATGTATAAATTATTCAAGTTTTGACATGGAAATCGAAAGAAAATAAAATTCAAGTTTTGGCATGTAAAAACTCCATTCCTTTAACCAAAGCGTGAAATTTAATCTCAATTCTATCATGTTCATTTCCTATTCAACAAACAACTTAATTATTATCAATCCCGTAAGTTTTGCATATAAATTATTACTAATACATAACATGATGAGAACACTATCAAAACATCCATAAAATAGAACATCAGCTAAAAATGTCCAAAATAATAGTATACTTTAAATACAATGAAACACGTTAAATTTTATGCACCGTCGGTGTACAAAACTAATACTATTTTCTTTTCTTTTCTTTGTTTGTTAAAATTAAAAGTATAATTTACCAATAGAAGACATTAAATGCAAATTGTACTCTACCAAATTTAGTTCCTAGCCGATTCTGAAATTAATGATTATTTCTTTTTCTAGATTTACTAAGTTGTTACGTTTCTTTCATCACAACATCATTGTAGAAGAAAAGTACTGTAAATATGTATGGCAATTGCCAAGTTTCTCCCAGTTTTGTCAATAAGTCATTAATTATAGTACTGAATTTGCATGTGCAAAATGCTTCTCATAAAATTTGCCTCAATCTCATGGCTGGGTACTATTGTTCCTTTACAAACGAGTTATGAGATTCCTTCCACTTGGTGCCAAGGATGGTGGAACCAGATTTGTGAGTATTTTTGCGAGCAGGTCCAAAACAAAGTGGTTCTCAATGAAATTCGTCCAAATCTCATTTTTCATTAGAAATTGATTACTCACAAATAGTACTTCCAAAAAAAACAAATAATACTTCCAATTTTGTTGTTAATGAAAGAGAAAGAAGGTAGAAGTCGAAGAGAGAGAAATCAGATGGATAAATTTAAAGGGATTGAGGAAGAGGGAGAGTTTGAAGTGAGAGGGAGAGAGATTAGAAAAAAGGTCTTTGAATTTAAGGAAAAAAGATTAAAAATATTAGGTTACCTGCTATAGTAGATCAACTATTACCTGATAGCATAAAAAGTTTGTATAACGACCGCGCATTAGAATTTAAGTAGAACTCCACTTAAATTTAAACTAATTATACTTGACAAATAATATACCGCGTTAAGGTAAATTTTATCCAGTAGTAAGCGTTCTTATTCCAAACTAACAAACCTGTTAAATCTCTACTTCAATGTACACGGTAAAATTTTCTTCTTGCAATTGACTCTTGATTGTAAGGATTGTAGCTTTCGTCAAATAATTAACTGATTATTGTCTTATTCTATTTATTTGATCCCTTAAGAAACGGCGGTAAGAAGATTTTTCCCTCTGTAAAATCGTCACTTCACATAAAGATGAAGAAAAATAGTGGTAGTATTAATTTGTAGCTGCACAAGTCATGTTGGTAGTTGCAACACGCAATAAGAGCAAAATTAATCAAAGAGAGAGCAGGTGCAAATCCAAGAGAAAAGAAGAGAAGCACTGATGCACTGGCAGACAGATAATAGACAAGCAAAATTATTAGAAAGAGATCTTCCACCATCATATATATATAAACTGAAAAAGCATGCTTCATGTGCTTCATTTGGCCCTTTGCATAAATACAAATACTGCTTAGTACTACTAGTAATATCAAATGCGTTAAATATCGTTTGCGTCACAGAACACGAAACTTTCCAATCACTTTCTCCATCGCACTAGTGGTTTCTTGAGAATCCTATTGCCAAACGAAATTAAGAAGTAAATTGGGTTTTAAGAATCGTTTATCATCTTTGATATCTTATTATCCTTTCCAACTCGTTAACAATCGTAATATAATTTATCTTGCCTTGGTTTTTGTAGTCGCATGATGATTACACTAGAATATGATGGTTGTTATATTACACTAGAGGACCACCATTCAATTTTGAATTTTCCAGCATAAACTAGGTTGTCAAATAAGGGAAGTGTTGCAAATTTCATCCGTTAAAATAGGTTGAATCAATTAACAAGTCATGACTCGATGCGTCCAAAGATGGACTGAATCAAATGGATTGAGATGCTACTCAATCCAACCCCTAGATTTAAAATCACATTTTCATTTGTTTGTTTTTTATCTTGTTGAGAAACTAACTTGTTTAACCATTTAGACAAGAAATATCTGGACAAATGTATAATATTATGTATAGTGGATTTACTACTATATTTATAGTCATATGTAATCACACATAATCTATATATACCGGTCATGAGATGTAAACAGTGAAAATCCGCTAATTCTGTTTCATTTTATGTAATACTCGTAATTAATTTGCTAAAAATGATTTATTGTGGAAAGACCTTCACCTAATCATGTAGTACTTATGGTTAAAAACATCTGTTTATCCTTTACGGTCTTATTCTACTTTTTTAAAAACTCTCTTCAAGTTGATTTGTGCTAGTGTAAACCAAACTCACCTAAACTTTTGAATGTGTTGACTAGAGCTAACCTCAGGACCTTAATCGATGAATAAATCACTCCCTCACCCCGAATATATAGTCCACAAACCTTGTCTAAAACAATCGATCATCGTTTGTTGCCACTTACCATTATAGTTAGTCCAAGAATAATCTAAACAATGAAATAGGGTGAAAAACAAATACGTACTAGCTAGTAAGAGAGAAATTTGTGTTAGATTATGGTATTATTTTGCAGTAACAAATTAAAGCCGATCCGCACATGGTAAATATAATTAGGTGAGATACACGCACATAATATAAACAAAGATAAAGAAGAAATAACCCATGAACAGAATCATCTCCATAAGATTTTAGCATACACATATTATTTCTTTACATCTATATCCTTAAACAACATGAGGAATCAAACAGTACTGTTCAACACGACTAGCAATTTGCCTCACCTTCTCCCCTTTGAATCTTGTGTGCAATTCCTTCATGGCCAATTCTCTCAATTCTTCCACCCTTTTCTCCATTCTTTTGTTGTTTCTTTCCACTCCACTTATTATTATTCCTTGTATCATTCCAACATAAAGCGCATAATTCCTCAAGCTTTCTATTTCCTCATCATTTCCATCCCCTAAAATGGCTCCACAAGCTGCTCCACATGCATGAAGCTCCCCTTCTTTCTTCTTGCACACATATTCCAACATTTTCTCATTGCCTAACTTAGTCCATTCTATCTCCTTAAACTGGCCTTCTATCAACCCTTGTGACCCAATGGCACGTGTGATTTCAACAATGACCCTCAGGATCTTGTCCGAGTTTCTTAGGGTCGGGCTTATGGATTTAGCTAGCAACTCCATACCAAAGGGTATGAGCCCGTCTGCAGTGAGAAGCTCGACACCCGGGCTGAACTTGTGTTCAATGGCGGGCTCGGGCCTTGACTCTCTGGTTGTCAACTGCATGTGCTGGTGGGTGTAATTTGCAACATGCATGAGATGTATTGCTGATGCTGCAGCTATTGCTTGGTCTCTGTCACCGCCTAACAGCTCGCACGCTGCAACGCACAAGGCTGATGCTGTGGTTTTGGGTGTTGCAAAGGTCAAGTAATGCATGGGTTCAAAGACAGATAGAGGTGGCCTAATTGTGATGTTCTTCTTGAGATGGGTTTCAATGTCAGCTTCAATAGAGGACCAATAAGACTGGTTTTGGCCCAATTTAACTACCATTGGTTTATAACATGATGATGGTGATGAACATCTAGGTAGAGTGGTGAGGCTTGCTGAACAAATGATGGAGGAAAAGACCCTAGCCATGCTAAATTGTCAAGACCAGACTTTGAAATAGCTAATGAGCTCGTACCTACATTTATATGTAGGATCTTACAAAGATATACTCTATATAGGAAAAGAAAATCCAAAATAAAAATAGGGATATATACGTGTCTTCCCTCTATACTTGAATGCTAGTACTCCCTCCGTTCCAAAATGGTTGTCATAGTTTGAATTTTGAGAGTCAAATGAGTTTAACTTTGACCGTAATATTTTTATATGTCTTTTAAATATTTTGAATTATTAATTATTGTGACTTATAGTACTTTTTATGTAGTTTCTAAATATATAAATATCGTTACAAAAAATTTAAAGATTATATATTCAATTTCATATATAACGTGTGGTACGTGGAGGTTCCTGCAAGACTGGTCCTCAGTAGCCAAAAAAATTTAATTTGGGTATACCCAACATGGAATAGTATATAATATTCTTAGATTTTGTTAGGAAAAGCTACTACTCCTACTATCCTATAGTAACTTTACGGCGTTTTCTCGAATCTATAATTTTACAAAATGAAATGTCATTTTTGACAAATGCCTGTACAGTATTAGTTGGGAGCCTAATTATAATCTTAGACAATAAACTTCATCTTGAGAAAAAAGTGGTACTGCGATTAAATGTCAACTGGTTTGTGTCATTGAGTCAATAGTGCTAGTTAATTTATACAGTACATATGATGGTATGTACCTTTTACGTTGGTTAAAATTGTAACTCTAATTATACACATAATTTTAATTTTAAAAAATATTTAACTATTAGAAAAATAGATGTTATTGTCATGTATGGCCCGATACTGAAGAAAGTAGATAATGTTAGTTTCGTCCCATTTGCTAGAGCTTAAAGAATTCCTAAAAAGCCACCATAGTTCCGATATATCATAGTCGATATTTCTCTTTGTAACCAATATAACCGATTCTCACGAACTCAACCAAATTATGTGGCCAAATTAATCTCATGGTTAGGTGACAAAGAAGCATATATCACTGGATTTATAACTCACATCCACACGTCTCTAAAAAGTATTAGACTAATCCTAAGTAACCTATGTTTAACAATAATTTGTTGCTAATCACTCTTCCAATTTTAATGTCGACTAGTACAAAGGATAGACGAATTCGGCACCTAATAGGTAAAAAATGATCTTAGATATTTAATTACGCATCAATTTTTATTTGATTAATCAGATAAATAATTTAATGATATTGAATAGTTTATACATTGCACAAATAATCGCATGTAACCCTAATTAATAAAATAAAATTTTATCATTTTCATAAACTAACATTTTTCAATTTGTTATTTTATGATACAAAAGTAGTTATATGATTTTTAATATTTATGCTTATTGATTTGTGGAACACGTAAGACTAGTTATGTATAAAATATATAAGTGAATTAAGGCAGTAATGCAGAGCGTCTAGATTGGACCAGCCATGGAGGTCGCATGCATCTGAATATAGTAAAGAGGAAAAAGAGAATGAATTTCTATAATATATTGTAATTGAGCACTTAAGTAGTGTTAGGTAGATTACTGATAACTATTGAATAAACTGAGAAATTCCACCTTTATATTTTATATAGAACTAGATCAGGTTCTTTTATTCCTTGACCTTTCATGGCAAATTATTACTTGAAAAGAAAAAAAAAAAAAAAAAAGCTTACCATTATAACGGGTCATTTCAGAGTTAATTTTACCGGTGGTCATTCAACTATTGTTTCATTATCACAAAGTCACTTTTGTTTCTTTTATTATCCAAAAGTCACTCACCTTTCCTCCCGTCTACACCAAAGTCGCTCTAGCCGAATTTTACTTAAAACTTGCCGAAAAAATGATGTGGCATCATTAATTAAAAATAATCTTCTTAATTATAAGTTTATTTATTAACCTAATTCCTTAACCCATTACACTAGTTCTACCAACCTAGACCCAACCAATTTTACTACTCCTACTTATTCAAGTTCCCTTTTTTACTCTAAATCCCAAACACATTCTTAAACAATAAATGCACTAAATATTTCAAACTATATTGCTCATTTCTTATTAATTAAGGTGAGGGTTGATAAGTTACAAATGACACATACACTTCATAAGAAAATTATATAGCTCTAGTTATACAAAGTAATAATGTCAACATAAATCTTAAATGTTGAAATGAAGATTAAAAAAAAAAAAGCACTGAACAGTTTACCCGTGGGAGGTGAGGTCTGTGGAATGACACGTTAAACTCGAGGTGGATAGTTAAACTTGCAACTACGCCAAACTGAAATTATTTTTAATGACTTTGACACAAGCAACTGCAAGATTAAATACTTGTGTTCAGTAGATGAAAAGTATAATTACTACTTCATCATCCTGACAACAATGATAAATTTGTAAAATGATGCAAGTACTCATAAGAGAGTAAAAGAAAACTTAAAATAGTTGATGCCATGTTTTAGAAGATTATTTTTAATTAATAATTAGTATAATGAGTTAAGAAATTAGGGGTCGTTTGGTAGCAAAGTAGTTATC
The DNA here is from genome assembly GCA_029990175.1 of Petunia secreta. NCBI lineage: Eukaryota > Viridiplantae > Streptophyta > Magnoliopsida > Solanales > Solanaceae > Petunia > Petunia secreta. The sequence continues at coordinate 15,518,287 of JARKIP010000013.1, read as the reverse complement.
TCGGGATTAACAATCCACCTCCCATGTGGGATTGCTAGTCCCAGCTTTTTAATACAAAATTTTTAATAGTTATAAGTAATATTTCTAAACAAATATGGGATAAGGACAATCTCAAATTCTATTCTGGAATTATAATCTTTATCTCGGATACCAAACGAACCCTTAGTGTCTTGAGTAGAATTAGTGTAATGGGTTAATAAAATGAGTTAATATTAACCTATAATTAAGAAGATTATTTTTAATAAATGATGTTACGTCATTTTTTCGGCAAGTTTTGAGCAAAATTCGGCTAGAGTGACTTTGATGTAGGCCGGAGGAAAGGAGTGACTTTTGTGTAACAAAAAAAATAAAAATAACTTTGTGGTAATGAGGCAATAGTTGAGTGTCTACTGAAAAAACTTAACTTGGTCATGTCAAGAAGTGATAGGTTTGAGAGATATGCCAAGAAAATATTCCATCTATGTGGTCAGAGTTACGCTTACGCCCTTGCAATCTTGTTACTCCTGTTATGACCTTGTTTCACCATAGCTATCAATTTCTTTTATTTTGGTACTCCCTCCCTCCGAATTTAGTATTTGGGTTTGTGTGAGCACAAAATTTAAGAAAATAAGGCAGACTTGTAAATCATGTGGTTTAAAACTAAAGATATGTGTAATGTGGGACATTACAAACTAAAAAGAAAATATATACACTTAAATTAGGACAGAGAGGATACTATATTTTGCAGTCTTGCTTTTAATTTATTTTCTTTGATTTCATAGTCTATTTTAGTTTTAATAATATTTTCAAGCATAGGATTATATATATCATACTATTCTAAAAGAGCCAATCCTTATAGGAAAAAGTAAACGACCATTTTGCCCTTGCAGCATAATTAGAAATAAAATTTGAGAATTGAAAAAAACTGAATAAAATAAAATTTAAAATATTGTACAAAAGTATAAAACACACTTGGACGCATATATAAAAGTTAGACGCTTTCTCAACTGCATTTAATCCTAGAAGGCTAAAATATTGTATCAAGAGCCATTCATTTAAATAGACTTGAACTGTTCATCTTCCATATCTTATTTATAATGCAATACATATTATCTTTAATCTTTAGAATGTCTTTATCCTTTCAGTTTCAAACAATAAGTAATGCACATTTATGCATGCATGTGATCAACCAAATTCTTATCATCTATTTATTTCTTAAATCATGAGTGAATAAATAAATTAGTTCAGCATTCTTGTGGTTCATCTTCGGTACCCAATATTTGACAAATCAGGTAAACTTACTTTTTCCTATATAATTTAATTTTTATTTGCTAATTCAACAAATAACTTTTCATTCTCCATGCTGAATTTTGGCTATGATATAGTCCTTTATTTAGCCATATGATTCTTAATTTTTGTTACTGCAATAATGACCATTTCGTTCTTCTTTCTTTTTGTCTCTGTGGCAAGTTTTGGCAAAAGGCTGTTTGTTTTTAACTTTAGTTGTTTGTGCACACGAGCTTTGTTTTTGGTTGAAAGAAAAGATTTTTACAAGTAAAAAAGTAAAGCGCTCAACTGGCTCATAAGTCATAAGGACTTAACATAATTGATTCATATATTAAAAATTATATATATACGTTAAATTTTTTACCGTCATGGGATTTGTCAACAGAGGTGTCGAGCATATTTCCGTCAATCAACTTTGGCTCATTCTTATGTAAATCAATCTTGGACCTTTTAGTTGACTTTTAATTTCAGGCCTCTTTTGCTCTTCTTTTCATTTGAACTCTGAATTTTAAATTACTTAGATCTTCACCTCTTTTTAACTCTCTTTCCAATTGAACATATGAGTTTTCTTTCAAATATCGTGTTACTCTTGATACACAGATTATAATATTATGTTATTGTAATTGTGTGTTGTTGAAACACCAAACAAAAAAATAAGACTACGGCATATAAATAAGATTGCCATTCATCGTTTTAGGGGCTACGCGCCTAAGACGGTGATAAACCCAAGAAGGATTGGCTCAAATGGATCCTGCCCAATTGAAAAAATAAAAAAAATAAAAAATCATCATTATATTTGTTAATTTATTCTGTATGTAACTAAGCATTTAAGAATAATTTATTGTACAAAAATATACTCATTTCGCTTCAATTTATGTATCATAATTTGACTCGAAATTTAAGAAATAAAAGACGACTTTTGAAACTTGTGGTTTAAAATAAGAAATAGATAATTATGTGGTTGTAAATTATTTTATAGGATAAAGTAGTAATTTGAAATTAAATTGTTACCAAATCTAAAATACAGTTTTTTTTTTTTTTTTTGGAACAGTTTAATAAGAAACATGGCACATAAATTGGGAGGGACTACAATTCTTTGTTTTGTTTACTGTAGGCAAGACATGCCACGTAAACTGGAACTGGGAGAGTACAATTCTTTGTTTTATTTCAAGACATATATTGAGAGAGAGGAGAAAACCAAAAGAGAATTACTCCTAGAATGTAAGAGATTATGGCATCACTTTGCTCTAAGAAAGAGGATCTGCACACATGGAATATAGCTACTCACACACCGTGTATAAACGATGATCATAAGGAAAAAAATAATGCTCGCAACATGATATTATCCCATTAACGGAACCATCGATCTCCCTAAGATTTTAGCATCCATATATGATGTTTGCATATCATGTTTCGTACTATATATGGTTAGGGCCAAGACATAATTATTACTACCCAACATGGAATAGTATATAATATTCTTAGATTTTGTTAGGAAAAGCTACTACTCCTACTATCCTATAGTAACTTTACGGCGTTTTCTCGAATCTATAATTTTAGAAAATGAAATGTCATTTTTGACAAATGCCTGTACAGTATTAGTTGGGAGCCTAATTATAATCTTAGACAATAAACTTCATCTTGAGAAAAAAGTGGTACTGCGGTTAAATGTCAATTGGTTTGTGTTATTGAGTCAATAGTTCTATGTCTGTAGGTTTTTTAAGTCCTTGGCCTAACATGGGAAATTATTAATTGAACAAAAAAAAAGAAGTTGACCATTGTAATGGGTCATGTCAGCGTTAATTTTACTGATGGTCATTCAACAATTGCTTTATTATCATAAGGTCATTTTTATATTTTTTTGTTATCCAAAAGTCGCTCATCTTTCCTCCGGTCTACACCAAAGTCACTCTAGCCGAATTTTACTTAAAACTTGCCCGAAAAATAACGTAGCATCATTAATTAAAAATAATCTTCTTAATTATAGATTAATATATTAACCTAATTCTTTATCCCATTACACTAGTTCTACCCAATCTAGACTCAAACCAATTTTACTACTTATTCAAGTTCCTTTTTTTACTCTAAATTTCAAACACATTCTTAAACAATAAATGCACTAAATGTTTCAAACAATATTGCTCATTTCTTATTAATTTAGGAGAGGGTTGACAAGTTACAAATGACACATACATTTCATAAGCAAATTGTATAGCTCTAATTATACAAAGTAATAATGTCAACATAAATTTTAAATGTTGAAATGAAGATTAAATAAAAAAAAAAAGTACTGAACAGTATACCTATGGGAGGTGAGGTCTGCTGAATGACAAATCAAACTCGAAGTGGATAATTGAACTTGAAACGACACCAAACTAGAAGTATCTTAATGACTTTGACACATGCAACTGCAATGTTAAATACTTCCCAAATACTTGTGCTCAGTAGATGAAAAGTATAATTACTACCTTATTAACCCGACAACCATGATAAATTTGCAAAATGACGCAACTACTCATAAGAGAGTTAAAAAAAAAAAAATCTTAAAATAGTTGATGCCATATTTTAGAAGATTATTTTTAATTAATGATTAGTGTAATGGGTTAAGGAATTAGGGATCATTTTGTAGCAATGGAGTTGTCCCGAAGTTAATAATCCCACCTCCCATGTGGGATTGCTAGTCCCACCTTTTTAGTACAAAATTTGTACTAGTATTAAGTATACTTCTAAACAAACATGGGATAAGAACAATCCTAAATTCTATTCCGGGATTATAGTCCTTATCCCAGATACCAAACAAACACTTAGGAGTCATTTGGTATGCCGCGTTAAAAGTTAATACATGCACTAAATTCCTCAAAAAATTTATGTAGTGTTTGGTTTGTTTTGCAAGAAGGTATAAAAATCTGCACTAATAATGCAGCGTTTGGTTGATTTAGAAACCTGCACTAATAATGCAGCGTTTGGTTGATTTAGAAACCTGCACTAATAATATCCGCATAAATTAATGACAGAATCTATGTATTTTTTTTTTGCGGGATAGGAGGTGGAATAATAATGCGGGTATTAGTTATGCATGTATTAAAATATTAAAAGGATAAATATGCCCTCACCTGTCTTGACATTATACGCTTTGTATGATTCAAGTTAAATCTATTGAAGATTAAATATTAAAATACATAATTTAAATTATGAAATGTATAATAATTTTTTAATACAATAAATCATTCATTAACCAAGATATAATACCTGCATAACTAATACCTGCATTCATAATTTCTATATTATTAATACCTTCATAGCTAATACCTGTATAACTAATACATGCATGGCTAATACCCGCATAAAGTCTATTTCAACCAAATGACTCGTTAGTGTATTGAGTAGAATTAGTATAATGGGTTAATAAATTGAGTTAATATTAACCTATATTTAAGAAAATTATTTTTAATTAATGATGCCACGTCATTTTTTCGGCAAGTTTTAAGCAAAATTCAGTTAGAGTAATTTTGGAATGAGATTCTATCCATTACTATTTGGTACAATATTATTCAATAGTAGTATAGATTGGTGCCATGTGTCTACATACTTAATTAATGGATGTGATCATTTTATTCCTAACAATTAAATATGGTAGTGTAATTTTAAGCAAAAAAATACAATATAATCAACCAAACGACATATATTAAGAATGCAAAAATTAATCTATCATAGTTACATATAAACATGAAAATAAAGACTATTATGACGCGAAATTGAACTAGTTTACGTCTTGACCGCCAAAAAAGTCCACAGCTTGCTAACATATTTTGTTTTTCTCAATAATCATAATATTTTTAATAAGATTTTTGATAAATATAATAGTTAACACTATAAAAATAACATCATTTGCTTCATCTTGGCATAACATCTATTGAATAATTGGATTCACTAATTTACAAGTTCAATATACCTGGAATAACATTCACTTAAATATACTAGAAATAAAACATACATCGATCATAGTAGATTTTTATCTTAAAATTTTTATGCTCCTCGACTATCGGAAGGGATTTTCTGTCCAATATAATTATGGTAGATTAATTTTTGGCTTCCTAATATGTGTCGTTTGCTTGATTATATATTTTTGCTTAAAATTATACTACCATATCTAGTTGTTAGGAATAAAATGATTTCATCCATGAATTAAGTAGGTGGACACATGACACAGTTTTATACTACTATTGAATAATATTGTACTAAATAGAAGTGGATGAGATCTCATTCCAATGATTTTGGTGTAGAGTGGAGGAAAGGTGAGTCGCTTTTGTATAACAAAAATATAAATGCGATTTTATAGTAATGAAATAATAGTTAAATGACCATCAATAAAATTAACTTGGTCATGTCAAAAAGTGATAGGTTTGAGAGATATGTCAAGAAAATATTCCATCTATGTCGTCAGAGTTACGCTTACAGCCTTGCAATTTTGTTACTCCTGTTATGACTAGCTATCAATTTCCTTTTGTTTTGGTACTCCTTCCCTCCCAATTTAGTGTGTGGGTTTGAGTGGATACAAAGTTTAAAAAAATAAAAAATACTTGTAAATTATGCGGTTTAAAACTAAGTATGTGTAATATGGGACATTAGCTTAAAATTTTATGGTCTAAAATAAATTATGGAATTAAAAAATTACCAAATATATAAATAGACATTCTTTTTTGGACAAACTAAAAAGGAAATGTAGACACTTAATTACGACAGAGGGTGCTATATTTCCCAGTCTTGCTTTAATTTTTTTTTTTTTTTGATTTCATAGTCTATTTTAGTTTTAAAAATATTTTCAAGCATAGGACTCTCTCTCTCTCTCTCTCTCTCTCTCTCTCTCTCTCTCTCTATATATATATATATATATATATATATATAAAAGTAGCCGATCAAATTTGAACCGTGATAAAATTGGTTGAACCAGTGAGGTAGTCATGGCTCGACAAACCCAAGAAGGATTGGCTCAAATGGATCCTGCCCAATTGAAAAAATAAAATAAAAAGCCTTTTATCATCATGATTAAGCATTTAAGAATAATTTATTGTACAAAAATATACTCATTCCATTTCAATTTATGTGTCATAGTTTGATTCGGAATTTAAGAAATAAAAGACTGTTTTTGAAACTTGTGGTCTAAAATAAGAGATAGATATTTGTGTGTTTATAAATTATTTCATAGGGTAAAGTAGTAATTTTAAAGTTAAATTATTACCAGATCTAAAATGCATTCTTTTCGGAAAAGCCTAATAAAGAAATGTTGTCACATAAATTGGAACGACGGGAGTACAATTCTTTGTTTTGTTTACTGTAGGCAAGACATGCCACGGAAACTGGAACTGAGAGGGGTCGGTTGGTACAAGAGAGTATTAAATGTGGAATATCCCATGATTTTGGGATTAGTTCACTTTGAGATTGAAAGTTAGATTAAAAGTGGGATAAATAATCCCACCTTACCTATAGGATAAGGTAATCCATAATTTTGGAATAACTTTTATCCCAACTTTGCAAACCGTTTACCAATATGGGATAAACTTTATCCCAAGTCTTATCTCGCGATTATAATCCCAATCCCTCGTACCAAACGACCCGATAGAGTACAATTCTTTGTTTTGTTTCAAGACATTACTACTATTAATAAATGACAAACCAACGAGTTTTGTCATCCATAGTTTAATTTGAACTACCTTAGTTTCATTTGAACTACTACTTGGTTGTGCCTACTAGGGCTATTTCGAAGTTATAAATAATAATAATGTGTTTGGTCCTTCACTCCCCACACTAACACACACGTGGATGCTGGTGCTTTGCACCGTAAAATATCAAAATGCTCCCTGCAAAACCTAGTGGTCAAACTCTAGAAGCATCCTCTCATATCACTTCATAATTAGATTTACTTTATACTTCTCTTTTCTTTCTTTTGGTTTGTCTTTTAGCTAGGTTTTAGATGGATGTATGTAATAACCTCTAATTCGTCATTTACCTTCCCCACTTCACTCCTTAAAAAGTTTCCACGTATCAATTTTTAGTGGAAAATTTGCCCATGTTTTACTGCATAATTACATCAATTACCATCACAAAGTCAACTTAATAAAGGCAACAATTTTCTGTCTAAATCGTTGGTCAGCGTAAGATGATATCATAGCTTGCCACGTGGACAGCCAACATGTCCTCATTTCCTTTTAATCTTTTAATAAAAAAAACGTTTTTTTTTCACCTTCTTTGTATCGTTTGCGTGAAAAAATTGAAAGTTATTTCCACAAATTATTTTAACTTTTGAAAATAAAATTTTTAGTCTCAGTGTCACTCTTATACTGTGTCATAAAGTCTAAATGAAAAAAAAAATTTAGGTTTCATAAATAAATTATGAAAATTGTAAAAAGTGAACTAAATTTGTTTATATGTGTAATAACTATTTCAAACTAATAAAAATATGAGGTACTTGTATAAAAAAAAATACTTTCTAAATATCCAAACTGAATTTTATAACTTGAATTGTATTCCTACACTTACCAAAGTCACAAAAAATGATTCAAATATTGGTGGAGTTGTTTCAAAAAATAAATTGTAAAAAGCATAGGAAAGTTGATGAAACATAAATGTTAAGTTGCATATTTTTTCATCAGCTTAAAAAAGATGAACATATATAATTTACTTTTTAAATATTTATAATATCTTCAATCGTAATTTTTATTTTATCATTATTTTGGTTAAAATTTTCGAATCTACAATGACATTCATTTTGTTCATGACCATATGTAGTGTAGCATGTTCTAGCTCCCTTACTGAATGAGGGATTTGGACATAAGAAATATTAAAATTTGTAGATTCTTCCCACAAACATAAAAATTATTTATATCGCAGTTCAAACATATTTATTATTTTTCACCAATCACTTTAAATTTTAAAAGGTTATTTTAGAAAACTAATTCAATTGTAATGGCCATATAGAGTTGAAAATGAAACAACATTCTAAGATTACAAACAATTTAATATGTCAGAAATCATGAGTAGTAAATATCTTAAAACATCTTCTTTGGTTAACTAAAAATATCCATGAACATAAAACATCCATGAAGAACTAAATTATTCATGAAATTTGTTTAATTAGGTACTTCTTGATGTTCGTCTAAAATTAGACATATATCACCACAGGTAATTAACATTAACACAATTGTTCATGAAATTATGAGTAAGTATCGAATAAATATCAAAGGTATATGTTTCTATCTGTAACTTATAAAGCTTTATGTTCATAATTCAAAAAAAAAAAAAAAAAAAACTCAATATGTCAATTTCCAATTCATGATCATAGCTTTGAAATTCTTTTTTACAGACTTCTTATCATTTTTTGTTTGTCGCATATCAAATAACTTGTGGCTTGTATATACTTATTCCTTGTTAAACTTGCTTCGATACAATTTTTTTTTGGATATATTCAATGTTACGTAATTAATATGTTATTGTTTTAATAAAGTTGCGCTTAACAAAAGCACAGTACAAATGATTATCTTAATTTACTAAATGAAACTCGGGCCCGGGTTTAGCACGGGCCAAGACCTGTCTAGTATTGAGAGAAAGGAGAAAACAAAAAGAGAATCAGAATGTAAGAGACTATGGAATCACTTTGCTCTAACAAAGAGGATCTGCACACATGGAATATAGCTACTCACACACCGTGTATAAACGATGATCATAAGGAAAAAAAATAATGCTCGCAACATGATATTATCCCATTAACAGAACCATCGATCTCCCTAAGATTTTAGCATCCACATATGATGTTTGCATATCATGTTTCGTACTATATATGGTTAGGGCCAAGACATAATTATCATCAATATCATAGTTGCCTATCCTTAGTTAAACATCATGAGGCACCAAACAGTACTGTTCAACAAGACTAGTAATTTGCCTCACCTTCTTCCCTGTGAAACTTGTGTGCAATGCTTTCATGGCCAATACTCTCAATTCTTCCACCCTTTTTTCCATTCTTGTGTTGTTTCTGTCTACTCTTTTTATTATTCCTTGCATTGTTCCAACATAAAGCCCATAATTCCTCAAGCTTTCTACTTCTTCATCACTTCCAACCCCTAAAATGGCTCCACAAGCTGCTCCACATGCATGAAGCTCCCCTTCTTTCTTCTTGCACACGTATTCCAGCATTTTCTCATCGCCTAATTTAGTCCACTCTATCTCCTTAAACTGGCCTTCTATCAACCCTTGTGACCCAATGGCTCGTGTGACCTCAACAATGACCCTCAATATCTTGTCCGAGTTTCCTCGGGCCGGGCTTACAGCTTTAGCTAGCAATTCCATACCAAAGGGTATGAGCCCATCTGCCGTGAGGAGCGCGACACCCGGGCTGAACTTGTCTCCAAAGGCAGGCTCAGGCTCGGGCTCAATAACCTTAAAGATCTTGTCCGAGTTGTTTTTTCGCGCCGGATCTGGCATGATAGGCTCAACATTCGGGCCAATCGTTCGTCCAGTGTCGAGCCTGGACCTGGGCCTTGGCTCTTTCGTTGTCAAGTGCATGTGCTGGTGGGTGTAATTTGCAACATGCATGAGATGTATTGCTGATGCTGCAGCCATGGCTTGGTCCTTGTCCCCACCTAACAGCTCGCAGGCTGCAATGCACAAGGCTGGTGCTGTTGTTTTGGGTGTGGAAAAGGTCAAGTAATGCATGGGCTCAAAGACGGATAGAGGTGGCTTAATTGTGATGACCTTCTTAAGATGGGTTTCAATGTCAGTTTCGATAGAGGCCCAGTAGGAATCACCTTGGCCCATTTTAACTACCATTCGTCTGTAACATGGGGATGATGAACACCTAGGTAGAGTGGGGAGGCTTGCTGAACCATTGATGGGGGAAACGTATCTTGCCATGCTTTATTGTAGAGATAGATAACCAGAATAAATGAGCTCATATCACCTTTATATGGGAACCTTGACATAAATTAAAAAACAAAATAAAAAATAGAGATGCACTTGCGGTTTCCCTTTTATTTTTATATTAATATTAATTTTATTGTAGTGCACGATTTCAATTTCCCAAAAAAAAAAAAAGTGGTCGTTGGGCATGCGTTCTGCCTTTCTTGATTATGTTGAGCACATTTGGCAATTCTAACAATTAAACAATAATAAAGGGGGCTATTGCTCTGTACTTTTTCTTCTTTCTTTTCTTTTATTCTTGCAGTACAATTTTTTCAAACTTCACACTAATTTCGAAAGATGTATAGCTGATAGTTCTAACTCCTACATATATGGAATCTCAATATGACTTAAAGATTACTCTAGTATTTGGTATCCAAACACTACTAGAAAACTACTAGAAAAAGAGTAAAAAGCTACAGAATGGTTGGACAGAAAATTCCGTCGCCAATCACCTGACAATTTTTTTAACTTTTTGATTGGAGACGGAATTCACTCTCCAACCCTAACAATTCTATGATTACATTTTTACTTCAGCGGACTCTATATTTTTTACAAACACTAAAAAATTTCTAAACCCTCCCTCTCTACATCGGCACCCATTTCCCCACCATTGCAACACCATTTTCGTCTTCATAGCGGTATCAAATAAGTATTTCCGTCTTTCCCATTATTTTTCCCTCCCTATTTTCCCCACCCCAATCCCGTATCCTCCTAATTTTCCCACCCCCAATCCCGGATCTGTTATTTTTAGTTATGAATTTGTTATATTTTTTGATTCTATATGACAATTGTATATACAAGATTGAAAGGTTGTTTCATTTCACAACACAAATTAGTGGCTGAGAATGTTGAGAAGGGAAACTCTGGATTTCAAGAGGAGCCTAAAGATTGCTCCCAATCCCTCATCCGGTTCTTGAATGCTCGATTCAAATGATTCGAGTCGTTTAAGTACAGTTAGCATATGAGAGTGATCTATCTTCTGTACTTCAGGGATATCAACTCCTTCACATGAGACTCTCTTTGGCTTCAAAAGCTTAGAGACCATGTTACTTGCCCTTGATCTCATATTAGGATGAGAGATGAAAGATAGAGTTGATTCCAATATTTCAAGACTAATTTCTTCAACTCCTTCTATTAGGCTAATCAATGGTGCAAAGTCAGATTCTTCAATTACTACTATCTGAGTAAAATTCATGTCATAATCTTTTTATTTTTTAACTTCAACAAAATTTTGTTCGAACAAAATATTTTTCTTTCTCATCTCCTACTTTAACATGTCAATTGTTGTAAAAAAAATTCTCTATTTCTGGTTTCTGGTTACTTTGTATCGAGTTTCTAATATTTTTATTTAGTAGGGTTAATATAGTTAAAGAGTGAATTCCGTCTCTAAAGCAAAAAAATAATTAATTACGCGTTTTTGAGACGGAATTCCGTCTCTAAACAATAAAAATAATTTTTAATTATTTTTCTGGAGAGAGAATTCTGTCTCTAAACAATAAATTAATTATTTTTGTTAGAGAGAAAATTCCGTCTCTAAGCCCTTACTGACACAACCAGTGATTACAGCCAAATAGCGAAGGTCGCGCAGAGACAGAATTCCCTCTCTAAACTCCTTTTAGAGAGGAAATTTCGTCTCCAAATTGAGACGCAAAACACTCATTTTCTAGTAGTGAAATATGGATATAGTAATTAAAAGATCAACGTATTTACATGTGTAACATTGTCCTCAGATCACTATCATTTTGTAACTTTTCTGTGCTTAATTTCTCGAATGTATAATTTTACAATTCGGAGGGTCATTTTGACCGATGCCTGTACAGTATTAGTTGGGAGTCTGATAATCTAAGAAAAGAAAATTCACCTTAGCAAAAAGTGGTACGTACAACAACTTTATTCTAAAGAATCCTGCAACTCCAAGTGGAATGAAAATATCCATATAAGTTAATTTGGTTTGAGTCATTATTGAGTCCATTATAATGCTAGTTAATTTGTAATGCTGCACTTTGTTTATGTATAAAAGCTACTACAAGTGAAGGGAACAGTGCAGAGTGCATGTGCGTAGATTCGACAAGCCGAGTGCATTGCTTTAATTATTATTTCTTTATTTATCTATTTTCGATATTGTTTCCTTATCTGATTCATCACCGTTCAAGTCATTAACTCTAAACATCAATAATTCGAAGTGATTTAACATTAATCAATTAATTATTCATAACGATTATTTGTTTAGTTATAATTGTCAACTTGAAAGTTATTTTGTTCGATCGTTTCATCCCTTGTTAAGTTTACACGAACCTGTTTGCCAATTATCGTTATAATTAATCATTATCATCACGACCGTTCGTTGAATTAACTTGTTTGCTGGCTCGTTTCTTGTTATACAACTCGGTCGTTTGCATATCGCTCGTTTAATTTGTATTTGTTATCATTGTCATTTTTTCTCATCTCTCATCAAAGTATTAATCGCTCGTTCGATATTTCTAACAAACAAAGACACTTTTTCTATAAAACGGAAGCTTAACAATCCAACGGCTGAAATTTTAATATAAAACGGTTGCTTGTGGCTCAACGAAATATAAATATTAATTGTTATACCTTAAACCGATTTTTAGAAAATACAGAACTTATTACCATTGTTAACTGGTCATGCCAAGAAGTGATAGGTTTGAGAGTTCGTTAGTACGTCTATTTCGTAAGAGTTGCGCCTTTAAATATGTTTTTTCAATTAGGATATTGTTTATCTCAACTATTGATACATTTTCTCAGTCTTGCTTTTATACCTCTAAGTTACTTTTTATGTTTTTGTGGAGAAATGGATATCTACTGCATATTTGCTCCCTTCAAAAAATAATAGACATAATTAAGAAACGTACTAGTATTAACTTGTAAAGCTGGGATTACGAGCGGAGTCGGACTTTGTTAAATTCTCACCTAATAATGATGATTCATTTAAATAGAATACTTGATTTTTATTACATAATATTAATGGATTAACTTATATCATGATTCATTTTATATGCCCGACCCACTCGCAATGAGATATATAAAAAGGAAAGATCCCTCTATTTTCATAAAAATTAGGGTTTTTTTACGTTATATGAATAGTGATTAGACTGCCACTAACGTGGCATATATGGACCATCTAGTGGGGGCCGTTGAGACTAACACAATGATTAGGCTACAACAAAAATTTACCCAGTATAACACTATCAAGTGACTGCGAGGGTGAGATGTACATAGACCATACTTCTAACTTGTACGAGGTTGGGAGGTTGTATAAAATTAGTCATTTTTTGTATATTTCATGGATACTTATAGCATATTATATATATAATAAGTGCATAATTATGTGTATATATCTGCTAGGTCAACTATTTATGTAAGTTCCCTAAATATTAAAGGTACTTCTTAATTCCTTAGCGTTCTTTGTATCGAATTTGGATATACAGTATTTCAATGTTACAAGGTCGGGTAAGTCTATTAACCCGGTAAATTAAGCAAAGGTCTATTTTAAACGCCACTTTGCTATTCAAGTGAGTTTTATACAAAACATGGCGAGATTTACTTTATCAAAGTTGGATTATTTTTATGTAACAAAATAATGAATATTGACTTTTAGAAAACAAATCCAAAAAACTGGATGACATTTATGTAACAACTAGTGACCGAGAGCCCGGGCCAGTGGTTCTTGAGTTTTTATCCTTTTTAATAATCACTTAACTCATATTGACATAATTTGGAGCACTTTTCTGATAGATCTGAAGGAATTTAATTCAACTCTCTATGCTACATCTGGAATGACTGTAATTTTTAAGAGTAAGTTTTTTTTTTTATATTAGCAGTATGACAAATATTTGAACTATCAATATATACGTAGACATTTATCTTTTGAAAATTATTGTTACTTCAGTATAGGAATCTTTTCCAATGAGTCCTATACCCCCACACTCAAGTAATATGCGTAAAAGTGGTTCTTTGATTGCCAAGCTCTCGAACAATATCTCAAAATTTTAGTTACACCAGTGTAAATTCTAAAAATATTTTTTGAAGTTCATGATCAACAACTTAAAAGTTCATGAATTTTACTGAAAAAAATTGATTATATTTTCATCAAATATTAATAGAAGTGGGTATTAAGTTGGCAAGCCATGGAAGAATGCTTTTATATTCAATTAGTGATTTTGAAGTGGCCACTTAATTTTGCAAAAAGTGGTTATGCTTTAATTTATAGTTTTGAATGTGGCTCCTTGATCTATATGCAGTATATGAAATGACTATATTTCAGTTAGTAACCTTAAAAGTGGTTAATCAGTATATTTTAAGATATGCAAAAATTAGCTACTTAATCAACTGAAACACAAAAAGTGGCTAATTTGGAAAATCGGTGCACGGAACCATAGGCAGGACGAACGGAAGCATCTCTCGCTTCACGCTTATATATTAGTACTAAAATAAACAATAAACATTTGGGTAAAAATTTCGTGTAGGGGCATGTTTGGCGTGCGCTAATTGATTTGTAGCCGTCAAAAATAAATTTGCTGAGAAATAGCCATTTCCGCACAAATCCCAGTACAAATACTGGGAAGCTTCAGTAAACTAACCTAGTATAAAATACTGGGGCTTTGAACAAGTTTTGTTCAAGGCCCCAGCATTTTGTTATGAGACTTTGTATAAAGCTTCAGTCCCATAACAAAATGTTGGGGCCGTGAACAAAACTTGTTCAAAGCCCCAGCATTTTACTATGGGACTGAAACTTTATATATAAAGTCCCATAACCCATAACAAAATGTTGGGGCTGTGAACAAAACTTGTTCAAAGCCCAACATTTTGTTATTGGACTGAAGCTTTATATATAAAGTCCCATAATAAAATACTTGGGCTTCAGTATTTTGTTATGGGACTAGTATGTGGTGTTTTTCCAACACTAATGGAGCTTAAGTGTGCGCGCGAATTTTTGGCTATTCTTCAATGAATTTTGAAACAGTGGATAGTCCCCAATGAGCGCGTCCAAAAATGGCTAGTGATCAAAATTTCCCAACATTTGGATAATAAATGTATGACCTCTGATAAAATGTACTCTCGTTTTACTGTTGCTTTCAAACACACAAAAATATACTTGGTCGACAAGTAATAAAGTGATCACACCAAATATCATTCCCATAGAGACTTGTGATTAACTATTACTAAATCAAATAATTCATAATTAATTATCTAAACAAGAGAGAAAACTTCGATAAGTATGAATTTATTTTAAACTAAACTTAACTAATTAAACTAAAGCAGTTAATGAATGAGATTAAATGCAAGAGATTGGATTCAATGAGATAAAATATTCTAGGATTATGAAAAATCTACCAATCATGTTGAAATCTTCTGTTAATATGACTAATTAATTTATTTGGATTACTAATCGACAATATTAATATTTCTCACAGGACTCTGTCGTGGACCTGCTCGCCTATTCATGCCAACTTAACTCCTATATGTCTATAAAATTAGTGCTAACAAGAACGCATTAATTTTTCTTGTATAGTGATTAAGCAAAGCGAATAGGTATATGTCTATCCTATCGATAAATCCGTTCTCCGATGCCCAAGTTCAAGATCAAGCCCTATTCCTTCTATTGTGCTCGTGAAACCCCTCTGTCGAGTTCGAATTAGGAGCCATAGATAGAGTTCAACTATTGGCTAGATAATCAAACAATTAAGCACAAGAACGAATAAATAACCCTATATATGATAAATTAATAAAATCAAATTAACATTTGAAAATCACATTCATAGAGAATCCCACAGCTCTAGAATAAAAAAATCATAGAGTTAAATGAAGGATTATACACAATCCATGAACACACAGTTCGTCCAGGGTCTAACCGTATTTGTTTTACTAGTCTACAATACAATCACATGTAATAACACGAACTGTAAAGATTAATTACAGTCTAAGTCGTACCTGGTTACAAAATGCTGTTCTAATTACATACACTACAAAAAAACTTAAGAATAGCTGCGGTTCATGTATTGGTTTTGCAGCAGTTTCGACTGCCAGGAAAAAACTATACCAGCTGTTTCATACCCGCTGCCTCAGTAGGCGTACTTAAACTAGTCGCCGACAGTTTCGATGATCTGCTGGCATAACTGCTGGTAATTGCTTTTATCATCGGTGGATTTTCCAAAACCGTCGGTAAACCATAACCGTATTTGTTTTACTAGTCTACAATACAATCACATGCAATAACACGAACTGTAAAGATTAATTCACAGTCTAGTCGTACCTGGTTACAAAATGCTGTTCTAATTACATACACTACGGAAAAACTTAAGAATAGCTGTGGTTCATGTATTGGTTTTGCAGCAGTTTCAACTGCCGGGAAAAAACTATACCAACAGTTTTATACCCGCTGCCTGAGTAGGCGTACTTAAACTAGTTGCCGACAGTTTCGATGACCCGCTGACATAACTGCTGGTAATTGCTTTTATAATCGGCAGATTTTTCAAAACCGCCGGTAAACCATCATAGTTTGAAAACATGTGAAAGGATGAAGCACAACTTGTACTCTACGTGATCAATACTTCTGGGCTTAAAGCTACTTCGCCCATGTTGGATGTACATGGGCCAGCCCACGAACCTATACCCTCATCAATACAAGTCTCCATGTTGACCCGCGTGAGAAGTATTTGCACAAGAGTTACGGCTTTGTTTATAAAGCAGAGTTTATATGCTTAAAGTTTCGATGTGGGATAAAAAGGTAAAACCGCTGGAAATAAGTAAAAACCGCTGGTAGCGACAACTTATACAACACCGCTGCAATAGAACCGCTGCTATTTACTCCTTTTAGCGGCACTTGATACAACTGCCGCAAAATAGTTGGAATTGCAGCGGTTTTCAGAACTGCCGCTAAAAAACCGCTGCGAAACATCATTTTTTTTGTAGTGATAGAAGATGCCTTTGTTCTTCTCGGGAATCTTCCATTGAAGTTCTTCAACATATGAAAGAGAGAGTTTTGTTTTTTCTATTGTTGGAAGAAAGAAGGTTTCTTTCAGAGTAGAAGGAGGAAGGATTCATCTGTTAAGATTCTTCTAATAGAAACTTATTTATAGTCCTGAAAGGATACAACATTTCAGGAAAATTCCAATAGTCATGTCATTTTCCTTATAATACTATATATAATATATACAACTAATTATATATATTAACATATTTGGACATGGATCGAGGTTGACCCACATGGGTGCCCCGAATTCAATTTCCAACATTAAAGAAAAGGAAAAGAATCACAAAACTTGGTTGGAGACATCTCCAAGCGTTGCTCTGTGCGTTCTCCTCGTCTCCCAAAGTGAATCCCTCTTTAAACATTAAGCTTACATTGGTTTTATAATGTTTTGGAAAATCTAGGTAAAAATAGCCTCCCGCTCACACTAGGACTCCTTTATTGAGCGCTGCTATTCGTGGGTCTTGGTCGCGTGATGACATAAGCTGGGCGTAAGGTACTGTTCGTGTGCGCTGGGCACATGCTGACATGATGCTGTCACAAGGTGCTGAAGGTGTTTTTCGCAGGCTGGAGTTGTGCTGACACGACTTTGGTTTATGGGTTTACGACTTAAATAATTATAAGTTACTGGGTTCTAAGTTAATATTTTATACATATTTCATGAATTTCACAAGACAAATATAGGATTTGGATCAAAGTTAGTGGGTTCGCCGAACCCATAACTATTTTTCTACATCCGCCGCTAGTTAACTTCTTGTGCTCAAGTTGTTCTGGCATGACTTTGGCACGACTTAACTCCGACTTCAAAATCCATTAATGCTCCAAATCATCCATTCTTGCTCCTTGCTCCTTTCATCCAAATCAACACCTACATATTCAAACACCATTAATTAGCTCAATGCACTATCATAATCAATTTAATTACATAAATATCACTAAGTGCGAGGTAAAAATCACCAAAATAAATATCTTTTTAGCTAACATCACTTACCCTCGTCTGCTTCCTTGGCAGCTGCAGTTCCATTTTATTCTCTAAAGATGTGGGTTGTTTGGACCACTCCTGCTCCTACATCAATAATGACCTGTAATCGCCTGTGATGTTAGTATAGGAAGAGAAAGTACTGCTTAGAAAGGCTTATGGCATCTGTTGAATCAGTTTCTAACTTCCAAAGGGGTTAAGCCATACTACAAAGCTAACTTTAGACCATATAATTAAGCTAAGATGCTATTAACTCAGCTTCAGTATGTGAACTGGCAATCAAAGCTTCTATTAGTAGCCCAATACCCATTCACCTCTGTGGTTTCTAATAAGTATTCTAGCAATACCAAATCTATCCTTGCCGTTTATAAATACACCATATTTCATTTTTAGCTTATAACAACAGCTGTGTTGTGATATATGCATGCTTATGGTTACAAAACCCAATGTATTGCAACGTCAATTTTGTGAATTTGTTTTGTATCATCAAGCATTTAGAAAGACGCTGTATCTTTGAGAAAATATTAATAAGTATTATTTGCACGTTAAGCTCATATTAATACTTAATTAATTAGCGTGCTTCATATATTATACAGCAGATCATTAAAAACTCGAAGTTGCGGGTTGCAGTAAATTCTAAAGTAACCTACTTATGCCTTCTTTTGATAAACAAAAATACCAAGTAGTATCATTTTTGTGGCCAGATTTTTTTTCCGGTCCCTTTTTTTTTTTTTTTTTTTTTTTTTTTGGGGCTTTGCTTTGCTTTGAGTTTCATATTTGGTAGCCAATCATGTTCAATCAGATTGAAAAATGCTGCAAGGTGGTGATAACCTAACCACTCTGTACATGGTGGCCCCGACCACTTGATACATTTTAATATACCAACAGGAAAGAAAATCATATACTACTATAAATAACAAAAGTTTTCAAGGTTAATTTAGATGGAATTGAGGTTACCTTATCAAGCCTAAAAACATCACTATCACACTCCCACATAATGTGTTCAATGTTGTACCAATCATACTGCTATTATATCTACTCCCGCGTATTCTATTAGAAAATTTTCTTTATATGCAATTATTGATATCTAGTTCATAGAATGCACTTTTTATTTAGAGAAAAAAAGAACCAAAAGTACTAATGTTAGGGGAACTTGTAATACCCATTTTGATAAGGAAAACTATACACCAGGTAAACAATATTGATAACCATTTTGAAAAGGGTAATTACTGTAAGTAGTCAATTTTACTTTTCGGGAGTGGACTAGAGACTCACAATTTGATTTATAGTTAATTCTTTTTATCTTTACCCGCGTCTTTACTGATGCAAAATGTATGACAAATGTTATTGTTTCTTTTAGGCTTAACTCCGTCAAATTTGTTGAGACATATTCAAAAAGGAAATGCGTCATTTTAGTGGAAGTCGCGTAGATTCTTCACAAAATATTTGTTTTGGTTAAACTTAAATTGTTTACTAAATTGATACTTAATTGAAGAATATATAGTTTTATGAAAGCTCTTTCCAACAAGAAAGAGAATTGGAGAAGCTTATAAAGTCGTTTAACATATGCTGGTACTCGATTTATAATCTATACTAACATTATCTCACCGTGAAGGGTTGTGATGCAAATATGGTCCATTAAATATTATTCAGAGGTTTTGTATTGAAGTTCAGAAAATGAAAAAATACTTGATATGAAGTACTTTCTTTAGTCAAATTAGTTAGGCTCTAATAAAAGTAAGAGACCGAATGAGAGAACAAAAAAATTACTACTCAACTCAATATATGGTAAATACGATTTTACAGTTTGACATGATTTCCATTGATCTGTACTAGCAAGTACCACATGGTAAAACAAAGAGTGAAGCAACCTTTGACATGACCCAATTTCCAAAAATAATGCGGGTGCTGTTACAGTTCTAGAACTGTAACATTTTATTACCAGCTATCCCACCGACAAAGTCATACAAAGAGAAAAAATAGGTGTCCATCTTTGAGAAAAAAGAAAAAGAATAAAAAAAGACAAGAAGTGGAGTCTTGAACAAAGTGCTTAGGTGGGTGGGTCTTGTATTCCTCAAATTCCACATACAACCAATACTTCACCGACCTGTACTTGTTCCATGTGACTACACAAACAACCCCTTTAAAGAAAACGAAAAAAAAAAAAGGATGCTTTTTTACTAATCTTGAAATTTGCTTACTTCTTGGAGGTTCTTTAGTTTTTTGACTTGGGAACTGAAATGGGTATTGTTTGAATTGTCCATTAATTGGTTAAGAAATGAAGAATAGCACAATGAATTGGAAAAATAGAGGAAATGAATCAGCTGTAAAAGGTGTTTTTTCAAGAAAATTGACTATCCTTCTTTGTATTGGATGCTTCTGTGCTGGGATGCTCTTCACTGACAGGTTCATTCTTTTGATCTTTCTTTCAACTAAGTTGTTTGAAAAAATATTGTAAAGATTCCTGTTTTTGATTGGTTTATTAAAGTTTGGATCTTTACACAAGGATTTGTCTTTCATCTAAGCTTATTAGAGTTTGTTATTGTATATTTATATAGGGATTCTTACGTGTTGTGAATTTGTCTTGTATAATTTAGGAAATTAATGATGGCAATGCCATACTTCTAATCTACCTCGCTCGAGGTAGGGGTAAGGACTATGTACACCTTACCCTCCTCAGAGCAAACTTGCGGGAGCTTACTGAGTATGTTGTCGTTGTTGTAATGCCATACTTCTAAATTAGGCTTATACTATCATTGAAATAGTCATTAGAAAGATCTGTAGTTAACATTTTATAAGTATCCTATTGTAGTTTAAAATGTTCCTTTAATTGTTATTTTCATACTTGCCCAACTATTGAGCCTTTTGCAAGTTCTAGTTTTTCATCAATAAAAATGTTTGGGTTATAGGATGTGGACGGTGCCAGAAGCTAAAGGCATATCAAGGACAAGACAGAATGATGATCAAAAGCTAGGGGTAATCTCAGGGGACTGTGATCCTACAACTGTGAGTACTAGATTAGAGTGTAGCAGCAATTTGAGGGATCATTTTATAATGGCTTTTGGTCTTCTTGTTTTCAACAGAAGGATGTGAAAAGTCAATCTAAAGATATCTTTGGGGAAGTTACAAAAACACATCATGCTATACAGTATGTTTCTCATGCTTTTAACTTTGTACATTTGATGAATGTCTTGCCTCATTTTCCTGTTCTCATGTATTTGAATACAATGATTTTCTTGGCTGTTATCCTTGTAACAAAAATACAGAACCCTGGATAAAACAATTTCAAACCTAGAGATGGAACTAGCTGCAGCAAGGTCTTTGCAAGATTCTATACTGACTGGCTCTCCCATAACCGAAGACTTGAAGATCCCTGAATTGACCAAAAAGAGAAAATATCTCATGGTCGTAGGGATAAACACTGCTTTCAACAGCCGAAAGAGAAGAGACTCGGTTCGTGCTACCTGGATGCCACAAGGTATTTGAGCTTCATTATTTTGAGTTCTGAGTTACACGTGGGATATTCCAAAATTGGATGCATATTGAGCATTTTGGTTCTTGATATTTGGAAAACAGGTGATAAGAGAAAGAAGCTTGAGGAGGAAAAGGGCATTGTGATGCGTTTTGTGATAGGTCACAGGTGGGTAACACAACTAATGGTTGATATTCTCTAATTGTTCTGGTTCAGTCTTCTCGATATTGTTGTTGGCTCTTGATTGCCTTTCGGCGGTGGCTCATCTTAAAGGCTACTGTTTCAAAATTTCTTTGAAAATTGAGAGTTTCTTAAAGATATTTAGACTGTATTCAGAATTGTGTCTAGCATATATTGGAAGAAGGCTCAGTACTTAAAAAGATATTCCAAAATGGGAGTAGCTGATGTTCTATGTTTCTCCTACTAACGGAAAAGTGTTTGTTAGCATATTTATTTACTTATGTTTTGATTTTCTTCTAATGGTATACTCACAATTATACAATAACCAGTGCAACATCAGGTGGCATTCTTGATAGAGCAATTGAAGCAGAAGACAGGAAGCATGGAGATTTTTTGAGGCTGGTAATATTAATGCTCTTTGGTCTACTTCTATATCAGATCCCACCCCTCCAAGGCTTATCTAACAATGTCACACTGACATGTCATTGTGACTTTTATAGGAACATGTTGAGGGATATCTTGAATTATCTGCCAAAACAAAGACCTATTTTACTACTGCCGTTGCTCTGTGGGATGCAGATTTCTATGTTAAAGTTGATGATGATGTACATGTAAATATAGGTAAATCCTTCAGCAAGTATGCCTTACTATTTCTGCGTTTTAGAATGGTTCCTAAGCACTGTGCTTGTATTACTACAACAAGTGCGCTGCTATACTTAGGCTATCACTCATGCGAGAACATGCATGTTGTCAACTTCAGGTGCACTGGGAGCAACTCTTGCTAGGCATCGTTCGAAACCCAGGATATATATTGGTTGCATGAAATCCGGTCCTGTCCTTGCTCAGAAGTAAGCAGAGGAGTTTACTTTTGGCTATAAATGCGCCCAAAAAACAGATTTCCCTGGCTCACCTCTATTTGTTCCCCCCGTTCCTTTGTAGGGGAGTGAGATATCATGAGCCTGAGCATTGGAAATTTGGTGAGGACGGAAACAGATATTTTCGCCATGCGACAGGGCAGCTTTATGCCATTTCAAAAGATTTAGCCACTTATATATCTATAAATCAGTAAGTATTTGCTTTTTCTGATTACTTGATGGTAGTATGCATTTATTGTGTGAATATTGTCTGCTGATCCTGAATTGTAATCATCCTAGGCACGTTCTGCACAAGTATGTTAACGAGGATGTCTCACTGGGGTCATGGCTCATTGGATTGGATGTAGAACATATAGACGATAGAAGATTGTGTTGTGGAACTCCACCTGGTAAATTTTCGTCGAACTATTTCTCAGAAGTAGGGTAGTTCTCTGGAACTATTGTCTTAACTTCCCTTTGATCCTTCTTTCTGCATCGAACATTTAATATTTGGCAGTTCCATTTTTATTTATCCATTTTTTTTTATTTCTGATCAATTAAGGAAGGAATGATGGATTTGGTGTAACATGGCTAGAATCAATGTTGATGAAGTTGACGCCATGATAGATTTTATTTAGTAATCTTCATAGTTTGTAATTGGATTGCTCATACCAACCAACACTTTCTTTATGCTGTTTGTTATGATATAATATTACTTACTATTACTTACAACAACAACATACCCAGTATTATCCCACAAGTGGGTTCTGGGGAGGGTGAGATGTACGCAGATCTTATCCCTGCCTAAGTGGAGAGGCTGTTTCGGATAGACCCTCGGCTAGAGGAAAATATTTTTATATAAAAAAAAACACGTTTGAACTGCTTACTATTACTTATCAAAAAAAAAATAATAATAAGGAAGGAATGATAGGTATAATGATTATTGTTAATCTAGAAAGGTGAGATCTGCCCACAAGATCAAACATTTGTTGTAAAAAATTCTACAAGTACACTATGGGTTCTTCCCAATATTGAGTAATTGAAATGGCTTAGATTTTGTTTTTTTCTGTGTATTGTTTTACCTTTTTGTTAGTGTGGAATTAGAACATGAGAACCTGAGAGATGGTGGTCATGCCTGCGGCATACGGCAATTAATAACTCTGTCGGAAAAAAGTGCATGATTCCTTGCATTTTATCTCATGACTTCTATAATTTAGTTTAGTAACTTTTTCTTCCACATGGCTGCCTTGGACTATACACATATAGCACCAGTCTGTTAGTGTAATTATTTCTTCCTCATTGTTACCTCATGACAGGAATGATTTTGCATCTATCATATCTGCTTGGCTTACTTGGTTGAGAAAGCTGTCTGAAATATACAAACTACCTTCTACGCACTATAATTATCCTCTTTGAGTTGGGAAAATACTCTGGAAGAAGTTTGATTGGATCGATTTATTAACTCCGAGACGATTAATTTGATTTTGTTATCTTAATTTTGCCAGATTGTGAGTGGAAAGCTCAAGCAGGCAACATTTGTGTTGCTTCCTTTGACTGGAGCTGCAGTGGGATTTGCAGGTCCGTAGATAGGATTAAGGAGGTTCATCGGCGTTGTGGGGAAGGTGAGAATGCATTGTGGAATGCAGTCTTTTGACAAATGCCATAGACCTCCAATTTCTGGAGCTTCAACAAGATTATACCTACACTCAAAAACCAGATGTATCCAAGAATTGGTGGAAACATCAGGCAATGAAACATGAAGTATACATGTGTATGCCTTGTGCACAAGTCAGATGGATGGCGAGAGGTTGCCACTGTATCTGCTCTGAATATTATTAGCACGGAGGGATATTATTGTAGCAACCAACATGTAAGCAAGTGTAAATCAGCAACAACCATTTTTTTAGATGCTTAGAATATAATTTGTTAGTCTCGTGAGAGGAAACAAATAAGTGTATACTTCAGCAAGCGCTTGCTGCTCTTATGAAGTCCGAAATTTCAGATGCTTACTTATCTCGTGCTCATAGTACATGGTTATGAGGCATGTCCTGTTAGTTTTCTTTTTCCTCATTTTTATTCATAATAGGAGCCTTTTCAACAAATTTTGTTAAGCATGTGATGTGAACCTGTAAGCTATATGGTTTCAGTTGCCTTGTGAAGTCGACCTGTAATATTTTGTGTGAGTTGACTATAATCCACATGAATTCTTGCAGTACACTAACCATGATTCTCCATTTAATATTTTCATTGAATTCATTTATAACATAAATTGTCTACGCTGACCATACTTCACCGCAAAACTTCTCCTTTCTAACATGAGCAAGTTTATGTACCCTCCTCTTATATCCAAACTAGTATAGTACCCGCGCGATGCGCGGTCGATATCCACAGAAACTAATCGTAGAAAATTTCCCTAAAACGCCTCAAAAATACGGAATCAATTAATGATGCATTCATTCAAAACACGGAAAATTTGAAAACACAAAATAATCGCATAATTTGTGAGACAAATATTTTAATGACCATATAATTTATGATGCAAACAATATGAATTGGCTAATTACAATGATCATAAAATAGAAAATATATCCAAACATTTATTTACTCGAGAAGCAAAACATCTCTTCTAAAGAAAGAAACAAAATGAATAGAAAAAATTATACACATAAAAGTTACTATAATAGATCTTATCATAGAATTAAGTGCATTTTTTCAAACTCACGTGCGTATTTTTTTTCTTATATTGTACCAAGAACAATATCAAATATAGAGATGCATAATGTTTAAACGTCCAAATGTGGTAGTGTTAGTAGCATTACAACTCAAAATAGACTATTACAATTATGAAAAATATAAAAATATATAAAAAATAAAAGACTTTATTTAGAATTTATTGCATATTCTCATAATAATACAACATAAAAGTCTTAATTGTGAATAGTAAATCTAAGAATTATTATTTTTTCAAAACTCCATCTTGCTCTCATATGCCATCAGACTTAATGAATATGATTATACAATTCCATGAATAAACAATATTCAGTTTAAGCATGTAAAATATGAGAGATCTTCATGTCAATGGCGATATAAAGAAGCAACAGCCTATATAAGCCCATCATTTTTCATAATTTCAAATGTATTCTTAGAAAATAACACAACTCTACGCATAGAAGTTATTATACCAGTATTACATAATATAGTACGCTTGACATTGTCCTAAAAATTGCTGATTGGCTTCTTTTCAAATTAGATTTTATCAAATGTAAATCATATTCTTTTTTTTTTAACTTACCCAAAAAAATATGAATCATAAAAGTTCTATGATAGACTCATTAACCATACAATCTCATGAACGAAATACACTCCAACCATGTAAAATATGAGAACCATATGTTTCAATAGTAATAGCAGTAACGATTTACCTATAGTCGTGTTGCTCTCTTAAATTCACAATAGCTGAGTACCATCGATGTATTTTCTAAGTGTCTCAAGAGATTCCAAGAAACACATTTGAAATATAAATAATTAACGTATTTCTTGTGGTAATTTTAATTATTAAAAGTAAAGTTCAAAACTTTATTGTTTGTATAGGAGACTGTCGACATAAAAATTTCTCATTTTTATAGTATTTTTAAAAGACCGTCAAAGGTAGTGAACGTCCTTAGTACTATCATAGTCACATATTCTTAAGTACCTTACAAAATAATGCTCCTCGATTTTTGAAATTACCCTTCTTCATTTGGTAGTCAGAGAGAAAAAATATACTTCTAAGATAAGCTATGTTGGTAACAAAGTTGTGTATTCTGTTCCAGTACACTTTGCGGTGCCACTAACTATTTCCATTCGACTCGTCCAAGAACTGTCGTACCAATGACTTGCATGTCAGGAACCCAACGATATAAAGGTATCGAACCATTACAACCACACTAAATGAGAGGGAATATATCAAGTCCTCCTCTGGATATTTGTTTTGTGCATATTCCCCTTTTCCATTTCACGAATAAACCTTCTCTTTGTATCCTTCATCATCTATGATAAGTTTAAATTAAAGAATTAGGAATTCAGCCTCAAGACGTACGGTAACATGTAATATAGTTTATTCAAATCACAATGGAGGTGCTCATATAATGTCTGTTAGAAGAAGACCATCGAGGGAACAGAATGTCCTTAGCACTTGTCATGACCTGAATGGGACTCGATGTGAGGATTAACGAAGGTGAAATTCAGTTAAAAGATATGACACGTGGGCGGCTGGGATTAAAGCACTTTTAATGAGTTTGGAGGGTCCAGATCATTTGATGGTTGAAGGTTGTTATAACAACCATTCTGGAAAGAGAATTCATTAACGGATTTTTGGAATCTCACTCTTCTCAATTTCTCTCTCGTTTCCTCCTCTCTTCTCTGATCTTCTGCCTGCTTTCTCTTCCTTTTCTCATCAA
The DNA here is from genome assembly GCA_029990175.1 of Petunia secreta. Classification (NCBI taxonomy): domain Eukaryota; kingdom Viridiplantae; phylum Streptophyta; class Magnoliopsida; order Solanales; family Solanaceae; genus Petunia; species Petunia secreta. The sequence continues at coordinate 15,491,151 of JARKIP010000013.1, read as the reverse complement.
GTCCATTAATGGACCTTGAGCTATCTTAGTTTCAATCGCAGTTTACTCTTAATTGTAGTTGTAATAGTCAGTTTACTTTCAGTTAATAAAATCAGAAAATCGTCCCAAAAATATTATTGTGTTTGTTGATTAAGTTCATTACAATTGGTATCAGAGCAGTAGTATCCTCTCGACGGTGGGTAGAGATGACAATCAGAGAGTTGATCGAATCACTTCGTCAAATAGTTGCGGATATAAAAAAATTGCAGCTGCGACATGAAAACTGCACAAAGAGCATTGATTGTCAATGCGACTCTTGTCTTGATGATTGTTCGAGGAAAAAGAAGAAAGAAAAATGTATACAAAGTGTTGATTGCCAATGTGATTCTTGTTGTGACGATTGCCCGAGAGAAAAGAATGAAGGGGTACGTGTAGGTGAAGAAGAAGTCCGCGGCGAGACTGATGGAAAATACAAGGTTGCACTGGAACTTGCACTGCTTGCTACTATCAGAGAAAGTAAGCAGCACCAGGTGTTTGATAACTGATAAGGTTCCTCAAAGAGCTGAAACGAGGATGGAGACTTACATAGTACCACATAGCTCACCAGTTGCAGTATTTGTCAAAAGGGGTGAGCAATTGGGTTCTCCTTCTTGCAAGGTTCTTTCTAATGAATACCATTTATTATTTGGAAAGAAAACAGTGGGTAGAACCATAGGGCATGAATTTTATACTATGTCGAACTGGGTAAGGTGTGAGAAAATGAAATCTAAATTGGCTCATGAGGCCCCAGCGATATTTCAAGAACTTACTGTTACATCATTACCTTATGGTCCTAGAAATAATGATCCTAGAAATAAGAATAATCATAGTACTGCGATTTTTGATCCTGGAGGTACTTCAATCTATCAGTCTAATATGAATTATATGAAGTTTAGTGAGTTTACTCTTCCCTCGTTACTGATTGTTAGTTCTCAGTCAGAGTTACTCAGTTTTAATGTAAGGACACCGTTTATTTGGCTGAATCCATTCAAGAAGCTGCTCGATGGAACTGAAATGGTATATAGTGTCTCCCTCCCTTGGTTTGTGTATTCACTGTATTATTACAAAAGACAGGTAGTTAGCAATGTTCAGGCTTTGAACAATTGGATTGTGAGGAGATTTATTGTGGTTCTTGATGTCTATTTGAGAAACATCAGACCTGATATTAATGGTTGTCAGGATAAGTCATTAGAAAGCTTTCTATTAGGATGGGACATCATTATTGGTGTAGTGAAGGTTAAAGCAACCAGTAGCTTTGTGCTAGCTTACAATATTACCTGCTCATTAATTGAAAGGAAGAAGTACGAACATGCACTCACTTCTGTATACGGCTTCCAAAAGGTGGCTTACCAACTCTTTAAACTTTTGTGCCATGGATTCCATATGGAGATTGGCATAAAGGACTGTTCATGGTCGAGCAGGGTGATGTTTCCATTGGTCTTTCAGAGTTGTGACACCAACAACTTGTCGATGCTAAAACCAACTCAGAATCATCTGTGTACATTGGATTATAACCGATTAGTTTTTGATCCAGGAAATTCATGTGAAATCATTGAAGGCTCTGAACCTGCGCTCTTCAATCAGTTGATTACCTTATTGAGTTTCAAAGGAGAGTTGAATGAAATCCTGGAATGTTTTAACACAGAAGTTTCTAAAAGGGAACACACAAAGTTGCTGAACGCTGGGGAGATGCAAACTACTTTTGTCCTATGCAATTCTAGCAGCAAGCTCAGTGGAGCCAAAATTACTGCAATAGACAAAGAAGACAGGAAATGCTTATTTGTAAATCCAATTGGGATGAATGTGATGAGGCGTTATTATTCAAGGAACTTTGAACTACAGGGACTGGACCAAAGAAGAGCACCATCATCTTTTGATTGTTCTACTAGAGAAGGTGATGACAAGTTGACAAGTGCACCTACAGAAGTTAACTATGAGGATTTCGAATTAGCTGAACAGATAAAGAGTTGCAAAATGTCTACAATTATTCGGTTGAGTAATTCGATTCTAAGCATAAACTTGAGAATATGGGCAAGGAATAATGGGCAGCACATGACATCTTTAGACTTGATGTTCCTGCGATTTTCAAGGAAGCATAGCAGCAAAGGTAACATGCCAAAACATGAGATATATTGGCAGGCCTTGTTTGTATCCTTTGAGTTTGTTAACCTGGTGGTATCTAGAGTCTTGGTACCACGGGCGATGAAGGAGAAATACAGTGAGTATCTCAAGTCTCAACTCTTGAATGTATCATTCCATGATTTTTCCAAGAGAGACACAATTAAGAATGCAAGGGTGAAAGAACATACTAATAGGTACCTGTTAGTCAGTGATATCAACATTTTTAAGTGTTCATCAAGTAATTCTGCTGTAGCTCCTTCATCTCATGAAGTGCAAGTAAATTTTCACTCCTTATTGGAGTGCTCCATGGTATCAAATAAAGGCACTTTCTCTATTAAACATATGGGAAAAGCTCAGAATTGTTGGAATTTCAAACATTGCTACCCTATCAGTAATAATTTTGATGACAATTTGAAGAAGGGTGAAGATGATTTTTATTCAAAAGTAAAACAAAGGGAAGCTCTTCAGAACATTGAGATAGCTCCAGCACTTGTTATCCTTGGTCTTGATAATGATGAATCTCCGGAGGAGAAATGGTTTCCCTTTGAATATATCAGGAAACTCGACAAGCTTGCATCCTACGGTGCGAACAAATATTGTCCATGGTTAGCATATTCTCTGGTAACAGTTGGCCAGGGACTGAGATATTTTTATATAGGAGCTTCGACTACAGGATACGTTTTCGAAAAGAGAGTTAGCTCGGCTATTAGGTTCAGTAAAGGAGTACAATATGGTTATACCACTTACAAGAGTCCTGTTGGTTTAATGCTTCTTAGTGAAATTTCCTTAGATGAGGCCGTTAAGTACATGTGCTTGCTTGATGCATTCTTCGTGACTGTTGGGAATAAGAGTGTCAACTCTCTGTTTAGTGCTAGTGTGGTCAAGGCCTTCCCTTGTGCAAGTTGGACCTATACAGTAGCATGCTATGAGATGGGGTCAAACTCCCCTTCATCTTATCTGTTGATGATGCAGTCTAGAATGGATTTGCTGCAACAGCTCACTTATCTGTACTATTGTAGCTGGCACTGGTATTTTTGTGGATGCTCAATTCTCCCTGCCACAACAAATGACATGCAACCTTGGTTTGCTTCAATCACGCAACTCATTTTATTGCAATATTGCCATTGGCATTGGTATTTCTCTGGATGCTCAACTATACCAGCCACAACAACTACATATGATTTAATGTTCCTGATTCGTTTCTTTAACAACCTTGAGGACAAGGTTGAGTTTCTTTAACAACCTTGAGGACAAGGTTGAATTCAAGCGGGAGGGAATGTCATGACCTGAATGGGACTCGATGTGAGGATTAACGAAGGTGAAATTCAGTTAAAAGATATGACACGTGGGCGGCTGGGATTAAAGCACTTTTAATGAGTTTGGAGGGTCCAGATCATTTGATGGTTGAAGGTTGTTATAACAACCATTCTGGAAAGAGAATTCATTAACGGATTTTTGGAATCTCACTCTTCTCAATTTCTCTCTCGTTTCCTCCTCTCTTCTCTGATCTTCTGCCTGCTTTCTCTTCCTTTTCTCATCAAGTCCATTAATGGACCTTGAGCTATCTTAGTTTCAATCGCAGTTTACTCTTAATTGTAGTTGTAATAGTCAGTTTACTTTCAGTTAATAAAATCAGAAAATCGTCCCAAAAATATTATTGTGTTTGTTGATTAAGTTCATTACAGCACTATCATAATAAAATATTCTTAAGTACCTTACCAATTAATGCTCCTTTCAATCAGAGGGTATTGAATGTCCTGACCACTATCAAAGTCAAATATTCTTAAGTAGCTTATCAATTAATGCTCATCTCTTAAGTCACCCGTCTTCATTTGGTAGTTAAGAGAGAAATATAATTAGCTAAGTTGGTAATAGAGTTGTGTATTGTGGTCACGCTTGCCAGTCCTTGATGTCAATAGCTATTTCCAATAGCCAGATCAAAGAAGATCAGGACTTCATCAATTTCAGAAGGAATGTCTTGTACACTAACAGAAGAAGCATATTCACACAGTATCAATATCAGTACTTCTGCAATAAGAAAAGATGCATCTTCACACGCAACATCGATACTACAGTTTTTGCTTGAGGGGAGAAATTTACAAATATTAGCACACATGAGCATTCCTGGATTAGGACTAAAAAAATCAATTTGTTTCTTATTTAGCTTGGAATAATTTCCTAGCTAGCTCGCACGACTAATTGCATCACAATTTCATATTTAACTTTGAAATTTGGTTTAAAAGGTATTTAAAAGTATTCAATTATCACCAAATTATTGGTGCATCTAGACCAACAATTTCAAATAAGTATCACCATTTCAAAAGATGAAGTACACACAAGTCTATAACTAACTTTTTTTGAAATAGTAATACTTATTTGAAACATTTAAGACAGACATCTAATTCTGAAACATATTTGGTCATTTGAAACATACAATTCAAATATTGAAACATGCTTTTCAAACATTCAAACTTTATTAGTTTATTATCTAACTTCGACATCTAATTCTAATGTCACATAATTACAAATGGCCAAGACCAAAAAATACTGGAAATAGCTCTCTGTATGCTTTTACATATGCAGTAAAAATAGGGATTTCAGTTAGATTATTCACCACATATTATTCGAAACAAATGAAAAATCTCAATGCAGATATACTTAACCATCCAATAATTGAGATACAACCTAAAAGTTTGGACTCTTGATATCCATTTTATTATTGAACTCCGCTTAAAGTAGAAGAGTTTTTAATAAAATTGTTTAGTGATTTCTATCTTAAAAAATGATACTCCCAATTGATTCCTTTACAATATGCGAAAATAGAAGAAGACATCCTTTTGGCTTTTACACGACCTATCATGCAGTAAAAGATGTAGAAAAAGACACTCTTTTACATGATCCTATCTTACAGAAAAGAAATGAAATCAGTTATGTGATTTAAATTTTTATTAACATTTTTTTTCTTGTAATATCCATGTTCTTCTACTCATTTTCTTTACCGAACAAATCGGAACCCTTTATCAGCCATGAATAATTAATTAAAGACCGTCAAGCTTAAATACACATAACCTGCCATCTAATTACTAAAAGTAAAGTTGCCTTTGTTTAATCAAATAAATGTATAATCAAATTAACTTTTGTTGAGAAAGCAGAAAGAAAAAGACAATTAAGAAAACCAAAACTAACTTTGTTTTCAACACACAACTCATATGGAGTGAACTCACACGATCTTTCGTCATCCCCTTCGTATTGTTTGCTCCAACAATCACCTCAAGGTATGAATCAAGCTTTTCGTCAGATTTCAATAATTTTTCCCACCAACCTTTTTTATCCTTCAGAAATTGGAGTGTTCTTATTCAGTTCCATGATTCTATCTCATCCGATCTATAAAATATATTTGATATGTCCTGCACTAAAGGAAGACAGTGGAATAAGTTAGTGAATTGTTATTAACTGAAACTAAAACAATCACCCGCACAATGATAAAACAATAAAAAAACATCTACCATCAATAAAATGTAGACAGGCTACATGTCTTGGTGACAAAAGAAAATCTAGAACATTGAACTGATGACACTGCAGTCCATTTTTCATCCACCATTTAATCTAGTTATTGCCCTTTCCAGACCCGTGAAGAAGATTTCTGGCCATCTCCTTAGAAGTAACATTAAGAAGACTGTGCCTGAAGAAAATAGTATAATAAGCAGTGAAAGAAAGACCCCAAATAATTTATGCAAGACAGATAGGATTAAAGGAAAATTTTGTATCCACTCTGCTAGTTTTGTACATGTTATTAAAAAGCAAAGCCACATGGTCCAGCCAAACTACCATCAGACTCACACTTTAACAATTGTTGGACTTTTTAAAAAGAACTTTCAACCCAACTGCCTTGATGTTGGAAGATATGGTGTAAGCTTTATGCTATAGTACATTCTTGTGCTCATCGCATCCTTTTGCTTCCTCACTCCATTAACAACATCCTTGCAATACACTTAAGAGAAATCATAGAAACAATCACTTACTGAAACCATTAGGCACATAAAATTGGGTAGAAAGAAAGAGAGACCTTCGGATTAATAAACGTCAAACAGTTCTTATAATAACAGATGAATGCTTCAACTTCTTTCCTGTTTTCACTTACCTCAAGATGAATCCAAAAAAATAAATTCGATATGTTATCATGTCCTACCTGTGAAAACAAAAACTATATAGATTGTTGAGTTACATGAGGCAAATTCGATAAACCCAAAAATTACCTAGGTAAAATTCAATAAAGATATTCATAAGAGACTTGTACAGTATAATGTATCTGTATGTGAGGAAAAGTGCATCCCTATTTCATGTTTTAAGATAGAAAAACAACTTGGAAAAAGAATTAAAGAAATACCTGCAAGCAATACATACGTTCAAATAGAAGTAGAAATACAAAACTTCCAGTTCACGTATGCCTTGAGAATTTGGGACTTTGCTGATGAAATTGGGCAATTTGAAAGAGCCGCACAGAAACCGTTGAAAACAAATTGGTTTCAAAAGAAACCATCAGAGTGTTTTAAATAATATCTGCACAACAAAAATTCTATGAAAATGGATCAGTTAACTATAAGGTACAATAGATAAAGGACCTAAATTATCGTACCAAGGAACTGTCCACTACTCTTGTTTAAAACTGCAGCAGTTTTAAAACGACCCATTTGAAGGAGAACGTGATTTATTCATCTAAAAATTATGCTTTAAAAATCTGTTTTTACTTTATTTTTTATAATTTTGTACAAATTTGAATAAAAAATTTTAATTGCCTACTTATAAGTCTGCCACTTGGCTATGTTTGTGCTTGTCCTAAATTAGTTATAGCTTGTCCTAACAAATTATATGTGGCTAAATATATGCCTTACACTTGGCTACTTTCTATAGGCTTACTACTCTCCTTTTAATAATATATAGAATATAGATGCAGGAGTTAGGACTAACGTGAGCAAGTTCCTCTACCCTCCTCTTTTCAATGAGCTTAGGATCAATAATGTGAGGAGCTAGCAAAATAACATGAACTCTTGCAGTGCATTTGAAAAATAATGCAATTTTTCAACATCAGGATTAATAACAAACTCTCGTTTTCTTAATACAAAGATACTGGTAAACTGGCTAGGCTTAGATCCTCCATCACCTCCAGTTTTCTTGTAACCTTTTCCTTTTGGATCATTGTCAAACTTCAACTGATGACCAATGAAATTAAAAATAAAAAAAATAAAAAAAAGACAGCCCAGTGCATAAAACATCTCGCGTTCACACAGGTTCGGGGAAGGGTGCACCCTAAGTGGTGTGATGTATGCAACATAACCTGAAATCAGTGATTGTTTCCACGTTTGAACCAATGAAATTATTGATTGAAGATGTTGGTTTTAAAAAGTAAACGATAGACATCAAATACATGAGAAATTGTTGGAATTCATTTTAGACAAAAATTATCACAAAATTATCCTACTAATCCTTTTTCACTAAGCTGTTTTGCCTAAAAATAATGAAGTCATTCTTTTACATTTTCGGTATTCCTCTCAAAATTGTTCGTTGTAGCATTCTAAAGTACTCTCTCCGTTCCAAAATGGTCGTCATAGTTCGGATTTCGAGAGTCAAACGAGTTTATTTTGACCATGACTTTAAACATATAATCTTTAAATTTCTGTAACGATGTTTATATATTTAGAAACTACATAAAAAGTACTATAAATCACAATAATTAATAATTCAAAATATTTAAAAGACATATAAAAATATTACGGTCAAAATTAAACTCATTTGACTCTCGAAATCCGAACTATGACAACCATTTTGGAACGGAGGGAGTAGTAAAAACAAAACCATAATAAAAGTGCAAGAGCATAAAACCAAACTGCTAAAAAAGAAAAAGAAGGGCAAAACGACACCGTTTGATGAAATGGCCCATAATTGGGGTAAAATAAGAAAAAAGGAGTGAAAAAGGGATAAAATAGGGAAACGTAAATAAAGCTTGCGTGTATGATATGATCTTTTCATTATCCAATTATATAGACACCATTTTTCTTTTAATTTACTACTACTCCTAAACAAAAGGGTACTCTTTCACTCTCTTGTGATTTATTTTGGTAAGGCCCATCCCTAATTCTTCTCAATTACTCCTATTTTCTTTCCCTACTAAAATCTTGTAAAAAAACCCTAATCTTTTCTCATCTTTTAAATTGCAGATACCTCAATTACTTTGTAGCATTCTTTTTATCACTATGGCTAAAAGCTCCTTCAAATTGGAACACCCTCTTGGTAATTTTTCAAGATCTGATCTTTGACTTGTCCAGTTATGAAATTTTTTTGATCAAATTAACTTTTTGGGGTGGGGGTGGGGGGGGTGGGGGTTAGGTAGGTGGGGATCTTCAAACCCTTTTGTGCATATGCTTGATTCTTGCTTGTGAATTTTGTAGTTTATTTGATACAGTTGGAGGTTCTGGAATTGAGTTTTAAGTTATATGCACCGATGATTAAAGAAAATATGTACACAATTAGGTCACTTGTAAGATTACAGGTAAATCCCAGTGATAAGCATTAATTAGTAACATGGTAAAACTGGAAACTAACCTGCAATCACGGGTTAAATTACACTGATCGTGAAAAGAAAATTTACAATGTTCGGGTATATACCTAAGTCCTTGGGGATTAGGGTCTTTGTTCTGTTATTATGTCTGTCTGTCGAATTTTTCCTTTAATAATAGCCAAGTAGAGTCTTTTTATATCCAAGTCTCTGAAAGCATGATTTTTGCTGTACTTTCAAAGCTTTTGTCAGAAAATCGCCACAATGTGGTGTAGAAAACTAAGTAAAGTACAGCATACTATGTAGTGAGTAGAAGAATTGTTCTCTTTCGTCGAATTTCTTTCTTCTTAATGTGAAGGGTCAGTCATTGGATGGTCGATGGTGGGTCTGTTCTCTGTTGTGGACACATTGCATATGTATACTTTTCTCTACTTCACATTTACTCTGTTTGCTCTTTTGGATTTTATTTCCATTGTAACCTTTTCTGCTATTATTGGACGCCATCTTTCTGTCTTGTTAATTCGGTATTGTGTTCATCTAGAGAGGCGACAGGCCGAAGCTGGTCGTATCAGGGAGAAGTACCCTGACAGAATACCGGTACCAATTTTGTCTATTCTCTTGCAATGCTCTTCTTGTTGTTAGATAATTTATGTGCTTTTCCTCCGACTTAATCCCTTGTCTCTTCCTGCTATTAGGTTATTGTTGAGAAGGCGGAAAGAAGTGACATCCCTGATATTGACAAGAAAAAGTTAGTCTTTTCACAACTGGTTCTTTATTATGTTTACCTGGGTCTTCATTAGACAATGTCCTTTAGTTTACAGTACTTTAGTAGGTTGTCATATATGAATTTTTGATTCTCTTTAATGCTGCCATAACAATATGTTTTCCTGATAACTTTATGACTGTATCCTTTCTAGTTGTTACACTCTAGTATTATGGTCACTGTTGTGTGCATCTTTCCTTTGAGCTATTATGTACTGAGGTATATTCTTGATGTCTTTGACTCTTTGTACAGAATATAGCATATCCATTGGTGTCAGATCATTTGTTTGAGATATTAAGATGGATTAGTTTTACTATTGATCTGGATGAAAGAACACTAATTTGCTGTAATAAAGACATAGAAATTCAAATCTGGTGTGATAGTTTGTTGTAACTATGTCTAGATGAAATTGTCCTTTGTACTCTCATTTATGATCAAGTGTTGTTAAGAAACTTGAACAGTGGATCTACAGCCAGTTAGGTCGAAAGTTTTCTACTCTTTCTTTTGCTTTTGAACCTTTTTCTTGTTTGACCAGAGCTGCCTTAGCTATTTCCTCCTACTCATGCTCTTTAAGTTTTTCTTATGACACTGTAATTTTTTGTTATTCACAATACCTGCAGGTATTTGGTTCCGGCCGATTTGACTGTTGGACAATTTGTGTATGTTGTTCGTAAGAGGATTAAACTCAGTGCTGAAAAGGCCATTTTTATCTTTGTGAAGAATATCCTCCCCCCTACTGGTGAGAAGAACTTTTAGAGTAACTGTATCTTATGCTTTCACCAACCCCTTTTTTTATTGTTCTTCCACTTTGTTACAGCTGCAATGATGTCTGCCATTTATGAGGAACACAAGGATGAGGATGGCTTCCTATACATGACCTACAGTGGGGAGAATACTTTTGGATCCTTCTGAAGATGCAGACAAACCGTACTCTGTGTAAATAAGTCTAAGAAAACATGTAAATACTTTATGTTAGCTATTTGGAATTATCTGTCTACGAATATGCTGCCTTGGATTATTGACTGGTTTATATTACCTTTATGAAGATGCTCATTTCGAATTTGCTAATTGGTGTTGCATTCGTGTTTCTTTTTCCTTTATCACAAATAGTTTGATGATCTGCTTTTCTGTTTCATCTTACTCCAGATTATTCAAAGCTAGCATTCCATAAGTTTCTTTGTTAAACTCGGTATGTGAACAAAGGTTGCAAAAGCACTATAATCATTCTACTAGTGTGTATGTAATCTTCTTCCTGATCAAGTCTTAACAATATTCTCGTGGTAGGTTAGATTATATGTTCATATACTAGGCCAGAGAGATTACAGAAATATTTCTTTATTTGAATGAGTGCTTCAGTCTGGCGTGTTTTTAGAATTCTCTAATCAAATATCTGGGCTTATTTCTATTAATGTCAATCCTTCTGAAAAGGCTTAAATTACCCGAAGTACCAAATCATCACTGTTTAACAAGGGATCTCTGATTATTTGGCTGCATAGCAGATAAAGTTCATCTTGCTCTTGAAATGCTAATCAACCCTCTTTTTTATAGAACTTTTCTTGACTATTGCTCAAAAAACTTGATGTCTTTGAACAGTTCATTCTTCAGTTTCTTTTAAAATTTCATGATGCATATTCATGATCATACTTTAGCTTGGAGGCAATGCGAGAGCCAGTATTGCCGTAATAGTGATGCAATTCTATGATAAGTTCCTCCTTTTGGTGAAAGGGCCCTTCTTAAATTCGGTCGAACCTGGTTGGTTAGTGATGCCTATCTTTGATGTTTGGCCCAACCTTTACTGTAGGGTGCCCGTGGTACGGTACGATATTTCACATTTCACATTTCAGTTCGGTAATTTCGGTTTTTAAAAATGTCAAATCATTACCATACCAAACTAATTTGGTATGGTACTGTATTTTATGTTCGGTTTCGGTAATTTCGGTACGGTAAGTCGGTAACCGTAGTTTGTTCAATTTTGACATACATATAATACATATATAGGTTGCAAAGAAATGCTAAAGGAACTAAGAAACTTCATCTGGCAATTAACAATAAACCTTCACAATGCAGTAGCGTAAAATACAAAAATACCACAAAACATTTAGCAAAGCTCCAATGTACAAATAACACTAGCCGAAATCTAATTAAACCAACTTTACTTCACGAGCTTACACAAAAAATTTCGTTATTGAAATTTTAGTTCTACTTATGATAAGCTAATATATTTTTTACACACAAAACAACAAGCTTTTGAGTTTTGACGGTGCTTGGAAGACAACTCTTTAGTAAAGAATTAAATTAGATTTGATGGTATTGATACTATTTTATTTATTTTATTTATAAATAATTATAAGTTTTAATTAAATATATAATCATATCACAAGTTTTAGATATTCTATTTAGAACTTTATTAGCTCATATTTAGATAAATTGAGTTATTATGATTTATATTAATATAATATATATAATTTGTATATGTAATTAAGTATTTCGTTATTTTCGGTATTTTCTTTGTAGATACCGAATACCGTACCAAATACTAAAATTTCTAAAATTTCATATCAAATATTGTACCAAATAACAAAATGTCGTTACCAAAGTAAAAAATATTTTGATTCGGTACAGTAATTCGGTAATTTACCGTACTATGGACAGCACTACCTGACTTTCTATATGCATATGGTTTCTTATTCAAGGAATGCTTTTTATCAACAGAAAATTTCTAAATTTAAGAACTTTTAATTTGCTGTTAAACAATGATTGCCAGTATTGAGATAAAATAAGTTCAAATAGAGCCAAATTACAATTAATTCTTAGTTTTGAGGTTTAAATGATATTTTTTTTAAAAATATTTTAACCATTAAATATATAGGAAGAACCACCTAAACCCTCCTACAGGAACATGACAAGCACCCCCTGTGAGTAGGGATGGCAAATGGTGCGGGGCGAATTTTTTTAATTAAGGGCTCTAACACCGCGACCAACAGTTTAGTACTAATATACAAGCCTCGAACATATTTTTTGATACAACTCTTCACCAAGGAAAAGTACAAAACAACCACTTCATCATCAACTTATTATAAGTCATTGTTTTTGTAGTTGGAACAACCTCAATATGCATTAAAATTTTACTTCTTTGGACCAAAAGAACTTTTATTTGGATAATATGTGATACTATTATGTATTTGGATAATACTTAATGTAAAACCCGCATAAACCCGCAATCCGCCCCGCACCGCATTAAGTTCTAAAATATTGGTTTGAAACCCATCCCGCCCCGCACCGCACCAGCATAAACCCGCACCCGTACATACCCACATAAGTCCAAACCCGCACCGCCCCGCACCCGCCCCGCCCCGCCCCACCTGCCATCCCTACCTGTGAATTGTCCTTTCAAATCTTAAACAATTGCCGGCCATCGCCAACACATGCATTAAGCAATGTCAGCAGCTTATAAACTTAGGCCTGTTTGGGTGGACTTATTTTAATTAGCTTAAAAGTAAAAAGTTATTTATAAGTAAATTTTAAGAAGTTAAGGAGATCCTAACTTCTTACTTTTGGCTTTTTTTTAAGTACAAAAGTGTTTATAAATACTTTATTATTTTTTGTTACCAAACACCCACTTTTACTTAAAAGATAAATTCACCTAAACGGGCCTTAACCTTATTGATTCTCAGCCTCATAAAAATATTGATATACCTTAGTATATGCATTAAATAGATGCAGAGGGACCACTATGTATACCAGATCAGTGACATTGTGCTTAGTCCAAACTGAGTTCTTTATTGATTAGGGTAATTTGGGCTTTGGCATGCCATTGATACATGAAAAGCTCTTATTAGTGTGTGATTAATTGAATATTAATTAATGTATAATAAAACATACAGTACTAAACAATATATTAAACTCAAGCACGCCAGGGGTGGGAATCAGTCAAAAAATTGCCTCTACTGACTATTGTACTTTGGATGTACTCTTAAGATATTTTTAACCGTGGGCTTCAAGAATATGACGTTACGTTGTTAATTCCTTCTGGTTAAACAACTTGCACTAAAATAGGGTGTAGGACCAATACAGTGAAGTTGAAAGTAATGAACAATAGAAACGTTGAAAACTAAAAGGGCAGCCTACTGTTCGTGTGGATCTAGAGGTTTAGTAATAGAGACAAAACACAAGAGCTGTTTGATTATTAGACCCTGCCAAATGACAAATTGCTATTTTGTGTCTAATTGACTATCGCAAACACGTTCAACATTACGTAACGACATGAAATTGGATATTCAACAAATATCATATTTGGGGTGGGGGCCTTCCATGGAGGAAGAGTGTAACAGCCCAAGCTCGCTAGTAATACTGTCCGCTTTCGGTCTAGGCCCGCACGGGTTTAAAACGCGTCACTAGGGTCTAAGACCAGTTAACTTAACTACCCAGGATCACTCATGTGTTATGTCGATGTGGGACACTTAACCCTTAGCTGGGTATTACATACACCCCTCTTACGGACTCAGCGAGCGAGGAGGTTTGTCCCGCGTACCGGGATTCACCTAGACTCAAGCCTGAACTTTGACCCACATCGACAAGGCTGACACGGAGTGGCTCTGATACCATCTGTAACAGCCTAAGCCCGCTAGTGATATTGTCCGCTTTAGGCCTGGGCCTGCACGGATTTAAAACGCGTTACTAGGGTCTAAGGTCAGTTAACTTATATACCCAGAATCACTCCTGTGTTATGCCGATATGGGACACTTAACCCTTAGCTGGGGTGTTACACTGAGTCGGCCTATTCTTTGTTAATGCAGTGGATATAACAATCATGAGTTTACGAGTTCTACGGAATTTAATGTTTTGAAATTTGATATAGCTAAATATACATTTTAGAATTCACTTTTCAACTCAAAACTCACAACATTTATATTTTAAATAGTCGCTGACGTTGCATGGTTGGTTGGAGGATGGTCGTGTAGCATTCCATTCATTTTTTTGTTTCATTTAATAATTTGAAAATGACCACAGTTCGAAATTCTTGCAGAAGAATGTGTGGGTACCTCTCTGTTACTCAGTGCATCACACTTCTAATACCAATTAATTTTATCTTTTATAAAAAGGGAAAAGATGAGAACTCAATCTGTGGTTCATTTATAGCAATTCTGACTTTAGAGGACAGACAAAGAATTGAATACTAGCTGTATAGAGCTGGTGATGGTCAAATGTCATAATTGTTGACGCCAAATCTCCTACACAAATTAGACTTCCATTTTGTTATTCTAGTGTTTGGTGTGTTGATCGACGTGGATATTTGTCTACAATTCTATTTGTGTTTAATTCTATGTATTGATAGAGTAAAAAATAATTAACAATCACATCACATACGGTTTAATTACAAGTAAATCTTTATAATAGGTAGCATTAACTTGTGACTTAAAATGATAACTTAACCAGCTTAAAATTCAGTGACAATTAAATATTTTAAATTGTCAGTGTATATAGCCTTTTTCATTTTCCTTATTCTTGGTTTTGACAAAAGCATGGATGTGCTCTTAAGTTGGCTTGTTTAGAAAGAAGACCACATTCATTAAACGTGTCTAATTGCAAGAACCCTACTCTAGTTACAAATGAGGAGACAATTCCAAGGCTAAACAAATAAGTGTAATATTGTACCATTAAAATATAGGAATGGTCCTGGCTCGTTTTAATTGACTTAATTTCTTTAACGACTTTCACATTGGTGTTCACATTTTTTGTCGACTGTCCATATATAGTGTGCTTTCATTCCACAAAAACAACATCACCACAAATTTACAAAGAAATTGAGGAGGAGCAGAAGCCACAAAAATCTGCTTTATCCACTCTCATCATATATGGCTTTGTTCAATTTCTTGGGCTGCTTCTCAGAATCCTCAGACTCGTCTAGCCGATTCATCTGTAATGGTGATGTTTGTGTTCTGCGTGATCCCAACAACAAGGTCATCAAGAAGAAGAATAGTAAGAAGCTAAGCTTGAGGATCCCTTTTTCTCAGCTTTCTCTTAGAAAGTCTTGAAAATGATTTTGAGTCTTTTATTGATTCTTAAGTTTATAATAAGATACTACACATGATTTATTAATGGCTCAGCTTCTGAACAAAGCCAATCTCTCTCTTTCTATGTTTCTTGTAAATTTTGGTATGCAAACTGCAATAACTCAATTATTTGTAAGTTTCTTTGGAGAAGTTTATGATAAAAAAACTCTCCCAAGTTCGAGTAAAATAGTTGTCATCAATAGACCTGCTTTGATATTGTCGTGTCGAGATAAAGAAATCATTTCTTCCAGTGTAAAGCAGATTTATTATATGTGATGTATTGAACAGTATTGGAAATAGCAAAATCATCATGATAATGCAATTTAGAAACTTAATTACAGTACGGTTCCACGTTGGCACTCATTTCTTTTAGACGTATTGGGGATCGATTGCTCTGGAACACAAAGTAAATGGAGGAAAATGATGAGTGATTATGGGTATAGTTGATATGAGTGAAGTCATTTTCCATGGAGATTATTTTCCTAAAAAACATTTTCTGATATTTGGTTGTTATGTAGAAAATATATACTCTATTAAAGATTAATAATAATAGCAAAAAGCTGGAAAGTAGTATGAAATCAAGAATATATATCTAACGTTAGTTGAAGCAAGCAATATGTAATCAAAGTTAAAATAGGTTATAGAGCATACACGAGGGCATGAATAGATTATAGTTATTTATATGTTGGGAACATGTGCACCTATATGTTGCAATTACATCTATTCCTTAATGTTAATGGAGATCTTGGAACTCATTGATTTAATTCCGCAAGCACTAAACAAATTTTCACAAATGACAAAAAAGAATATCGATTCTTTCGCATTTCTCTGAACATTACACCATTACATGTACATGAGAACCCGCAGGTACAATAAGGAAAATGAGGTAGACCTACAATGACTCGAGTAAACAAGAAAAAACTCCAACCACTAATCCCACCCTGCTCCAATTTACAATGAATCAAAGCGTTTCTAACTTTCTATCCATAAATCACCATATAGCAAACCATGGAAGGAACTATTATTAATGTAATGTGCTTCCTGTCTTCAGCCATCTAAACTGCAATTTCCAAGTCAGTGGGTGACGAGAAACCAAGTGCCCCACTGACTTGTGGCCTGGACAGTGATCTCTGTTGTGTCTGCCGCCTATCCTAAACCTGAACTAGATCTATTGGCTTTTCCTTCAACTGAATGTGATCAGTAGTACCTAGGAACATCCATAAATATGAAGCGGTTGACTCCAATTGTTGAGTTGCCTTAATGTCCTGTAGAAGTCCTCAGCAATTACAGCCAGATGCTAGTGGTGCCCAAGAACAAAATTAGGACAAGCCAGCTGGAAATGCAGAGGGCCCACTTGTGTGTTACGAGCCATAAAAAGGTTCAGACTATTCCTATTGTTCCTCGGAAAATGTCTGGTCTCATAATTGCAAGGCCAGGTCTGGCTGTTGAGAATCAACCAAAACAGCTGAAGATGGCCGGCCAGGAGATCCAGATGACTGAAAACTAATGTTTAAGTCGGGGGGGAGGGAATCCGGTTTCTGCTTTGGCTGTGCTGGTTGATTAAAACTCTGCCATGGAGATTGCACCTGGAACCTAGACAAGTCAGCAGGTACTGATTGAGGGAATATCATTGGGCGATTCTGGAATTGAGCTTCATTGCCCAATCTTGCAGGATGAGGCACGAAGGCATGAAGTGGCATATTGTTCTTCTCAGCCTGAGAGTGCACTGCAGATGCAGGAAGTTCACTCCGAAATCGTGAAGTTTGTTGCTGGACATCCCGAGAAGGGTTATACAATGAATCAGCAGAAATATGACTATTTGGTAGGCTTGCTGTTTCCAGACCTTGTCTGAAACCTGCTGCACCAACTGACATCCATGCTCGAGCAGCAGCGGCAGCGGCATTTCCTGAATCATCTTTCCTTAAAGATGGAGTCACGGGGGAAATTGGAGAAGCATCACCTCGAGACTGGTTCAAAGAGTTCTGTTGATTTTGAGCCTTTTCAGCCAACATTCTCATTAACTGAACAGGGTCGCTGAGGCCCTGCTCCTGTTCTTGATGAAAGAAACCTGCAACTTTTCTCATGGTTGGAACGCCATCAGCAGTTAAATGTGCTATTGTTGTATTGTCTGAGTTACTCTTCACAGCTCTCCCACTGGGTGGCCCTCCAACAGAGGTTCCGTTCATGGCCGGTTGCTTAAAAGAACCAGATGGCAGCGAACTTATGTTCCTCGGACTTGACCCAATAGACCTCGATCCAGGTAACTCAACAGTACTCGCAATGTGACTCTTTCGGGCAATTTCAGAATTCCTTTGATTGGCTGAGGGTGGGCGATTCAACTCAACCTGCGTCTGCAGATTTTTATCAGGTTCAGTGAAATTCCTGGATTGCAAGTTTGGATGCTGGTATCTGGGGCTAGCACAAACAGAAGGTTTCTTTTGAGAAGAAAGAAAAGATGGTCTTCCTTCTAGACTAACCTCCCTAGGAGATTGCTCTTTCATGGGAATTAAGATATTCAAACCACTCTCAGTCGGCTTACTGCTAGTTGAACCAAGATATGGTGATTTCCCTTCTAACATAGGACTTTCACGAGGTTTATCTTTTGGAACAATTGGGCCCTCGGATGTTTTCTCATTCTTCTGAGCTCCAAAAGTGTGTACAGACTTGGAGAAGAATGGAGGCTCCTTCAAGGTATAGTTCTCAAGCACCAATACAGGAGTTGGAAGTGGCTCATATTCCCCAACCCATCCACGGCCAAACTTAAACCCAGGAGGTAATGCCTGTTCAATTTTCTGAGATGCTACTTTCCATGCAACAGGCCCAAGACTTGCAGCAAATCGGGCAAGGCTCCTCGCATATGCATGATCAGAATAAAGCCCAACCTAAAATCACAATGGAATGTTACATAAGATGGAAGACAATAGCTACATGGATATAAAACTTGTTATGAATTATACTCACAGTGACCAGCT
Source organism: Petunia secreta (assembly GCA_029990175.1). Classification (NCBI taxonomy): domain Eukaryota; kingdom Viridiplantae; phylum Streptophyta; class Magnoliopsida; order Solanales; family Solanaceae; genus Petunia; species Petunia secreta. The sequence continues at coordinate 15,472,671 of JARKIP010000013.1, read as the reverse complement.
GCTTGCTTTCATCCTCAAAAGTTGAAAATATGGATTCGGTGCTGGAAACTGGTGGTGTGGATGTGTTATAACTTGCACGACGGTTCTCATCATGCACAGTTGATTTTTGACAAGGCTCATCATGCACACTTGATTTCCTTCCAGACCTGGATAAAGGACCCTTCCCTGCAAGAAGTGGAGAGGTTTAAAGAGTAATTAGCACATGCACTAAATAAAAAGAACAAAAAGAAGAAGATCGAATTGTAATATATCAGCAAGTAACGCTTGATAAATTGAAGCTCAAAATGTCAACAGCTAAGAGAGATTTTATTTATATAGAGGGGGAAACCATGTTACTAAGAAAATATAAACATCCTGATTATGTTGAAAACAAATACTCCCTCTGTCCCAATTAATGCGAGGGTGTTTGACTGGGCACGGAGTTTAAGAAAGAAACAAAGGTTTTTGAAACTTGTGGTATAAAACAAGTCATAGAAGTGTATGTGGCTATTAATCTTCTCATTAAGGGTAAAAACGGAAGTTTGAAGTTACAATGTTACTAAATATAGATACCGTATGTGTTGTTCTTTTTGGGAGGGACTAAGAAGGAAAGAGTATCACATAAATAGAACAGAAGGAGTAATAATTTATGTACCTGATTGTGATTCTTCTGCCTTGTCTACATTTTGATCAATCAGTGACAAAGTTCCTTCAGCATGCCTATCAACACCATAAAGTTTCTCTGACACTCCAGCATGAGAAGCGCTGTTAAGATTTTGGTTATCTCCAGCTGCGGCAAGAGTGGCAGCTGATGAGAAATCCGAAGCAGCAGTTTCCTGGAACATCTGGATTATCGGCTTTTTTATTTGCTTCCTGACAACAGACCCGTATTTCATCTTTTGTTCTCCCTTGGCATCCTTTTCCGTGCGCTCATATCTGATTCTTAACTTCTCAAATTTCTTTTTAGCTAACTCTTGGATGTTACGTGCCTTGCCAAGATAGTTGCATGATAAGCTTTATAGGTCAAAAAGGAATGATGACTAGAATGTGAGATTGCAAAAATTACCTGTTTGTGATAGATAGTATCTGATGCATTGTACTGCATTGCGTTTGAACAAATGAGGAAAATATCACTCTGAAATAAAACAGTAGAAGTTTGATGATTCAGTGATATCAGATCAGGGCAGTGCACACTGAAATTATTGCTTGCTAGTCAAACCTTTACAGAAAATAATAATAGTTGGACTTAAAGTTGGACTTAAACATCCCCATGGATACAGACACAGACACAAGTCTAGATTTATGACTTCAATCATGGAAGAGAAGAAAGAAACAAAGGAACACCAACTGAGGTCCCACAAACTCATGTTTCTTTTTTGCCTGAGAAATAACATCTCCTTGATAGGTTTACATTCTACAAAGAGACATTCTATATTCCTCTTCGGCTCTTCCTCTAACAAAAGGAAGTCTAAGAAACTAAAGATGTTTCTGTCTGACCAATAAGCAAACACCTTCAGACAAGCTAGTTACTACACCATCTAAACACTGTTATACAATGGGAAATAACCTTTTTTTTTAATTTACTGTGGTGTCGGGGCCAGCTTGCGTGCACCTTGATTAATTCCACGGAGTACTTGGTACCTCCCACCACCACATGTAGTGGGTAACTCTGTCCACAAAGGTTTGGACAGACGGGAAGAAATCACCTAGTGTTCACCTCCACTGGAATTTGAACCTGAAACCTCATGGTTCTCATCCAACTTCATTGACCGCTACACGACACCCTCGGGTGCCAATGGATAATAAAGCACCTAAAGCAGAAAAAGCTTCAGACTACATAGTGGACGCTGGTGTCAGCAATTCCAGCTTCGCACTAGGTTTTGCAATAGAAGAAATGAAGGTGGTGTGTGGGCCAGCTTGCCAGTAACTAGACTATTTCACCCGAGTACCTGCTACCTCCCACCAGCACAGTAACCAGTTAACAAATTTTTTCAACTTGCTGAGAATATAAGTTGAACTAGGCATCAGATAACCTAAAACAGGCTCACTAGATACACCAGATACCCTTTCCTGATTCTTGTCACCCCAAAAATCAGAAAACCACAGGCTCCCATCATGCAACACTTGTAAAGAGATGTAGTATTCTATATATCAGTGGAATTTGATATGCCTCCTCAATTAATAGAATAAAAGTCTACAAGCCATAGCTGAAAAGAGTTCACAGCATGCAAGTAAGCAGCAACATCTTGCAAGATAACCAAACTATGTTGGCTTGTTATTGTGATACTTTGTTCCTCAGTTTTCTTCTTTAGTTTCCTTTACCCAATTGAATAGACAACAGAGGTACAAGGACGAACTTCTCCATCTATCGTGGTGTCAGATTCAGCTCAAGTAAAAGCAACTGCACTCCTCTTTCATTTCCTTGCATTTGGTGTACTTTTTTAATCAAACATCTTGAGGAGATAGAGCAATGTAGTGACTAAGCTAAAAACAGTTCAGTTTCAATTATCAAGATTCAAGGGTATCATTAACAATCAAAGCTACAGATTTTCAAACCACTAGTGAAGAATGCCAAGCACCATAAATAAAAACACAAAATATCTTGCAATTCACAACCACATACACTGAGCAATAAGTAGAATCATCAGTACTTAAATAACATCAGTCAAAATTCTTTGTTCACCATCTCTGTGATTCCAAAACACATAACAAAAGAAAGAAACGAATATATTTCCCTTTGCTCCAAGCACAAAACTTTTGTGACAAAAATAAGCATATAAAAGTGAGTTAGTTGAAGAGATTCACCTCAACTTGATCCAATGTGGCATATGATCCATTCCCCAACTTGCTCCTGACGGTGGCAAAGTCCATGGGATGCTCAATCACCTCATGATAATCAGGAAGCTGTCCGGAAATCAAACAAACAGTTAAGCAGCTCTTCTTTAATTTTATTGTCATTCTTCCCAAATATACTTCCCTCCAAAAACCATACCTCGTCAGGATCAACTGGTTCAGCATAAACACCGTATATGTCTTTCCTGTCACAAGGATATTAAAAGAAAACAAACATTACAACGGGCCATAGCTGATCAAGAAAAAACAAAAATTTCCATTTCCATAACAATTCAACACCTACTTTTGTAGCTTGTCGAGAATCAATTCCAACGTTTTCTTGTCTGGCAACGGGATTCCAGACGACGGTGGTTCCGATGGTGTCCCTGCTCATAAACCACATTAAACATATCACTAATGTGGATAAGAATCAAACATAAAGAAATGTCTCCATTTTCTTGAAAAATCAGAAACTGTACCCGGAGGAGAGTCTTCAACACCTTTTGCTTCTCCATTTCTTCCTCTAGCCTGCCAAAATCCAAACACTAACCTTAAACCTCCATATAACATCCATCATCCCAAAAATACAAAGGAACACAATTATACTACAATCAAACAACAATACGTGATTTCTTCTCATCTGCCTAAGCCACAGAGTAACCCAGTACCAAATGAAATAGTCGAGTACTTTTTTCAAATGGTGGTCTCGGGGCAAGCTATCACGTACCTCGACTATTTCATCTGCCTAAGCCATAGAGTTACCCGATACCAAATGAAATAGTCGAGGTTCGTGATAGCTGGCCCAGGAGACCACCATTTGAAAAAAGTACTACAACCAAGCAAACTATGCCACTGATCCCAAATTAGCTCCGCTACATAAATCCTTTTTATTTGTTCCGCTATATGAGAGTTCATTTCACTCAAAAAAAAAATCATAATCCAAACCAAATAAACTTTGTAACACCCACGAAGCAAAAGTTGGTGTCTATTTAGACAGAGACAGAAACAAGGGGGACAGATTTGGAGAGAGAGAGAGAGAGAGAGAAATTAAGTAGTTATAGTTATAGAAAGAGAGAGAAAAGTGGGGAGCGTGTGAGCAGCAGATTCTGTGGGGGTTAGTTTTTTGACAGTTGACCCGACAGTTAACTTATATACTATCCCCCCTCCCCCCGACACAGATTTGGAAAGAGAGAGTTTTATTTAGAAGTCTCAGTGAACTGAGCTTAAGCTTAGCTCAACTGTACTTTCAATTGCACAAATCAGTCCACATTTTCTTCCAATTTACACATTTGCTACCTCATCTTCATTCTCATTTTCATTTTCTTCTTCATTTTCCTCTTCATCTTCGTCCTCGGGGACTATTTTCCTCTTTTTAGTATGCTTTCTCTCGTCGTCTTCCGAAGACGACGATGCTGACGTGGCAGGTCCACGCCGAGTCCGACTCGGAGTTGATTCAGCTGCGGCGGCGCCGCCGTCGTCGAGTTGCTGGAGCTTAAGCAAGAGCTTGAGCTTCTTCTCCCTGCCTCTGACGTCATCCTCATCGTCACCGTCCAAAAAGTACTCGTCGTCGTCCAGGTAATCGTCGATGTCGAAGGCGTATCTGACATTCCGACGCCGGCCGCTCCGCCGGAGTTCTCGCTCGGCTTTCGCCGATTCCGACGACTCTACGGCGGCGGCGTTGCGTCTAGCGGCGAGATCTGCCTTTGATGGCCGCCCTTTCTTCTTCGTTTTCACGATCTGGCCCATCTTTTTCGAGGATTTTTACGTTCTCTCTCTACAAGTCTCTCTCTAGATTCTCTCTCTTCTTTTTACTAACCATTACATTATTTCTTTGAGGCTGTGCTTTGGCTTTTTTCGAGTCTGCTTTTGTGGTCCGAACCTGACTCCAACCCTCAGGCTCGGTGGGGTCTGATACTGAGGGTTTCAAAAACTTTTTTAATTTAACGTTGAATTGTCCTTCTTTGCCTACGGCGTTTGAGCCTAGAAATAACGGCGTTAGGTGCTGCCCGTTGCCCGCTTCTAATTTGCGTGTCTAAATTTGTGCCCGTCGTTACGTCAAATCATTTGCATACTTCTAACTAAGCGCGTGCACCTCACGTTCAGGCGACTCTGCGCCGTAGAAATTTGGTTGTTTATTGGCTTGTTCAATTGCAACTTCAATAGCTCGATTGTTAAAAATTGTAAATATGTAACTTTCTTTTGAGCTTTAGGAATTGGTGGATGGAAAAGATTGTTGATAAAGAAGCAATTTGACTTTTGAGTATACTTCAGTTCACTGTACACTAAAATGAGTGAAGGTCATTACCTAGTTAGGTTGCTAGTTAAAATAAAAAAAAAATTTACATAAATATCCGCCCATCAAATATTAGTTAATTTGCAGTCCAAATTCCAAACTATTCAGATAAACTCACTTGCGTGATAGTACTAGTTTCATGAGTGAACTGAATTGAAAGGCTAGGGCCATGGGCAAACTAAATGTTGTATCAAATATTAAATAAATTTAACATCGTATGATATATTGAAATATCGAAATCAAATATCAAAATGATTTATTTCAAATTTGATAATTTAGCATAACCATATCACTCATACCTCTATATAGAAGAGGTTGTGAACAATCGATGATGGGGTCATATGTCAATTTCGTCATTTGGTGTGGTCGCGTGATTCTATTCATTAATAAAGTGAACATATACAGTAGTACTACTTTTTTATTTTTGTCTTTCTCATTTGTGTCCAAGGTCCAGTTGTCCAAAACCAAAATCCAGAATAAGGGAGCAATTACTTCACCATCTTGCAGAAGCTAGCATAGATTTGGTTTAGTACTCCAATAGAACATGCCAACCGCCCGCTCAACATCATTCATTGCACTTAGTTTATTTCGTGAACTTATGTAAAATTATCTTGTTAAACATATTTAAGATGGGATGGTGGCAGATTCTAATGAGATAACACTCAGTTTAAATTAATGATTACTGTAATATGAGTTCTGATCTCTTGTTGACTAAATTATTCGGTTGAGAATGTACAGTTTAGAGTGACTAGCACATTTAAATTCAAATCCTACACCCTGCATTCCCTTTCATCTCAAAATTAAACGTGTTCATTTGTATTGACTACTTCAATTTACGAATTCTTAGATATATAACCATGGATAGAGTCGCCTAGCATTATATGATCAGTGTCTGAGTCAGACTTTTATACGAGATTTAAAAATGTCATACATACTATTTAAAATTGTGACCCAATTTTTTAATATTGTTTGCCACTTTATTGTAATTTTCCCTGTTTGAAAGGGATCCAACAATTTATATATAATTCAGAAACTTATTATTACTCGATTTGTAGTTTGCACAGTATAATTTTAAAGCAGATAAAATTCAATTGGACTCCCTTGCTACAAGTTAGCATTGTTGTATTGGTCAAAATCTTATCGGACGCTCGTCGTCATGTGTCCGGTGACATGACAGACAAGGAGCGAATTTTGGAGACAATATTTCGACAACTCAGCTTGATAAAAGGCTGATTGTAAGTAATCGAAATTCGGTCAACCCACCATCAAGATATCATACGTCGGAAACAAGACATAGCTTAGCATCACTCGGTCACTCATCCGGACGTTCAGACTCGGGAAAGAAATCATTCAGCCACCCAAGCAGATAAGATTTAAGCTCCAACGGCCTCCGCTATTTTCGGGAATCAACCTTATCGCGTCCAAACGGTTATATGATCGTGGAGAAGCGTGAGGAAGTGAGAATTTTATTAGCTTAAGAACTCAAGGCCTTAATACTCCCTTATCCCCTCACTTTGTACCCCTTAGACTCGGAAGACGGACTTCATTAGCTTTCATATAATTGTTGAGAACAGAATTGCTGCCATTGTTGCCAATTATTCGGCTTTAGGACGGAGTTCTATCTCTTCCACTAGAGCACGAGCACAATAATATTCAATAATATCTTCTTTATCTTTATTACTATTTTTCATTATTGTGTTGGTATTCCATCTATTCTGTCACGGGCCGCACCTTCCTCAATGACAGCGACACACCTTTGGCCCGTGTGGCGCTCGTAGTCCCACCTGACTACAAGCCAGCCTACTCCTTGTCCCAGGTTTCTAGGAAGCTCGCCTCAGTGGCCTAGCTTCAACTGAGCCGCCCGAAGGTCTCTCCCTTGTGCGCATCTCATATGCGGAAACTTTAGTGTGCGCACATCCGGGGTTGGCTTAGGACCTGCCCATCCCTCGTCTAGCACTAAGCGTCGCTCCTGCGCGCGAAGTGCAATCCTCAAGCTTGGCCCTCGCCTTGTGCCCTGGCACTTGGCTTGGCTTCGCCCGAGTAGGACAACTCTTTAGCTCTTGGCCCTTGTCATGCGCGACTCCAAAGATACCTCCCAATGTCTCCTGACAATGGCAAGCGTAGCCCTCGCATCATGTCTCCCTCTTGAGTAGCGCAGCGTCGCTCCACGACTGCGCGTCTAGGCCAACGAGCCCTTGCTTGCATGGTTGAACCCTTGCCATGCTTGCAAGTCAATACACGAGGCTCTCAATAGCTCCTCGAGTACTCAATCGGCACAGAGGTCTTTTATCATATCCGAAGACAGCCCGCGGGGCTTAGTCTTTCCTTCCTTCAAGCCTCTGACGCCCGTTGTTCGCCCAACGTTGGCCCTCTGGCCACACGCCGTCCATAGAGTCGCCTGACTCGTATGGATACCTGGAACACTCATCTGAGATGTCCAGGCAGGCCCTTAAGGTCCTTCCTCAAGGCAGCTCACTTGGTGCGACTTCCCGACAAAGTGCACGAGGAGGGCTGGTAGGCTGTCACCATGTCTGCCCCCCTTATATATGTCCTTAAAAATTAAACCCCTGTCATAGCACTTGACATCCCTTGTCCCGAGAATCGTACAAGGGTCTAACTTTCCACTCCGACCTCCAAATGAGGTGTCGTTTGTTCCTAGAGATTCCTCTTGACTTCCTTCACACCTCCATGAAGTTTCATCTCATTCCCATACTCGTGGAAAGAGATATAGCCCTCGGAAGATCAGCATAATTACCACAATGCCACTACTTCTTGGCTAAGTCAAGCCCATAGGCAAACAAGCTCCGATCGGCACCAAACTTGGTATGCACACTCTATAGCATCTTAGGAACAAGGCCCTCACCCTATATTCCAAGATTCCCACTATAGCTCCAAAACGTGCGGCACTGATACTCGTGCCCGCACACAGCTCGCGCGGCTGACACTCAGCCTGCGCCTAGCTGACACTCGTCCAGCACCTTGCTGGCCCTCATCTAGCACATGTCTAGCACTCATCTAGGACATGACCAAGGCTTCCCCTCAAGTACGCGGTTGACATTCATCCCGCGCACGACTGGCCCTCGTCCAGCCGACTGACACTCATTCAGCGCACGGCCGACACTCGGCCGAGCGGCTGACACTCGTCTGATCCGCCTGTGGTGCAAAGACATTGTGCGCGCAAAGACATCAAAAGGGCGCCGCGCAACATTATGTCGTATTTATAACTTTTCAATTGGTTTAACCTTCGTTTTAATTACAATACAATTTGCTAATCAGTTGCATAATTAATCCTAACATAGTTAACGTGGATTTAATTTAAAACTGCTTAAACTCAATATGAAGGGTTATTTGTGACTCTTCAAAAATAAATTTAGTTGCAAAATCTGAACACAAATTTTAGGATATACAGTCGCCCCTACATGTGACCAAATGTCATACACTAAAGAAAATTTTAAAGCACTATGACATTTATACGGTCACAAATGCTTCGTGAATGCCGTTTAACAACTGTTATTGTTTGCTGCTGGAATTACTATGCCAAATTGCTAATAGGGCATCAAATATTATTAAAACATTCCTTTCCAGGTACAATTTGTCAAATTCAGTCGTCACAAAGGTAAGTAATGCCAGTGGTGGTGACCTGTGCTGACAAAGAAGAGTTGCAAACTTGTATGCGTCAGAGATACGGCAAGATAAAGTCAATCTAAAGAGATTAAATAAACAACATTCATAAACATGTTTAGTGTCTTAAGTAATTCTTAAACTGGTATCCATTTATGCCATGTGACACGAAGGCAAAATATTACTACTACTAGTAGAGTTTTTCATCTTTAAAGTTAGCGAACGATCAAGGACCATGAATCCTACATTCCTTTTCAGGTATATTTGATGAAGTACTATGAGTAGCTTTTTGGAGCTTAGTCGACAAACGAAAGTGATAACTAAATAAGAGCCTGTTTGGGTGAGCTTATTATAAGCTTTATAAGCCATAAATTGCTTATAAGCAATCTTTTAGAAGTTAAGAGACCATTTGGGTGAGCTTATAAGTGCAGTAATAAATATTTGATAACTTAAATATTTATGGTTTATAAGTCCTTATTCACTTAAAAAACGTTAAAAGTGAGAGTCATAACTTCTCAAAAAGTTATATGCCCACCCAACCAGGCTCTAAAATTTTCTAGCTTCTCACTGTTGGCTTATTTTAAGCACATAAGTTATTATAAGTTCATAATTTTTTGAGTTATCAAACAAAACTTATACTCACATATATACTTTTAAGTTAACTATAAGTAAATTTTCCATTTCGGCCGCATCAAGCTTCTTAAATATGTCATCCATGGATCATTTTATATTTGGGTGCATTGTGAGACCAACTAATCGACCAAATATGAAAATAGACTTATAAGACCTATATTTTCTCAATATTAATAAGAGTACGTATTTGCAATATTTACGGACTATTAGCCATGAATTGATACCAATCATTGAGTTCTCTCACTTTTGCTTTCTCTTCAATTGCTCAAATTTTTACTCGAAAAGTCGAAATCTACATATTAGGAGTTGTTTTACAGACCGCCATTGAATACTAATAAGTTCAACCATTAAATATTGAATAAGAGAGGCTGCTGGGTCCCTTTTGGCAATAAAAGCTCCAAAAATTAAAACTTGTGCTCTTATGAAAATTTTTATTTTGAGTCTCGCACGGCGATTCATACTTATATAAGCCATCTTATTATTTGATATGTGCACGAATTTGGATCCCAAATGCCAAATCATCAAAATCTTTAGCATATTTTGAAACCCTTACCACTAGCATATTGTTCTGTTTCTTTTTTTTCCGTTTCCTTGTTTCATTCATTTTCATTATTTTTTTCCACTCATCTTCCAAAGTATCTCGTCTCTATCATGTGATATGTTTTATTTAACGAATATATTTCTAGAGCAAGTCTATATCATATTCTGTTACATGATATATAATGTTTTTGTATTTCAAAGGTTTTAATTCTAGAGGATGCTTCTTTGGGGGATTTGGTTAGCAGATCTCATAAGTAATTTTGTTTGGTGAAGCAGTTTTTGGAGCTTGCCTGCAACTCTACAAAGAAAATGAATAAAATAGTTTAAGAAATGATTTTTAGAAAAGAAAAGGTAAAACATATTAGTGGCGGAGGCTTGGAAAAATGGAGGAAGATAAATGGAGGGGGAGAGGTGGGCAGTGGTAACTAGAAGAAGAGAGAGAAAGACATTCATAATTTAGATTTTGATGATTTGGCATTCGGGACCCAATCAGTCCATATGTCAAATAATGAGATGCCTCATATAAGTATGATTTGGCGTGTGAGATTCAAAATAAAATTTCTCGTTTTTACCTCTCTGAACAATAAATTGGAGCACTGTAGCCGAAACCCGATCCGGGTCCTCTTTGTATGTGATGTGTTACTTCTCCTTTACAATTTATATGGCACTCTTTAATTTCTAAAAGTACCTTCGACAAAAGTATAGTTTCTTAGCCTTCGTCTCGCCTCATATCTAATTACTTTATTTATTATTTGAGTAATACTCTGGGTGTTTTGTGCTTATATGATTTGTTTAAATGTATAAAAATGAAATGGGCGAGGATATCGTTCTAAAGCTTAAAAAAGGAAAAATCAACACTTTGAAGTCTTGGGTAGAGTTGAATTGGAGACAAAAATTCGGACCGACATAAAAAAAATGGCCTACTATGCCGCGTAGCGCGTAGCGTGGCACGACACGATAAATCAAAATTTCAGAGAGTCATAAAATATGAGAAAAATCAAACTCGCATTAAATGAGGCCTACCGTGGCACACCACGCTATGTGACGTGCTTAATTTTATTACCTCCTAATCTATTTTGGTTTTGGACGGGTTTTCCAAGTTAGGGCCGGCCCTAGTCGTTCTAAAACAGTATAAATACATCGTAAAAGCATCTTTTGAAGGGTTAAAACAAAAATTTTTGAGGCAAAAGAGTAAAATCATCTAGTCTAGAAGTTCGAAGACAACAAGTTTCAAGAATTTCTTCTCCCTCTATCTTATAATTCTTATTGTAATTATATTTTTATGTTTGAGTATGAATACCTAAACTTATTTCTATGGTTATGATGTACTTTTTTATGGGTAGAATGCTATAACTAAGCCATATAATCTACGTAGTTCTTTCATCATGATTCTATTTATTCTTCTTTATTTATACTCGTGATTAATTGCACGAATGCATTAGTTATTTGATCTAATGTTGCTCAGAAAAGAACATAGTGTTAGGTTAGAGTTACATACAGTACTTCTCCCTAATTGATTGGAAGATAAATATAGAGACATTATTAGGAGGGAATAAGAATAAAAAATCTGATTGTGACACGTAATAGCTATCTAAACGCCTAGACTTTGTTTAAAAAAATAAATCTAGGTGAAAAACACAACTGATTGGAAGAGAGTTGTGGTAGTTCTACCATTTACTTTCAAAAAAGGAGAAGACGACGTGATTTTAGGAATTTTTATGCTTTTTATCCCGCTAATGAGAGAAATCATAACCTTAGGCTCTCTCGTATTAACTGTCACCGTTTATTTTATTCTTTATTTTTCATTTACTTTAGCTTTTAGTTATTTAATCTTTTCTTAACAAATTCTATTACGTCTTTTGGAGTTGATTAGATCTAGAGACCTAGCTAGTAAAATTATTATTTCTAGACGTGTGCTCCCTGTGAGATTCGATTGCGAACTTAAACCAAATATATTTGAAACGACGTTCAGTTCAGTTCCTTTCATAGGACGTAATTAGGTGTTACTATCGTTCCCTCTCGAACCCCGCAAAGAAAAGGGTAAAAAGAAATTTTAATATTGCAGGAATCATAATTCATGAGAAACCTTTTAATCATCCGTTTATGTGAATAATTTTGGTCGTAATGTCTCTTAATTCGTTTGATGTTGCTGCTATTTCAAGGTACTTTAAATTAAAACTTATTCGTTTAGAGTGTAATCAATAAATGCATTTATATAATTTGTAAATTTATTTTTCTCGTTTAATCATGATTATTTAATATGTATTAATTTCATTAAATCACTTAATTATCATGTGAATTATTAATTTTTACCCCCTATTTAATTAGCTCCAATTTAGTTTGCCGTGATCAGCTGCGTAAGTTTACTAATTAACAATCTCTACTGGAATGACAATAAATCGTATAAAAAAATTGAGACACGTCGATTATTTGACTAATTCACAATTGCAGTGTCCCAGTACCGTTGTCTCCGCACGAAAATATTCACATGGCTTGATTTTTTCGTAAATTTTACCGGTAATATTTAAATATTACCAGATGAAGAACTAAAATTTCATATTAGCTGCAAATATATTGTTGAGACTTCAAAAAGATAACGTCAAAGAACTCTATGAAACGAATCCCCATATATATACATTCGCGTACGTTCCATCCAATATACATTCAACAATTGGTTCATCTAGCAAGGTAATTTAAAATTTAAAGCACTAGCTAATTAAAAGGAATTTCTTGCGTAAAAAGTGCTCCAATGGAGTATAGTATTTGGTTTGGTGATTCGTTGTTCTATTTTCTCTTTTCCTTTTTGTTCTCTCATATAATATAGGAAAAAATTAATAAAAGAATATACAATTGATTCATACGTATGCTCGTCGTCTTTCGGTGAGCATTTGTTTACGTAGTTCTTTTCTTCGTGAAACATGCATATCCTCCTTGCAAACTTTCTGAAAATTTCCTGTCCACTTTATCAGTAGTGCATGTGTGTGTTTAATGTTTTGCTTCTTTTGGGGCATTTTTATTGGTGGTGCTACTTCTATTCTAAGCTGAAAACCTTACTAGTTACTACACGGGACACTAAAGGAGATTACTGTACGTATCATATACAAAAAGCGCGCATGCACTAACGTGATCTCTGTAAAGTCCATAAAACGAAAACAAAATTCCAGGAAGCAACACTTGGGTGGTCGTTTTTGAAACTATGCTTCGGGTTTTTTGAAAATATGGTTCGGTATTCGGTATTTTAGAAGTGTAGAAAAAATTGTAATTTTTATACATCGATTCGATTTTAGTTCGATATTCGATTCAGTACTCTGATTTTTCGATTTAAACCAAAGTTTCAAGCCCAAAAGGAAAATTAGTACTGTAATTGTTAAGAAAATATCTAGCACTACTTGTAGGTATCTACTAAAATATGGGAACATATATGTACTTAGTCCTTAAGCCATAATGGCGATGACACTCCTTATGATGATGCTACTCCTTTTGACGATGTATGAAAATCACATATTTTTTGATAAATATTTTCTAGAAAAATATTTTTATTCATACCAAACACGTCCTTAATGTAATTAGTAAGTGATTACTTTAATGACTATCATGGTACATGTATAAAGACTCACGTAAAAATTTACTTTTAGAAGACATGGAGTATCAATTTGTTTCATTTTAGCAACAACTCTTCATTTTAATGACTTGATGCGTTGACTATTTGGATGTAAACAGGTAGTTGGAAAGGGAAAAACTAAGTAAACTATAAGTGGGAAATAAGTGAAGGACGTGGCCATGGCTGAATCTTGAATTCCCCCTCTTTCACATTCACGTTTTTCTCTTGTATAAACCAAACTCACAACAGTTCAATTTTATACTTTTTTTTATCGCATTTCATCAAACACTCGAAAGACATGAATGTGAAGAGGAGAAGACGTCCTCAGTGGTGATCAACAAGCTTAAATTCACCTACCCTAGTATTGATGGCCGCCTTAACTATATGTTAAATAATATTATCAATTTTACCAACAACAAAAAAAAAAAAGTTCGGTTCTTTAGTATTTTGGGACCCGAAGTATTAGGTTATCCGAAATCAATGACCTAACGGAACATTGAACTTTATAAATTTACAAGACCGAACCCGAACCAAAAAACTGAAGTATCGAACTCGAAGTACCGAATTAATTCAATTCGGTTTACACTTTTAGAAGTGTGTATATATATATAGGAACAATATAAAAATTGGAGGTTTAAAAGTAAAAATAATTAACAATTCAAGATATTTAAAGGTCATTTAAAAAAAGTTGTAATTAAATAAAGCCTCATTTGAACTTTGAAATTCGAAAAGCATCACATAAGTTGAGACATAAGAAGCATTCTCTTGTCCAAAATGATTGTCCATTTGGGCGTGACACACATGTTAAGGAATCTAGTTAAGTATATTAATTGGAGCAGTCATTTACTTAAAGTGCATTTCTTTCCCTTAAGTTTCTTTTAAGTTGAAGTAAATAGTATTATTGGTATTAAAACAATAAATTCTGACATACGAAAATTAAGTAAACTTCACTCAACGCTCAAGAAAAATATTTTCTGGTTGAACCTGTCCGACTTTTCTGGTAAACTTTTTCAAATCCAGCTCAATCATATATGTACTTAACAACCAAACATTCAACACAGTCCATAAAACAATAATTGTGCCTTATGTTGAAAATGTTCCGATTGAGATGTGGTTACATCAGGGGTCAACACTTAGCCCGTTCTTTTTTGCTCTTGAAATGGATGAATTAACTCGGAGTATTCAAGGAGAGATACCGTAGTGTATACTATTCACATATGACATTATCTTGGTCAACGAGGCATGCAGCGATGTTAATGACAAGCTGGAAGTTTGAAGGCAGACTTTAGAGTCTAGAGGTTTCAGGCTGAGCAGGACGAAAACGGAATATATAGAGTGCAAGTTTAGTGATATAGTGCCTGAGTCAGATGTGGAAGTAAAGCTTGATGGACAAGTTATTCCCAAGAAAGAGAGTTTCAAGAATCTTGGGTCGATACTCCAATGGGATGTCGAGATTGATGATGATGTCACTCATCGTATAGGAGCAGGTTGGATGAAATGGAAGGCTGCTTCTGGTATTTTATGCAACAAGAAAGTTCCTCCTAGACTTAAGGGTAAGTTCTATAAAGTGGCTGTAAGACCAGCTATGTTATATGGGGTTGAGTGTTGACCAGTCAAGAATATCCACGTCCAGAAGATGCAAGTCGCCGAAATGAGGATGCTCAGGTGGATGTGTGTGCATACAAAGAAAGATAATATTAAGAATAAAGTCATTTGGGACTAGGTGGGAGTGGCCTAAGTGGTGGACAAGATGCGGGAATCGAGGCTGAGATGGTTGGGCATGTTAAAAGGAGGTGCACAAATACACCAGTGAAGAGGTGCGAGAGGTTGACAGTCTTCGATGTAGGAGAGGTAGATGTAGACCGAAGAAGACTTGGGACGAGGCTATTAGAAAAGATTTGGCTTACCTCTAGATTACCGAGGACATGACCCAAGATATGAGTATGTGAAGGTCAAAGATTAGGGTAGAACGTCAGATAGCAATTGAGGGATATATGTCATAGTGTATATGTTATTTTATTGTATTCTACATTGTTTTTGTTGGTTTTTTTGTTTCTTTGGGTAATTATTAGTTTATGTCAGCACTTTCTGTAACATGTTGTTTGCCTCTTGATTTGTCTCAATCATGTTTTCATTATATTGTTTTAGTTAGTCTACGGTTTTCCAGAAACAACCTCTCCACCTTGGTGGAGGTAAGGTCTGCGTACATCTCATCCTTCCTAGACCCCACTTATAGAATTATACTTGGTATGTTGTTGTTGTTGGTGGAAATGTAATTAACTACTTATTCTCTCAATTGCTATGTGTGGAAAGATTTTTCCATCAAGTGAATAAGGATATATTTGATCTAACTTTATAATGATATGGATATACTATTTGATTTAAATTCTAACTTTAATATTTAAGAGAGTGCAAGTCTAGTGAATCTTGCTTAGTTCAAGGAAAATTTTAAACTTTTTGTTCTATAAACAATGTAAAAGTTAAGAATTAAATTTGAACCGCTTAGAATTTGGACACATATAATCAACTAATTACTACAATCCTAAAGGGTATAAATAGATCGAAAGAATATAATGGAATAATTCTCGATAGTTTATTTCAACGCCTGAACTTTCCAGATAGGTTTGTGCAGCGGGTCATACAATGTGTCAAAACTATGTCATATTTTATTATTATCAATGGACAACTCACTAAACCATTCTCAGCCTAAAAAAAAAAAAAAAAAAGAGGCAAGAGGCCCCTATATCTCCCTTCTTATTTGTACTAGCAATGGAGTACCTCACCAAAGTACTTAAACAAGTGGGAAGAACCCAAATTTTAATTTTCATCCCAAATGTGAGAAGCTGAACATAATCCAACTGAGTTTTGCAGATGGCTTACTACTATTTACCAGAGGGGACTCAAACTCTGTGCATTTTCTATCTGAAGGATTCCAAGAGTTCTCAAGGGTCTCAGGCTTGCAATAGTGAGAAAAGCTCAGTATATTTTGGAGGTGTGGAGCAAGAAATTCAGCAGGAGATACTGGATAACCTAGGATTTGTGAAAGTTGAGCTCCCATTCAAGTACGTAGGGGTCACCCTTAGTATAAAGAGACTGTCAGTGGTCCAATGTCAGACCTTTCTAGAAAAATATTGCAGAGAATCACAACCTGGACTATCAAATTTTTATCTTAGGGGGGTAGAATTTAGTTGATCAAGTCAGTTCTGTTTTCCATCAGACTTACTGGTCTCAAATATTTATACTCCCAGAGAAGATCATTAAGTGTGTAGAAGGTATGCGCAGAAATTCCCTCTGGACAGGACATGTAACATCTTCCAAGAGAGCACTTTTGGCCTTGGAAATCCCTAGAACATGAGAATGAATGAACTTAACTGATATACAAGTATGGAATAAAGCTTCCATATGTAAACTCCTGTGGAGCCTTAGAGCCTGTTTGGCCAAACTTCTGGAAACTGCTTATTTTCAGAAGTGCTTTTGTTCAAAAGTGCTTTTTCTAAAAGTAATTTTAGAGAAAAGCAGTTCGTGTTTGACCAACTCATTTTAGAAACACTTTTGTCAATAGTTGAGTAGTAATTTGTGTTTGGCCAAGCTTTTGAAAAAGTACTTTTGGTGTTAAATTACGAGTAAGGACATTTAAAGATTCACTTTGCATATATTTAACTAGATAAAGAATTTTAAATATTTATGCTCAAACACTCTATTTAATTTTATTATTTATTTAAAATAATTTCAAAATACATCATACATAATTGAATATTCTAGATGTTATTTGATTAAAAATTTCTAACAATAGTGATATAGGTGTACGTAGAAAATAAGGAAAAAAACGTATTATTTATATATCATAATTATTATGTTAAAATAAGTAGGGATAATTCGGTATATAAGTAATTCTGGTAAGGATATTTTTGGAATGATAGAAATTAAAAACAGCTTCTGCTTCTCCTCAAAAGCACTTTTGGAAAAAAGCTACTTTTTCCAGCTTCTTCCCCACAACAGAAAAACAGTTTCTGCTGCCACTCAAAAGCACTTATTTTTCTCCTAAAAGCTTGACCAAACACCTCAATTATTCAAAATAAGCACTTTTGGCTCCCCAAAAGCTTGGCCAAACAGGCTCTTAGTAGGAAGAAAGACTGGGTTTGGATTCAGTAGGTTCACACCTAGCATATGAAAGCCAAGCCTATAGGGGAGGTTAAAGTAGCTCATGCATCTTAGATGGTTCAAAAGATATTGAAAGCCATCAAATATTTAGAGCCATATATGAATGAACATGAGCCGCAACAAATAGAGCACTACTCTGTTAAGCAGGTGTATATGACATCGAAAGGACAGGTGGTGAAGGTCTTGGAGGAAACTGATTTGTAATAACCTTACGGGTCGTTTGGTTGAGATAGAGTTTACGCGGGTATTAACAATGTACGTATTAGTAATGCGGGTATTAATAATGTACGTATTAGTAATGCGGGTATTAGCAATGTGGGTACTAGTAATGTGAGTATTAATAACGCGGGTCTTAGTAATGCGAGTATTAATAATGTGGGTATTAGTAATATATGTATTAACTATGCATATATTATAACGTACGGATTATTTCTTGAATCACTAATATATTACAAATTAATATACAATGTTATAATTTAAAATATTTAGTTACTCCTTAAATATAATTTAAAAATATTCTTATTATTATGAGGGGTATTTTTGTCATTTTAAATTTTAATACCTGCATTACTAATACCCACATTATTGTTCCACCTTCTACCCCGCATAAAATAATACATAGATTCCCGCATAACTAATGCGGGTATTAGTTATGCGGAAATTAAAAAGTGAAACCAAACATTGCACAAGTAATGCTAAGTTTTATGCGGGTAAAAAATGTGCAACCAAACATTGTATTAAGCAATGTAATGCTATGTGGGTTTTAGTGAGGGTATAAACTTAAGGCCTTTGCAAACTTAGGGGTCGTTTGGTGGGGATAGAGTTTACGCGGGTATTAATAATGTACGTATTAGTAATGCGGGTATTAATAATGCGGGTATTAGTAATGCGGGTATTAATAATGTGTGTATTAGTAGTGTGTGTATTAACTATGCATGTATTATAACGTAGGGATTATTTCTTGAATCACTAATATAGTACAAATTAATATACAATATTATAATTTAATATATTAGTTATTCCTTAAATAAAATTAAAAAAATATCCTTATAACTATGAGGGTTAATTTTGTATAATTTTGTCATTTCAAATTTTAATACCTGCATTGTTAATACCCACATTACTTATTCCACCTTCTACCCCGCATAAAATAATACATAGATTCCCGCATAACTTATGCGGGTAGTGTATACTACTAAAAAAACAGAGTTCTCCCACCACCACTGTGCGACCGAAAATCGGTCTGTGCAGCTGTGCGACCGATTTTCGGTCGCACAAACCACGGAAAAAATAAAATCAAAATGCGGTCGAAGTGGCGACCGCTTGTGAGTCGCTGAAAAATTAATTTTTTTAGTCAAAGCTATGCGACCGAATAGTCGGTCGCCTAACTCTGTATGAAAACGGGGCAGCAGCCCTTTCTCCCCCATTTCAAAATACCCAAAACCCATCCAATCCCTAAAAACCGAACCCCCCACCCCATAACCAACTATCCACCATTACATACCCCCATATAACTTTAAATTACTACTCTATAATCTCCAACATAACATCTAACACAATCTACACCTACTAATTCAAGGTAAATTTTATTTTTTAATAATTTTTGTTATTTTTTAAAAAACTCAAATAATGACTTTTTAATTCACTTTTTTTTTGGTAGTTATTGGGTGGATAGCACATTGGTGAATCATAGTTACATGCGATTGGATCCCAAACAAAGTTGAGGTAATATTTTTTTTTTGGTTTAATAATCCGAATTTATATATATATTTTTAAATAATTCGGCCTATATGTTGTTTACATGTTAGTTGTTAGTTATAATTGGTTTATTCTATATAATGTGATGTCGAGTAAGTTGTTTTGGGTTGATGAACTTTAAATATAGGGTTGTGATGTTTGGGATTAATTATGGTAATTGTTGTGATTTGTTGGAATTGTTTGGTAGAGTTGTTTGCAATGTGTTGATGCCTTGTCATGGGTTGTGGTGTTTGGGATAGTTGCTATGCATTTAAAGTTAGAGTTTTGGTATTGTTGTTTGCACTCTTCATGTTTGGAACATTTTATGCCTAAACCGGATAAATTATATGCGTTTTGTATTGTATTGCTAATAGTAATTAATATGGAATTCAAACGGACCACCGGATATTAAAAAAAGGCTAGGATTATTAAAAATCGTACCTATTAGATTGTTCTCAATTTTTCAATTTTTGCGTAGATATGGACTTTAATGCACGTCGTTTGTGGATGGACAATCGACTTTTCCCCGGTCGGCGGGGGATAAGGCCTGAATTTGAAGAGGGTCTTCAGGAATTTGTTGCTTTAGCAAAAACAACCGAACCTTTTATAAGGCGTGGTACAATTAAGTGCCCCTGCATAAATTGCAAATGCTGCACCCTCCAAGATATAACGACCGTACAACTGCATCTGTTAGATAGGGGGTTTATGCCAGATTACTATATTTGGCGTTATCATGGAGAGTCGTTGTTACACCCCGTACGTCTAAATTGACGTATATCATTATAATATCATGTTAAGAATGATATAAGTGAGTTTAAAGTAATAATATGACCATATATGATGTTTATATGTTGAATATAAAGTTTGGGAAAAATCAGATTTAAGTTGCGGAAAAACCGACTAAGGAATTGCCTTGTAACGGAGCTTTTTCAGCAATTAATTTCATGTGTTATATGAAGTCTTTTGGGGACATATCATATACCAAATTGAAGGTCTTGGAGTGTAGTTTCCAACACTTTTAACGGTTTGCTCATATAACTTATAGATAAAAAGATATGAGCGTCAGAAGTCAGACCAAAAAAGGGACATAAACGCAAAAGAGGGCTGGAACTGAAATATTTCGAGTATAAAAGGAAAAATATGTATTATCTTCGTCATTTCCAGAACACACACCATAGAAACAGTTCTCTCTTGAGTTTGAAGCTGATTTTTAGGATTTTGAAGAAACAACATCAATCTTAACTCGAAATTGAAGACGGATTGCGTCAAAACGCTCTACGCGATTAGGGTAACATTATGCTACCTTCAATTTCTTCTATAGTTTGAGTTTTAGAATTACTTCATGGCTAAGTAAAGTACCTAATTGTTGTATTATAGCTTGTTTAAGCTTTAGAAGGTGTTGAATTCAAGGGAAACATGGTCTAGAAGCAAGAAACATCAAAGGTATGTAAGGCTAAACCTTTCTTTTGGCAAGGCATGTATCTTTTAGATTTTGAAGCTTTTATTAGTTTCAAACTTAGTTTTTCTTCTGAGAAACTTGTATGGTACCAAGGAAACCTTGTATATACTTAATTTGGTACTAAAATCCAAGGTGAAAGACGTCCAAATCAGAAAGGCAAAACGTTTCAAAATCTGGAAAATTGTTTTGAACTTTGGACAGTTGTTAGTATATTGATCATAACTCCTTGTACAAAATTGATATTAAGATGATTTAAGAATCTCCAGAATCCTAATACATATATCTACAACTTTCATGAAGACCATGAGGTCTATAACTTTTATCTGCACCCTCAAAACTATGATGCAATACAGGACGCTGGTACTGTCTAGAAATTCTGTACATCCGTGGAATTGTTACGCCACTCTCATCTTGTTATCCAGTTAATTTGTTTATGTTATCAGTTTATCCGGGTATCCATTCCCGTGTATAGTATAGTACTGGTTCTGTTTTTGCGGATCATCCAGTTTCAGGGGAAACTCTGCCGAAATTTTTATAGAAATTCAAAGAGTTAGACAAATTCTAAGTTTCAGGTTGTGTCTATAATTCCATCCAGAGTTTTCTTATCATTCCTTCGAGTCCATATATATTGTTGCCACACGTGTTATGCCTCATACATGCTTATGCTTATATTGTGATCATGTTATGTGTGATTTGGAGTCCCCCATAGAGGCTGGACATTGGACACACAGTCCGGTCGCGTGTGATACTACCCGTCTGGGGGATACAGCCCCTCTGGTTCAGGCGGGAGTTGAAACACCTAGTGTGACCGGGTGTCATTCACACACTCTGACCAGAGAGACTAGATATTACTGGCTGGGGGGGATATAGCCCATAACACCCACCAGGTTTGTTATATACGCGTATATAGCCACATTATGCACTGCATGATTATACATGAGGCTAGTTCCAGTTTTCAGTTACCTGATTTGGGGGGATACAGCCCATAACGCCAGACAGGTACTAGTTCAGATGTTCAGTTACCTGATTTGGGGGGATATAGCCCATAACACCAGACAGGTACCAGTTCAGATAACAGTTCAGCTTTAGCTCGGTACCAGTTATCAGTTCTCAGTTATCAGCCACCAGTTCTTAGCGTCAGTATCAGTTGACAGTTATCAGTTCCAGTTTCTAGTAACCAGCTATCAGTCATATTACAGTTCTTTATCAGTATAGTTCAGCTCAGTCTTCAGTTCCAGATTCAGCTAGACTTCAGTTTATATTCAGATCATGTTTAGTACGTTCGTCAGATTACCAGTTATATTGCTATGCTCCAGCTCATATTTATATATTTATATTCCAGCCTTACAGTTTCATTCAGCTATGATATATTATATGCTCATGCCTTACATACTTGGTACATATCGTACTCACGCCCTTTTCTGGGGCGCTGCGTTTCATGCCGCGCAGGTGCAGATAGATCAATGCTTGGACCATGTTAGTAGGCCATCGATCAGCTATTGGAGTCACTCCGCTTACTCCCGGAGTTACTTATCTTTTGGTATGTATACAGTCAGCCAGTTTGGGTATGGCGGGGTCTTGTCCCGTCCTTTGTATATTCAGTTCATCACTCTTAGAGGCCTGTAGATATGTCCCTGTGGGGTGCAGTCAGTATGTTATGTATGTCAGCTTATGTTAGCCTTGTCAGCTTTTTGCATTGCATACTCCTTATCAGCTAGGTTTATGCTTATTCTGTTTATCAGTTATAATGGTTAGCAGATTATCAGTAGGATTAGTGATGATCGACACTTAGTGTTGGTCATCCGTCGCGGCCCTAAGTTGGGTCGTGACAAAAGTGGTATCAGAGCAGTTCAGTCCTAGGGTGTCTACAGGCCGTGTCTAGTAGAGTCTTGTTTAGGAGTATGTTGCGCGCCATACTTTTGAACAGGAGGCTACAAGGCACTTCAGGACAGTTGTCTTTGTTTCTTCTCTAGATCGTGCGATAGAGCCATGATTATAGAATTCAGCCCTCTAACAATAGTAATTTTAGCAAAGCGATGCCGCCAAAGAAACTAACAGCTGCCCAGAAGGGCAAGGTTATTGCCGGCCAGGGTATTAGTAGAGTGCCACCTAAGGTGGATGAGAGTGAGGAGTCCAGACCTGAGGCTCCATCCGAGGCCTCACAGATCCTATCAGTTCAGGGTGATATTAGAGGTACTGCAGCTACTATATCTCCACCTTCTTAGCCTGATAGTCAGGGGCAGGAAATGATGGATGCCATCAGATTATCGACTAGTGTTGTAGTTGCTCAGACTAGACAACACCGTGCAGATGCCCAGGGAGATGTTGGATCCAGGATCAATGATTTTATCAGGCTAGATCCTACAGTCTTTACAGGATTCCGTACAGGAGAAGACCCTCAGGATTTTTTATTGAGGATAGCCAGAGTGTTGAGGGTTATGCACGTGTCAGACACAGAGTTAGTAGAGTTGGCTACATTCAGATTGCATAACCTAGTAGCAGGGTGATACCAGACATGGGAGCTATCTAGACGACCTGATGCTACTCCCACGACTTGGAAGGAATTCTCAGATACTTTCCTTTATCAGTATATGCCTATAGAGACATAGGGAGCCCGTGCTAATCAGTTCCTGACCTTGAGACAGGGAAGTTTGAGTGTAGAAGAGTATAATTATTGCTTTAGTTCTTTAGCATGGTTTGCCCCTACGGTGGTAGTGAGTATGGAGGATAGAATTCACAGGTATATAGTGGGACTAGCTCCACACCTAGTGAACGAGCGTATGACAGTTGCTATGCAGTCATGTATGAACATAACATTCAGGCATTTGCTTTGTTACTTGAGGAGAGGAAGCAGAAATAGAGAGCCGACAGGGATAAAGTGCTAGACAAGAGGGGCAGATTTTCTGGTTCATTTGGAGAGACGTCTGGAGCGAGTAGATAGCAGTGTGTTAGACAACCACCAGGTAGTATACCTACATAGTCTCGTGGCTTTAGATCTGATAGACCTCCTCAGTCCAGATCTAGTCACACATCACTGATTTCAGGATTTCGGCGCCGTGGTACTTCGATACTGGCCAGTCAGACATATCCCAGATGTTCAGATTATGGTAAACGCCACTTGGGTCTATGTCAGTTAGGAGTTGATACTTGTTATATTTGTCGCGAGGCAGGCCATTTCATGAAAGATTGCCCGACTAGGGGTGGTAGTTGTACAGCCCAGCCAGTTAGATCAGCAGTTGCTTGCTCAGCACCAGCACGCCATCAGGGGCATGTTCTTCAGGATGGCACCTGTATAACAGAAAGAATTTAAGGAGCAATTGAAGGATTTGTTAGATAAAGGCCTCATCAGACCCAGCATTTCCCCGTGGGGAGCCTCGATACTATTTGTAAAAGAAAAGAAAGATGGCTCTCTACGCATGTGCATAGATTACAGACAGCTGAATAAAGTCATTATTAAGAATAAATACTCTCTGCCCAGGATTGATGTCTAGTTTGACAAGCTCCAGGGTGCCAAGTGCTTCTCGAATATAGATTTGCGATCAGGCTACCATTAGGTTAGAGTTAGAAAATCTGATATAC
This sequence comes from Petunia secreta, assembly GCA_029990175.1. Taxonomy (NCBI): domain Eukaryota; kingdom Viridiplantae; phylum Streptophyta; class Magnoliopsida; order Solanales; family Solanaceae; genus Petunia; species Petunia secreta. The sequence goes on along the minus strand of JARKIP010000013.1, from coordinate 15,448,236 downwards.
CTAAGACTGCATTCAGGACTAGGAATGGCCATTATGAGTTTTTAGTGATGTTGTTTGGACTCACTAATGCATTTGCAGTATTTATGGATCTAATGGACAGCGTATTCAGGCCTTATTTAGATTTATTTGTGATTATATTTATTGATGATATTCTCATCTATTCAAAGTCTGAATCAGAGCATCCGGAGCACCTACGCACAGTATTGGGTACTCATCGGGACCAACAATTATATGCTAAGTTCTCAAAGTGTAAATTCTAGATAGATTCAGTGGCATTTCTTGGCCACATAGTTTCAGCAGAAAGAATTAAAATAGATGACCAGAAGATCTAGGCTGTGAAGAATTGGCCCATGCCTACGACGCCAACTGAAGTACGTAGTTTTCTGGGTTTGGCAGGTTATTACAGAAAGTTTATAGAGGGTTTTTCCTCCATTGCAGCTCCACTGAACAAATTGACAAAGAAATCAGCTAAATTTGAGTGGTCTGATTCTTGCGAGCACAGCTTCCAAGAACTAAAGAACAGGTTGATAACAGCTCCAGTACTTACACTTCCAGAGGGATCTGACGGCTATGTCATTTACTGTGATGCTTCTCGAATTGGTCTTCGTTGTGTTTGATGCAGCATGGAAGAGTAATTGCTTATGCTTCTAGGCAGCTGAAAAAGCACGATCAAAACTACCTCATCCATGATCTTGAGCTTTCAGCAGTCATTCATGCATTGAAGATTTGGAGACACTATTTTACGGTGTTCATGTTGATATTTATACGGATCACAAGAGCCTCCAGTACATATTTAAGCAAAAGGAGCTAACCCTATGATAGAGGCGGTGGCTAGAGTTGCTGAAGGACTATGACATGGACATTCTTTATCATCTGGGTAAAGCGAACGTTGTTGCTGATTCCCTTAGTCGCAAGCCTATGGGTAGTCTATCTTATTTACAACCAGAGAAAATAAAGTTAGCTCATACACTCCACCAGTTGGCCAGCATGGATGTCAGATTAATAGATTCAGATGACGCAAGAGTTACAGTTCAGAACGCAACCACTACTTGCCTAGTGACATAAGTAAAGCAGCGCCAGTATGAGGATCCAGTTCTAGTTGAATATAGACAAATAGCCAGAAGAAAATTGGAGTCACCATACAAGGTTACTAGTGGCGGGGTTCTCATGTATAAAGATAAACTTTGTGTTCCTAATGTTGCAGATTTACGTGGACACATTATGACTGAGGCACACTATTCTAGATACACTATTCACCCAGATATGACTAAGATGTATCATGACCTTAAGCAGTTTTACTGTTGGGACGGAATGAAGCGTGGCATAACAATATTTGTGGCTCAGTGTCCTAACGGCCAGCAGGTTAAAGTCGAGCATCAAAAACCTAGTGGCTTGTTATAGGAAATAGAGATTTCATTATGGAAATGGAAAACAGTAAATATGGACTTCATTACAGGCTTGCCCCGTACGCGGAGCAGCTGTGACTCTATTTGGGTTATAGTTGACAGGCTTACTAAATCAGCTCATTTCTTGCCTGTTAGAACTACTTATACAGCAGGGGATTATGCCAGACTTTATATCAGAGAGATAGTGCGCCTACATGGTATTCCAGTATTTTTTATTTCAGACGGGGGCGCACCAGTTTGCAGCTAATTTCTATAGATCGTTCCAGACAGGTTTAGGGACACAGGTGTATCTGAGTACAGTATTTCATCCATAGACAGACAGACAGGCTGAGCGGACCATTCATACATTAGAAAATATGCTCAGAGCTTACGTGTTAGATTTTAGAGGCAGCTGGAGTGATCACCTACTGTTGATAGGGTTTGTATATAATAATAGCTATCATTCTAGCATACAGATGGTGCCATATGAAGCTTTGTATGGGCACAAATGCAGGTTTTCTATAGGATGGTTCAAGGTTGGCGAGTCTCAATTGATAGGTCTAGACTTAATCCAACAAGTAATTGATAAAGTCAAGTTGATCAGGGAAATATTATTAGCAGTGCAGAGCAGACAGAAGTCCTATGCAGATAATCGACATTGAGATTTAGAATTTCATATTGGTGATTAGGTATTCCTGAAATTATCACCTATGAAAGGCGTTATGAGATTTGGAAAGAAGGGAAAGCTTAGGCCTAGATTTATTAGTCCATATCAGATTATCAGGCGAGTTGGGCGTGTAGCCTACGAGTTAGACCTTCAACCAGACCTTCAGGAGGTACATCCAGTATTCCATGTTTCCATGCTCAGAAAATGTGTCAGAGATCCTTCTAGAGTTGTACCAGTAGAGGAAGTACAGATTACAGAACAGTTGACTAATAAGGAGGTGCCAGTTGCAATTTAAAGAGGCAGATTCGTCGAGTAAGGACGAAAGACATTCCTTTAGTTAAGATGCTATATCAAAGCAATAATATAGAAGAAATAACTTGGGAAGCTGAAAATGACATGAGGGCCAAATATACACATCTCTTCATTACTTCGAGTATGTAACAGATCGTTGCTTAATGCTTCTACATACTTCATTTAACATTCGAGGACGAATGTTCCTAACGGGGGAATATTGTTACACCCCGTACGTCTAAATTGACGTATATCATTATAATATCATGTTAAGAATGATATAAGTGAGTTTAAAGTAATAATATGACCATATATGATGTTTATATGTTGAATATAAAGTTTGGGAAAAATCAGATTTAAGTTGCGGAAAAACCGACTAAGGAATTGCCTTGTAACGGAGCTTTTTCAGCAATTAATTTCATGTGTTATATGAAGTCTTTTGGGGACATATCATATACCAAATTGAAGGTCTTGGAGTGTAGTTTCCAACACTTTTAACGGTTTGCTCATATAACTTATAGATAAAAAGATATGAGCGTCAGAAGTCAGACCAAAAAAGGGACATAAACGCAAAAGAGGGCTGGAACTGAAATATTTCGAGTATAAAAGGAAAAATATGTATTATCTTCGTCATTTCCAGAACACACACCATAGAAACAGTTCTCTCTTGAGTTTGAAGCTGATTTTTAGGATTTTGAAGAAACAACATCAATCTTAACTCGAAATTGAAGACGGATTGCGTCAAAACGCTCTACGCGATTAGGGTAACATTATGCTACCTTCAATTTCTTCTATAGTTTGAGTTTTAGAATTACTTCATGGCTAAGTAAAGTACCTAATTGTTGTATTATAGCTTGTTTAAGCTTTAGAAGGTGTTGAATTCAAGGGAAACATGGTCTAGAAGCAAGAAACATCAAAGGTATGTAAGGCTAAACCTTTCTTTTGGCAAGGCATGTATCTTTTAGATTTTGAAGCTTTTATTAGTTTCAAACTTAGTTTTTCTTCTGAGAAACTTGTATGGTACCAAGGAAACCTTGTATATACTTAATTTGGTACTAAAATCCAAGGTGAAAGACGTCCAAATCAGAAAGGCAAAACGTTTCAAAATCTGGAAAATTGTTTTGAACTTTGGACAGTTGTTAGTATATTGATCATAACTCCTTGTACAAAATTGATATTAAGATGATTTAAGAATCTCCAGAATCCTAATACATATATCTACAACTTTCATGAAGACCATGAGGTCTATAACTTTTATCTGCACCCTCAAAACTATGATGCAATACAGGACGCTGGTACTGTCTACAAATTCTGTACATCCGTGGAATTGTTACGCCACTCTCATCTTGTTATCCAGTTAATTTGTTTATGTTATCAGTTTATCCGGGTATCCATTCCCGTGTATAGTATAGTACTGGTTCTGTTTTTGCGGATCATCCAGTTTCAGGAGAAACTCTGCCGAAATTTTTATAGAAATTCAAAGAGTTAGACAAATTCTAAGTTTCAGGTTGTGTCTATAATTCCATCCAGAGTTTTCTTATCATTCCTTCGAGTCCATATATATTGTTGCCACACGTGTTATGCCTCATACATGCTTATGCTTATATTGTGATCATGTTATGTGTGATTTGGAGTCCCCCATAGAGGCTGGACATTGGACACACAGTCCGGTCGCGTGTGATACTACCCGTCTGGGGGATACAGCCCCTCTGGTTCAGGCGGGAGTTGAAACACCTAGTGTGACCGGGTGTCATTCACACACTCTGACCAGAGAGACTAGATATTACTGGCTGGGGGGGATATAGCCCATAACACCCACCAGGTTTGTTATATACGCGTATATAGCCACATTATGCACTGCATGATTATACATGAGGCTAGTTCCAGTTTTCAGTTACCTGATTTGGGGGGATACAGCCCATAACGCCAGACAGGTACTAGTTCAGATGTTCAGTTACCTGATTTGGGGGGATATAGCCCATAACACCAGACAGGTACCAGTTCAGATAACAGTTCAGCTTTAGCTCGGTACCAGTTATCAGTTCTCAGTTATCAGCCACCAGTTCTTAGCGTCAGTATCAGTTGACAGTTATCAGTTCCAGTTTCTAGTAACCAGCTATCAGTCATATTACAGTTCTTTATCAGTATAGTTCAGCTCAGTCTTCAGTTCCAGATTCAGCTAGACTTCAGTTTATATTCAGATCATGTTTAGTACGTTCGTCAGATTACCAGTTATATTGCTATGCTCCAGCTCATATTTATATATTTATATTCCAGCCTTACAGTTTCATTCAGCTATGATATATTATATGCTCATGCCTTACATACTTGGTACATATCGTACTCACGCCCTTTTCTGGGGCGCTGCGTTTCATGCCGCGCAGGTGCAGATAGATCAATGCTTGGACCATGTTAGTAGGCCATCGATCAGCTATTGGAGTCACTCCGCTTACTCCCGGAGTTACTTATCTTTTGGTATGTATACAGTCAGCCAGTTTGGGTATGGCGGGGTCTTGTCCCGTCCTTTGTATATTCAGTTCATCACTCTTAGAGGCCTGTAGATATGTCCCTGTGGGGTGCAGTCAGTATGTTATGTATGTCAGCTTATGTTAGCCTTGTCAGCTTTTTGCATTGCATACTCCTTATCAGCTAGGTTTATGCTTATTCTGTTTATCAGTTATAATGGTTAGCAGATTATCAGTAGGATTAGTGATGATCGACACTTAGTGTTGGTCATCCGTCGCGGCCCTAAGTTGGGTCGTGACAGTCGTGGGATTTGCAGGGGCACATTCAAATTCTTCAAAATATTTACGGCACTAGTAGTTCTCCGGTTTTGGAACCAGACCGTAATGATTATAGAATGAATGATATGGTTCGTGATGCTTTTGGTATGTACCCGGATCCCATGCAGCCGGGTACATCACAGCCTAACACTGAGCACATTCTCAATGCCGAGGCAAGTGAATTCTATAAAATGTTGGAGGAAGCAAGTCGTCCATTCCATGAGGGCTCGGTACATTCCAAGTTGTCTGTTGCTGTCGGTACATTCGAGTTCAAAGCTAGTTGAGGTTAATCACAGAATGTCATATGGAAACTATGATCCTTTCAGCATTGCACAGAATGTAAAACAAGTGTGGTTTGTTCCTTACCCTCGGACGAAGAACGCATCAAAAGCAAAGGCCAAATCCAAGTGGTGGGCGGTTCTTAAGGGAAAACCGGTGGGATTAATTGAAGTACCTGATAGGTTAGATGTTGCATACCAGAATGAGGTCTCAACTGTTCCCTTGATAGCGGATATTGAACTTGCAGACAATTTGCGACATATTGATGGGACGTATGACCCGGTGGCTGCATCTGAATTTAGTCGTGCAAAAAACCCGGCTAGTTTTGGAGAAGGAACTTCAAGGGCATATGAGGATGATGAAAACATAGATAGTGACGAGCCATCCGAGGATGAAATTGCTAGTGACTATGAATCGGATGATGAAGTTGATTGAACCTATTTGTACTTTGTAGTTTAGTATTAATTACCTACTGTAATGTACATATGAACATAATATGATTTATGTATTCTCATTTTCTGATTGTGATGTGCTTATTTAGTTGATATATTTATTTATTCTCAGCACTTTAGATTGATGTATTCTCATTATATAGTTGATAAATCAATTTGAATGTTTCAACAGGGATGGACAAGTTATGCTCTAAAGTTTTTAGAAGAAGGTCGAGCAAGAGACCTGTGGGCGAGACTTCAGGTTCTGCGGGTGATGACAGTCAGACCTCACAGGTCCCGCATTCGCTGCCTACTGATGCCCCATCTAGTTATGATCCAACTTTTTTCAGGCCCCCTGGCCCATATCAGGTACCACTTATTACCCTGTCTCAGTTGCCTCTTGTATGGCAGTGGACATTCCCAAGCCTTGATTGTACTGAGACACAGGTCCGTCCCACACAGGGCGATCCCTCCCAGGGTGATGACAATCCTACTCAGCCCCCTGAATTCCACTTAGATAGTTGTGACGGCCCCACCGGATCAGCAGAAGCTCATGGTGTATGATCCGCATTCGCCTTATTACATTGGTAAGCCTGACACTCGTGTAGAAGGCAGGATGATTATTTATCCCGAGGCGGATAAAGAGTAAGCTACCTAATTTATTAAGTTCTTATCTATTAAATAATTAGTTCCTACTTTAATTGCTAGTATTAGGAATAACTCTTGTTAATTTTTTTTGTAGCTTTTGCCCAAGCGATGAGTCTACTAAGGTACTGACTGCGTGCATGAGAGCGCACTGGAACCAGCTTTGGCGAAACTGGAGCGATGTGCCCCAGCAAGTAAAGAAGCAGATATTGGTAGATTTTGAGGTGATACATATGCATTTGGTTTAAAACTAATTGCAGTTTTTAAACCATGAATATGTCTAAAGAAAATATTTTGATATACTTTCAGGGCCAATGTATCTGGCATCAGGGTCTGGATTATAACATTCGTAACATCTTCCCCAAGAAATGTGCTGCGTTATTCAAGGGAACATATTACAATGCGCGGCGTAAAGGTACAAGGCCCGGCTTCCTCGATGCTGCTCAGTGGGGCGGAGCTGGATGAATATTGGCAGTCGCCCGAGTTCGAGGCGAAGAGCGAACAAGGCAAGGCTGCGCGAGCGTCGGAAAAGGGTGGATCGCTCCATACCGGTGGCTCAATTAGCGCGGCTACACAGAAGATGCGCTTGGTACAGTTATTTAATTGATTGATTATTTACTTGAACAGTTGATTTTTTGTCTAACATATTATGATTTTTAATTTGTAGGAAAAGAAAGAAAAGCGCACTATTCCTGTGCTCGAGCTGCACAAGATCAGGCATACAAAGGGTGCCAAGAAGGGCGGTGGAGAGTGGGTCGAGCCCCGTGCAAAAGAAGTTTGGGTAAGTTTGTAAAATTCGATCTTTAGTCGCGCCAATCCTTCAAGTTTAGTCTTTCTATTAACATCATTAATATATTTATGTTATTCAGGAAAAGGCTACAAAGGCTGTGGAAGAGTGGACATCGACTCAAGCATCGGACGCCGGAAGCAGCACCCCGGCTCCCTTGACGTTCGAGAAAGAAAAGCAAATATGGGTCGAAACTGTTGGAGGGGTTAAGAAGGGGTCTGCTTATGGTCTTGGATCGCTATTTGCTTCGGATAAGCATAATGCTCGCTTTTTGGGCACTTCAGTTACTTCTTCTCCATCGAGCTCCATTGATCCTGCTGAAATGGCTCAAATGAGATAGCAGATCGAACAGTTGTCGAGAGTAAATCAAGAAACGCAAGACATGATCAAAAAGCTCCTTGCCAAAAAGGAGAAGAAAAAATCGAGAAGAAAGCATAAGAGAAGGCATCGACGCAACTCCTCTTCCTCTTCAGAGTCCGGGTCTAGCTCTGCCTCGACCGAGTAGTCTTTTCTGAAAGTGAATAACTGTCTGTGAAGCTTTATGTTAACAATTTCAGGATATAACTAATGTTGTTGGATGTTTTTGAAATGTTAGGTTTTATTGTGTTGTGTTTGAATTACTGTTTTTATTGTCTTCGAGATGCAGTTTTCTGTTGATTCCATCTGGTTTTTGCTGTTGCTACTGCCTGAAAACAGGTTTTTTATTGCAGGTTTTTTCCAGTTTGGCGACCGACTTTCAGTCGCCAAATTAGTCGCACACAATATTTTTTTTACGACCAAGCAGGCGACCGAATATCGGTCGCATAGCGGTCACAGGTAATTCCCCCACCTTAGACCAAGTATGCGACCGATTATCGGTCGCATAGCCTATGCGACCGATTTTCGGTCGCCTAAACGGTCAATTTTTCTATCCTATTATGCGACTGAAATTCGGTCGCATAGAGGTCGAAGTTTCGACCAATTTTCGGTCACAGGGCTTTTTGTTACCATTAATTCTCTGACCATCCGTATCGGTCGCCGATCGGTCGACTTGGCGACCGATATGCGACCGATTGGGTGGTCGGAGAACTGTGTTTTTTTAGTAGTGGTATTAGCTATGCGGAATATACAAAAGCGCAACCAAACGTGGTACTAATTTTATACCAAACATTAAAATCTCTCCAAACTAACCAAACATGGTACTAACTTAGCGCTGAATTTTGTGTTGGTATTATTTTAATACACAGCCAACCAAATGACCCTTAGTGTTCCAAGAATGCAGTTCATCTTGCTCCTGGCACTACATGGCGTATGGCTAAAAAGGACATACTCCTAAAATGGAGTCTCATTAATGAGGACATGTGCCCTTCAGAGAGACTAGGGAATCCCATGATCATCTATTTTTTTAAATGCAAGATCTCTAAGAACATCTGAACAAGACTATTGAAGTGGCTGGGAATCACCAGACAAGCAATGGGTGGGAAGAAGAGTTGGAATAGGTCCTCCAAGCTGCTAAAGAGTAAAGTGTTGAAGAAATTTATAGGATGACACTTACTGAAATCGTGTATCAAGTGTGGAAAGAAAGGAATTGCAGAACCTTCCAATAGAAAGCCAGGGATCCTACAATCATAGTTAGAACCATCATCCAAGAAGTGCAACAAAGAGTAAGTCTGAAGATCCTTGTGAACTCGCTTGTTGAGTACTAACATATACTTGAAGAGCATGTTTGGTAGGGTGTATAAGCATAAATAATCCATGTATAGAAATTGGTATTGGCTTATACAATGTTTGGTTGCCATTTCAAAGTCGGTATAACTAATACATGGTATAATTTAATACACCAATTGGTGTATTAAGTTATTCCACCACCAACATGGAATAACTTATCCATGTATTGCTTATACATGGATAAAGTATGAAAAAACAAAACTACCTTTGTCTTTTTCCTAAAAACTAATGAGAGTTGAATATCCAAGGGTACAATTGTAAACTCATTGATTTAAAACTTAAAAATAATTCATATATTAAATAATATCATCTACAACCACTTTTTAATACAATATACTAAACACATGATATAAACAATTCCTACATAAGTAATCCTCGTATTATTAATTCATGTATTACTAATCCATGTATAACTAATCCCTGTATAACTTGCTTTCCTACCAAACGACCCCGAAGTGCAATGTTAGTAAGGGTGAGAATGATTTCTCAAGTATAGGCTAACATATTATAGAGGGTGATAGATAATTTCTACTAGTCCTGATTTTTTTTTTGAGCGGTAAATTCACAAATTGGTAGTAATAAAATGCTTTACTTAATTCAAAAAAAAAAAAAAAAAAAAAAAATTCTCGATAGTGTAGTACAGAATATGACAACTTTGTACCTCTTTCATGTGTGCAATTTTTACCCCCAACAGGCTTAAGATTACAGCTATTCGGGATTAACTAATTTGGGATAGATTTTATACTACAAATATGGTACTATCTTATCCCATAAAAAGTGTGAAATTATTAATCCAAAGATTATAATTCCAAAATAAACTTAATCCTAAATTTATGTACATCCTCATTTTTAGTCACACCAACCAAACAAACCCAAAGTTCTCTTCCCTCTCACTAATTCTTGAAACAAATAGTACTAGGAGTAGGAGTACCAGGACATATGTGAATGGAGAAAGTGAGGAAAATGGTGAACCAAATAGCCTACACACCACCACAACACAGGCTCCGCACACTTTCTACACTCCAACTCTCACTCATCCCTCTTCTCTCTTTAGCTTCCTCTCTCTATGGCTTCGCTATTTCTCTCCGCCACAGCTTTTACCAACTTGGTTTTCTTCACAAACACAGGTAAACAACCCCCCCCCCCAACAACCCTAACCCCACCTACCATATTCATTTTACATTTGTCTAATTTGGTGTCAAATATAAAGGTTGGCTGTGCCGGTGATTAGCGTTGGGAATTTAACATGGGGAGGTAATGGCAAGACTCCAATGGTTGAGTTTCTTGCTCTTTGCTTTGCTAGTAATGGAATTTCACCTCTTATTCTTACAAGGGTACTTGCTTTTTTTCCCCTACTTTTCATTATGCATGCTAATGTTTGATTCAACATGGAATTCGAGATGTTAATTTGACTTATGCAATCATATTAGTGTTAGCAGATTTTTTTCTTAAAAAAGTGGCAGCCTCGGTTGACGAAGCATCCCGCAATTATGCATGGTCGGGGAACGGTCGGTCGCACCCCAGAGGGTTGTAATGTTTGATTCGACATGGAAGATGTTAATTTTGACTTGTATATCATATTGGTGTTAGTATATAAAATATTGATATTAATAGTTGAAAGTTAGTGCGATAAGAAAACATCACAATATGATTAAACTTTGAACAGTAAGATGATTTTGAGTTCTTGAAAGTGGTGAGTTCTTTCCATCTGGTGAACAGAATTATCCCGTACATGTGCTAGTAAATGTAGCAGGTATTTGGTGGAATGATTGAGGTGTGCGCTAGCAGGCCATAGGCACCACAGCTATTTAAAGAAGTAGTTGAAAGTCGTGAAATTTGTATAAGGTAATCTTTTCACGGGAATGGTATCAAATATATTGGAATGTAATGAAAATGACATTAAGCTAGTGTTTGGACATAGATTTGGCTAAAACTTGAAAAAAATGAGCTTTTGAAGTTGAGTTGAAAAATACTGTTTGGAACTTGAAGTTGCGTTTGGACTTGCATTTCACTTGAAAAAAAGTTGAAGTTTTGCGAGTCTCAACCAGTTTTTTGGGAATTTGAACATTTGGTTTTCAAAATTTGGACAACTCTATGAACAAACGAAGATTTGAAATATCATTTGAAAAAAAGTTCCCAAGTGTTATGTCCCAAGCTCCCAAATGTAAGTTGCAACAGATGGAAAACTTGACACTGTCATATGTTACTTTTTCATACAACAGTCTTGAAAATGAACGAAAGCATCTCCTTTTTGTTTCTACTTTATTCAATTTGCGTGATATTCAATGGGTTTATTATTAACACAAAGGAACCTTGTACATAGGCCACCTTTCTGGTTATTTGGAAGTGGATGATCTCTTGCTTTATCTGGTCTTTTATTGTCTCTCTTTATTAAGCTCATGATTCTAGTGGCAATGTGGTCCAACATTAATTATTTCAAGATAGGATGAAATGGTCTGAGCTCCTTATCTTGATTGTTTTTTGGCGTTTGTTTCTGGTACTCAGTTGTTATTGCTTTTTCCTCTTTTCAGCTGTAATTTTGTCACTTTGCACTTCATATTTCATTCTTTTGCAACACAGGGCTAGTATTTCAGAAATGTTTTCTTATGCAGGGTTATGGTGGTGCAGATGAAGCAAAAATGCTCCAAAGGCATCTGCATGGGACTCCTGTGAAGATTGGTGTAGGTGCAAACAGGGCTGCTATAGCTGCCAGTTTTCTGAAAAGATATGGGCATATCAGCCCTTGCAAGCATAGTAACACAGATTTGGAGAAACTTTTCTCTGCCAATAAAAAAAGAAACTCTGACCAAATTGGGGTTGCAATTCTTGATGATGGAATGCAGGTTTGACCAAACCTCTCCACATTAAGTGTTAACGACCTACTGGTTGAAACAGAACTTTGGCGTTATATTCAGTAAAACTATTCATGCTATTCATGGGTTAAATGAAATAAAATTGCTTCTGGGAACTTTGGTGTCAGCTATTTAATATGTAATACCTCTCCAAGACTCCAAGTGATGCTACTGTGCTTCTGTGCTTACTCACAGTCCTCCTACTTCTCCCGCTTCCTTTTTTGAATGATAGTTTCTGATCTTCCAAACGATTCAAGATTGGATATTCTTTTCATTTCAATCATCTGATTTTACATTCCAACCTAAAAAGGCTTTTCTTCTGATGAGGATTTCTTAGTTTCAATATGCTTGTGAGCTCTTTATATTTCTTGTAAGTTGTAACATAGAGCTTGTAATAATGTTTTTGTTAACCGTCGAATTTTGATTGCAGCATATCAGTTTGTGGCGTGATGTTGAGATTGTAATGGTGAATGCAATGATTCCATGGGGGAATCATCAATTAATTCCACTCGGACCTTTAAGGGAGCCTTTGACTGCATTCAGACGTGCAGATATTGTTGTAATGCATCATGCGGACTTGGTATTAACAATCCCTTCTTCTGTATCTCTGAGATAATTCCATGATACTTGTGAGGCATAACTTTTGATTTGCGAAATCGGAACTTTTTGAGTCACGTAGGTCTCAGAGGAGGACGTGGAGGCCATTGCATCAGAAATTTGGAAAGTAAAACGTTCCGTTCCTATATTCTTTAGTAGATTGGCACCTTTACACTTTCTTAAAGCGGGCAACATGTCTTGCAAATTGAATTTGAGGAGTATCCAAAATACCCTTGTCTTATGTGTCTCTGCAATTGGATGTGCTGATTCTTTTGTCAAGAAGATTAAGAAGGTGCAGTTTTGAGTTCTCGTGTTTGATACAATCTCCTTTATTCTACCTTTGCATTGAAGTTTCGAGGTGGTTGTTTTTCAACTGCTCATGCTGGTCTTTTTATCAAAATTTATTCATTTTCTTATGTTTTAAAAGTTGTTAAAACACTGCAGATGGGGCCAACACATGTTGATCGGCTAGACTTTACTGATCATCATTTATTTGAAGCTAAGGTTGATGACATCTTCCATTTCTTTATATAGCTTCTCTCCCCCCCCCCCCCCCCCCCCCAATAGATCAGTAATGAGGATATAATAATTGTGCAGGTAGAATTTAAATGAGATCTTGTATCTTATGGCACCTATAGATCTATCATCCCCCTGATTTTCCTCTTCTGCCTGGGTCATATGAATTTGATGTTGGTGCTGGACCTTTCATTATTCTTTTCTTTTTCTCAGAATCTTGAGAATTCATTTGGTGCTTAAAATGTTAGGATATTGACATGATCAAAATCAGACTTCAGAACCTTCGGTCAGAATTTGCTATGGAGCCTGTTGTTGTTGTAACAGAGAAGGTAGCACACCTCGCAATATATATCGTCTTTTCTGTTTTTTCCCCTCTTAAAAGAGATTATTATGTGATAGGATATCAGAAAACGATTATTATGTGTTAGGATATCAGAAAACGATTATTATGTGATCGCGTCTGCCCTTGACTTAAAAAAAAAGAAGATATCAGAAACGTGAGTGCTTATTGCGAAAGTTATTACTCCATTTCAGTTTTTGTTTTTCCTTAAAAGAGATTAATGTGAGAACCTGGTGATTAGCAAAGTACATTTAACAGGACAAGGTTCCTGGGGTATACACCAACTACACTGCACATGCTGGCATTCAATTTAACCTGCATTTTTAAAAAAAAAATATTTTACACAATAGGAAATAACAAATATTCCAATTCTGATACTTTAACTGTGTTTAACGTGTCAATGTCTTCGTACTTGCATCTGCAAATGTACAGAAAAATTGTCCAAACGTTCTGAATATTGTTCCTGCTTGTCTAGCCGAGGTAGCCCTTAAACGATAGGCACAGAACCCCTCACTTTTCCTTGTCTTTCAATAACCACCCATTGCCTGCTTTCAAGGTTTTGATAGGCTGATTTTATATTTTCCAGTTTCACACTTGGATTGGTCATTTGACCGGACAACTTCCTTCTTTGGGGTCAGGTTCTAGTCCCCTAATTTCCATGTACCTTCAGCTGAAAGATGCTAGAACCCATCCGACCTGGATTCCACCCTTTGACATGACTGCATTTGTTTCTTCGTTTTAGAAGGTCAGGTAACCATTTTTCTTGTTGCTCAGAGACATTCCTCCCGGTGTTTCTGTTAAAAGATGTTAAATATTTCTACACTTGATAGTTTTCTTAATTTACATAATAAAGAACACAAAACATCAAACTAGTCCTTCTAGCCTTCCTCTTCATTTTGAGAAACAATGGTCCCTGGCCATGGAATTGGTAGTCAGTCTTAATCCAACATCACATTAAATCCTCATATGTATATACGGAGTAACGCTAACAATTTGTACTTTTCTCTCATAATCACTGGTCTTGATTTGCCAGGACTACGATAGAGCTCCTGAGGTTCTCAAATATTTGGATCCATATGAAGTGTTGGTTCTTTGTTCCAGCTTGCAAATTATACCTCATAAAGGAAGCACAAAAGATAGCTTTAAGAAGTGCTTGTGGCAGCATTTGGAATTTAGCTACAAGGTGTAAATATGGTATAACATTTCTGTGAAGGTCCTATTAGCTTCAATGCTTACTGCTCAGATTGGGTGATCTTGATAACTTGTGATTGAAGTGACATTTACACAGAGAGTTTGCATTGAGATGCTACACATAATTCATAGATAAACGTGTTTTGTTGGACAAGAAGTGTTACAGTACTAGTGAATGGAAGGAGAGTAACAAATACTTTTTCAAGCATGTACACAGTCGAGCCACTTTCCTCCCACCATAGACTATCGATGTGGTTAAATAAAATTAGAGCTATAAAGGTATGATGCCCAGATAATCGATTGAAAGGATAGGGCTGATAGGCAGTTGAATCCTCTGGTTTGCAGGCCTCCATAAATCTGGTTAAGAGTTCTTTAAGGCGTGGTTATTTTTCCTTGCATTGCAGCATTATGTGCCTTTATTCAACCTCTACCTGTATGTCAGTGTCTGCTGGAAGGTTATCGCATCAAAGACACGACTCATATAATGGAAGGGGCCTTTCTGATTATGGGTAAGCTCACTGGTTCCAAGTGCAGATGTCCATTCATAAAAGTAAGGTCAAGCTTTCCTTTCTTCCCTATATGAGGAAGAAAGCATTATCTTTGTGGTACGCTTCACTAGTTACTTACAGTTTGAAGCAAGGGCTGAGAATGGTATTGACATCCCTTTCATCTTGCCTCGCCTGCTGACAGCTATGTAATACTCACCATTCTCCAGCAAATATGATGATTCTGTAGCTGATTCGGATGTTTTAAGTGTACTAATATCTATTTTACATGTATTCTCAATTTAAAGCTCTCTGTTGAATATTGCCTAGTTGATGTTTGTTAGTTTTAGATTCTCAACTCAAGTGCAAGTAACGCGATTTATGGATTGTGGAGGATCTTCCAAAGTGATACAACGGAATGAGAAGAAAGGCAGTGTAGCCAACATATGTAATTCCTGTTCCCCCCCCCCCCCCCAAAAAAAGAAAATGTCCCCCCCCCCCTCCCAAATGCAGAGTATTTAGAAACGTGGTACAACTTTAATTTTTGGAAACACCAGTTTGAAATAGGGAAAGTGCACGAAAGGCCACTTTTGCCGCTGGTCTTTGGGCACAGGCTACTAATACCAAAATATTTAGTTTGTGGCCACTTTCGCTTAAAAGATAGAACTTATATTTAGTTTGTGGCCACTTTCGCTTAAAAGATAGAACTTCAGTTCAGAGGCTGAATTGAAGTTCAGTCCTTAAAGACAGAACTTCAGTGCAGGGCCATGTTGATTGAACTTCAGTCCAGGGCCATATGGATTGAAGTTCAATCCTTAAAGATAGAATTTCAGTCTAGGGCCATGTTGACTGAAGTTCAGTCCAGTCCTTAAAGATGGAACTTCAGTCCAGGGGCCGTATGGACTGAACTTCAGTCAATGATCAGAACTTAAGTCAATGTTTATTTAGTAAAGGCCCAAACATGACCTCTAGTGTAAGACCAAAGAAAATAGTGGCTTCAAACCAAATACCGGTGTTAAAAGTGGCCGCTGGGCGAAATTTTTACATTTGAAAACTATGGTATGGAAAGGGAAGTGCAGAAATAGCCACATTTTTGGGCCTCCATTACAGTTGAAGTCATTTTTAAAAATTATTAAGTTTTTAGCCATTTTTGAACTTCAGACTTCGATGTCAAATCTGAAGGTTTGAAATTCTAACTCCAAACCTTCAGGTTGAATTGGAGGTTGAATTTTAGACCTCACATGCCTAACTTCAAACCTGAAGGTCTGAGGTTGAATCTGAAGGTCTGAAGTTGCATTTCAGGTTTGAAGTTACGCATGGGAGGTCTCAGGTTAAACGTGAAGGTTTGAAGATTAGAACCGAGGTCTGAAAATAAAAAAAATGACTAAAAACTTAATAATTTTTTAAAAAGTGTCTTAAATTGTAATAGAGGGCCGAAAAGTAGCTATGTATGCACGTCTCCTTAGCTGTGCCCTTAAAATTTAGTCTACAGGCCACTTTTGCCATTGCTAATGGGTTTCACATCATCTTTTTCGTGCAAAAAAAAACTACTTTTTGGAACTTCAGTCTTTATGGGCTGAAGGTACGCATTTTATGCCTAAAAGTTTAGCCCTTGTGGGTTGAAGTTGAAATTCATACCTTTAGGTATGAAGTTCAGCCCACAATGTCTGAGTTCAACTTCACAAGATTGAAGTTCTAAAAAAGACTAAAAACTAAATAATTTTAAAAAAGTGGGTTCAGCTGCAAAAGCGAGCAAAAAAGTGACAATTCATGCACTTTCCAGCCACCGCGTCCTAATCTTCACTAGTCCACAATCTAGGCATCATCAAGTAATTAGGCTGATTTGCAAAAATATGACACAAGAAGCAATGATTTGCCTTTTTATCCGCGCTAACAGAGGGTTTGCAAAAATGCCCCCACTAAAGTTTAATTAAAAAAATCCGGGGCCAAGACTTGTCTTTATATTTTTTCGCATTTCAACACTTATCCCTTCAAGTATTGGCAAAAGGCAATGCTTGTCGTATTTGGCCGTAAGTCTTGGCAAAAGGCAGGACTTGCCTTTGACCCCTGCTCGATTTGCCAACACTTGACATTCAAGTGTTGGCAAAAGGCAACACTTGCCGCACTTTGTCATAATTCAAGACTTGCTCCTTCCAGTCTTTCTTGCATTCTCGCCATATAACTTGGAGTATTGGCAAAATAACACTTGCCCTTGAAGTATAACCAATTGCCAAGACTTACAAAACTCTTGTCTTGAAGTCTTGGCTCCGGACTAAATAAGAAAATTTTGCTAAAACATTCCTTAGAGCAGGCAATTTTGTAAAACCACTACTTATGGAGGGCATGCCGTGAAATTTTTTGGTAATTCTAGTTAACAGGCGGGGAGAATTGTAAAACGATGGCATGATGGGCAATAGCTTGCCTTTTCGACGCCCGTAACAGTGGTCTTGTAAAAATAGCATTCGTTTGGCTTAATGAATTAATTCTGAAAAGAAATATTCATATGAATCTTATAAATGACACCCGTATTTCGTCCTCTCTTTCTTTTAAGTACTGCCATTTGACCCCCTCTTGCCCTGGAATTTCTTCTCTCATTCGTCCAAATAACTTAAAGTATTGCCTAGCAGCACTTGCCATTGACATTCTTGCCTAGACAACATTTGTTGTCTAAATTTCTTGCCTAGGAAACACTTTGACCTCTTATTAGGTTCTTTCTAACTTAGAAGTGTTGTCTATGGATAAAGCAGAGGCTATTTTTCTAAAAATGTCTTAAACAGGATAGACTCTCAGAATCAGTTAATTTTGGAGACACCTATGAAGCAAAGGCTATTTTTCTAAAAACATCTTAAACAGGACAAACTTTCAGAATCAGTCAATTTTGGGGTTACCTGGTGAAAATTTTGCAATAGGCGTAACTGATTGGGGTCACCGCTCATCTGGTCTTCTAGATTAAGCCCATAATCATATGGACTTTGCAGAACTGAAATTTAGAACTTTTTGCGGTAAATACACACTTATGGCAATGCTGCTACAATTTTGATACATGTAAGGAAAGTCTTACAAAAATAATTCCTATCAAGAAAAGCTTTGGCAATCGTCAAGTCTTTGTTAATAGAAAGATTTGTCGATCACAAAAAAGTGTTCTATTTCTGTAAATCATCCAAAGATTTTCATAAATTTTTTTGCAGGCTAATTATTCATTCGATTTAGTTTAGGCGCTTTTAGAAACTACTTGCAATTTTAACCACTCACTTACAAACTATTAAGGTTGAAGTTAAGTATTCAACTTTAACCCAGTCATCGTACTGTAAAAATTGATTATGTTCGATCTATAGTCATTAGAGCTCCTTAAAACGATATACTAAATTCGTGTAATTATTCTAAAGGATCAAAACAATCAGTTATTAATGAAATTCTTTGTCGCTCCAATAGTTTTACGATAGGTAAAACGGTTAATCTCTCCAAAGGTATGTCCAAAAGATTCTAAAACTGTAAAGGGACCGTAAATATAGGCTAATATAGTCTATTTAATTTGTGAATTCTCCCAAATTTTTTGGCGTCGACATGAAATACTACGGTCCATTGGTCCAATGGTGGGGTTATCAATACACTAAGTGGATGATCCATCTAGAAATTGCATGAATTTCAACAAGTTGACCTTGAAATTGATAGATTTGGATGATTCGAAAGTTTGGATTGCTATTATTAGAAGGCTCCAAATTTCCCAAATATATACAACTATACATTTCATATTATGAAACAAAAAACAAAATTCACATCCAAAATTTTGAATGGGAACAGGCAATAGCCCATTTTTGAAGCTAAAATGTGAAACAAAGGAGCAGCACTATAGTTCCATTGACCCGACATAGTAGAAAATAAGACTCATTTTCAACTTCAACGATGAGCATACAACTATTTGATGGACCACACCAACACTCCATTAATTCTTCCAATTTTTTTGGTTCCTTGATTTATTTATTTTTTATTTGTGAGAAAAATAACTAATGTCTCTTTTGGCATGCTGCTATCTCTGGCTAGAATGTTAAGAATTAGATGAGATGTGGGGATATTTACTATAGTTAAGTTAAAAACGTGTTATCTGATCTCTAACTGTCCAAACTTTAGATGAAATAGTTACATAATTCAACTATATTCCGATAATGTTTCTTAAAAATCTTTTGAGCAAAAACCAATTCAAAGTCCACCTGTGTGAACTGATCATAATATCTTAGTTTCCGTTTCTATTGATCTCTTAGAGGCGTAGCGTGTGTACTGATAATTACAAAAGAGAGTATGCTGTTTTGATTATATTAAAAGAATAGTGCCATGGCATATGCATTTGCAAGGAATAAGCTAAGGCAAGACTATGGAAGGCTACCTAAATCATATAAAATATTAATACTATTATTTGAGATTAAAAGACAATGAGGAAGTGGGATGTCTGTGGGACGGTATAGCTTTGAGCTATTGTAATTACTAAAAAAGGAAAATATGGGGTTTGTATATGATGGATCCCTCTTTATGCATATAAAAGGGCAAAGTATTATTCTCCTCTGATCTTTGAAAAGGAATATGTCGGTGTTATATCTAATATAACAATCTTGTTGGCTAAAGTAAATTCGTTTTCTCTAATTTCTCTTTCATTCTTATTGTTTTTCCTGGAATGACTATGCATATTGAGATGATTCACCTACGGTACATCTTTAAGTATCAATAAGACTAGACTCATCATTTACCCCCTCCCCCCTTTCTAATTTATGTGGTTTGTTTCTCTATTAGTTCATTAAAAAATAAAAAACAACAAACACATTTTTATGTTGGAAAATTTATTTTAGATTTTGCTATTTATTATTAAGGAGAAATTTTCATAGTCACACAAATATTATAACATATTTAAAACAATAACTTTAAAAAAACTTAATTTCTTTAAAGAACTCTATACAACAATAACATACCCAATGTATTCTACAAGTGGGGTTTAGGGAGGGTGAGATGTACGCAAACTTTACCTCCACCAAGGTGGAGAGGTTATCTCGGATAGATTCTCAGCTAGGAAAAAAATATTTTGGATAACACGTTTGAAATTAAGACAACTATAACATGTTAAGAGAATGATAAAACTAAAGCATATCGAAAATAAACAGATCACAGCAATAGATATAAAGGTGTAGACTAGGACTACATCAAATAAGATAAAAGACACTCGACTACTATCTAACTTTCTACCCTAATCCTCGGCCTCCATGTTGTCCTATCTAGGTCCATGTCCTCGATGATATGGGTGTGAGCCATATCCTGTCTAATCGATCACCTCGGCCCAATTCTTCTTCGGTCTACCTCTATCTCTCCAAAGACCCAGAACGACCAACCTCTCACACTTCCTCACAGGAGCATCAACACTCCTCATTCTCACGTGTCCGAACCATCGCCACCTCACTTCTCACATCTCCTCATCTACTGGAGCCACACCACCTTGTCATGAATGACTTCATTCCTAATCTTATCCATCCTAGTACAACCACCACACATCCACCTAAGCATTCTCATTTCTGCCACGTCCAGCTTCTGAATGTGCGGGTACTTGACTGGCTACCACTTTGCCCTAAACAACATAGCTGGTCTAACAATCACTCTATAGAATTTATCTTTAAGCCTAAGTGGCACTGTCTTATCACACAGTACACCGGAAGCGAGCTTCCACTTCATCAAATCTACTCCTATAAGGTGTGTGACGTCATCATCAATTTTTCCATTATCTTGGATGATTGAGCCAAGATATCTGACGCTACCTTTCGTAGGAGTGATATGAGAGTCAAGCCTCACTTCCACGTCTGACTCATCAAGAGCGTCGCTAAACTTGCATTCCACATACTATCTTCGTCCTGCTTAGCTTGAAGCCTTTAGACTCTAAGATTTGCCTCCACACCTCCAGCTTCGCATTGATACCCCTGCGCGTCTCATCTACCAACACTATATCATCTGCAAATAACATACACCACGCCACCTCTCCTTGAATATTCCTACTCAATTCATTCATCACCAACGCAAATAAAAATGGGCTAAGCGCTGAACCCTGATTAGGGGTGAACATAGGTCGAGTTGATTTAGTTTTTTAATTTATCAAACCAAATCAATTATGTCGGGTTTTTAAATCTATAAACCAAATCAAACCAAATAAAGTCGGTTTTTCTATCTCGATTTTTTTCGGATTATACGATTTTTTAGATTTTTTATCGGTAAACAATAATTTTATAGTGCTTTTTCAAGCAAAGAATACAATAAAAAATAGTTGTAAAAAATATTAACATAATAAAAATTAAGATAGTATATGTAACATATTCTAATTGACATATAGATTTTATTAAACACAAACTATCTTAATAATAATATATAGCGATTTTACTATATGTATACATAATTATACTTGGTGTCCTTTATAATATTTGAAAGATTTTTTTAGGATGACTTGTGGATTGTTGACAAGGATCTCTATTTTCAGCGAGATAGAAGAAAATAAATGTAAAAGATAGGGATATCTAATACACATTGATTTAGGAGATTTATCGAGATTACGAAAGTAGTATTTTTGAAAATAAACTATAGAAATATAGTATTAAATTCTCAAAAATTGTATTAGTAAGAATATTTTAAACTGTTGGGTACATAATAAATAGAATTACTTTAGAGATGGTGTTTTATGTTAATTTCACTATTTTTTTATGTATAAAAAAATTTAAAATAATATATATGTAATGTCGGTTTGGTTTGGTGTTGATTCAGGTTTTTCTTTATTAATACCAAACCAAACCTAATATGTCAGTTTATTTTCTTCCAACACCAAACCAAATCACTAGTCGGATTTATTTTTCAATTTAGTTTGGTTTACCGATTTGATGCGGTTTGCCGGTTTGGTTTGTACACCCCTGCTCCTGATGTAGCCTCATCTTTAAAGAACTCTATGCAGAGCAAAAATAAACGTCGCTAAAGAAAGCAAGTATTATATATCCACCAAAGGAGCTTTTGATTTGGATCTAAAACCGTGTGTATCTGATTCAAGAATCATCAGCTTTACAAAGATCAGTGCATCTTTTGAAAACGGTATGGTGATATCCCATCACTTCCAGTTCATCTGACAATCACCCTTTTTTGGCTTCTCCCTAAGATTAGGTTCATTTCTTATTTATTAACTACTTAGATACTCCGTTCTTTACCAAACAGGCAATTCTGTGAAATATAGAATATTTTGTAAGCAACCAAAACACAAGTCTTACTTGGCTTCACTACTCAGCAGTAAAAATGGAGTCTTCTTGATCGGATTTGTTGTCTTTTTGTTATTTTTTTAATGACAAGAATTTAGAAGAAACAACTAATAGGAGCTAAGGTAGTGTATTTGGATAGCCTAGCTTGATGTTGAAACTTTTCAATTGGACGAGATAAATGTCTAATGATGTTTTCATTGACACATGATTTACAATAAAACAAATCCTGAATTATAAAAAAATCTTATGGTACTTGTTTTTAGTTTGAATATGTAGATTTTATTTTTGCAAAAGTTCAAAGACATTGACGCCTAAGGTCAATCATGTCAATTAGAAATATTAACTTTCAAACTCTCACATCTTACTTTTTTGGGATATTTATTAATACTTATTTAATATCCAAAATCTGTTGATCAGATTGATTATTTTGATTTATACTTAATAATTAAATTCATTAATAGAAATAAAGTTCCATACTAAAAGATTTTCGTTCTCGAGCTCAGACTTATAGTAAGGATGAAGATATAAGTAAGGAATTGTGAGTGATTAATTATTAAGTTTAAAATAGAGTTCTCGAACATATATAGAAAGGGACACCAAAAGGCAGCTTTAATATAGAAGAACAAAAATAAAATGCAAGAGGACGAGCTGTTCCATCATAGAGCACATTCCATAAATTATGAAATTCAACTCGTTCACACAATAACATTTTGTAACTTGTAGACTGGTGCTGCGTCTTCTTGTCTACCAAATCATGTTTATATATAGTACCATTGTCAACACATTTTTCAAGTATTGGAGAAGAAAGAGCCATATATCATCCTTATTAGTATTAAGTCTAAATATAATTGACATCGATGGCCTCATCTCCTTTCTTCTTGGTCTTGTTTTCTTCTTTGTTGCTCTTAAGTTTTCAACAATCTCTAGCACAGTCAGTGCCAGCAGCTTACATGTTTGGTGACTCACTTATAGACGTTGGCAACAACAACCATTTTAGTACCATTATTAAAGCTGATTTTCCTTACAATGGTGTTGATTATCCTGGTGGAAAAGCTACTGGCAGATTTTGCAATGGCAGAAACTCTGCTGATTTTCTAGGTAAGCACTCTTTTTACTATTAGTTCGAATTACTTACAGTTGAGTGTGCAAGATTTTGTGTGAGCCTTGTTGATTTATTACAAATTTGTTACTCGTAAGTGGATTTAGTACTCATGGTGTTAGTTTGTTGATAATTGACGATCCTATAAATGTTACTTTTCAACAAAAATTTTACACACATAAATAATGAGAATATATAGAAAGCAGTGTTGTTGCCAATGACATCTTGCAGGGTTTTCAACTTTCGGAAGTCAAAATTTCTCTTGTTTGAAGCTTCTCATGTTTTCCTTTCCAATATATGAAGGAGGGATCAGCACCTAACTAGTATTTCCATCTCCATGATTGTTAGGTACAAGGAAAATGCGTGCACTTAATCTTGATTTTACATATAGTAATTAGTAGGAGTAGCATTTTATATACAAAACATACATTTTTTTTTTGTACCACGTATTCCATTGTTTGTTAAAATCTTTTTTCTATAGCAAAATGGCAGTTTCACTAGCTAGTGGGGTACCGTAAACACAGTGCATGAAAATTAAAGCAACCTAGATATTACACCCCTCATAGGTTACTCTTAGAACTTTTCTTTTTTCAGCTTTACCCTTAGATGGCTTCAGTTCTTTTAACATGATAACTACATTGAATTAGCAAAGAAACAATTAAAAGTAAAGAATAATTAAAGAAAAAAATAAGAACAAGAAATGTTTATAATCACCAACAAGGGATGAGAAGAAAAAATAGCTGACAACTCGAGAAGCTTCGTACCTCTCACAATGAGAGTGACTTAAAGAAGGAAATCAAAAAATAAAATAAAACCGCAAAAATTAGAAATTTCTTAATGTATATATATAAATGTTTTTCGTATTTTTCTGTTTTTGGACATTGGGAGTTAATTGCTCCTTATAAGCAAAGCACAACTGCGGCCAATTGATAGTGGATGGTGGAGGATTGATTCGTTTTGAGTGAAAGCAAACTTTTAACTTTTCCTTTTAATTTTTATACCACTTCTTGTATCTCTTTTATTAGTTGACATCCACTATTGTATTTCTTTATGCACGTGGAATTATGGATGTAAAATTAGGAGCATCACGTAACTAAAAGTTGTTTTTTTTTTCATTGTTTGGCAGCTGAGAAATTAGGAATACCAACACCTCCACCATACCTTGCTAATAAGAACAGTGCATTCGAGAAAGGTGTAAGCTTTGCCTCTGGTGGAGCTGGAATCTTCAATTTCACTAATGATGACCTTCTTGTAAGATTTACTTAATTCAACTTTGTTCTTGTTCTATCTTTTTTCCTTATAAGAGAATGAGTTTAAGCTCTTAATAATATAAAAAATATATATATATTATATAATCCGATCATGTATGAGGAGATGACATGTAAATCTCTACGATAAACATTAATTGGTAACTCATGTTAAATTGTACTGGCAATACAAAAATTATTTACATTATCGTTACACATACACACTTAATTTTCTATGTGCCTCTTACTACCATCACCTCAATTAGTTCACCTAGTGAAACTTCCACCGGAAATAAAATCAAAATCCATGAAGACATTTTGCATAAAGTAAAGAAAATTTCCCTTCTTCATATATATCAACTTTTCATTTTTAAATAAAAGTAGATTATCCCGAATAAGATAGTTAAATGGATAAGACCTGGCTCATAGTTTCAGTGACTTATAGCTTCTCATTTGGACCTCCCACTTGGCTCAAATAAAAACAACAGCGGATAAATGGACCAAATACGAAAATAAGTAAAATTATAATGCGGTGAACGTGGATCGAACACGTGACCTTCAGATCTTCAGTCTGACGCTCTCCCAACTGAGCTATCCCCGCGTGATGTTCAAAATACTGAATGTTTTAACTTGTTTATCAGAGTAAGGCAATTCACATGTCCCAACAAGTGCAGTTTTTCTCCATAGTACAACAAAGATTGGTGAAGCAACTAGGTTCTGATGGTGCACAGAAACAACTATCAAAATCTCCCTTTGTTGTTGTCATTGGAAGTAATGATATAATTAATTACTTCAAATCCGATTCAAAACTCCCCAAGACTACAACACCCCAGCAATACATCGACCAAATGGTCTCTACTCTACAAGGCCAACTCAAGGTACATTTTCTCCCTAACATTCTATTGCAAAACCAATATACAATTCTTGAAATCTCACTTGTAAATTTCTTTTTTCCTTTCTATTCAGCAAATGCATAGTTTAGGTGCACGTAAATTTGTGATTACAGCAGTAGGATCAGTTGGATGCATGCCATTGCTAAGGTACCAGAGTGCAAATAAATCCGGTGACTGCTCTCAACAAGCTAATGACTGGACAAAGAAATATAATCAAGGACTTCAATCCATGCTACAAGGATTGCAGTCCGAGCTCAAGGATATCAACTATACATACTTTGACACATTCAGTCTCTTGCTCGATATCATCCAGAATCCCACAACATATGGTAAATTCGATTTTCCTATAATTGCAATATCTCGTTTTGATGGATCTAGAATTTTAAGTCAGTGGACGTGAGATACTATTGCACCCATTATTCTTATATTATAATGATTATATTCATATTCAACTTTGAACGAATTAATTAGAGGTGTATTTTTGTCCATTCAAATAGGAAGTATGTCATAATTAGAGTATTTTTACAACTATATTATTCTCAAATATGGAGTGACAATACAAATTTAACATAACACATAACTAATTAAATTGTTTAACAGTTAATAATTCGTTAATTTGAGAACATTAAGAAGTAGAACTGCTTAACATGCGTAATCAATTAATTGAAGGTATTGATTGGGTTGAGGCTGATATAATTTGCAGGTTTTAGTGAAGTAAAAGCTGCTTGTTGTGGATTGGGAAGACTAAATGCAAATCTTCCTTGCACCCCAATTTCCACGTACTGTTCCAACAGAAGTGACCATGTTTTCTGGGATAGATATCATCCAACTGAAGCAGCTGATAAAATAATTATTAACGCAGCTTTTGATGGCCCCAAACAATACGTCCTTCCACTCTCTGTCAAGCAACTAATTGAATTATAGTTTATATATTCAAACATTACAAAACAAGTAATCTAGACTCATATATACAATCTTTGTATTACACTACTGTTTTAATTTCTTGCAAATATATATATACTAAAAGCTTTGCATTTTTGAGCGACGGCCTCTTCACTTTATTTACTGGTTCTATCTTGTACTCTATATGATTATGGGGAGCTCGGTAATTATAAAAGCTGCACCAAAATTTACTTGTGAGAAAACAAATTGCTTCAACGGTTAGATAAACAGTGTTCGAACAAATAATCTGAACAGAAAGAAAGGAGAAGAAAAACGATGAACAAAATTCGAGACAACTAATTTCACAATGTCTTATTATGGAACTTAATTCCCTAAGTACTCGAGGTTGTGGATTATTCCTCCCAGGATAGAACATTTACCATCATCTTAAAGTAGCTGCACTTTAAATGCCGGTGTATTAACGAATTACTGAACAACATCAAATTACAAACCGTTTCTTTGTAAAACAATGCAGATAGACGGAAAGATGTTTCATAATTTTTGTAAGGAAAATCTGTTGGAATTGGCAGGTGTTTATAACCCACAGGTTGGGTAGAAGGAAAAGGTACAAGTGAAGAGGTGGCTGTTTACGAAAAACTGCTAGTAGAGTGGTTGTCTGTTAAAACAAGCGAGAATAACAAAACGGAAAATTAAAGTAGAGGAAACTAACTAAATTACCATTATAAAAAGAGTTTGTAAAGTAAATAAAAATGCGGTGAACGTGGATCGAACACGTGACCTTCAGATCTTCAGTCTGACGCTCTCCCAACTGAGCTATCCCCGCTTTGATGTCACATGGTGGACAATACCTTTTATACTGTTGGTCACACACCTAACTATTATAGTTTCTCTTTGTTCTTGTCAATTGTCACTGGAAGTAACAATCCAAATAATTTATCCTTATTTAGTTGTTGACATTATTAAAGGTTACAATTGAATGTAAATCATTTTAATAACAAGGTTAAGGTAGAAATAAATAATTAATTTTTTAAATTGCTAGATATTTTGAAACATTTCTTTTAACTAAAATGACAATGATTGTTTCATTTCAGATCCAAAGTTCCAATGTCTATCCCGATGCAAAATTCAGACAATTTAGGATCTTATCGGCTCTCATTTATCCTTTTCCCTTTTGGGGTTCAACAATTGTACAACGAGAATATTCTACTTATTATGGGGTGAGGAGTAACATCGACGACTACGACAAAAGAAGCGAAAAGGTCAGATCAACGAAAAATATTTCCCCTCTTAAAAGGGAAATGAATCATTTTTATTCAATTATTCTTTTAGTTTTAAGGCCCCGTTGACGAAAAAATTAATATACCGGAAAATAGTCCGTCTCAACAAGTTTGCAGTACTTTTTCATTATAATTTTTAGAAAAAAGATCAAGCTCTTTATTTCATTCCGTACAGAACATAAAGAGTATTAATAAAACTTATGCTTAAAAATTAAAAAGGATTTGAAAGTTTGACAAAAACCTTTGAGAATTTAACTAGCAAGTTAGCATTTAAGTGTAGGCTTTAAGTTGAAGACTTATTGAACAATTTTCATTTTAATAAAGGTTTTTTGGGATTTACGCCCGAGACTCGCTCCAACAAATAACTGTATGCTTTGATATGCCCCAATTTGAGAGCTTATGCCTTTTTCGGTACCTACATTCTGTCAAGCCGCACCCAAGCATTTTGCGATGCGTCGTCTCGAGTCTCATCACGAGGTCCGCCGAAAAAAGCCTTTTAAAATATTGTACATAACCTATAACAAGTTGGATTTTTCTTTACTCTTGTTTTTAACTTTTGTCTTAACATAAAAGAACAAATAGAGGAATTTAAGTTTCCGTCTTAACGTATAAAACGAGATAATACGACATGCGACAGCCTCGCGTACACGGAATTTTCAATTAAATAAGACAGAAACTAATCTAATAGTCATCTTTTTAGAAAAACTATTTTGCGTTCTTTGCTTCCTCCTATTTCTTATTTGTTTCTTTCATACTTCTTATTTCAATTGGGTTGAGTTTCTGTTGGTAGAAGAAATTAAGAGTGCAATTTTGATTTCTTGAAGTAGGCATTGTATTTTGGAGATAGTCTTTCTTATCAACCAATTGCACCGTGTGGAGGAAATTACTATCCTAAAAATAATTTCCTGGAAGTGCCTTGCCTACATTCCTTCTATTTTTGTTAAAGTTTATTGTATGATTTGTACTCCATTGTATTATTTCATCATTTTTTCTACAATGAAGAGTTCTTTATTTAAAAGAAAATTATGGCTCCTTTTGAGAGTGTATGAAAAACTCTTGGTTATTTATCTTAGCAAATTACGTGACAATAACCCAATAATGCACTAACTGATGGTACTGTTAAGCATACAACTATGTATATATTTCTCTTGAACAAGTTATATTCATCAGTTTGATTGAGGCGCGAAGGGATTAATAATAAATAGAACGATAAAAAGCTATTGATGAGATCTGTTGGTCTCCAGCATTTATTATTTTTAGTTTTGTTAAATAGTATTTTCTTTGATTTGTATATAATATTATAGCCTACTAATTTTTGCGCAGGTATATTAAACATGTTATCTTGTGCCCTGTGATTTTGTGCACGTCTTTTGCATGTGTTATATTGTGTAAATCATACTCCCTCCGTCTCATTTTAAGCATTTGGGTTTGACTAGACACAAAAATTAACAAAATAAGAAAGACTTGTTTTTTCCAGTTCCTTCTCATCAGTCATCTAATAAAATATTTCTCACCTTGATTTTCCAAAATAATGGAAAGAGAACCTACCTCTAAATTGATGTCGCACATCACTTGTTTAGGTGCAGTATAAAGATAGACCAAGTGCTTAGGATGTGTAATCCCTGTAATACAAAGAATCTGTTAAAAACAATCTGAGGCACACTCATATAATACAAAAAGATAGAAGAGCACGTGCCAACGAATATTCATATTTGAACACCAACATAGTTTACAGAATCCATGATACTCAACTATACCACTTACATTAACTGCTTATTTGCATTCTAATACTCAACCAAAATTTCCATCCTATTGGAGATCAGTTTTAAGCAGTTGTCCCATAGAGACTGGATTCTTATAGAGTTTATACAATCACGATGGTATTTATGTCCACAAAAAGGAAGTTCCCACACTTGTTCACCCTCTGTAAGCTCAATTTAACATATACTACATAGGGTATATGTTCCTCCCTAGGAATCACGATGGAGGAAAATCTACTAACTAAAATAGTAGCCTCAGGATGTAACACCACAAAATCACGTGGTGGTCTATTCTGCTGCCTCTGCACATGAGGTAACTGTGAAGGTCTATTTACTTCCACTGCACAGGAGGTCCCTGTGGAGGTCTATCCTCTTGCCTCTGCACAGGAGATCGCTGTAAAGGTCTATTCTACAGCATCTGCACAGGAGGTCCCTATGGAGGTCTATCCAAAATCTCCCTCAGCCTCTCTCTCCACCTCCATAACATTCATTTATCATATTTCAAGAAAATAAAAGAAATAAAGCAAATGCACCTACCCCTATACTCATGCGAGCAGAATTCGATAACGATGAAATGGTACATAATAAACTGACCAAGATTTCGTTTGTCTCCACTCTTCTCGGCAGTATTGTTCTAAGTGTGAAATTATTAAATATGGTGTTGGGACTTTAAAAAAAAGGTGTTGGACTCGAAAGAGAATACATCTGACTTGTTTTTGTGCACGTGTGTTGCACAAGTTATTATGTGCACAAAAAATTTGTGCACATGTTTTACACTTTCAACCTAATTGATTATTTAGCTTACTGCGGATAAAATATAACCAGGTAAAAATGGATCAAAACTTTCTAGTTTTATTACTGATCAAAATTATTAGTTGATGGAGGATGTTCCTTGAGTCCCAAATCATGGTCTAAGATGAAACCAACTTCGTACAGTAGGACAAATTTCTTGGTTCTTCTTTACTTTTAGATAGGTCGAAATCCATCCAGATTGATAATCGGAGATGAAGTCGATTGACTGATAATTTAATACTAATACGTAATACATACCATAAGTCAATACAAATCTCTAGAAAATAGGTATTACATGATTTTTGGGAATACATGTTTTTGGGAATATATGAACAATAACAACCTACTTGATGTACAAAATAAATAACCTAAACTGTAGAAGTATAATCCCCCTGGAAAATTGGGGACGTAGTCGCACCGATCCTCACCCAATCAAGGATGCACTGATGGTGAAATCTATGGTTGCATTAAGGAATAGCTCGTACAAGCTCTCCGTTGGCAACATTTTCATGACATTCGATGCATCATCAGGGTGTGCACGTTCCTTCTTTGATAGTAAAATAGAGGGAATGTGCTGAGTAGGGCATTAGGGTCAGGACGTGCAACTTCCAGAGCAACTAGTTGCGCCTCTTGAGGAGCAACTTGTGCCTCTGAGCGACATGCACATAGATAAACAATAATAGCAAATAAATCTAATACAATAACAACTACACCTAAAACTATAAATAATGGCCACAACATTGGTTTTGGCTCTGACCAATTTCTTGGTTGCAACCACTCTGCCTTGGTATGATATTCCAATGCCAAAAATAGCATCTACATAGTAAGCAAATATAATTGCAAATCAGATTAACATAGTAAAAAGTATGAATTATGACCTAGCTAGCAAAAGAGTTAGAGGGAAATGTAAATATGGGAAAACATAGGGTATGAGATGTCCTTTGTCACCCTTGCATGGTCGTTTTGGATTACTTAGTACAAAAGCAAAGGAAAATATATGAAAAGTTAAGAGCTCCATGGAGAAGTTAATATACTTTTTATTTTATGTATGTTGATGCATGCTAACTTTATATATAAATCAGAATTTTTGAACGTTATGAGTTTATAATGAAATATTTAATGAAGACAATGTTTTGTTACGATAGTAGCTGCGGGTTTGGGAACACATTTGTAGTGATGTAATAATGCTGCAGCAAATAGGGGTTGTATCTTGTAAGGTATGGTAATGGCGAGTTTTGGTTTGGTAATTTAGTATTTGTTTTCGTAAATAGGCTTAACCAATTTCAAACCAAATTAAATTTGTTTTGATTTGAGTTTCTCTTTCAATTTTGATCTTTTCGGTAAAGTAACTGGCAGTTCGATTTAAACATTAGATAGAAAAAAATTAATTAAATTAAATTTGCTTTCGTTTTGTGTGTAAATAAATTTGCATAAAACTACGTAAATTTCTTGCTCCAAACTAGTCTACAGTGTTTCCTCTTTTCAGCGTACTAGATGATACAATACTTTTGCTTAATACTTAAACAATCTATGCAACTAAGACTTTGGAGCAACAATCATGATCATGATCGGCTATGAAGTACAAGGTATCGCCTAAAACTAGTGAGTATAAGGAAGTATAATATTTTAGGTATTGACTGTCGGTATATTAAACTTATTCATTGGTATATGGGATTGGGGTTACTAGTCTGCTAATTACTATATATGCACATGTGCACACACACATAAACTACACTATAATTGGTGCGACACTTAGGGTAGTTAAGGACCCCATATATCATCCAATCACTTATACAATTCCGATGGTATTTATGGCCACAAAGAGAGAGTTTCTGCACTTGTTCACCCTCTCTAATCTCAACTTGAAATACACCACAGAGAGTATGCTCCTCCCTAGAAACCACGATAGAGAAAAAACTACTAACCAGGATAGGAGCCTCAGGATGTAACACCACAAAAGCACGTGGTGATCTATCCTACTGCCTCTCCACAGGAGGTCCTTGTGGAAGTCTCTCCTAAATTCCTCTCCGCCTCTCTCTCCACCTATTATATACAGTACATTCATTTCTCATAATCCAAAAAAGTAAAAGAAATGAAGCAAATGCAATTACCCCTAATCATGCGAACAGAATTCGATACTGATCGAATGGTCCATAATAAACTGACCAAGATTCCGTTTGTCTCCACTTTGCCTGAAAGTATTGGTCTAAGTGTGAAATTTATCAAATGGGGTGTTGGACTTTTTTTTTTTTTTTAAAAAAAGTGTTGGACTCGAAAGAGAATACATCAACTTGTTTTTGTGCACGTGTGTTGCACAAGTAATTATGTGGAGATTATTAACAAAATTGTGTGCACAAAAATATTGTGCACATATTTTGCACTTCCAACCTAACTGATTACTTACTGCGGATAAAACAAAATCAGGTAAAAACGAAACAATACTTACTAGTTTCATCATTAAAAAAATTATTAGCCTACTAACTAAAATAAACCTTCCAGTAGTTAACGCGTATAAATATAATTTCTCATTGTACTTTTATTTGTGATGAGGTACGAATTGTGATGATAAATTCACCCTCACTTTTGTTTAAAAAGCGTTTGATTTTTGTGTGTAGCGTGATTACGACGATTTGTTGTAACATGTTAGCAAAATATACAAAAAGATAAGAGAAGAAAAAAGATTTAAAAAGTTTCATCTCTGATTCTTTAAGAATTCAACGACTCTTTGTATTTATCTACCTTTCTTGCTCACTTGTGTGCTCGAATAAATTTGAAGAACAAGTAATAAATTAATTAACTCACTGTTGTCGGGTTCAAGATGAACCGTATGGATTTTGGAGAACGGGGGCACGAGATGTGAAAGAGGAGATTAAAAGGAGTCTGGAGATATAACATGTAGCCGGAATTAGGGTTCTGTCAAATTTTGGTTCAAGATCTACGACAATTGAAGGGTTTTTGGTGAAATAAAGCTTGAAAATAGATAGAGCAAGTCATGGGGAATCCGGACATGTAAGTTTTCTGGCCGGAAGAGGAAGACGATGACTGTCGGTGGTAAACTCCGTAACCAATGGTTATAATTCCAATCATTACTGACCAAGTAGATAATGGTAGTAAGTAGTAACATTCAAGATTCTCAATATATATTTGAGAGTTTATCTACTTTATTTTTCTTCTACCCCTTTTCATATTCAGATTTTTTAGTTTCACTTAAGTTGTCATCTTTTGCTTTAATGCTTTTTCTAAAATTTTGATAAGAGCAATGGTGGATGTAGAGAGTCACATATGCGTTTGATTGAATTCAATAAGTTTGGCACATATATTATATTTTTATTAATAAAATCACTAAAGATATATAAAAATCAAGTCAAAACCGAGTAACTTGCACTTAAGATTGTTATCCAAAAATTTAGACGGTTTTTTTTGTTCAAGAGTAATGCCGAAACGATTTTGGTGACAGTCACTCTGTTTTATTGGTATTCTTGCCCATGAATTGTATACTTGTGCCTGTGTGGCTTTTGACAAGACAACCTATTTATTTTCAATCGATCGCGGTTTTCGAAAAAGGGATACTTCTAGAAGGAAAAGAAAAAATTGGGTGGGCGAAAATAAGAAGTGCGATAAGATTTAAAATTGTACCAAAATCCAATAATAAGTTAATTATCAATCTCTTTTCATATACAAGATAATCTTGAAACATTAAATGGATATTTTAAAGTTTTTCATTTAAACATATATTTAAGTGATTAGTTTATGAAGGATGTTCCTTGAATCCCAAATCATGGTCTAACATGAAACCAAATTCGTACAACAGAATAAATTTCTTGGTTACCTTACTTTTAAATAAGTCGAAATCCATCCAGACCGATAATCGGAGATGAAGTAGATTGACCGATCATTTAATACTAATACGTAATAAACACCATAAGTCAATACAAATCCCTAGGAAATGTGTAATACAAAAATTTTCGAAATACATATTTTTTTGGGAATATATGAACAATAACAAACTACTTTCTGTACAAAATAAATAATCTAAACTGTAGAGGTATAATCCCTCGACAAATTGGGCATGTAGTCGCCCCAGTCCTCACCCAATCAAGGATACACTAATGGTGAAATCTATGGTTGCATAAAGGAATAGCTCGTATAAGCTCTCCATTGACCAAATTTTCATGACATATGATACACTCATCGGGTGTGCACGTTCCTCCTCCAATAGTATAATAGAAGGAATGTACTTACTAGGGCATCGGGGCCAGGATGTGCAACTTCCAAAGCAACTAGTTGGGCCTCTAGGAGCAACTTGTGATATGCACATAGATAAACAATAATAGCACATAAACCTAATACAATAACAAGTACACCTAAAACTATAAACAATGGCCACAACATTGGTTTTGGCTCGGACCAATTTCTTGGTTGCAGCCACTCTGCCTTGATATGATATGTCAGTGCCAAAAATAGCACCTACATAGTAAGCGATTATAATTGCAAATCAGATTAGCGTAGTAAAAAATATGAATTATAATCTAGCTAGCAAGTGAGGTTGAGGGAAATGTAAATATGGTAAAACACAGGGTATAAGATGTCATTTGTCACCCTTGAATGGTCGTTTCGATTATTTAGTAGAAAAGAAAAGGATCTTTTTTGAAAAGTTATGAGCTCCATGGAGAAGTATGTTGGTGCATGCTAACTTTATATACACTTCAGGATTTTTGAACTTTATGGGTTTATAACGAAATATTTAATGCAGATAGTGTTCTTGTACGATAGTGATTGCGGGTTTGGGACCACATTTGCAGTGATGGATGATGGAACTAAGCTTTGGTGGGTGAAAAGTTAGTTCTTCTATTTTTTCAATTTGTTTTTGGTTTTGTCGGATAGCTTATTCTTCAATTTGTATCTAATATTATAGAATAAACCTATTAGTTCTTGTGCACATATGTTGCACATGTTATTCTGTGTAATTTATTAACAAGATTATATGGTATGTAAAAACTGTACGCCTTTTGCACATTTCATCATTTTCTTTTTTCAACTATTCAGTGAGACACCGACATTTTAAAGATAGTTTGGAGCTAATTCAATGATGATAAAAAATCTTCAATTCAATTGAGAAGTCATATTTCCCTTTCTATCAGTTTATCACTAATATACTTACCATTTTAACTAGTATTACTTTGAAGGGTTAAGGTAATCCGTTTATGTAATCTCTTCGAAATAGGGTCTTGGTCAACCGTTGACATTAATTAAAGTTGAATCATCATAACATACTCCATTCAATTAAACACCTTCCAGATTCTCTTCTTTACTTCTAAATCTCATAAAAACACAAATATCTTATTGTCAACATCGTATTAAAACCGAGCAAAAATGGCTGCTTTCTATTCTGAAAAAACTAGACTGCTACATTCATGTGGTTTAATTGCAGCTGTCTTGCTTTTGCAATTGAATGTGTCAATAGCACAAAGGGTCCCAGCCTTGTATGTTTTTGGGGACTCTCTAGTAGATGTGGGGAACAACGATTATATTAAGACCATATTTAGGGCAAATTTTCCTTTCAATGGCGTTGATTACCCTGGTGGCAAACCAACTGGAAGATTCAGCAATGGGAAAAATGCTGCTGATTTTATTGGTAAATATTACATCTGATTCATACTATTTATCGATCGTTTTGACAAATAATTTGTATATGTTACCAATTAAGTATTATTTATAAAACAAGATCAAGCAGTTGTGATGTACTTCAGTTTGCAAACTGATTCTTATTTCTCTAATTAATAGAGTGTTACTTAATAAAAGATATTTTAGACACATATTCAAACTTGTTAAACATTTTCCTCAATGTTAAGAGTGATAAAACGTCAAAAAAACATACAGTACGCAATAACTAATATAGAGTGGAGATAATACTATGTTATTATTATTTTCCTAAATGTAGCTTTTGTGTAACAGCTGAGAAAGTTGGTTTACCAACACCTCCACCGTATCTCTCTAACAAGGATGACCCCTTTTCGCAAGGTGTAAGCTTTGCCTCAGGAGGAGCTGGAATTTTAAACAGCACCAATGATAGTCCTTTTGTAAGATGATACTTTTTCGTTCTATTTTCTATGATATTACTACTGTCTAATAAAGTGTAGATTTTTAAAGGAATTTTTCAAACACTGTGTTAATATCTATAACGAAAAACTGTGACTTATAAGAATTTTTGTTAATATCAACTTGTTTCAATTTTCTTTGTGATATAGATCACAATTCACCTCTCAAATCAGGTGGAGTATTTCTCTGAGGTGCAACAAAGATTGATTAAAAGCATAGGATCTAGTGCAGCACTAAAGCAATTGTCAAATTCTCTCTTTGCTGTTGTTATCGGTAGCAATGACTTATTCAACTACTTCAGGCCTAAACCTAAACTCCCTGTAACAAAACCACCACAAGAGTACATCGATTTAATGCTATCCACCTTTTGGAACCAGTTAACTGTAAGTTCTTCTACCGCTGGTATCATAATCCTCTCTTTTTCTTCTTCCTCTTTTTGTTACTTAAATTTGAATTATACATGTGTTATACTTGTAATAAATAGTTAGACATAATAACTAGACCAAATAATATTTTGCCGATCAACTTAAATGGAACGATATGATTAGTGAATGATTTATATAGGCAGATATATATAGCCAATTAGTCCTCAAACCAGTTTGGATTCAGATCATTTAATCATTACTCTCTCCAGTTCAATATTATAATTGATTTGTTAAGTCTTTTTAATTTGGTCCAAAATAAGTGATTTTTAAAAAAAATCAAGAATTCATTAATTTTTTTTTCCAAAGTTACCTTTGTCTAGTAGTAAATGATCAACACAATTTCTAAAATTTCTTTCAATGTGATCATTTACATTTAAGGTTAACATAGCCAATAGCCCTCTTAATTAATGTTTCTAAGTGGTTTTTTAATATGTTTGCAAACACTTAAAAATCAATCATATTGAAGCTAGCGGAGGGAGTATTCTAAGAAGCTTTCTCAGTTTTCTAGAGATTAATCTTCCCTTTTGAAGTACTAATAATATTGGTTTGACTTCAGCAATTACACGGTCTGGGTGCACGTAAATTTTTAATTGTTGGTATAGCACCAATAGGGTGCACCCCATCACGAAGACTTATGAACACTACTGAGGATGATAAATGCAACGACGATGCCAACAATTGGACGACGAATTATAATCAAGGTCTACAATCCATGTTGCAACGTCTGAAGTTACAACTGGAAAATTTCAACTACACCTACCTTGACATCTACGGTTTCTTGATCAACCTCATACAAAATCCAACAATACACGGTATGATTATAAGTTCATTCTTCATTTAATTAAAAGTTTTATCTGAAAATTGAGTGGTAGTTTAAATCATCACTATTTGTTTTTTCATCAGTAGATGCAAGTTTTGATTCTCACCCGATCAAATTTTTTCATTCATATTTCGGCTCTATTATTTTCTTTACTAAATTCATTTGAACTCCAAACTGTTAATTTTATGAATGTGGTTAAGTGCAGTGACTTAATTCACGATAGGGGAATTGGGGAAGAACACAATTAGCATGGGGAGCAAGCTCCATTTTAGAGAGAGAAAATATCACAATGTGATTACAAAACAAATGAGTTATAAGTTAGTTACAATTGTCCAGCTAGCTAAGACCAGCTATGAAGAAGAAGAACTAGCTAAGAAACGAGCTAAGAGTGACCTGGAGTGGGAGGAGTTAATGCACCGTTGTACAAGTCACTAACTCCTCAACACAAACCTTCTTATATATCGATTTATTTTAAATACTTTTATTCCTGACAATTACTCCTATTATATATTTCTCTCGAACACAATCAAATTTATCTTATAAGTGATGATTGTGGAAATATCTCTTGCATTGTTAGGGCAAAGAACGACCTAATTAAACTATTTTTAATACTCCGTATGTTTTGTTTTCAGGATTTGTTGAGGTTAAAGCTGCTTGCTGTGGGCTGGGGAGATTAAATGCGGACGTTGTTGGTTTTGGCCCACGTGGCTTTATGTTTTTTATTGATTTAATAAAATAAGTATTACTAAAATCCTATTGGTTGAATAAAGAAGTTATTCTAATGTAACTTCCAATAACCCACGTTGATGGAGAGTGGGTTTTAACTGGTGGTCCCTCTCTCTTGCCTATAAAAACTAAAAGAATAACCTACTCCATCTATGGTATTCTGAAAAAGAACAGTAAGGAAAAGAGAGAGAAAATAACTATTTTCAAGAAGAATATCAATTGCTTCCGCTCAAGATTCATCAAGAAGACGTCATGGATTCGGGTACGTTTTTCTTTTTACTATTAATGTGTTTGAATGTGAAAATCATATAGTTCCACAGTCCTGAAATTATTGAAATCTAACATGTGGTATCCGAGCACGGTTTAGGAACTAATGATTTTCTGTTAAAGATAATTTTTTCTCTCTTAGTTTGTGAACCCGAATTATGAACTTTAGGGATCTAAAAGTATTGTTTATCCGTTGAATCGAGACTTTTACTATCACCAGATTAGCCATGATTGGTAATCGTAATTCTAGAATAATTTGCTAATATGCCGATGAATGTTAGTATTGAGTTTGGAGTCAAACTTATGTAAAATGGTGCTGACATCTTTATAAAGTGTAGAGTTGTTTCACTGTTTTCTTGACTCCATGGTACACTTATTATCATTGTTTATTTAACGATGTCAATTTTGTATACTAGATTCCTATTCCAGAAACTTGTCCTATAATTTCAATCATTATTTTACTGGGCCATCATGTTTTAGTTTAGAATTATTAATGCCTTGTAGTTTTATCAATTAAGGCACATAAATCCAATCTCAATCATTGTCTGAAGTCTAAAACCATGGCCTGAAGTTATTTTTTGTATTCTTAAATTCACATGGTAACCTTAATGGTTCAGACCTGAATTATACTTATAGGAATTTTCGATGACCTTATAATTGTTAAGTAAAATAGTCATCCATTATAGTTAACATTAATGTTCTTGAAAAGTCTTGGAATTAAAAAATATATGATTCGTTAATCACCAAAGTGGTCGAATCCTTATAATAATTAATTCCAAAGTGAATATTTAAACCTATATTCAACTACCCATGATCTTGATGCTTATAAATGATACAAAATATTTTTGGGTAAATTGAAGTTCATAGTTATATGACATTTATAAATCGCCCAAAGGTTGATTATTTGTTCTTATAATAGTGAAACATTAAAGAGATAATTTAGATGTACCATTAGTTTTATTTATTTATCCAAAGATAGTAAATATTATTAATAGGTACATTAAAAATTATCAAATTATGTTAAATTATATTAAGCATCATAAAGTTTAAATTAAAGTTTGTATTTTGGCGTTTTGCCCAAAGGTGAACATCAGGATACACTTCAAGTATTATTCTGAATCTAATAGTATATTTAGTTTATAACTCAAAGCGTTAACGAATGAGCATATTCTATTTGCAACACTTGCTCTTCATTCGCACTCTGCTTCTGTTACTACCTATAACGGACTAAACTTCTCAGAGTAGTGCGAACATATCAAATTTCATCTCGGAGTTTTAGATCTTGATGTTGCACTCTATATTGAGAAACCAGATGCTATTACTGCAACTAGCACTGCTGAACAAAAGTCCTATTTTAATCGATGGGACAGGTCTAACAGACTAAGCCTAATGTTCATGCGAATGAGTATTGCGAGCAACATTAAGTCAACTCTTCCCAACACTGAAAGTGCCAAAGAGCTTCTAAAACTTGTAGAAGAACGCTCTCAAACTGCTGACAAGTCTCTTGCTGGGACACTAATGAGTACTTTGACCACCATGAAGTTTGATGGTTCACGTACCATGCATGAGCATGTCATAGAAATGACAAACATAGCAGCAAGACTTAAGACTCTGGGAATGGAAGTGGATGAAAATTTCCTTGTGCAGTTCATCATCAACTCATTACCGTCTGAGTATGGTCCTTTCCAAATGAACTATAATACCATGAAAGACAAATGGAACGTGCATGAATTGCACGGAATGCTGGTTCAAGAGGAAACAAGGCTAAAGAACCAAGGAACCCACTCCGTTAACCTTGTAGGCCCTCAAGGAGCTGGAAAGAAAGGAAAGAAGCATGTTAAGGGAAAACAGAGGAACCATAATGTTAGTGAGTCTTCTCATCAAGTACGTAAGAAGGAACACAAGAATGATAAGTGTCGTTTCTGTGGAAAATCTGGACACTTTCAGAAAGACTGCCTGAAACGTAAGGCATGGTTTGAGAAGAAAGGTAAGCCTTGTGCTTTTACGTGTCTCGAATCAAATTTAACTGAAGTTCCTTATAATACTTGGTGGATTGACTCTGGTTGTACTGTTCATGTTTATAATACCATGCAGGGATTCCTTACAACCCAAACCATAAATCAGAATGACAGATTTGTATACATGGGGAATAGAGTGAAGGCTCCAGTTCAAGCTATCGGGACGTATCGTTTAATCCTAGATACTGGGCGTCACTTAGACTTATTTGAAACTTATTATGTACCTTCTATTTCTAGAAATTTAGTTTCTTTGTCTAAGTTAGACAAGACTGGATACTCTTTTAATTTCGGTAATGGATGTTTTAGTTTGTTTAAGCATAATCATCTCATTGGTTCTGGTATTCTTTGTGATGGTTTATACAAACTGAATCTTGATAATCTGTTTGCTGAAACCCTCTTAACTCTGCATCATAAAGTTGGAACCAAACGTAGTTTGGTGAATGAACACTCTGCTTACTTGTGGCATAGACGTTTAGGTCACATATCTAAAGAAAGACTGGAAAGATTAGTTAAGAATGAAATCCTTCCAGATTTAGATTTTGCAGACCTAAATATTTGTGTGGATTGTATTAAAGGAAAACAAACAAAACACACAAAGAAAGGAGCCACAAGAAGCTCACAGCTTCTTGAAATTATACACACCGATATATGTGGTCCTTTTGATATTCCATCTTTCAGTAAAGAAAAGTACTTTATCACCTTTATTGACGACTTTTCACGTTATGGTTATGTCTATTTGTTGCATGAAAAATCTCAAGCAGTAAATACCTTAGAGATATTTATTAATGAGGTTGAAAGGCAATTAGACAGAAAGGTGAAAATAATTAGGTCAGATAGAGGTGGTGAGTATTATGGAAGATATGATGAAACTGGACAACACCCTGGTCCATTTGCTAAATTCCTCGAAAAGCGTGGCATATGTGCTCAATACACAATGCCTGGCACACCACAACAAAATGGTGTGGCAGAAAGGCGTAATCGTACATTAATTGAAATGGTTAGGAGTATGTTAAGTAATTCATCTTTACCCGCTTCATTGTGGATGTATGCTTTAAAAACTGTCGTGTACTTACTAAATAGGGTTCCTAGTAAGGCAGTTCCAAAGACACCTTTTGAACTTTGGACTGGTAGGAAACCTAGTTTAAGGCACCTGCATGTTTGGGGCTGCCAGGCAGAAGTAAGAATTTATAATCCACAAGAAAAGAAACTGGATCCACGAACAATCAGTGGTTTCTTTATTGGTTATCCAGAAAAATCAAAGGGGTATAGATTTTATTGTCCTAACCATAGTACGAGAATTGTTGAAACTGGAAATGCTAGGTTCATTGAGAATGATGAAGTTAGTGGGAGTGAAGAACCGCGTAATGTGGAAATTAGGGAAGTTAAGGTGCAAATTCCTTTACCCTGTACTTCTCCTAAAATTGTTGTTCCCGAAGTTGTTGTACCGCCTAACAACCAACAAGAACAACAAAATAATGATCCTGCTATTCATAATGAAAACATTATCAATGAACCTGCTGTAGACGTACCGTAAGAAGTAGCATTAAGAAAATCTCAAAGACAAAGGAGAAATGCTATTTCTGATGATTTTTTGGTATATCTACACGAGTCAAAAATTGATCCGGAAATTGATTTGGATGATTTGGAAATCAATGATGATCCAGTTTCATTTTCACAGGCCATTGAAAGTAATAATTCTGATAAGTGGTTAGATGCTATGAAAGATGAGTTGAAATCCATGCAACATAATGAAGTTTGGGACCTTGTTGAATTACCAGAAGGTTGTAAAAGAGTCGGGTGTAAATGGGTCTTTAAGACCAAACGTGACTCAAATGGTAATATTGAACGTCACAAGGCCAGACTTGTTGCCAAAGGTTTCACTCAGAAACATGGTGTTGACTATACAGAGACATTTTCACCTGTCTCTAAAAAGGATTCACTTAGAATTATAATGGCTTTAGTGGCTCATTATGACTTAGAGCTACATCAAATGGATGTGAAAACTGCTTTTCTGAATGGAAATATAGAGGAAGAAGTTTACATGAATCAACCAGAGGGTTTTGAAATGAAAGGAAATAAACATATAGTGTGTAAACTGAAGAAGTCAATATACGGGCTTAAACAAGCTTCCCGACAATGGTATCTTAAGTTTCATGAAACTGTTGTCACCTTTGGATTTAAGGAAAACTTCGTTGACCGGTTTATATATCTGAAGGTCAGTGGGAGTAAGTTTATAATATTAGTCATGTATGTTGATGACATCTTGCTTGCTACTAATGATCTTGGTATGATGCATGACACCAAGAAAATTCTCTCTAAGAACTTTGAAATGAAAGATATGGGAGAGGCAACCTATGTGATCGGGATAGAAATATTCCGGGATAGATCACAAGGTTTGTTGGGGTTGTCTCAAAAGGCCTATATTAATAAAGTTCTAGAGAGATTCAGAATGGAAATTTGCTCATCAAGTCCCGTTCCAATTCAGAAGGGAGATAAATTCAGTCTCAATCAATGTCCAAAGAATGAATTGGAACGTAAGCGAATGAAAGATATTCCTTATGCATCCGTAGTTGGAAGCTTAATGTATGCCCAGACATGTACCAGACCAGACATCAGTTTTGCTGTTGGAATGCTGGGCAGATATCAAAGCAATCCAGGAATGGATCATTGGAGGGCTGCAAAGAAAGTATTGAGATACTTGCAAGGAACAAAAGATTATATGCTCACTTATAGAAAATCTGACCATCTTGATGTGGTTGGATATTCAGATTCAGATTATGGTGGTTGTGAGGATACAAGAAAATCCACATTTGGTTATTTGTTCCTGTTAGCTAGAGGAGCAATATCGTGGAAGAGTGCAAAGCAATCTATCACAGCTGGATCTACCATGGAAGCTGAGTTTGTGGCATGCTTTGAGGCCGCAGTTCAGGCTAAGTGGCTGAGGAACTTTGTTTCAGGACTTGGACTAGTCGACAGTATTGCCAAGCCGCTGAAAATTTATTGTGATAATTCCTCAGCAGTCTTCTTCTCTAAAAATGATAGGTACACAAAGGGTGCTAAGCTTATAGACTTGAAGTACCTTAAACTTAAGGAAGAAGTTCAGGAACATAAAGTGTCAATTGAAGATATTAGCACCAAAATTATGATTGTTGATCCTTTGACGAAAGGATTACCGCCTAAAGCATTTATAGAACATGTTGAAAGAATAGGCATTATTGATAGCAATGTATGACTTTATGTAATGACTTTATGATGTTTATTGTATTGACACTTTGAGCTCCTTAATGTAAATGTTTCTATTTTTTACCTGTTTCTCTGGTATGCATAATGTGAGAATGATGATGACAGGTTTTGACTTAGATAAAGATATTCTAAGCATTATGTTGGACCCATTATGTATAAACGGTTGTGTTAGGTAATAGACTAGTAATGTGGTACATGGAAGGGACTATGTCGAAATTGATATATGACCGCCATGACTCGTATTAGTTGATTTGCTTAATAACAACAAATAATATTGGATTTAGTATTAATTGTGCACATGATAATTGAATTATTTATTAAACCATTAAGTGAATGACACGTGCGCCAAGTGGGAGAATGTTGGTTTTGGCCCACGTGGCTTTATGTTTTTTATTGGTTTAATAAAATAAGTATTACTAAAATCCTATTGGTTGAATAAAGAAGTTATTCTAATGTAACTTCCAATAACCCACGTTGATGGAGAGTGGGTTTTAACTGGTGGTCCCTCTCTCTTTTCCTTACTGTTCTTTTTCAGAATGAATGTTGGTTTTGGCCCACGTGGCTTTATGTTTTTTACCTACTCCATCTATGGTATTCTGAAAAAGAACAGTAAGGAAAAGAGAGAGAAAATAACTATTTTCAAGAAGAATATCAATTGCTTCCGCTCAAGATTCATCAAGAAGACGTCATGGATTCGGGTACGTTTTTCTTGATTGAATTACTATTAATGTGTTTGAATGTGAAAATTATATAGTTCCACGGTCCTGAAATTATTGAAATCTAACAGACGTCCCTTGCATTCCTGTTTCAATATGTTGTCCCAACAGGAGTGATCACATTTTCTGGGATAGAGTTCATCCTTCAGAGGCCGTAGCCAACAGTCTTATTAATACTCTTTTCAATGATACAAAATAGTATGTAACCTCAATGAGCATAACTAAGTTACTCGCCCTGTGAAAGAAACCCTAGCTAGAATTGGTCAATCTAAATAGTTAAGTTGATCCCATAGCC
This sequence comes from Petunia secreta, assembly GCA_029990175.1. Taxonomy (NCBI): domain Eukaryota; kingdom Viridiplantae; phylum Streptophyta; class Magnoliopsida; order Solanales; family Solanaceae; genus Petunia; species Petunia secreta. The sequence goes on along the minus strand of JARKIP010000013.1, from coordinate 15,403,438 downwards.
TTTCGGGTTCGCTACTGGTAATATATATCTTGTGGATGCTTATACAATAGATCACCTTCTTTGGTGCAGACAGAAAAAAGATATGAATGACAATAAGTTTTTTTCTACTTTTATGTGAAGTAGATACATGATAGGTATGCTATCAAGTAATCAATTAATCAAAGCATGATAAAACCACTTCAACTTTCCCAGGAAAGAATATATCAATTGCGAAATTAAGCTTACATCTAGCCTTTTCGCTGTTGATTTCTTGTAGAAAAGCTTACCTTCCCTACATAGTCAACACTTAATTAATTTGGGAATTAAAGATGTTAATCACAGCGTTAATACATAAAATCCCCTTTAAATTAGTCAGCTTTTGCAACTTTCATACTTAAATTATAGGGTATTTCTATTAGAGGCGAGTGTATAACTAGAAAAATTGAAAACCAAATCGAATCGAATTAATTCTGTATTTCGGTTTCGATATTTCGGTAGATTAGTTCGATTGCGGTATAAATTTCTTGGTAATTCGATATTTTGGCTCGGTTTTCGATTTTAGTGTATCGATATTTTAGTGTATACTGAAATACTTTTTTTCTTTTAAACCCGGTCTATTTCTAGTAGAAAGAGTCATGTAAAAATTTAGTCCGGCGGACAGTTTTTCCATCCCCATTTAGCGTTCACTCAATAAAGTATTTTTTAGTGCAAAAACAACCTATTTCGGCTCTTTGCCCTATTTTCCCCTTACATAAGCTCTTGTTATGCCCCAACTACAAACCTGAATGCTTGAAGTTAGAAGTTGCATATACGCAACTTCAAACCTGAAGCTTCCTATGCCTGAAGTTGCTATGCCAATGTTTGATGTTGTAAGTTACTTATGCCCGACTTCAATCCTTCAGATTTGAAGTTGAACTTCAGACCTTCAGGGTTGAAGTTAAAAACTGATCGAAGGTAAGAAGTAACGAACAAAGGTCTGAAGTTCACACCAATGACCAAAAATTATATAGTTTTCAAAAAAATTAGTTAAAGCCTAAATGGCATACCTAAAAGAAGCTATTTGTGCACTTCCCCAAGAGTCATTCAAAAGTAAAATTTTGAGGGACACTTACAAAAATACCCACAAAATCTAAAGTAATTACAGTTACTACCTACTACTTTTAAATATTACGGGACCTACCCACTAAATTATTTACCCACTCTACCCACTCAGACTTGTATACCATAGTTTATACAGTATACCATAAAGGTATATACCTATAAGGCATAACAAAGGTATACAGTAATAAATATCCCTCCAGACTTGTATACCATAATTTATGCAGTATACTTTAAAGGTATACACCTATAAGGCATAACAAAGGTATACAATAATAAATGGGTAGGTTGGGTAAATACTTTTAGTTTTATGGGTAGTATAATTTGTAATGGGTATGGCTTGTAAATACTTTAAATTTTAAGGGTATAGAGTGTAAAAATCCCAAATTTTGATGGGATAATTATAAGCATTTTTTACATAAAAGTACGAGTTTTAGAACTTAATTACCAAACATAGCAACATTTTAGCAAAATAACCCTATATAGAGGAAAACACAAGTTAATTATAAATATAACAAAAACATAGTAATATTTTTCCATAACATACCAAACCCTTACATTCTTCCTCCTATTTCCCCTACTATCACTTTTGCTCCTCCCTATTTCAATTTTTCTCCCACCATTTCCCCCAATTTCACTTTTATTCCTATCATTTCCCCTAATTTCACTTTTCCCCATCCATCCTCAATGTATCTCACCGTATCTCAACTGTTTCTGCACCGTTTCAACTGTTTCTACAGCACCGTATCTAACTGTTTCTGCACCGTTTCAACTGTTTCTGCAGCACCGTATCTAACTGTTCCTGCACCGTTTCAACTGTTTCTGCAGCACCGTATCTAACTGTTCCTGCACCGTTTCAACTGCTTCTGCACCGTTTCAACTGTTTCTGCAGCACCGTATCTAACTGTTTCTGCACCGTTTCAACTGTTTCTGCACCGTTTCAACTGTTTCTGCCTCACCGTATCTAACTGTTTCAACTGTTTCTGCAGCACCGTATCTAACTGTTTCTGCACCATTTCAACTGTTTCTACAGCACCGTATCTAACGGTGTATCTACACTATTTTTTTATAGACATGACACGTAGTCTAATTAAATCCTAACCGATCAACTCAAAAACTACATTTCTGTCACAGAAACACATGTTCTCATGTTCACTTTATAAAATTATTTTAAAGGATATTATGAGCAAAACATTCTAGTCCCTCATTTGCTGTATAAACATTACCGAATAGCTTTCACATAAAAATTGATAATTACTGTCAATTGATAATCCAATTGAGTATGGTAAAGTATAGATATGACCGGTTAATTAGACACACATATATGAAGACATATATCAAGGCCAAGATGTTTTATGTTTCTAAATTACTGAAGAGTTCTGCCTCTGTCTTGTTGTTTAATTATTCCTGGATGTATGAGCTCACGTTTTCCTCCACTTTTTTCCATTTCCCCTTTCATGTCACATTATTCTTCTGGGTCTTCCACGACTTTATTTTGATCGAAAAGCGGCGGGTCTTGATCGAAAATCTCCATAGCCAGTCATCTTTTCTCTATCTTTGCTCTATTTTCATTTTCTTCGTATTGGCTGTTGTTAAATGTTATTGAAAGAGAGAAAAGGGGATGTGGGGCGATGGTGGAAAACCCAGTAGCGGCGGAGTGATTTTGTTTCTGTGAGACATTATTTTTTTTGGATATATGGTGACGTTGTTGCGGGAAATAGAGAGACGGCAGCGGATCTGGTGTGGAGGGAGAAAGAGGGTCATGAATGCACTGACATTGGTTTTTTCCATTTTTTGATTGGTTCTGTGTGTGTTTTGATAGTTGTGAAATGGAAAATAAGTATGTATACCTTTCTATTTTGCTAAAAAAAAATAAAAATTGCTATGTGTTGTAATTTGTAAAATATTGCTATTTTTTTTTGTAATCAAGGGTGAAAATTTGTATATTTGTGTAAAAAACCCAAAGTTATAATATAAGACAATCAAAAGACAAAAATTATCAAAAATGACCCATATTTCAGAATCTTACCCTACCTGTCACCTTTTTCCCGAGATAGCAGTCTGCCGAAAGTTTCTACAAGTTTATACAAATTTATACACGTGTATAAAGTTGTATAAATTTGTATAAGTGTGTATATGCGAGTGAATAAATCTATATATTAAGGATGTTTATATGATTTTTTATTTTTGTGTGTATATTTTTGTATTTCTCTCATTGCTACGCATTTATCTATGTATATTCATGTATAATTTATTTTTTTTGGAGATTTGTGTGTATAAACTTGTCCAAAACAATGATTTAGACGCAATAAACAACATAAATCCAGCAAAATAAAAAAGAGTAACGACACCACTTACGGGGAGGGTGTCCGACGGCGGCTTAGTGGTTGTGGAGGGTGAGATTTGATAGCTAGGATTTTTTTATGAAGGAGTGCTAAAATTTATAATTTTAGGGATGAGTGCTATGCATGAAAAAAAAAAGTATGGCCTTATGTTTGTAATTTTGGGTAGCGCGCTGCCTATTTTTTAAAATTTCCCAAATTTGATCCCGTAGCTAGTTTGCACGACGCTAAACTATAACTAGCCAGTATTTGAAAATTTTGGAAAGATAGCCTTATTTAAGAAGCATGGTAAAATCTAGTAAATTTTCTGTGATTTTAAATTTTTCCGGAAATACCAAATATGAAGACACAACAAATTTTCCTCAAACTTAGAAAATTTTAGTTCAAAAGTCCCAATAAAATTTTGTGGAGTTTTATTCATAGTTCTTGGAAAATTTTCTTGGGACTGCCAAGTAAAAAGTCCCATGCAATTTTCCTAGAATTTTGAAAATTATAGTTCAAAGATTTCCTGGAACTGCAAAAAATACGAAGCTCCAAGAAAATTTTCTAGAACTTTGGGCTAAACTCCAGGAAATTTTCTTGCAGTTTAGTTCAAATTCATAGAATTTTTTTTTATGAGGCTTATCAATAAATGTGTGTTTTTAAACTAGTTTTCAAAATTTTATAATTATTGACGGTTTCTCTTTAGGTTATTTAAAAATTGGCTAGTCATAAAAATTGCCCAAATCTGAAAGTGTTGCCTTTCCCCAACTTCGCCCAATTGCTAATGGGTTTTTTACACAAATATACAAATTTGACCACTTAATTACAAAAAACTAGCAATACTTTTTAAATTACAAGTTATAACAATATTTTTTTTAGCACAGTTTACACCAATCAACACATTTCAATTTAATTTTTCTAAATTACAACATCTCACTTGCCCTCTCTTCCTCCATCATCCCACCCCCACCCCTCCCACCCAACACCATTCACCCCACCCAGATCCAATAGTTCCTCACCGTAGGGTTCACCATCAAATTTCAGATCTGGTTTTCCGGCGAGTTTTCCGAGATCACAGATTTAGTTTTCCGGCGAGTTTTTTGAGATCAGATTTGTTCATGTGAAAGTTCGCCAATAGACCAAACATTTTGACATGTAATACAACTGCTCAGTAATTCTTCAATCATTTTGGCCAATGGATAGCTATACCTTTTACTTTCTTGACACACACACGCAGAGAGAGAGAGAGTGTGTGTGTGTGCGTGTGTCTTCACTTTAAGAGATTATTATCAAAAGTTGAGTTACGAACATTGGAGAAAAAAGACAAAAAACACAAAACTTGGAGCTGTTCATTTCCTAATTACTGGAAACAAACTTTAATCATCTTACTTGTGGTGAAGTGTGTAGCTTTGGTCTTCGGAGAGTTCTATGATAGATCCCCAAGGTATTTTGATGTCATCTTTAAACAGGCAAGTGAACCTGCAGTTGCGAAATGCATTTTAGGCTACAAAAGAACAATAGGAAGGGGCCAAGACTACTGAGGATTAAGAAATAACAACGTTTCATTTTCTGAATCATATTTCGTGTTAGTAGTGAAACATGTGCTATATGTGACGGTGAAAGCTAACTGATCACCGTCGTAAAAGGTAACTCGAGCAGGATCACATATACACATACTATAGCTGTTTGTAACGGAATCTTCTTGATTTTGCAAAAACACGGTGGCCCTGAAACGGTACTGAAACAACCTGAAACGGTGCAGAACCAGTCCGAAACGGAGCTGAAACGATATGATACAGTCTGAAATATCATTGAAACAATATGAAACAGTTGAAACGGTCCAAAAACAGTTAGATACGGTGTTGCAGAAACAGTTGAAACGATGCAGAAACAGTTAGAAACAGTTGAAACGGTGCAGAAACAGTTAGAAACAGTTGAAACGTTGGAAACGGTGCAGAAACAGTTATAAACAGTTGAAACGGTGCAGAAACAGTTAGATACGGAGCTGCAGAAACATTTGAAACGGTGCAGAAACAATAAGATATAGTGCTGCAGAAACAGTTGAAATGGTGCAGAAACAGTTAGATACGGTGCTGCAGAAACAGTTGAAACGGTACAGAAATAGTTGAGATACAGTGAGATACAACGAGATACATCGAGGATGGGATGAGGAAAAGTGAAATTGGGGGAAATGATAGGAATAAAAGTGAAATTGGGGAAAATGGTGGGAGGAAAAGTAAAATATGCAGAAATTGGAGGAGCAAAAGTGATAATGGGGGAAATAGGAGGAAGAATGTAAGGGTTTGGTATGTTATGAGAAAATATTGCTATGTTTTTGCTATATTTGTAATTAACTTGTGTTTTTCTCTATAGGGTTATTTTGCTAAAATATTGCTATGTTTGGTAATTAAGTTCTAAAACTTGTATTTTTATGTAAAAAATCCTTTGCTAATTGCCTACAGCTAAACCGACCACCTTTTCCTATAGTATTTAGTTTTTAATCAATTTTTAAAATTATTTAATTTTAGCAATTAGATTGAACTTAAAACCTCACATGCCTTTAGATTTGAAGTTTGGCAATGTGAAGTTCAACATGAAGGCCTGAAGTTAAATTTTAAACCTGAAGGTTTGAAGATCAAACCTCAAGATCTGAAGTTCAGAAAGTGATGAAAAACTAAATAATTTTTAAAAAGTGACTTCAACTGTAATGACAGGCCAAAAGGTGGCTATTTCTGTTGTTCCCATCTAAAACCCAAACAAAAAATTTCACTGCGCGCCCTAGTGGTTTTGCAAAAATATCCGCGCTAAGAAATGTTTTAGCAAAATACTCTTTTTTAGCGTAGAGCCAAGACTTCGACACAAAAATCTTGTAAGTCTTGGTAATTTTCAAGTCTTACGACCAAGTGCGCCAAGTGTTGCCTTTTGCCAACACTTTAAGGACAAGTGTTGGCAAATAGAGAAGGGGCAAATGCAAGTCTTGGCCTTTGCCAAAACTTACACCAAGTGCGGCAAGTATTGCCTTTTGCCAATACTTTAAGGGTAAGCGTTGGCAAATAGATAGGGGTCAAAGGCGAGTCTTGTCCTTTGTCAAGACTTACGTCCAAGTGCGGCAAGTATTGCCTTTTGTCAACACTTGAAGGGATAAGTGTTGAAAAACAGAGAGATATAAAAGCAAGTCTTGGCCCCGACCTAAAAACTTGACAGGGGTGTTCCGTCCAAATTTTTTTTGTTAAACGTTAATGGGGGCATTTTTGAAAAACCCCTGTTAGCACTGGCAAAAAGACAAACATTCCTTATGGTGTCATATTTTTGCAAATAGTCCAAACCCAAATGCCCCAATTTGTCTTGTTGGCTGCTGGTTGCCCGCTGCTACCAGTTCCCATCTTCAGTCACTCATGAAGCTTCTTTTTTAGTACAAAGTTGAAGGAATGAGGAACTTCGCTTGTCTATTTCAAGTGCTATCGATTTGAGTGTTGCGATGTGTTTAAACTTTAAAACTTGAGAGCATGCGGAATTAAATCATTTTTTGAATTCCATTCATAATATTTAGTAGAAGCTAACTAATTAAAATTAGTAAAGTTGTCGTAGCAGTTGTCTATTAGTTTAAGGGGCCATTTGTTTTTATTAAGATTAAGACGCCTGAACCTGAATACACATCTGAATATTAAGATATGATATCTAGAACTGAATATTAACTAATTAAGACTGTTTGTTTTCAACATCTGAATCTGAATTACGCCCATTTCTATTTTTTGCTTCTATTCTTCTTAAATAATATTTTGAAATGGATCTTGTTAAACTCCAAATTTGAAGATGAAAAATATGATTAGGAAAAGGATTTACGTTTGTAAATTCCAATTCTAAAATTTTCAGTAAAGTTTTGAGGTATATTAGTACTTTTGGCTTTGGTAGTTGGAGAGAGAAAGAGAATATCACTTTTAAGAGTCTGTATGGTATAAAGACATGGTTAAAGATCTTATTTATTAAGAGTTAATAAGGTCTATTAAGAACTTTTCAAGAATAAAAAACAAATGCACTTAATAGGTAGTTATCTGAATTATTCAGATTCAGACCCCCATTAAGTGCAAACAAATGAGGCCTAAGTATTGTCTCAAAGAAAGAGGAATTATGGAATGAATCACAAAACACTATTGAAAAATTAATTTAAAAGGACTTCACATTTCTAATGTAATTCCTCAACTTGAAACACGACATTATATCAGTGTCTATGTCATAATACTCCCTTATACCCCCACCCAAATACGAGAGATTTTCACCAAACTGTATAACACCCCCATGAAACCACCTAAGTGTCACTAAAGTGAACGATATTTGACAAACCTGAAATAACAATAAAATTGAAGATAAACACATAATTTAACATGCAAAATTGATTACTAATGATTTAGCCATAATTTAATTTTATAAACCCTAGATTCGAAAACAACCTAATTTTTTCACAATCAAGTTCAAATTTTATGTAGCATGTACAAATAATAACTAACGACTAAGCAAACAATCAAAAATTAACAAAACTAATCAAACAAAATAAACTATGAATAAGAACACTTACCCGATCAGTTTTTTACTAAACCCAACCCTTTAGTATCGACCCGATCAGTTGTGTAGATTCAATCGCGTTAACTTCTTCATAAATCGCAAAATCGCCTAGGGTTTTGATTTGGAAGTTCAAGAGGGTAAAATGAATTTGGGGTAAACAATAGGTTTTTTTTACTCGGGGGGTTAGTTTTATTTTACTATGATTAAAAATTAAAAATATAATTAATAAATGGGGAGGTGTAAACACGCGCACTGTTTCACTTCACAAAGAGTGCCAGTTGTGCAACGAAGGGTGACTTATTATAGGAAAATACAACATCAGGGGGGTACTAGGATCCCCGCAAACTTTAGGTGTGTCACAGTGAATCAGCGTAAACTTTAAGGGGGTAAACATGTATTCCGCCTTTGTATTTTCCTATAGTTATTTATACGAAGTAATTCACTTTTGTTGTGAAAATAAAAGCGGTAAAGTAAATCAAACAAAGATACTATATAGAGAGATAGACTGATATCTTATTTTATTTCAAACTGATGTACATAATAAACTGAAATGACTTCCTATTTATAGAAGAAAAGAAGCAGTTGCAAAGCTTTTCACGAAGCTGCTGCAAGGCTTTTTAGAAGCTGCTAGCAAGCTGTCTGCATGAGCTACTTGTAAGCTGCCTGCTTGATTGCAAGCCTCTTCAAGCTGCTGCAAGGCTTTTCATAAAGCTGCTTGTCAGTTGTCTGCTTGTAAGCTGCTTGTAGATCTAGCTTCTTCAGGAAGCTATGGGAGTAATGGACATCCACAATACAACATATCCATAACACTCCCCCTTGGATGTTCATTAATAGATAATGTGCCTCATTAAAACCTTACTAAGAAAAAATCCTGTGGGAAAAATTCTTAGTGAAGGAAAAAGAGTACACTTGTCTTGTAATACGCCTTATCAGTTGCTTCATTAAAAACCTTACCAAGAAAACCCAGTGGGAAAAAATCTGCCAAATTATCACATGAACATATTTGTTGCACGTCAATTTCACCATCCTTTTGGAGATCATGTGTGAAGAAGAACTTTGGTGAAATGTGTTTTGTTCTATCTCCTTTTATAAATCCTTTCTTCAATTGGTTTATGCATGAAGTATTGTCCTCATATAAGATCGTGGGTATTTTTGTATCACACTTAAGACCACATCTTTCTCGAATGAAATGTATCACTGATCTCAACCATATGCATTCCCTACTTGCTTCATCAATAGCTATTAATTCAGCATGATTTGGAGAAGTAGCACACATTGATTGTTTAGTAGATCGCCATGGTATGGCAGTACCTCCGCATGTGAAGAGGTAACCAATTTGAGATCGACCCCTATGTGGGTCAGATAAATAGCCAGCATCTGCATAACCAACAAGATCTGCACTATATTTGTTAGAATAAAATAAACCCATATCAACAGGTCCTTTCAGATATCGCAATACCTGTTTGATACCTTTCCAATATCGATGTGTAAGAGCAGAACTAAATCTTGCTAAAACATTAACAGAAAATGCTATATCAGGTCTTGTAGAGTTAGCAAGATACATAAGTGCACCAATTTCACTTAGATATGGTACTTCAGGACCAAGAAGTTCCTCATCCTCTTCTTGAGGCCCGAACGGATCTTTATCCACTTCAAGGGATCGAACAATCATTGGAGTACTTTATGGATGTGCTTTATCCATATAAAATCGTTTCAAGACCTTTTCTGTATAGGCAGATTGATGAATAAAGATTTCGTCTACTAAATGTTCAATCTGTAGACCAAGACAAAGTTTTGTCTTTCCGAGATCTTTCATCTCAAATTTTTTCTTTAAATAATCAATTGCCTTTTGGAGCTCTTCTGGTGTTCCAATGAGATTTATGTCATCAACATAAACAGCAAGTATAACAAACTTTGATGCTGTTTTCTTTATGAATGTACATGGACATGTGACATTGTTTATATATCCTTCCTTTAGCAAGTACTCACTAAGGCGATTATACCACATGCGCCCTGATTGTTTTAAGCCATACAAAGATCTTTGTAATCTGATTGAGTACATTCCCGAGACTTTGAATTATATGCTTCAGGCATTTTAAATCCTTCAGGAATTTTCATATAAATTTCATTATCAAGTGAGCCATATAGGTATGCTGTAACTACATCCATCAGGTGTATTTCAAGTTTTTCATGTACAGCTAAACTGATGAGATATCGAAATGTTATCCCATCCATAACAGGTGAATATGTTTCTTCATAATCGACACCAGGTCTTTGTGAGAATCCTTGTGCAACAAGGCGTGCTTTATATCTTATGATTTCACCTTTCTCATTACGTTTACGCACAAAGACCCATTTAAAGCCAACTGGTTTTACACCATTAGGTGTTTGGACTACGGGTCCAAAAACATCATGTTTGGCAAGTGAGCTCAATTCTGCTTGAATTGCCTCTTGCCATTTTGGCCAATCATTTCTTTGTCGACATTGTTGAATAGATTGAGGTTCAAAATCCTCATTATCTTGCATAATATTTAGTGCAAAACTATATGCAAAAACATCATCCACCTCTATTTCTGATCGATTCAAATGTATTCCACCACCAGTGGAATTTATTAAATATTCCTCACTCACTTGAGTCTCAGGTTCATTAATTTCTTCAGGAAATTCAGGATTAATAAGATCTTGGTTCTCTTCAAGAGATTATTTTATAGTGTCATCTTGATCATTTGTTATTTTCCTTTTTCTAGGATTTCGATCTTTGGAACCCAGTGGTCTACCACGCTTCATGCGTGCTTTAGGTTAACTGGCTATGACACTACTAGATGGTCCTGATGGGATATCCATTTGAATTGGTACATTCTCTGCAGGGATATGTGATTTAGTAATCCTTTTCAAATCAGTAAATGCATCAGGCATTTGATTTGCTATATTTTGCAAATGAACGATCTTTTGGACCTCTTTTTCACATATGGGGGCACGTGGATCAAAGTGAGATAATGATGGAACTTTCCACACAATTTCTCTATTTATTTCCTTTTTCTCTCCCCCTAATTGTGGGAAAATTGTCTCATCAAATCGACAATCTGTAAATCGAGCAGTGAATAAATCTCCCGTTAATGGCTCAAGATACCGAATAATAGAGGGCAACTCAAACCTAACATATATTCCCAGCCTTCTCTGGAGTCCCATCTTAGTGCGATGTGGTGGTGCTACTGGCACATATACAACACATCCAAATATTCGTAGATGAGAAATATTCGGTTCATGGCCAAAAACTAATTGTGACAGTGAGAATTCATGATAATGTGTCGGTCTGAGACGAACAAGTGATGCTGCATGTAAAATAGCATGACCCCAAGCAGTAGTGGGCAATTTTGTTTTCATTAACAGCGGTCTTGCTATCAATTGCAGTCGTTTAATAAATGACTCTGCAAGGCCATTTTGAGTATGAACATAAGCTACAGGATGTTCAACTCTTATTCCGACTGATAAAAAATAATCATTAAAAGCTTGGGATGAAAATTCTGCAGCATTATCAAGGCGAATAGCTTTAATAGGATTATCAGGGAATTGTGCCCTTAATCGAATTATTTGTTCCAACAATTCCGCAAACGCCAGGTTGCGAGATGATAATAGACACACATGAGACCATCTTGAAGATGCATCAATTAGGACCATAAAATATCTAAACAATCCACAAGGTGGATGATTAGGTCCACACATATCCCCATGGATACGTTCTAAAAATGTAGGGGATTCAATCCCAACCTTTGTTGGTGATGGTCTAGTGATTAACTTTCCCTGATAACAAGCAGTACAAGAAAATTCATCACTTTTAAGAATCTTCAAGTTCTTAAGTGAATGCCCACTTGAATTTTCAATGACTCGCCTCATCATTATTGATCCAGGATGAACCAAACGGTCATGCCAAAGCACAAAATTATTTAAATCAGTAAACTTCTGGTTTACCACAGAGTGTGCTTCAACTGTACCAATCTTTGTACAGTATAAGCCCGAAGATAAAGTAGGCAACTTTTCTAAAACATATTTCTGGCCAGAGACATTCTTTGTGATAAAAGGATATTCATTATTCATTTCGTTTATTGTCTCAATATGATATCCATTTCGGTGGATATCTTTAAAACTTAACAAGTTTCTTCTGGACTTGGAAGAGAACAATGCATCATCTATAATAAGTTTTGTTCCCTTAGGAAGAAATATAGTTGCTCTTTCGGAGCCTTCAATTAAATTAGTATTACTGGAAATAGTAGAAACAAAGCCTTTCTCATTATCAAGTGTGAAAAATATTTTCGATCTTTGAATATGGCATGTGTTGTTCCACTATCAATTACGCAAATATCTTCAGAATTGATCTTTGATCCAAATAAAGTTTGAGGGATATCCATGTGTTCTTCAAAATAAAATAACATAGATAAAAACAGACATCATATAATACATGCTTTATTATCAAAACAAAACTTTACTAGTATTACTACAATAATATTAAACATACAAACTATTACAAACGACATAACTTAAAACATATTTAAGTCTCTTTGGCTACATATCCATCCCCAGTCAGATGATCTATTTGTCCTTCAGGGATCTGTCCTTCAGGGAACTGTCCTTCAGAGAACTGTCCTTCAGGGATCTCAAAGAAATCTGTTATGTCAAAATGCGTGAAGTCCACATTATCTTCAGACATAAAGTTGGATCCAGCATTATTTCCTTTCTTTTTCAGATATGCTTGATAGAGATCAACTAGGTACTTTGGCGTACGACAGGTACGTGACCAATGTCCTTTTGCTCCACAACGGTAGCAACCATCCTCTGAATTTTTTGTTTGCACCGCTTCATGCTTTTTATCCTTCCTTTTTCACTGCTGGTGGTCAGGGGATTTTGGTGCATAACGATCATCATGATAGGAGTTTCTTCCTCGACCATGACCACGACCGCGACCACGACTGGGGCCACGCCACTTTCCACGTTTTTGGTGGAAATTTGTCTCATTCACTTCTGGGAATGGAGCAGAACCAGTAGGTCGACTTTCATGATTTTTCATCAATAATCCGTTATGTTGTTCAACAACAAGCAGATGTGAAATTAACTCAAAATATTTACTAAATTTCATCTCTCGATATTGCTGTTGCAGGAGCACATTCGAGGCATGAAAAGTGGAGAATGTTTTCTCAAGCATGTCACTATCAGTGATATTTTCTCCATATAATTTCAACTGAAAAATAATTCTAAACATAGCAGAATTATATTCACTGATGGTTTTAAAATCTTGTAGCCTCAGATGGATCCAGTCATAACGTGCTTGTGGATGTATGACCATCTTCAGGTGGTCATACATGTCTTTTAAGCTATTCCACAGCATGAGTGGATCTTTAACCGTGAGATATTTCATTTTAAACCTCAATCAAGATGATGACGCAGGTATATCATTGCTTTAGCATGGTTTTGATTAGATGCTTGATTATTATTCTTGATGGTGTCTCCAAGGCCCATCGCATCTAAATAGATTTCAGCATCTAAAACCCATGAAAGATAACTTTTGCCAGATATATCTAGGGCAGTAAATTCAATCTTAGAAATATTAGCCATATATTTAGAAAGTAAAATCCTTACCTTATACCTTTCCTAGATAGCAGAGCCTCGTGCTGATAACGTGTTGTGAAAATAAAAGCTGCAAAGTAAATCAAACAAAGATACTATATAGAGAGAGACTGATATCTTATTTTATTTCAAACTGATGTACATAATAAACTGAAATGACTTCCTATTTATAGAAGAAAAGAAGCAGTTGCAAAGCTTTTCACGAAGCTGTTGCAAGGCTTTTTAGAAGCTGCTAGCAAGCTGTCTGCATGAGCTACTTGTAAGCTGCCTGCTTGATTGCAAGCCTCTTTAAGCCGCTGCAAGGCTTTCTAGAAGCTGATGCAAGGTTTTTCATAAAGCTGCTTGTCAGCTGTCTGCTTGTAAGCTACTTGTAAGCTGCTTGTAGATCTAGCTTCTTCAGGAAGCTATGAGAGTAATGGACATCCACAATACAACATATTCATAACAACTTTTATGTTTTTTTTTTAGAACCATACTGTGATCCATTAAAGGTTAGTAACTCATTCTTGGTAGTACTACATATGTAGCCATGTAAGAACACTGAGTCTTAGGTGAAACATAAGCTCATACACTCCTTTACTTTAGGTTGTCAACTAATGTCGATGTCCATGACCACAAAGATGAAGTTCCAATCATTAGTAGGTACTTAATGAGTTTATGATACAGTATATTGGAATAAACTCGAACTCTTGATCCTTAACTTAAATTGTGAAATAGATATTTGTCAGGCTTCGTCTTCTCTAAATATTTATCTTGAGTGTCCGATCATGCTAAAATAACGATTTTTTGAGCTAATAAAAATACATGGAAGCATAGCGTCTCAAGTTTCCTTAAAAACTTATCTAAACTAACTAACTCTAGAGAAATTCTTTTTATATTCATTAAAAATACTATTAATTAAAAGGGAGTATTACCTCATCAAGAATATAATTTATTAGTTACTGACCATGGCAATATGATAGTAACACAATAAGTCAATACACATTATTTTTTTCTCGCAAAATGATGAGCATATCAAAACATGTAAACAAATATTGAAAATTAGACAAAAAGCCGTCTATAGAGTCCATTGTCTAGGGAGTAGCGTGTGAATCCCATTGGTTAATTCATTAGTTCCCTCCATAAAATCAATCAATCCCATCAATTTCTCACGGCGAAAGTAAAGGAAAATGGAGGCATCATTGGTATCTAGAGCAAAAACTGCCTTTCATTCAGCTGCTGCAAAAGCGGAGAAAGTTTTCATTGACATTAAAAATAATTCTGATCTTATCAACCATCCAGGTCATCACTCAATTTCTTTACAAAATTCATTTCATTTTTGGTATACATTTCATTTTTGTCCTCAAATTGATATTCTAATTTTAACAGATTCTGATAAACAATTACCGGCAACGACGAGCGAGATTCCAAACAACAAGGACGAGTCTAAGGTTAATTTTATTATCCGTTTTTTTAATTATTATAATTTTTTGAGTTTACTTTCGGTTGATTATGTTTGATCGGCTAGATGTAGAAAATAATGAGGAGAAAAAGGAATATTGTTAATTCATTTTATCAATTAGAAGGTAAAATAATTAGAGGTCAACTGGTTAATTTCAATGTGAATCAAATTAACTATTGTAAACCGGAATTAGTTAGGTTCGGCTATATGAATCCTCAGTATTGCACTATTTAGTTTCATAATCAGAGGATTTATGAGAGTTAAGCTATTTTTGTGCTTCTCGTCGACCTACTTCAGCCTTGATCTTTTTTTTTTTTTTTTCGGGGTGTGGAATTGGCTATGCTTTGTTATGCTAATGTAGGTGGATTTAACTCGCTATTATAATGCTTCAACGATGTTATGTTTTGGATTTCTAACTTGATTTTAGCTGTTTGTGTCGTTGGATATATTAAAGAGTATAATGAACTGTTGTCAAGTAATATTAAGGCTGGTTTATTGCCAGGAAGCAAAGAATTCAAAGCGAAGACCTCCACCAATAAAAGCGAAGCAGGATTGGCAGGAGAGGTTTAAAAACATAAGAAGAGGCAAAAGAGGAACAGAGGTTACTGACAGAGCTGAAAGTCCACAAATGGCGTATGCAATTTTTGATGAAAATATTTGCTTCATGAGTGAGAGAGAATTGCCTCAATCAAAGGTTAGTGATCTCACCTGTTATACAGCGTGAGGTTCTTACGTTCTGTCTTTGGTATTCCTTGAGCTGCTATTTCTCACATAAATTGTCAATCCTAGATTTAAACTTACACTAACTGTTTCTTTTGCATGTGCGAATCAAATTTGCGTCATTCTTAGAGTCAACTGATTTAGCTAAATGTGCACATAATCATCAAAATAAAATAAGCTAATTAATTATGTAAATGTGCTTATAGTTATCACCCATAAGGTATGCTTAGCTGGAAAGGACTTCTTACTTGTTCTGTAACTTTTGAAGACCTACCAATGGAATAGTGGATATAACATAGCTGCATCACTTTTAGCTGAAATATGGACTTCTTAATTTTGTTATTCTAATGTTATGAGTTTTGTTATTCTTTTAAGGACTCTGAATCAGGTTCGACAACAGAAGAGTCAAACCTTGGGGAGAGAGATGTTGTTCCTCCAGCAGCTGTAATGAAGCAACTAGCTGTAGCTGTTGAGTAAGATATTTGTTTATCTTTATATTTTGAATTTTCAATCACCTCCGTTTTAGTTGGGGTTCTCTCGGAAGTTTCCTGTCTCATTGGCCTTTACACGAAATGTGTAATTTTATGTTTTTCAGTTCTGTCATGCAAGTTGTTCTCTTCCATATCCTTGTGTACAGCTAGTTTGTGAACTAAAAAAACAATATTAATCACTTACATACATGTTGCTTTTCTTTAGAAATTCTAAGTTAGAATTAATTGTGCGGTTCTAATTACTTTTTTTTTTCTCCCTATTGCCCTTCCCTAGGGCTGGAAGGAGGTATATGTCTATGAAAGACTTCCTGGCTTCATCCAGAGGTTCTTCACCCATCATGGAGAGGGCTAGCTTAAGCTTGTCAGCGGTGAAGTCATTAGTGCTACGTGAAAAAGAAGACAAGTTCGGCGGTGAATTTGGTTGTGATGACAAAGTCTTGTCTCTCATCAATTCATTGCTAGATGCAGGTAGATGCCAGTTTCTTCAATTATGTGGTGGAATATCTTTGTGTAGTAAATATAGTAGTTACCTCTATCGCTATCCATTTGGATTACATTGTGTGATTTTCACTTCCACTGCAATATTTGCAAGATACTTGTAGAAGGACATATTCCTGGAAGGAAGGTAGATTCTGACACTGAAACATCTGCGATTACTTCATCTTTGCCTAAGGATATTCATGGTGCTCCTCCTGAAAGTTTTATCGTTAAGCTTGCTGAAGTAATTGGACGTATGAAATCACTGCGGAAAATGGCATCATTATGGTGCAAAATTGTTGTTGAAGTAAGTAGACTCTACAGAACTAGTTCAACATTAAACTTTTTACGCAGCTATGAGTGGAATTCCTGTTGTCTTAGGACATTTTTGTATCACCTATCTCTGATTGTTGTCATTTGTTTTATCAGACATCAGCTTTTTCTAAGATGAGTACATATTGAGCTGTCTGTCGCTGATAAAAGGAGTGGGTGCTGAAGATTAATTTAGCAGTATCACTTTACACCCCTGATAGAATGCTTCAGCTTTATCTTAGTAAACTTGCCCAAAATCAAATTTCATTCATCTGCAGCGGTCCTTGAACCAATGCTAATAGGGACTAGATGTTCACATTCAAATGGTTCAGTTGGGTACTTTAATGTATCATATATATCTCTGTAATGTATATGTATATATGTATAACAACTAGATGGTCACAGTGGCTAGAAGTAATATTTCTTGGATTCATTTCATTTTATGCTTATTTTATTTTCTTAGTGGTGGTGAGGATAGGGGTGGAGTTTGGTTTGGTTTAGTAACTGATTGACACTTCTTGAGAGTTTCATACTTATGACTAGGGGTGTACAAGGCTTCTTTAAAGATCGCACCGGTTGACTTATCTCGTCAACTCTAGCTTCTGAAATGTAGTGTTTAGAATGGTAGGGTTCAAACCTACCATAATGGCCTTTAACTTTTTCTCAGATGCTTTTTGTCCATTTGCTCCAGGAAAAAGACTAATTAGTTCATGGGGATAAGAGTTGTAAGCAGACACAAATTCAGAGTCATATTTCTTGAAGCAAAATTATAGTAGAAATGTGTAAAATAATAGAACCTAGACTCCTTGTTAGATTCTTCTTTTTAGCCTTAATAATGGCCTTTGACTTGTTCGTTAAAAGATGTGCAGATCCACCCACCCCCCCTCCAAACCCCCAAAAGCTGATATAAACTTAGTAGTTAGAGTATCAATCAAGTTGAATTTCATCTTCTAAATATCATTTAGTGATATACTATAAAAACTCTCATTATTGGAAAAGTTTTTGCAAGTTGGAACTCTTCAAACTCCTCTTCTCTTCCATTTTATAGAGCATATGAACGCTCGACAAATTTTGCAATGTCCACTAGTTGCATTAATTTACTGTCCAAATTCTTATATGCTAGAGTAACATATATTATCTACATGAGTAGATCTTTTTTGAAAAAAAAAAAGGAAATATCTACATGAGTAGATACTAATCTTTTTATCCAGTTTGTTGAAACAGTGGAGCATTTTTACAGGATATTATCTTTAGCCATTTCTAGTTAGACATAATGTTATTCTTTAAATCATTTTCCTAATTTAGTTGATGTGATGTGAACATACTTGTGTAAACAGCTCTAACAGAGTGCTACATCTTCCTATCCTTTTTGAAATGTAGTTGAGGAGGCTGTGGTCTGAAGGACAATATATCCCTGGCATTCCTCCAGATCAAATTCCAGACCTCAATTCCTGTCTTTTGTATCAGCAATTCCAGGTTATTAACTGTTGCATTTCCAGAAAAAATCGGCGGATTGCAGCCACTGAATCGTTAGATTCGGTTTTGAGGCTAGCAAGTTCAAATGCTGATGCTCCTGTTTCTGAGAGCAGTCTTCCTGCGACTCCCGTCTTGTATGCTAAAATTAGCACTGGAGAATTCATTCTACGGTTAGGAGTAGATAGACGATCTGATTTAACAATGCTGGAAACTGGTGAACCTATATATACGCCAGTGATGCAGGTTTGTGCAAATGGGCAGATCTTATGAAAATAATTGGATACCTTCCACTGTTAGCTATAATTCTTTTTATGACCCATGAGTATATATGTAGGAAGAACCGTTGCTAACGGAAGACCTAATCAAAGAAACAGAGGAGTTGGTGCTCCGAACTGGGAGGTAATGCCTTTAGACAGATCTTAGCTGCATGTGTCCATGGATGGAGAACAATTAACACTAGCAGTTTAAAACTTCTTCTGCAAAGACATTTATTTTGTTATGTGTACCTTGCTTGCATTAAAAGTTGCTTGGAAATGGTTAGTAGTTGCCTGTCTTCATATTCTTGGATAAGTGGTGACTAATCATCAATACAACAACTAGAACAACTAAGCCTCAATTCCAAACAAGTTGGGGTAACTAAATTGTCAATATATATAAATATGGTTCATAATCATCAACATAGTTCAAAGTGTCTTGTATTTTCTTCTTTTCTAGTTTTTATAAATGCATCAAGGAACTTTCAGCGTTTTTATTTATTTAAAGAGTATAGTATAATTTTCTGATTTCTTTTGTTCCTTATTCTATTTTTTTTTTCATACTTTTTAATGCCTGCAGCTGGCCAGAATGTCTAAAAATTTCAAGTTTTAGGTCACAAGTAGGATCAAATTTATTTGCTTCCATGGTAATTATTATGTCATACATTATCCTTGACCTTTTCATCTGAATTGCTTGTTTCTTCTATTATCAGTCTTGGCGCTGGGTGCTCTCAACTCCTGTCTGACATGCAGGCTTTCAAGGTGAAGTTTCAGTTACACTATGTAAATAGAGTTTTTCCTGAAGTACCTTCTCAAGCTGGCAATTTGGTAGTATCTGATTGGAACTAACATGCAATTTTCCTTAACTCTGCTAGGCAGCAAACCCTGGGTGTATATTAGAAGATTTCATACGGTGGCATTCTCCTCCTGATTGGATGGAATGTGAAACAAGTAGTGAAATTAATGAAACTGTTGATGCTAATGACTCATCGTCCGGAAGAGGCCAACTGAGTACACGAATGCAGAAAGAAGGTTCTACTCTAATTGACTCTAATTTCATGCCACAATCCCCCACCTTCTCTTGTTTTCTGAAAATGACATATTAGTTCCCGTCTTCTGATACTTTTTCTTTGTCATACATGAGTCTTGCTTGTTTTAGAGTCTTCTTTAGTCAGTAGGGTGTTAAAGTGATCTCCACTTAGCCATTTAAGTCTAGTTAGTCTGTGGGTCTTAGTAGAACAAAGATTCTTTTGAATACGTAACAGTTCTATGTATGAAGACTTCTCACGGTTGCATTATGGTTGATGATAACGTGATAATCACAAGCTATTTTTGACCCGCATTCCAAGCGGAACAGGTGGAAGAAGTGTGCAAAAACTTTTTTAACAAGTTATATGGCTTGATGCTTTTAGGCAACTTGTGGCGCGAGTTATGGGAAACTGCAAAGCCAGTGCCGGCTGTCAGACAAACTCCTCTCTTTGATGAGGATTTGGCTGTGTGAGTTTTTTGAGTTCCAGCTCAATGTAGAAGATCTAAACAATGTGTTTTGATTTTCTGAAAGTAACTGTATGGCGCTTCTTGCAGGGAAAGTATTTTGGATCATTTAGAGGATATATTGCCCCATGAGCTTTTCAAGCAGCTCTTTATATCTCTTGTAAGTCCTCTTATGCATGTATCAAATGTGTCCCGTCTTGTTTTTTCTTTATCTTATTCTATTAGCCTCATTCCTCAAGCTTTCAAGAGGAGAGAATTCAGCCTGTTATTGGTAAAATAAAACACAGACGAAGAATCACAGATGTATCTCTTTCAATTGAATGCGAAATGTGCCCAAAGCTGTCTAATGTTAAGAGCACAAACCCTAAACTGTCGGTTAGACACAGTCACGGGTTTGAACCCTACTGCTGACAAATCTTAGTATTTAAGTGGAGAAGGATATAGAGGGTTGGGTAGTTTCACACCATGTGCCACTGGCCCTGGGGGATTTCTCGGTTATTAGAAAGCAAAGTAAGACTTGGTATCTTTCATTTGGGACATAGTATTTGAATTTATATCAGGCTGTCTAATGTGGAAATTTCATCTTAGAAACTCAAATATACTGTTGCGACTTTTCCATTTTTTCGCTTATTTATTTATTTTTTAAAATGAGAAAAGTTGATGTAGTTTGTTCGAGACTCAATTTTGTTTCCTGGATGCCACCTACTCTTCATAGCCAGAGCAGTTAAATGTTATAGGCTGCAGTTCATTTAGGATGCTGCTTGGAACCTTCTATGTCAATATTTGCTCTGTTGGTGTGCCCCTCCCCCTCACATTTCAATTACAGATAGATGCAAATACAGCTCGTTCTTGCTTGGCTATGGCATTTTTCAGTTTTGAAATCACAAAGACTGGATAATTTTATGTTATTTTCTATTTAAATTTCAGTTGGGATCTGGATTTGTCACTGCTGAGGCCACCCTCTCCAACAACTCAAATTTATCGAAGCTGTTCTATGATTGTAAAGAATATGTCATTGTCACCTGTGAAAGCAGCAACTGGGTTGAGAAAGTTGATGAGTTGTGCCAGGTACGTCTTCTTAATTTTGTGAAGGTCAACAAGCTTGCTGTCGGTCTCTCGTGGTGTTAGTCACACACACGTCTTCCTGCTGAGATGTGCGTGTGTACTTGACATCCTCTCATGGACTGACTTATAAAAGACCAGTAACTTTTCAGCCATGATTTTTTGCCGGGCCCGGGGTGAGGGGGTTGGGGTGTGAAATGGGGGGGGGGGGGGGGGTAGGCCGGGGCTGGGGCCAGGGAGTGGAAAAGGAGTATCAGGGTTCTGTTGCTTGCTTGGCTTCTCTTTCTGCAATTTTCTTGGCTTTATAATGCTGGATGATGCTACATAGAATCACTGATTTGGAACAAAATTTTGCTAAGTAGCATTTGTCAATGTCAAATTGTTACCTAAAGTTTTGCCGTTAAAGATAGTCTAAATTTCTTGACTAGGTGTATGAAACTGTGGAGACAATGGTACTAAGTCCAGACGAAGTCATAAGGATCACATTTCAACCTGAAGAACCTACAGCTACGCCTGCAAATGAACTAAAAAGCAGATTTAAAAGGCTTAGCCTCGTTTTCAGTAACAAGGATAAACTATCACCGCAAGGCCAGAAGAACCAGGAGGAGAGTCCATCACGGCAGCCATTCTCATCCATATTTTCGAAGAAACCTCCGAAACCCAGCACCGGCAGTTCATCTCCAGCTGATAAACCTGTTACTCCCGTTGAAAATGACTGGACAATTGTATAAGAATTGTTTTTGTTCACTGTGCAATTGTAAATTCATGTTATTAGATCAGGCATACAAACCCAATGATATCCAATATTGTGAGTTTTCAGCTGATGCTTTGTTGACGAAACGGTTAATGGACTCTGTTGGCAGGTATTTTCTGAGACGCACCCAGTGCGTAAACCAACTTCCCTTTGTTTCATTAAGATGATTTTATAATCAAGAAGGGTAAACATTACAACAGTATATTCAATATTAAAAAAATGTACAGCTCCTTAATCTTCATGTCATTCATTTAAAGTCGTCCTTCTTCCTCTGGTTTCTTTGGTGCTATCTTCTGCCTCTCGCTTATCGGTCATAGATTGTTTTCATCAGCGTTCTTATCCTCGGTGGTGTTGTTCTCTTGAAGATCCTTTAAGATGATCCCAGGCACCACAAAATTGGCAATCCAGTACATAAAGAACATTACTGCACTGTCGTCACAATTTTCCAGAAAGGAAACAATAAGCAAACACATAATCATGTGAAAAGAAATGCATTGTACTTAGTTAATTAGTCAGTTCTCTCTCCTAATGTCTGCAAATAAATTATAGTCCCTATACCTTATCTTGGTATCATTGGATGTTATGTTTGAGATGTCAAATGATCCATGTTTTTAACTGTAAATACTTTAAATTACTACTTCATCCGTTTAAAAAAGGATGAACCTATTTTTTTTTAGTCTGTTTAAAAAAGAATGACTTCTTTCTAAATTTGGAAAAAAATATTCACTTTTAGTCATCCCTAGATGATTTGTAACCACACAAATATCTATAACTTATTTTAGACTACAAGTTTCAAAAGTCTTCTCCCTTTATTAAACTCCGTGCAAAGTCAAATGAGTTCATTTAAAGTGGAACGAAGAGAGTAGTATTTTACGTGTCTCATATTAGTTGTCTCTTTCAGCTGTTTCACGTTTATTAAAAATCAATAAATAGGGTGTATATTATACTATGTTAAATTTTTCTTCTTGAATTAATGGTATAGTTGAAAAGAATCAACCAATTTAGTCTTAAAATAAAACCTCACATACAGTTCAAAATCTCCTCTATTGACTATTGTTCATAGTTCCAAATTGAAAGCACAGAAATGGAAGAAAAGGAGGAAACCAATTACCCTGTCTGTAGCAAAACTGACAAGTCTCCTGGTGCAGCATGTGACTTAGCGGCTATGAAAATGGAGGGAGGAATAGGTACGCCTATAGCTCTAATTGGAGCAAGTAACAAATTCCTTTGTCCATTTAGAAAACCAGTAGGTTGGTGTGTGGGGAAGCAAGTTAATTTATGGTGTTGGCATATGAATTTGCTGCTTGGAAGTTTCAGTTGAGAGTGAAGGCTGATGCAACTCATAGTGGAGGAAATTGGATTCTTTTTTATTCTATAAAATTTGGAAACTACATTTTAAACAAGGAATATCTATAACCAATGATATATATATATATATATATATGGATAAGGCTTTAGGGAGTGGGAAGAGGAGGGTGAATATCTACTTGGGGAGAAATAAGAATGGCTTTATTTTTTGTCAAGGCCTATCTAACTAGGGTTTTGTGGGTGAGAGGGACTTTCTAGTCTCTTAAATAAGAAAAGGGTACAAAGTCTTTAAGAATTGGGTGAGGGGGACACTTTTAAAATTAATACTAATGACTAATATTTTAAAAGCCCCCAAGTTTTTTTATTTACACAAAGCCCCCCACCTTCTCATCTCCCCTCCCCAGCCCCCCAGCCTCCAGTTGGACCCCCACCCCCATCACCCCCACCCCTCTGCCCATCCACCACTCCACCGCCACCCTCCACCACTCTCCACCGCGACCTTCTACCACACACCACCACCTTCTACCACCCTCCACCACTCACCGCCATCTCCTACCACCCACCACTATCTTCTACGACCCTCCACCACCAACCACCAACTTCTACCACCCTCCACCACCACCCCACCATCATCCACCACTCTAATAAAAGGATGTGTACACATCAGTCGAGATGTGTACACATATTTATTATATGTGTGCACATATATTATATGTGTACACATATTTATTATATGTGTAAGCATATTAAACACATATAATAATATGTGTACACATCAGTCGAAATGTGTACACATATAATATATGTGTACACATCTCAACTGATGTGTACACATCTTTTCCAGCCGTGAAAATATTTTCAAAATTATATAAACATATAAAAAATATGTTTACACATTCGAAAATATGTGTAAAATTACTAGAATTAAAAAAAAAATATGAAAAAGAATGAAACGGGGACAAAGAAGAAGAAAAAGGAGAAGAACGAAAAAAATTAAATGAATACTAAGAAGAGAAGAAAATAGAGACGAAAATGAAGAAAGAAAAATAACAAGAATGGTAAAGAAATAAAATTTGAAAAGAAAGCTAGAAGAAAGAAGGAGAAGGAAGAAGAAAAAAGAGGGAGAAAGAAGAAAGAGAGAGAAATAAAAGTGTAAAATGATTTGAATAGGTGATAAAGTAAAAGTAGGTGGGAGGGAGGGAAAATGAAATGTTTGAAATTTTTTGAATTGTGGGGCTTTTTTGTAAATTTCGGAAATATTTTTCATACCCATAAGTTTTAACTATTACAATTCGGCCCTCACTTAAGTTAATTAATTTTTTGTCCCCTTTTCTTTATTTGAAACTTGAGAGGACCCTATGCCTCTTTTTTCACATCTAACTACTAGTAAGCAGTAACTATTCTCTTGCAACTTCCAAGTATGGGAATTTTAAAAATGAGTATTTCCAAATTAATGGGACCCGCAATATTGTCATGTCAAATACGGTTAGAATTAAGGGCAAAAATCTCCCAAAAGATAATTATAAGGGCATTTATTGTCCAATAGGTTAGCGAAGGGTAACATTAATCGTACATGTTAAGGATAGATTAGAACCTTTTCATTATTTATATCTATGATATTGGTTATATATCACTGATATACGAGGGGCTAAACAAGAGCGGATGTAGCCACCCAACTTTGGGTTCAGCAAAATACAGTAATTGTTGCCTAGATTCTATATTTGTGTTAAAAATTACACTTAATATGTATGAATAAACTATGCAGAAACCAGTAAGTAAGAAGGTTATAGTCTAGAATTCATAAACTTAAAATCTTAGATCCGCCAAATTCAACGATGGCAACTAAACACGAGGGTTGCGCTCGTTGCGGGACTTAACCCAACACCTTACGGCACGAGCTGACGACAGCCATGCACCGTTGTCCGCGTTCCTTCACCCTTCTCTTTCAAGAGGATTCGCGGCATGTCAAGCCCTGGTAAGGTTCTTCGCTTTGCATCGAATTAAATCACACGGTCCACCGCTTGTGCGGGCCCCCGTCAATTCCTTTGAGTTTCATTCTTGCGAACGTACTCCGGGGCTAATTAAATTGATTTTTCTAGCTATAGTTTTGAAATTCTTTTCGAATATTTTGTGATGGTAAAAATGTCAACTTAATTTCATTTTTTTTTCTTTTTTGAAGAAGAATTATTTGATATCACATGATGCATTGACCTTAGCTTTGTATTTTTATTACTCTTTTTTTTTTTTTTTTTGGACAGATGGGGCTAATTTTGCGTGTGAATCAACATTCAACACGGAGCTTCTTGCTTATCGATATTTGGACAGAGGGAGTACTATGTGCGTATACTGTGCATTTTGGATTGTGTTTTTTAATAAGTTAGATTAATTGTAATATGCGCTTCAATTTCTATTGTTGATATGCTCTTTTTTAACTGAATGGATAGAGCATCAGGAGACAATGGAAAAAATTACATGCATGCTGCTGCTGCTACTTATTTTAGCAATGTACGAGACAACAACTTAATTTATTACATTCCGATTGGAGAAAGAAAGTTAACTACATTTCGATTCTTAAACAGCCCCTAAGGCCTAAAGGATAAGAAGATAAGCATAACTGAGAACACACACAACAGATGGAAAAGAAATACTAGTACTATTTTAAAAAGACAGTAGAAGCATGCATATACTATAAGAACTAGTACAGTAGTATGCATGAATTGCCACATCTCAAGTTATTGGAGGAGAAATATTCATGAACAAAAGCTTGTGTTTCAAGGCATTCCACCACTTCCATAACCAGAACCAGCACCAAAACCAAATCCACTGCCATCAGCTCCCCCCATACCACCACCACTACCTCCACCACCGCTGCCTCCGCCTCCTCCACCTCCGCTTGCTCCCGTTCCGTCAGCATAGCCGTAACCACTTCCACTACCGTAACCTGACCCGCTACCTCCCATTCCTTCACCACTACCTTGACCACTCCCACCTCCATATCCTCCACCGCTAAGGCCACCACCACCAGCATTACCTACTCCTTGTCCAAACCCTTGGCCTGAACCACTACTACCAGTATCATTATTACCTGCTCCTTGTCCAAACCCTTGGCCTGAACCAGAACCACTACCTACACCTGATCCATCACTACCTCCACCACCACTACCTTCTCCGGAACCTCCTCCTCCACCCGAAGTACCATTACCTGCTAGAAGATTAAATTAAGAAATAAGTAGAAAGTAAGAAGAAAGGCTTTGAAGCTTGATAAAAAAACTTCCCTTAAAAGTATAATGTTTGTATATAATGTTGGAGAACTACTGACAAGTCCTTTTAGGATATAACTAAGCACATTAACATTTGGAATCCTCAAATATATCAATTGCGTTTTAAGAAGGTTTAGAATAGTCACCTTATTTTATGAACAAATACGGCCTTTCAAATTTAAAGCTTAAATTTTAAATTCAAAATGTATATATCAAGTCTTTGACTAGTAAATATATCTTGTGCATGTATTGTTACAAACTATCTAACGTTACCGCTGCCTGATCCTTCACCAGAACCATATCCGAAACCTCCTCCTGACCCATCACCACCTCCGCCACCAGAGCCTTCCCCGCCACCATAAGCAGCAGGATGGTAAGATGATTTCTCATCACCAACTCCAAGCATGTTCCTCGAATCCACGAGTTGCAAGGCACCAAGAAAGCAAAAAAGAGCACACAGAATCATGGATAGAAGAAAACGCTTAGAGTTATTAATTATAATCATTTCGTAATTAGGTCGTATATATTGAAAAGCAGATATATAAGAAGCTTATAGTTTAGGGAACGAGGGTGAAGTTGTAGTGCTCATATATATAGAGGTAGGAAACATGACAAAGTTCCTCAAGATAATTTAAGTCTCAAGGCGCGGGACAGTTAGAAAAAGTTTAATAGTATTTCTCAATTGAAGTTTTGGTGCAGGTTGCATGCATTTTTCAGGTAATACATGCATGCAGCTAAATTTGCGGGAATCAAATGATGATTCTGATCTCTCCCTACATGCTTAGAATTTCGGGACTTTGAATTGTCTCCTCTGTCTTTTTTCTTTTCTTTGTTGAGTTTAAGTACCGTAAATAAGTATTTTATTCATCCACAGAAATGGTATGGCTAAAGTATTCACCACTTCAATGAGTTGTAAAGAGTTGGTGATGACATCTAGGCTGATCTACTATTCCGGAGCATGATAGTCCTCTCGTCTCAATTTATGCGTCAATATTTGACTTATCATGAATTTAAAATTGACCTTAAAAAATTTTAAAATTTTCCTTGTTAGATAAAATAAAATAAGAGATGGAAGATTGAAATAATTAAAAAATTAAGTAGGACCACATAAATTAGGATAGAGAGAATAATTATTTACCATCGTTAGTTCTCATGCAAGAGCTCAATATTAAATGTACTTCCTCCATCCCATTTAAATTGTCCATTTATCTCAAAATATTTGTCCCAAAAGAGTTGTTAAAAGAAATTCAACAATAAATCTTTAGTTGTTTCCGATTATGACATTAATCATTAAAGAAGTACTAGTTCTTTTTAGTATCACTTAATTTTCAAAAAGTATTTAATAGGAATAATTTAGTAAAATATACTCCCTCCGTCCCATTTAGTTATCACTTAGCAAAAGAAATGTGTCCCAATTTAATTGTCACTTTAGGATTTCAAGACTAAAATTATTAGTCTTTTCCAACTATACCCTTAATAATTAAAAGAATTCTTAATAAAATTTAATAGTCAAACATTAAATATGGATAATATAGTAAAATATACACTCTATTTAATGATTTTCTTAATGGGTGTGAAAAAACTGAAGGCGACAACATTTAGAAAAGAAGGAGTACATTGTATTCATTGATTTAATTTATGAACGTGAAAAAACTAAAGGCACAATTAAAATGGGACAGATGGAGTAAGTAACGAGCGATCCCATTAGTCCGCATTGGGTTAAAGATGTTTCCTATTTTCTACCCCTTTATTCCAATTTATATACATACTTTCAGCCTTTCAACATTAAAACCACGCGAGTTTTAATTTGATTTACTTTTTAAGATGTATTTTTCTCAATGAGAAGTATTGCAACTCACCACATTAGTAAGAATTGCGACTTATGGTATACATTTTAATTATCTAAATTTGAATTTTAAAATAGTAAATTAACTAATCCAATTCAGCTTCAAAGATTTGCGTTGACTCTAGTAATCGAAAATACTACATATTTTGGAAAACACACACACATATATGTATAATTAGTCATGAAAATTAGATAAATAACCCATATAAAGGGTGTGTTTGGGTATGAAGGAAAGAAAGATATTTTCTTAAAGAATAAATAATTTTTATATTTTTTTCGGCGTTTGGTAGTCAAATAATAAAATACTTTCCTAACCATCCAATAAGGGGTGAGATGAAGGGGCGTGTGTATGGGGGTGGAGGGTGGGGGTGGGGGTGGAGTTAGGAGTGGAGTGGGGGTGAACTAGCGATGAAAGAGCTGGGGAGGGCAGGGTGGGTTCAGGGTAAGGAGTATAAGGTTGTGGTGGAATGGGTAGGGGTGGAGGATTGAGTGTTGGGGTGGAGGGTGTCGTGATAATTTATGTAGAGATAAAACAATAAGGGTGAAATGTGAACGTCAAATTCGAAACTTGCTTGTCCTACTTTTATTGAGGAAGTCATTTCCCATAATTTAAGAAAAATGAGTAGAAATGAAAAATATTTTTCAAACTTTTCAAGCTAACAAAACATGAAACATTAAATTAGAAACATCTTCATGAATATGTTTTCCTTCCTGACAAACACACCTTAAATACTAATCAGCCATGCGTAACGGCCTCAGAGACCTTCCTGAACCTGAATGGGTGGTGCAGCGGTGCTAGAAGTCACGTCGCTATTTTCTCCAGCGAAGGAAATGATGGTTTGCCTATATATGGTTGATCGACTAGACTAAGCAAGTTGCAGTATGCTCTTAATATGATATAGTGTGGCATTGTGATTCTTAAAAAATCTCGTATCAATAAAGATTTTTGTATGCTTTATATGTTACTCGTTTCAGTTTATATATAAACATTTTTTTAATCTGTTTAAATAAAATAACAACTTTAAAGCACATAAATTGTTGAGGTATGTTTGTGCATAGTATTGAAGGCTTTTATTTCATAGGCAATGGCGTCAAAATTTGATCATGCCCAACTATACCTTCTAAAAAAGAATTAAGCGGTCGCGACAAATACAGTTTGGTACTTAAAATTTCGAGGTCGAATTCCACAGAGAACGCTCGAAATCTTGTTGTTATTCTAACTAATTTACCTATCAATTAACTTCTAGGGAATTTACCTAAAGTTGGTTGTGTAGAATTTACCTATCAATTAACTTCTACGGATTTTACCTAAAGTTGGTTGTGTAGTAATAACTAAATAGCAAGAATTTAATAGTAAAGTTTATAGCAATGTAGTAGAGAAAATGATTAATTCAAGGAATGTAAATCATAGGATTGATCTACCCAATTCCTACCTATATACTAGAACAATGCTTTAACGAATTCAACTTGGTTTATCCTATTGAACATTTGCTCCAAATTCATAATTATTCACTCCCGTGTAATAATTGTAACTTTCACTAACCAATTTTTCAATTAATTAATACAGTTATGTAGGACTATAAGTATGGTTCACAATCGGGGTCAATGGTCGTAAATCACCTTTTTGACAAGCTAAGTAATGCGTTGGTTTTAGGTTGAAATATCGCTAAGTTTTTTGACCCTAACTCATGAATCTATCACTAGACACACAAGAATAAAGGGGACAATCAATTGTGGCCTTTCCAATCATCAATAACAAGCAAAACATAAACACTTCGATAGGAAGAATTAACAAGTTTTATATATTAAAATAAATATTTGTCACACATAAGTATTGGAGTGGTTCAATCAATTGTAGAATTGGTAACTTAGCCACTCATGTTCATCACAATCATGTCAAGATAATTCATGAATGAATAAATTACAAAAAGAAAGGAAGAATTTAAGAAAAACTCTTGTGTTCTTGAAGTCTCGAAAGCTCTAGCCTCCTTTTGCTCCTTCCCATCAAAAGTTCTATTTTGGGACATGTTTTATGGTTTTTATATCGTCCTCATAGACCTACACAAGTCGGGAATCCAAAATAAACTCGGAATCAAAACATCAGGATTTTATGCCTGCCGCATCGCGCGGCGCGACGCGGCAAGACAATTTGCCTACGCCTGCACTATATCTAAACTCTCTGAAAATCGACCCTTACCGCGGCGCGCTATGTGACACCCAGCGTAACGCGGTAGGCCTCTTTTTACGGCATTTCAACTTTTTCTCTCAGTTGACGTCCTTGCTTTTATTTTCAATCAGGTCTCGGGTTTCTACTTTTAGCTCCAAATCACTCAATTTCTTCCAAATACATTCCTACACTATTAAAAGCACGTAATAAAGCTTAACGACGCTAAGATAAAACTTAGTCAATGCGTAAAAGCTACATATATAAGGCAAAATAAAGCTCAAAACATACATTTCTCGCCGAATATCACGTACCTATTCAGATTTTGCCAAATAAAATAAAACTTATTTTGTTCATTCACATGGCCACTTGCTATCACGATAAACACCATCAAAATACTTCACTACTCCCTCCGATCTATTTTAAATGTCCATTCATTCTTTTAAGAATAGTCCAGAATAAGAGCCTTTTTTCTGAAATAAAAAAGCATAGATTAGTAAAAATTTCGCATAGGGGCCTGTTTGGCGCGCGCTAATTGATTTGTAGCCGTTAAAAACAAATCCGCTGGAAAATAGCCACCTCCGGACAAGTCCCAGTATAAATACTAGGGCTTTGAGCAAAACGGCTTTGAACAAGTTTTGCTCAAAGCCCTAGTATTTATACTGGGACTTTTAAGGGATAAATTCTATTATTTTGTTATGGGACTTTATATATAAAGCTTCAGTCCCATAACAAAATACTGGAGCTTTGAACAAGTTAGTTCAAGGTCCCATTATTTTGTTCAAAGCTCCAGTATTTTGTAATGAGACTAGTCTGGGGTGTTTTTCCAACGCTAATGGAGCGTAAGTGTGCGCGCGAATTTTTGGCTATTTCTCAATGAATTTTAAAACGATGGATAAAACTGATTGAGCGCGTCCAAAAATGGCTACGCATCAAAATTACCCCAAACGCACCTTCTCTCAATTATTTTTGTCATGATTCAATCCCGATGGTATTTATTTTAATTTAAGAAAAAGTTTGAATAAATATAAAGGGCAATGCGTAAGAATGACCCGTTCGGGTAATACACTTAATTAAATTTCTAAACGGATTTTTTTTGTCTTATATATATTTAATTTTGATGACAAAAATTTCTAGATGAATGTGCCACTGTAAAAATTAACTCAACAACTCAAACTTTGTGTGAAATAGCCTATAGAATTGCACTTATAACCTAATATATACTCCAATAGCCACGTATACAAACAATGGGATCTAACCGAATGGAGGAGTAAGCTAGAGTATATAGAAGAGGAGTTTAAGTTCTATGCACCAGGTAATTTTGACCTGCTATAGTAGGTTACCAACCTTTTTTATAATTTTTATTATTTTCCTTAAATTTAAGAACTAGTTTTTTCTTTATCCCTGCTGCTTTTCTCTCTTCACTTCAAATCCTCAGTCTACATACTATGAATAATCATTAATCTCTTTATTACTTCTACCATCGTTCGCCTCTGTTTCTTTCAATCTCTTTAACAATCATATGTCCTATTGATGCCGCCTCTCGCAATAGATTGGAATTACCTTGATACGGAATTGAGATTAATTACCTATGCCAGTAGATGCGATGTTATTACAACTTGAAGAAGCAACAGAACGAATGATATTGAGCTATTCATTTTAACAAAAGAGCATAAGGCCAATGACGGGCTTAAATAAATTGTTACATGCATAAAAATTGAGTAGTGCCCATTTCGGCCTCCAACGTTGATGTTAAAGCAATTGTAGAAGCACTGTAGATTTTTTTTTGTTCAAGTTTTAACATGGATAAGAAAAATTTCTTGGTGGTTTAGATAATAGATTTTCTTGTGATCTTCAAGAAATCAATGAAAACTCGAAATTTATACAACTGGAAAGAAGTATAAAAATAATTTTTGTTAGAGTACAAGTAGGATTCAACTTTCCTTGAATGTTAATTACTCTTTGCTAAATAATTAATTTTATTAAGTAAAGAATATTAGTATTTACGAGAGTTGTTATGTTTATTTTTAAAATTACCTGATGGTGTAAAAAATTTGTTACACCGACGGTGCATAGAACTTAAATTCATAGAAGAATATATAGAAATTGGCCGTGTCACTTGACACATTGGAAGCCAGCATCTCGGGATCACACACGCGGATAAATGCTTCTTCATCCCGCCTAAGAATTGCATGCACACATTAAACTTGTCCAAAAGTTATCTTACAATGAGAGTCTAGCTACCAAATTTTCATTGTTGAAATGAACCAATAAATAAAGCTTTATTAGTGTAAAAACTGTCGACCCAAAAGTCCTTTGTTATCTTACAATGGAGTGCATCTGCAGTTAAATTAAGTATTAGTACTAATATTGTACGTAGTATTGTACGAATGTTTATTTTAATTATTTTGAAGTAAAAATTGGGAACATAGCACCAACATGTATCTTGCATGGCATGCATCCCTTATCGATATATCAGTTCTCTCTTACGTTGGTTTAAACATTACGTAAATTTGGCCTATGATTTCGTGTAGAAATATTCCTCGATATGATTCGCGTGATATAGTTTTTTATTTCTTTTGATCCTAGCTAGCCTGCAAAATTTGTGTAACCAGCAGATCGAAACACCTGTTAAAGTAGTCAACTTCTCAACGCTCGAAGGCTACAATGAATTGTTCACTGCATCCTTAATAAAGTCATAACCTGTTACCTAGAAACCAACTGTTAATGTAACCAAAAATTTACTGTATCTAATTAATAGGCTACCAGTTAATATATAGAGTGAATTTGTTTCCGTTTCATCTTCCTCCTTCAAATTAATCTGCAAACTTGATACATTCAATAAATGTTACCATAAATTCCCTACTGTAATTTATATGTCTCTAAACTTGCTAGGAAATGTCCAACAAAAAGTAATTTGTTAAGCTTTCCATGGTATGCAGCTAAGTTGTTAGTTCTTCAACTTAGCAATCCTACTGCTCGAGTCTTGACAATTAATTATGAATTCAAAAATGGCTTCTAATTTTATGATTATGATGATTTTGGGAACTCTTATATGTACAAGTTCTGCTAGAAAACTTATTGGTATAGGTCAGTTTCCCGGAGAAATTGGAGGTGGGGCAGGTGGATTTGGAGGTGGAGCTGGTGGGGCAGGTGGATTTGGAGGTGCAGCTGGAGGGGCAGGTGGATTTGGAGGTGGAGCTGGTGGGGGAGCACATTTTAGTCCGGGTGGTATAGACGTTGGAATAGGTGTTGGTGGTGGGGGTGGAGTAACTGTTCCCGGAGTTGGATCAATCGGCGGTGGTGGAGGATATGGAATAGGTGGACACATTGGCAGCGACGGCATCTCCGTTGGAGGAGGCGGTGGTGGAGGCATTAGTGGTGAAATTGGTGGCCATGATTTTGGTGGTGGGGGTGGTCAAGGTTTTGGTGGTAGCCAAAGTTTTGATGGAATTGATGATTAAACTGTTTGTCTTAATTAATTTTGTTGAAATTATTAATGAGTTTAAAATGTTGGGAAAGTAGGGGTTATGGTTATAGATAGTGAAATTTTGTTATCTGCTGCGGAATGCAAATCAGCAAATGTATTACGTACCCTCTCCTTGTGTGCGATCATTCGATCTTCTCTTTTTCTTTGTTCAACAATTTAAGTCATGAAATGTTCCTTAGCTTTCTCTTCTTCATATTTTATGCAAGTTTACAAAAATAGTGTAGTGGAAATAGTACTCTGATCCCAAGAAAAAAAATTGCAATATGATCATCATTTTTACAAAATTGAAAGGAAGATTAAAAAATCGCACTGATTCATGAAGTCGTTGCCACAAAGTTTCAATGAAGGGGAACAAAGTAGAGAGGATTTTTTTTTTTTTTAAAAAAAAAAAAAAACAGAAGAAGAAGAAGAATGATCAACACATTGTTTCATCTTCTTAGCTAAAAATAAGCTCAACAACAGATTCTAAATTAACTTATGCAACTTCAAGTTCATTCTAGGTAATGTTAGAGCAGTTTTAGGTAAAGGCGATGAATGTAAAGACTTCATTATTTTATAATTACCCAGGTTTCGTTACATTACATTAGGTGGACTTATTTTAGATCACCTATATGGTCTGAAATTAAAATTTCATGGTTAAGAGCGGAAAGGTCTGATCAAGCACACCTCGCTTGCTAGTGCTGAAATGCGTCTTTAATTATTTAATAAATAGTCGATTACTCAAATGCTTGAATTAAGAAATAGCCGCGGACATACAAAATATATATATATATATATATATATATATATATATATATATATATATATATATATATATATATATATATATAATTCTTTGTCATATATATTTAGTGTATAATCTATATATACCGAAGATAGAAAACAATAAATTTGGCCGGCTACTTATGTAACAATTTCAAATTTATTTCTCCCAATTTTCAAAAATTTCAAATGTAAAATTCAATTGGATTGTATGTGAGAACGATAAAAACTTATATGCAACTAATAACAGGCGTTTAATTACACCAAACTTACCAGCGAATTATGTTTAAGTAATTTAATGAGGTGAAAAAGTCGAAAAAGTTTATTACAAATATATGGCAATCACACTATATTTAGGTGGAAAAGGTATATTACAAACATATGACATACATCTATTTGTTTAGTAGTAAATATCTGGTTTAAGTAAGTTTTAACAAGTGAGACTTATATGTGGGAGGGAGCTTACAGCAATAGGTATATTTAAATAATTAATACATTTTTCAAGGCAAATCTCATAACAGAGGCGGAGCCGGTGTACTAAGTGGGGGTTCGGCCGAACCCCTCGCATTGGTTCAAACACTGTATTTGTCTTACAAAATTTATATAGTCTTATACAAGTTATGAATTTAGAACCTCTAAACTTAACTAGACTAGAATCTTGAACCCCTAAATTTCAAATTCTGACTTCGCCTCTGTCTCATAATACTTAGTTACAATGGAGCTTACTTGATTATTATATTTTTTGGTATCTTAAATACTTAGATTAATATAAAAAGGAGTAATCAAACTTATTGAACTCGGATAACTTGCTGAAAAAAGAAACCTCGGATAACTAGAACAATACTAATTCAATAAGTGTACTTAAAATGCTAATCTGCTTAATTATCTCTGCTTAATTATCTCTACTAAATTTTGCTAGTGTCATTCAACTTAACTTTCATTACAAAAGGTCACTAATTAATTTTTATTTTTATTTTTGCTTTACAAAATCATCTAACTTAACTTTTCATTACAAAAAGTCACTAATTAATTTTTATTTTTTATTTTTGCTTTACAAAATCATCTAACTTAACTTTTATTACATAAAAATCAATTATCTTTTTTATTATCCACATGTAGTAACTTAACCTTTCATTACACAAAATTAACTTATCTATTTTTTGTTACCCAAGTGAAGAATCTACTGCCCGAATTTCTTCTATCCTTTAGCAAAGTAACCAAGCAGGTCAGCATCTACACATGGCTATATATGCAATTATTTTCATGACCAGTTCTTGAATTTGTTGATGAACATTGAACTAATATTCATCGGGGTGGGGCTGGACTTGGTTAACTAATTGAGTATCATATCAGCCTTCAAATGAGCTTTTAAAAAGTTCTTACCAGAAATAAATGACATTGGTGTAAACTGAAGCATTGTTAGGTATTTTGCGACTAACAATTAAAGATAGGTAATTTTTGTGTAATGAAGGTTAAGTTTAATAATTTTTGAACAACAACATATAGATAATTGATATTTTTGTAATGAAGGTTGAGTTGGATGACTGTGTATACAATTTTGGCCTAAAATTTATCCTTAATTTACCTCGACATCTTTCAATGAAACAATAAAAATTGGGTATTATATAGTTAACATTATTTTTATCATTTCATTTGTTATGATATAAGTTAAAGGTCAAAAGTTTGAAAGAATTCATATTAATAGTTAAAATAATTTAATGACCTTGGCAATTATTTTTTCAGGTCATTCTTCTGAATATCCTTTACATTAAATATAAACTAATTAAAAACATA
This sequence comes from Petunia secreta, assembly GCA_029990175.1. Classification (NCBI taxonomy): domain Eukaryota; kingdom Viridiplantae; phylum Streptophyta; class Magnoliopsida; order Solanales; family Solanaceae; genus Petunia; species Petunia secreta. The sequence goes on along the minus strand of JARKIP010000013.1, from coordinate 15,366,753 downwards.
GATTAGTCTAGTTAATTTTTTAGTCATTTTAACCCAAAAAAATAGTTATTTAGTAATTTTAACCCAAAAAGTACCAGTTATTTAGCAATTATATTATTTGGAAATTTACATCAGGTATTTGTACATTATTTATTACTGCATAAAGAAATATTAAAAGGAAAATTTAGTCATTATAAAGTTTTAAGTCTGGTCAACCATACGTTAGAAATTTAATTTATCAAGAGGAAAAGAACGTCCATATTATTATATATTCAAATTCAATGAAGGTTTAATACTAACCCACTAATTACTACTGTTACATATGCGACTCATAACTATTTCCTGAAGCTGTTTCAGTTTTCGCTCTCGCATTGATAGCGAGAATTAACTCATGACATTTCTTCTTCAGCTACATCTTGTATTTAACTTCTTTGCATCGTGAATATTTTCTATCTTGCAGTAAAACAACTTATCTACTCCAACGAATTATTAAACAGATACAAGAATGAAAAGTAAGGGACTCGCGAACTTTATATTTCATACTCCATGTAATGATGCTTATGTGTATAGTACTACGTACTATAGTTTTTTCCCGAATTCTCTTATTTACTTAGTTTGATAAATTATAGAAATCCTCAATCCTCATTTCTCTATAATAGATTCTTTTACTAAAAGTAGAATTTATAAAAAAAAAATTGCGTTTAGATTGATAGCTTACGATACTATGGATGAATAGTTTATTTACCATGATATTGTCCTACTTTTCCTTTTATATGTTAAGTATCATGTTGTTTCTGCTCCAAATAGAAAACATACTATGTAGTATGTACTGCAATTACATATTCATTTACCCGCCTCAATCGTTGCAAGAAATTAAGTGGCCATTTTGTAATAGCATCACTAATAATTTTTATAAATATATGTTGACAAAATGAAATTAAAAGATTTCACTGTTTTAATCTGTTATAGGAGATAATACTTTAGTAGTTAGTGAAACTTATTGTGGAGGTTATTTGCATGCAGTGTTGACACCACAATCAAAGGCTTTCATTTTTCTCATTCTGGCGGGGGTACTTGTACGTGACACTTGTGCTAGGAAACTCCTGGGAGATGCAGTAGCTACAATCTTTGACTACAAGATTCCTGGAGCGAATGGCGTGGGGTTCGGTCAAATTGTAGGAGGGGCTGGTGGAGCTTCATTTGGCGGAGGCGGAGGGGGTGGAGGAGGTGGAGGTTTTAGTGGCGGAAATGGTGCAGGATTTGGATTTGGCTACGGTAGCGGTCAAGGGTCAGGAATAGACGGTAGCAGTGGTGGAGGCGGAGGAGGCGGCGGTGGTGGTGGTGGTGGAGGAGGTGGAGAGAATGGCTTTGGTGCTGGTGGTGGTAGTGGTTATGGCTTTGGCATTGGAGAAGGTATCGGTGGAGGTTTGATCCCATGAATTATGTGGCATTGAAGAATAATTTGAAATAGGCTAAAGCTTCAGTTTTACTATGTTTTAAGCTTGGTATCTGATCAATATTTCACCATTTAGAGTTAGCTATTGTCCCATCTTATTGAGGAAAGTTATATTGAAGAATAAAGGCATGTTGGTGCTGATTCTCAATACTCGTCTATTAGAAATGATCTTTTCGTGCTCTTTTCTTGTATTGTTGGCACGATTTCTCAGCGTAAAGACATCAATTAAACTCAAGGAAATATATGATGTATGCATGAATTTTATAACTACATAGACGTTTACAGATTTACAGTATAGATCAATTTTTATCACGTATACAAACTTTTGACTAAATCTAAGCCAATGAAAGAAATCGTTTAACTCTTCAAGTAACAATCTTGTACTGTTAAATAAAGAGGAATTAAATAAACTAGTAATTTAAGGAAAAAAATATCCCATCATTTTACTTGTCTATTACTCCTATCAGTCTCATTTAGTAGTCGCAATTACTATAAATATCTGGACGAAAATATTTGTCATTTTAAGGAAATTAAAATAAAATTTATCATTATTTTTGTATAATACCCCTAATACTAATTGTTCTTGAGGGGCGTGTAAATGACAAACATGGCAACTAAAAGGACCGGAGAGAGTACTATACAAGAAAATTAATCTAGCTTTGACTTGTCGACTTTAACAAATTAATAGAGAATTAACATTTTCTTACAATTTTATCTTTATCATTAAGTAATTGCATTTCCTAAATGATAATCAAATTTAGATTTCCAAATCATGGTCAACTGACAAGTTAATAAAATGAACGGACGACGTACGTAATATCGCTTCTGAAGCTAGTTTTGGTTCCTAGTTTTCATGACCCCCAGCCCATTAATTAAAATTTTGAAAACACTGAAAACATAATGCATGGCGTAAATATTCCTAGTTTCCATATCCCATTAATTCGTATAAGAGATTGAATGTCTGTTGATTGTTGGTTTCGTAAACTTCAGCTGTGGTTTTGAGCATTTCGTCGGAACTTGGACTTGACATTGGAGACTTTGGCTATCACAAAACAAAGCCATTACATGTGGAGGCGGATTTAGAAATTATATATAATTGACTCAAATTAAAGTTATACTTTTAATTAGAATTGTGAGTTCAAAACTTAATACTGATTTTATTACTGCATATATATCTTTTTCAATATTTATACATATATATGTCATATAATTAGTAAAAAGATTAGGGGATTAATTCAATTAGATTAGTATTAAATTATCAGTAGCAATGTGGACTGTGGAGCACGCACACATGATGCATTATGCATAAAACAATTGAAATGTAGCACTTGACTTAGCACATGCAGATCATCGATCCAATTTTAATCCTGTCCCCAACTTAAATGTTAAGTCATCAAGTACTTTCTGAGAAGGCTTGCTATTCTCTTTTTCATATACTACAGTTGCAGGTAATGATAACACTGTTCCAACGTTGTGCATGGTTTCCAGATGTAGTGCCCATGAAAGTCATTAACTCATTAATTTACAGTGAATTAAATGTAAATTTAGTGAGCAGTTGGTTTTTGGATTTTCTTGGCCCAGTCTTCCTATAAATTTCCTTCTACAATCCTTCATTTCTCGCAAAACTTGCACTAGTATATCTAGCTCTTTAGAGATTTTAAACTTCTTGCTCGTGAAAATGTTAGCTAAAGTTGTAACACTTCTTTTTGTGCTCTTACTAGGAGCTTTTGTTGGTGCTAGGAAATTGTCAGACGAAAATGCATCTCCTGTTGCAAATGTGACTACTTATGATTACGAAGGAGGGATCGATGACAGTATAGGTGGTGGATTTGCTACGGACAATGGAACTAGCGGTATGGTGTGACACTATTTTACCCAAAGTCGGCTTTGATTCTAGTCTCGTACCATATATTAAGATCGATCGAGTGTCCTCACACTTTACTAATTGTAACGTACTTGCCATAATAGTATCAACTTTCAATGAGGGATTTTGTTTATCACCCGATCAATTGCTACACGATAATTAAACAGCGCGCACCTAAGTACCAATAGCCACTAAGTAGATCGACTTTGTTGTAAATTTCCTGAAGGAACTTGTCTGTATTTTCTCCAAACAATATACTAACAATATCTCTTTAAATAGAAGTTAATTTTACGCCCCGCAGCCTTTTCTTCTAACTATGTGTAAGTTATTCTATATTTATCTAACAGGTGGCACTGGAGGACTTGGTTTAGGAGGATCCGTTAGTGGCGGTGTTGGAGCAGGAATAGGAGGAAGGTTAGGTATTGGAGTAGGACCGATTAGAGGGGGAGTTGATGCTGGGGTTGGGGTTGGGATTGGTGGTGGAATTAGAGGAGGTATTGGTGTAAGTGGCGGCAGCAGCGGTGGCGGCCCTAGCGGAGGAGTAGGCTCCGGGCTTGGTGGTGGTGGCGGACTTGGTGGTGGACTAGGCGGCGGATGGCCATGAATCTTGATGGAAACTTAACCAACTAGCTAGCAGTGGCGTTAAAGCTATTGTATTGTATTACCACATGCATTTTAATTTCATGTTATGTTGTTAGGCTTGATGAGGTCTGTGAGTAGAATGTAATGTCATGTTGGTTAATAAATTAGTACTAGTACAAAATTTAGATATGAAGGCATTCTAGGCAGTGCAGTCACCCTTCGGTCATCAAGTACTGTTTTGTTACTAGTATTTGTTTTTATCTGTATTTGCTTTAGTTGATATAATTTAAGGAAGTTCAAGTATTTTTATTTGCCAAATTACTTTCTCTTTATCAATATTGTCACTATAATTAGAAGATCACATGCAGTTTAACAAACACCTAATAATTCATTCAGTGACTCCACAAACAATGTAAGTGTAGACTCATCCATTTTCTGAGTCTTCGACACCGGGAAGATATGCAGGTTCTCTTGAATGGGACCTTAAGGGAAGAAGACGAGTTCGTTCTGAAACACCTGACAAATTACCCACTCGTCCTGAGGAAGAAAATCGAAATGTTCAATAAGAATCTCATCATGACACGACACAACAGATAATAACAGCAAACAATGTCATAATGTTAAAAGTCAAAATCGAAGTGATTCGTACAAGTATGCCACCGCTTTGAAGCGGATTCAGAATTTAAAGTTTATGGATTCAAAATTCTAATACTTTTAAGTTAATGAGTTCTAAATTAATAATTTGTACCATATATATAAATATTTTAAAACGGACTATAATTGCTGGTTCCGCCGAACCACGGAACCACTCCTAAATCCGCCCCTGCCACTACTCGATGGTCACTAAAATAAGTTCACTTATAAATGTAAAATAAATCACCTTCGCAGTAAAAGGTACACGTAATTTGTGTATAATTTACTAGTGGAATGCTGGTTTAATTTTTGTTCAAAGGACTCGTCGTATTTGTATACGTAGTCCAAACAGAATATGCATTATGATAATCTTGAACAATATAATCTAGTTTCTCTTCTCCTCTTTAGGAGCCCTTCAGATAGGAAATTAAGGGTTTTTCTACGAGGTCGGCCAAAGCGTAACGTCACTAAAACCTTCGCTTTAGGTCCCAACATTTTAAAGGGAAAACTACGTGACATGAATGTTTATTAGAGTAGTAAACATTAAATAAATATATTCTACTTTTATTATAAATTATAATTTTAAATTAAATGTTGTGCACATTTTCTAGCCATAAATTTGAAGAGAGCATGAAGCTTTAAACATGTCTTTATTGTAGGGATGTGGATAGTTACCTTATCTATCTAAGTAATAGTATTTTTTAATTATCTCATTAATTGTATGAAAAATATCATTTCCTTAAGTAGCAAACCATTACCGTAAAAAACTACAACTTGTATCTCAGTTTAAAGGATGACTAGCAGACCAGGTACATCCAAGTTACCGTATCTCAAATAGTAATGGGCTAATGGCATTTCCATTAGAATAAATTTTCAGTTTTTTCTTGCAAATATTTGCTATGTCCAAAATGCATAACATTGCTACTATATATCACTCACGCATGATGCATATTGGCTATTCGTATATTTGACATATCCAAGATACATACATAACATTTCTACTCCCTACGTTCCAATTTATGTGGCAGCATTTCCTTATTGATCTGTTCCAAAAAGAATGGCATCATTTTAAATTTGGTAACAATTTAACTTTAAAATTACAGTTTTGTCATTACTGAAATGAGTTACAACCACACAAACATCTTTGACTTATTTTACACTACAAGTTTCAAAAGTCTTCATTTATTTCTTAAACTTTGTGTCGAGTCGGCAGAAGCTAGGGCAGGGCAAGGCAATAAACATTGAAAAATCATGACTAGGGCACTTACGCTAGCTGAGGCTTGAAGAAGTAATTCCTTCGCTGACAAAAAAAAAAAAAAAAATCCTAATTACGGGCTATATATAGCATAATTTCGAAATCCAGTTATTTACTTATTTTATTTTTGCTAAGCCTAGGAGACTCGAAGCGTTGAGGCTGAGTTTGTTTGGCTTCAATTTAACTGTTAATACCTGAATGGTGTGTTGATTGTTGATAGTGTATTGTTTCCTCACTCTTATTCACCAAGTTATTATTAGCGTTCTCCGGCTTTCACCCAGTACAGTCCTTCCTCAATCAGGGGCATTGCGAGTCACTTTATGTGTTTGTGGTTCTGTTCTTCAGAAATGCTCTATTTGAGTCTCTTATATTTTACTTGTTTGCTTCTTGTAAGTTTAAAAAATAGTAACCTCTCTATCTCAATTTATGCGACACTGTTCATATTTTAAAAGTCAAACAATTGTTTTATATGTCTATTAAGTATTTAGAATTGTTAATTATTACTATAACTACTATCACTTTTTATATAATTTCTAAATATATAAATTTTATTTCAAAAAAAATATTAAAACTTTTATATTCGAATTCACGGTAAATATTAAGAGGTTTGACTTTCAAAATCCTAACATAATTTCAGATATATGGAGTACTAAAAATGATAGCTTTGCAGCTTTTCTTTACTCGCCCTTGGTTGGATTGTTAAGCATTCTTTCTAACGTATCCCCGAATAGTAGTCTTTTGAAGAACAATTACTCTTAGCTAGCCTTTGGACATAGATTCCCAAATATTTTTGGGAAATATTTTTTGGGTGAAATTCGATATGAAAATGAAAAAGTGTGTGGATATATTTTTTGGGAACAATTTTTTTGGCTCAAAAGAGCCTTTGAGCTCTTATGGAAATGAAATTTGATGTGTAACTGTTAGTTTTTGACACAAAAACAGCTCAGTTTTTGGGAGTATTTGTGACAAGTTTTGTTCAAAAAGCATAAACAAACACTTTTTGGTCCAAAAATTTTTAAAAAATACCTCCAAAAACTATGTTAAAACGGAACTTAAATTAAGTAACTCTAATAGAATAGTCTTCATTGCGGGAGGGGGAGGGGGGGAAGAATGAACTTTCACCCATCATTACTTCATGTTGAAGATTATAAATTTTGATCCTCATAGTTTTATATTTCTAGGCTAGGCTTTATAGTACTTAGGACATGCATTACAGGACAAAGCGAGTAAAAAATACCTCTACAATATCTTTTCGAAATTATATTTATTCCCACGTAACAAAAAGTACGTATTTGTAAATCTTAGTTTCAATTTAAATAGTAAGTAGACATATCTTTACACACGCTCTATTCCAGTTTAGGGATAAGTCCTACCAATCAAAAAAGGACATCTTTCATTATGATTTAACAATAATTGGAGGGGCCGAATGGCAGATGGCTAGTGGTGAACAACTAGCAACATTTTCAATCTATAAATTCCAATTAACAGCTTGTTTGGATGGTTATAATATACGTTTCGTAATGTTTTATATTGTGTTGTACTGTACTGTTTGGTGAGTTCAATGTTTGGATAGATTGCATTGTTTCATGATTTAACACACTTGCTATATAAAGAATAAATTTATAATATTGTCAAGAAAAAAAGTATGGTAGAAGTAGAATTGAAAAAGGTAGGTAAATGATAACGACCAATCACACCAAATTGATGTTATATAAAATGGAGTTTTTCATCTTATGTAACAACGAACTAACGATGCGATACAATAAAAAATTTAAGTAACAATCAAAACAAACATTATTTTACTGTAGGAGTACAATTAACAATACGATATTGTGTTTCCTAAAATACGTGTTTAGGTATTACAATTAAATTTATATTTTGTTGAGCCGCCTGCCATAGGCGGCGTTTTATATCAAAATCTGACGATTGATTGCTTGATTTACGCTCGCAGGTTAGACCGTTCAAGGTTTGCTTAGGAATAGAAACGGACAGTAAAAAATTATCGGCTGAACAAATATGACAATGACCACAAGATTAAAACGGCGGATATGCAAATATGCTGGGCATAATTAAAAGCAAACGGATTTAACTATGCGAACAAATCAAATGAACGTTATGGCTAGTTTGAGTTAAATTTAAGCAGTATAACAAATAGATGAACTGAGCAGCAGCAATTGTGTCCGTAAAATATACCAACGAATGATTTAATCTATGTAGAATTGTTCCCGAGTTATCAATATTCAAGACGATCGCTTTTGGTTTGTTTTAGGCTGAATGAAGTAATAATGATAGTATGTGAACTAGTAAAGACGATAATAATGATATAAAGAACCAATAGAGCAGTGATAATAAATACGATAAATTAAATAGTATAAAACTTATTGTATTGATCGGATGCTTGTGTTCCGGCGAGGAAGGTGGACTTCATCTCTTCCAAAGTAAAGCAGAGTTACAACAGCGTAATGGTGAGGAATAGTAAACAATGGTGATGATAATGAATGGACAATGATAATTACTAAGGAGGGAAGTGGTGTTCTATAGAACGTAACCTTACAAATGGGGAGAAGGTTATAGCTGGAGAGTCAAAACCCTAGTTCGACTCCACTTTCTTCACGTCTCCTCACGTTGTTATCCACATCCAACGGCTTCCGAAAATAGCAGAGGTAGTTGAGAATCAAGCTAATCTTTTGAACTCATCTGTTAGCTTGACTCCGTTTTCTGACCGATCAAACGATCGATTTATTCCTTTATTCCTTTTAACTAAGCCGCTCTTCATTCTTCGTACAACTTGACGTGACTTCGATATTCAAGCTGTATTTGCCACCTCGCTAATGACATGGAATAATCATACATCTGATTTTCGGCCAATACAGATAGGACCGGTAATAACCATCCAAACAAAATAATACTAGTAATATTTTGTTAATCACACTATATAATATTATTATTCTAAGGTCATACGTATGACTTATATTAGGAATAAAGAATTAGGCTGTTTTGCAGGAGAAGGTGACAGCAGGTCCAGTTTGCATTTCCATCGAGTCACTCTAGTTAAAAAGTAAAAGGTCCAAATAAAGAAAGCTTAAGCACCTGCTGCAAAACACGTTCTTCATCAGCGAAATTTCTAAATCGGCGCCTTCTCGAAGTATCTTCTTCCGTTTACATCAATTAGGTCAAAATCATTTTCTCCCCTTTCATATTACTCAAAAGATCTGCTTTCATATTTTATACGTATATTAATACTCATTCATTCATTTATAGCCGCGTTATTTTGTTGTAATTTTATATTTTTTGAAAATTTTGTGCGATTGATTAAACAGTTGGAAATCGGAGATGTTAGGCGTTTTAAGGCGCAAAGTCGTTTCTACTTCGGTATGAATGATTCCTGATTTTTCTGATTTTATGTTGATATATATTTTGCGTATATAATGAGTTACTACTAAAGTTATTTGATATGATGAATAAGTTTTGGTTATTTCTTGAGCCGAGGGTCTATCGGAAACAGCCTCTCTACCTCACTCGAGGTAGGGGTAAGGTCGCGTACATTTCACCATCCCCAGACCCTAGGGTACATACTGGGTTTGTTGTTGAATAACTTTTGGTTATGATATGGCAGTATATAAGGAAATCTCTACATACGGTTCGACCAGCGGTATCTACTTCTACAATTCCCTCTGCTGCTGCGGAAGAGGTAATTTATGCCTATTTTAGATATGTGACTTTTTAGATTGTATCATTTCAGAGGTTTTTTGTTTGTTTAGTAAACAAGTATTTCGAGCTGTTATTAGGATATACATAGTTAATTTGCAGTTTAGAAATATGATTTTTTTTTTCAATGCGTCAAGTCAACATCTTGCAAATTTGCCAATCAGTTGTTAATTGTGGTCATTTCTAGGATAAGGACATTATTTAGACACAATTTTAACAAAATCTTGTTCTCTGTCAATTGGTAGTTTATACTCCGTAATGGTTAATGAAATGATAGAATCCTTTTGATTTCAGTACCAAATTCCTAGAAAAGGAATACTGTTTTTCACATTGTTTTTCTGTATTATCATAAATCTTAAATTTTGTTTTTGGATGTTCGACTCATCGGTTTCAAATTTGGAGTGTCAGTACTCTAATAATAGCTATTTTTGAGACGGCCTATGGTTTATCCTTACTTTCTCATTTTCACTATCATCGGTTTCAAATTTGGAGTGTCAGTACTCTAATAATAGCTATTTTTGAGACGGCCTATGGTTTATCCTTACTTTCTCATTTTCACTATGATTGCTTTTATAGCATTATGCTCTAGTAGATTAGTAACCTTTTCAGCTTCCATGTCATACTGTCTATGGCAACCTTTATGATACTTAACCATTCAGATCTTATTTTGTCCTCCACCTCATTGTGTTGAATGTGAGGCTTCATGTTATCAGTCTATTTCTAATTTTATTTAAAATGTTGTTGTAACATATTTTGAATATGTGGACAGCTAACGCTTCTTACTAGACAATGTGGTCATGCACGAAATTTCAGTCAGTTTGTGTTCCCTGGTACGTGTAATTAATCTGTTGAAGCTTAATACATTCATTGACGACGCCATGTTGCTGGCTGATATGATTAACTCCTATATCCTGATACAGGATGCTCATTGAATTTGAAGCCAGAAAGGTTAGTATTGCTAAAACACCTTTGTTTGTTATTTGAAGGCTTAGCCATTCCTTTTTTTTCTGCCTAGGACAAACTTGGTAAAATCTAGCATTGCTTTTTAATGTTTATTTTCCTTTCTTAGGGATCTAGCTGTATTGTAGGAGCTGCTTATGTATTTTTATTTGCTTGAATGAGCAACTAAAAGCTGAAATGCTCCAAATAATTATTCTATGTGAGATACAGTCTGGGCAAGTATACAAGGGAGATGGAGATGGGTAGACATCTCTAAGTGAATGTGCCTGTGTTAGAGTGACTGTGTGTACATGTTGTGTCGCATAGCTTGATTTTATGGAAAAATGTTAACCAAATAAATGACTTGCAATATTCTTTGTTGATATTAAAACACTTAGTCAGATGCAATGTTATAGTAATTGTGGAAGTTTGTTTGATGAGTTGGTTTATTGTGGCCAACTTCATATATTAAACATTTTATATTTTGAATTGTCTCTAGCATTTGGGATGGCCTAAAGTGATATAGTCAATAGTGTCACACCAATTGGGATTAATATTTACTTATTTCTATCTATCTTTCTTTGTCCTTTTGTGAATATTATAATTACAATCTGTTGAGCTCATTTCATTCCAATATTCAATAACATTTCTTTTAAGACAAATTGGAGGTTCTCTAACTGTTGCATTTTTCATTATAACAATTATAAAGACTTCTAACAAACTACCGGCTAATACAAATTGGATGGCTCACCGATAAACACTCAAACAAGTCCTGGCATGAAGAAAATTATATCCAAACCTCCTTTCAAATTAGAAAAAAAAATGAATATTCATAGGTACTTAAATATGTTACCAATTTAAGTTGTTTGTTTTTTCACTAAATCAACACTGGAATACTTCAATTTTTAGTCATAACCAAAACCATATATTTTTCTAAAAAAAGGTATGCTTTTACCAAATTCAAGGTGTATAAGTATCGTGAATGTTCAGACATGATAATTTTTGGTAAGGGAACCCTTGTTGTGATGCATGAATTTTCTCTCGATAGCAAACATTTGCGACTTGGTAATTTTTTAATTCTCTCTCTCTCTCTCTCTCTCACCCACCAGCTGGTTTATATGAATTATTGTAATGCCTGCAGGGGAGATGTGACCAATCTTTGGTCAAGCCCAACAATATTGAACTGGAGTAGGCCTTTCTGTGCAAATAGTGGTATATTTCTATAGTAATTTAAGCTTGCCGAATCTCAATACAAAATGAAATTAATCATGCACATCCTTACAGTAACTATGATATTGTTCAAATATGTTATTTGGTCTCTTGGTATTGTTCCTGCAGTTGATCATAGTTTCATCTCCTCTGCTCTTATGTGCTTTTGGACATATTAAGTAGGCTATCAGGTGGACGCTTTGAAGTTAACTGTACCTTCTTTCCTGTGTGAATATTATCTCCACATTATTTTTTTGAAGAAACCCTTTCCTTTTCTTTTATGTTTTGGGATCGGGGGCTTATATAGATATTAAACAGCTTTACAGATATTTTCCTATTATTGTGCCAAATGTCTGGCTGGTAATTATAGTGATCTTTTAATTTCTATTTGCGACTGAAAGCAATATATGCATTTACGTATCCTAAGTTAGCAGATCCAACTCCATATCAAGTTTTATTTTTTGGCAAGGATTCCATATCAAATTTTAGGTCATCTCTAGCATCACTACTGTCACTATCATCAGTATCAGTCTCATCAATAAGGAGCAACCCCAATCCTAACCACCCTGTAGGAGCTACTTGATCACCCCATGGCTGCCTTCGCATACAGGGTTCATAGACACGACTATAGAACCCTATCCAATAAGTGGAACACATTGACTGTGAAAGAATATAACACAAGATGTTAATTCATTTAATAACCCGTCTTGCAACTTAAAATCTGGTGGATTAGAAGAAATTAAGTAATATGAAATTTGCACTTGGTTTACAGTTTTAAAAAATGGTCACACTTCTAAATTGCATTATTAAATAATTTATGGATTGAATGCTTCCATGTGTTTTCTGATTGCTTTTTTTATTTGCTTTCTCCTTTTCTTACCAACCCTTGTCCCTTCTATATTGTACAGTTACTCACAATTCTCTTTTTATTTCCCTATCTATAATTGTAATGAAGGTGATGTGGTTGAAGCTGTTGTTCCATATATGGGCGAATCCATAAGTGATGGGACGTTGGCCAAGTTCCTGAAGAGTATGTGTTTGTTGATAGTGTACCTGATCAATCTTCTGTCCAGTAGTATTTGTTGAGTCTCTGCACTTACTCCCTTTCGTCTTTTCTTCTTTTTAATCAGATCCTGGTGACAGAGTGGAAGTTGACGAGCCAATTGCTCAGATTGAAACAGATAAGGTGCATAGCTTGAAATGACTACTAGTTGATCTTAGTCTAACCTTTTCCTCAGGTCTCTGTAGAGATCAATGGCTTATATTTGACTAGTCTGTACTTGGCAGGTAACAATTGATGTTACCAGTCCTGAAGCTGGTGTAATCCAAAAGGTAGAACATCCTTAGCTCTGGAATGCTGCCACCCCCCCTCCCCCCCCCCCCCCCCCCCAAAATACACCAACACACACGCACCCCCCGAAGTCTGTTATATTTTTGTATTGGGATCAACGGCTTCTGATCTGATTTTAATATCTATAGTTTGTAGCCAAGGAAGGGGACACTGTCGAACCAGGCTTTAAAGTTGCTATCATTTCAAAATCTGGTGAGGGTGTGGAACGTGTTGCTCCCTCTGATAAGCAATCTGGAGAAGCAGCTCCTCAGCCATCTCCTCCGGCTGAAGATAAGAAAGAGGAAAAGATAAAAGCTCAAGTTGAGAAAACTCCTGCTAGGGAGAAGCCTAAGGAAAGCTCACCACCACCCCCTAAACGCTCTCCCACAGAACTTCAACTTCCCCCTAAAGAACGGGAAAGACGAGTGAGTGAACAATTGATGCTGTTGATATCTCATTGTCATGGCACTACTCGTTCATGTGTCGTTTGCAATTACTATGCGTTAACTTTTAAAATCTGTTTTGGTAACAGGTTCCCATGACTAGGCTCAGAAAAAGAGTTGCGACACGTTTGAAAGATTCTCAGAACACATTTGCTATGCTAACTACGTTCAATGAAATTGATATGTAAGTTTGGACTGTGATTTTGTATCAAACAAATTTATCTCTTCCGTGTGCTAATATTTCTGCTTCTTTATCATATGTTTAAGATTAACCCTGACACACATGGGTTAAGCATAAGATCGATCAAGTTTGGTTTGGAAGATTATCTCGATGTTAGCTGTACTATTAATAAAAATAAGCTTTCCAACTGAAACTGAAATTTCGGGTCACTACAGTTTCTTTTTTCAATTTAATCTCCTGGAAGCAAAGTGGTCTCTCTTCTTCTGACCTAAGAGAGGTGTAGTGGGCATTTATCATATGCAGTGAGGTGTCTGTTTTGCAGCTGTGGATGGCTTTATGTTGTTTTCTTCGTTGTTGCTCTTTTCAGGACAAATTTAATGAAGCTCCGTTCTGATTACAAAGATGCCTTTGTTGAAAAGCATGGAGTGAAGTTGGGATTCATGTCTGGATTTGTGAAAGTACGAAGAGGAAAAACTGTCTTTTCTTTGCTTTTATATCGTAAAACTGTGGCCTAATGCTTATATATATTACAGGCAGCAGTTAGCGCACTCCAGCATCAGCCAATTGTTAATGCAGTTATTGATGGCGATGACATCATATATAGGGACTATATAGACATCAGTATTGCTGTTGGTACCCCGAAGGCAAGCTAGCTCTTTCTTTGCCTCAAAAAGTTTCAGATTACTTGGAAACTTACTTGCATAACTCCTATCAGTCTCAATTTGTCTCCCAAACATCTCTTTCTTTGGACTCACTAACTTTTTGAGTTTTTTGGCCTTTGCTTTTATAAATGTTGAAAGTAAACAGAGAACTGCACCAGAGAGACTTCTGGTATGACATCTAATTGTCCTTTTTCCTACTTGCTCAGGGTCTTGTCGTTCCAGTTGTCCGCAACACTGAACAGATGAATTTTGCTGAGATAGAAAAGACAATAAATACGCTTGCTAAAAGGGCAACTGATGGAAGCATATCTATTGACGAAATGGCTGGAGGAACATTCACAATATCAAATGGTGGAGTGTATGGGAGTCTTATCAGTACCCCTATCATAAATCCTCCCCAGGTATGTCTTTGATGTGGTGTAGGAGGTGGTTCCAGTTACACTATAGAGCTATCACGCTAATGAATATTTTGCTGCTTGATTTTGCAGTCTGCTATCTTGGGAATGCATTCAATTGTCAGTCGCCCAATGGTTGTTGGAGGCAATATTGTTCCTAGACCAATGATGTACATTGCGCTGACATATGATCATAGGCTGATTGATGGAAGAGAGGCAGTGTTCTTTTTAAGAAGAATTAAAGATGTGGTGGAAGATCCCCGTCGTTTGCTCCTTGATATATGAAGATAGGCAACCGCCTATGGATTTTGATTTTGCCTGAGTGTACACTGAACCAGAATAAATAGCGATGCCGAAGTTTTGTAGATGTTGCTTTGGTCTTATTTTTTACTCCGTTGCAGCCACCTCTTGATATTTGCAAATAGAGCCATAAAGATCTTGCTTAACTTCCCCAAGATTCACCCTTGTGCATGGATCTATATGCTTTGCATGATCCTCAAGGGTGCTTATTTCTTGTTTCAATATATTATACCAACTTGAACTGTCTATGAATTGGGACACTTGCATTTCTTCCCTGGAGTTCGTTTGTTCTAGTATTTTCTTCTGGAATGGAAGTTATACATGCTTGGAATTCATCCTCTGTTAGCCCCAGTATTTCTTAATACGACCGATTAAACTGCAATCACCTGCTTCGAGCAGCATATGTTCTAAATAGGGTCATGCCATTAGGGATGGCAGTTGGGGCGGGGCGGGGCGGGGCGGGGCGGGGCGGGGTGGGGCAAAACAGTAAACGGGGCAGGGCGGGGCAACTGTTAAACGGGGCGGGGCGGGGCAGGGCGGGGCAAATTTTGTTTTAAAATTTTCGGGGCGGGGCAGGGCGGGGCGGGGCAACATAGAGGCCCATTAATTTTACTTATTCTTTTTCCACTATTTTCTTATTTCATGATTAAGTTGAGGAAATAATGGAAATATTGTTCCACTATTGGCTATTTAAACTATTAATTAATATAGTAAATACGTAATACTTTTGAAATACTATAAATTTTTTAAAAGCTTCAATTTCTTCAAGTAATTCCAAAATCATCAAATTTGAAAATTTCAATAAAAAAAATTTAGAGATATGTTAAATGGATTAAAAGTTAAAAGAAAAGTTCAATTTTAATGATAAAAAATAAAAAAATAATGACTTAAAATGTAATTTAAGTGGGGCGGGGCGGGGCGGGTCAAAACGGGGCAGGGCAGGGCGGGTCAAACGGGGCAGGGCGGGGCGGGGCAAAAACTTGACAAAGACCAAATGGGGCGGGGCGGGGCAGGGCAAAACTTTGGCGGGGGAAGGGCTCAACCCGCCCCGGCCCCGCCCTGCCCCGCCCCATTGCCACCCCTACATGCCATGATCCTAAGTTATACTGTTCAGAACCAGGGCACTGCTGTTACGGCTCATTTGGTTGGTACAGTAAGGTTATTTAATATCTGCACAAAGTCCATCATTATACAATGATTGGTTTCTACTTTCTTTCCCACAAAAATAATACTCCCTCCGTCCCACTTTAGATGAACCTAGTCTAAACCCATTTGACTTTATACGGAGTTTAATAAAGAGAATACTTTTGAAACTTGTGGTCTAAAATAAGTTATAAATATTTGTGTGGTTACAAATCATCTAGGGATGAATAAAAGTGAATATTTCTTTCCAGATTTAGAAAAAGATCATTCTTTTTTAAACAGACTAAAAAGGAAATATGTTCATCTTTTTTGAAACGGATGGAGTACCTTAAGTACCTGAATAAGTTACGTGGGAAATCAATAAATTTTTTTGTGTGCTAGAATGTAAAATAAGATTGTAGCCATGGAATCGTCGTGCACAAAGAGCTAGACTTGACACCCCAAAAAGAATGTGACCATTTGTATTGCATGGATTAAACACTAAAATGACTAAACTAACTGGAAATAGTAAATAATATGTATATAATGTTGTTTAATAGGTAAACCATATTTTAAAACATACTTTATATATCAATTTGTAATATATCAAGCTAACTAGACAAGTATCCAACGAGAAACATCTTTCCATTATGGTTATTGTTATATTAATCCCTAACATAACTTGTAACTAAATGAACGACCCCTTAATATTTACTGCCTGCACTGTTGTGTTCATTTATAAAAGGGTCGTTTGTTTCAATTGCACCTCTTGGCTCTTCGTGTTGTTTGGTAGGAGGAAAAATGAAGTAGAATGAACAAGGGTTTCGTTTAAATATCAGAAGGATTGAATAAAAATTGCAGGTTGGACAATCAATTAGAATTTCAATGTTTAAAGGCCTGATACCCTCTATTACATCCCCAGATGGATAGTGATCTAAGCCACAACATGCTTTTATAGGAATAAACTCATTCTCAAGTGCTCAACATCAACAGAGTATCAATGAAATGAATTTTCGTTATAACATAAACTTATTTGCACAAGCTCTAGTTATATATTATCTAGGATGCAGCAAGTATTGCTGACTAGCTAAGCTCTCTATGTCATAACCAGAGGCCAGGATATTCAGGACTTTAACAAATACAAAGAGAGATGTCCAACTAAAACCTCATAATTGGTGAAACACCTTTCATTTATGGAAGTCGACAAAAATAATGAGTAATATTGTTAGTACAATCACATATAACCAGCTCAAAATTGGCACGAGACTTGAAAAGTGCAAGACTTTGAAAGTGACTTTCTTGTAGCAACCAATCCCAGTACTTGCATTAGGTGATATAGACATCAAGTGAAAATGGCTTGCAGAGGATAGGATTGCACATCAGGTTGCTCAAAAGCAAAAATTATTGTTACATTCTAACCTCTATACCGTCCTTTACCAGGTGCTCTTTCACGGATTGAATGGGAACCTGAAATTGGAAAAATTGCGCAGCCTAGGTCAGTTAGAGATCCATACGACATGCATGTACATTACAATGAGAATCCTAACGACTGCATCCCCTTGTACTAAAGGGACTGTTTTAAGTGCAGAAAATCAAGACGGGCTGTCGCTCTATATTTTATTTTTGGTTTAAAGAAGAACTTTGTGAAGATGCTGAAACTGTAACTATGGCCCCTGTGCACAGCCTGTGCAGTTGTTACCACTCTAAAAAAAATGCAGAAAAACAAAAGGCTTTGTAGAGACAACCTAAGCAATTATTATCCAAGTATAAATTGCTGAAATTAAAAAGTACTGCAAATTATGCAACTTCACTCGATCTTTTCATACCTAATAGTCTAAAAGATTGTGTTTTTTGACACCTAAGATTCCATTAATTGCACCAAGATACGGCAAAAGAACCTTAATAAGATGAAATAATATCTCCTCACTTGAGATAACAAATAGTAGTACTAATTTAAAACACCTATGTATAAAAGCTACCTAGAAACAAGAGAAAACATCAAAAGTTAAGTGTCGTAGGAGCAGGATAAAATTGATGTTTCATTAAAGTCCTCTAGATCTTGAACGTCCTTAGATTGAGAAATTCAATGGGACAAGGAGGACAATGTGTTTAGCGATGAAGTGAAAACACGCATTTAATTATGCATATAATTTTCTCACTTAGCTTTGTTTAGCACAAGCTACAGATATAACTTAAAATATGCAATTCTGAAAGAAATAAAAGCACGTTAAGTGAGATTAATGATGCTCACAGGCAACAGATATCACTTAAATCCATTTTCGAAGATATAAAAAGCCAATTTAGGTGAGGCGTTGCTCATTAAACCCAGATAGAAGGTATCTAGCTTTTCTCCGGAAAAGTGCATGCAGAGACATCGGCTACACCTTTCATTAATTATTCAAGATTCATGTGCTTTTGTCATCTGGGACCACTCACCTATCTAATTTGCCATCAAGCTAACTAATACTGAAGAAAGGTTCTGTTTAATATAGTCAACTCACCTCCTTTCTATGGAAAATTCCAGCAGCAAGGGCAGCAGATGCATTTGTTTCTTTGAAGACTTCTGAGAAGTGTTCAACAGCTCCAGCTCCGCTGCTTGCAATCACAGGAATGCTTACAGCATCTGAAATCAACTTGATTAAGTCTATATCAAATCCTTTTCCCTGACCTGAAAACCCATCAGAGGAGCAATAATTAGGTATTACAGTGTCCCGAGAATACACGAAACAGATTGTTGCAAAAGAAACCCTCAGGTTGTTATGATCAATCTATTATCCTAACAAGAAAAATAAACCACAGGACAGCAAGAAAGCTAACATTCTCAAGCTTAAACAGAATTGTATTTTCTTGCTTAATTTTTGGTGCAACACAGCTAGGACAATTGTTTTAGAACCCGAAGCATGCTTGACTTTCTTTTTGCAATTAACTCTCTGTAATTATCTTCCTTTTTCACTGGCTGTAAATTCTCTTCCAGCATTTTGCTGGCATCTATAAATATTACCTCATCAAAGAAAGAGGCTAAGAGTGAACTAATATCAAGAGAGGCTAAGTATGCAGGTTGCTATAGTTTACCATGGATCAAACCAGTTAAGTTGATTAAGGAAAGAAATAGCTACCCTTGTTCCTACTGAAGTATTAGCACATTACAGGGAAAAGAAATCATTACACAGACAAAGGAAGGTGTTATATAGCAAATACTCCTATCTTCCGATTTTACTATTTGTTGAGGTAAGATTTCAAAAACAATGTATGATAATACAATTTTGTCCAAATTTGAAGCTTTCTTTAACTTTTCATAGAGTTAAACATCTAGTACAACAAAGTGAGTTTTGGGAATACTGTATATAAAATGAGTAGCACTTACTTGGCGCTATGATAATAGTACACTTTCCCATTCTCAAAAAGAAAAAAAAAATACTAGATAGAAAACATTTCCCTTTTTCTGAAAAGGGCACAATATTTGGACAAACAAAAGTAGGAAATAAGGACATGTAGATCCTACTCCTAGTTGGAGAACATCACAGTAGAAATACCTATATCCAGTATTGGCCATCTTCAGACTCGTTCTTTTTTTTTTAAAACAGCCTTCAGACTCATTTTACTACCACCTAAAATGTAGGGTAAATTTACATCAAATTCATGAAAAACGTACCATCACAGTCAATGCAGTTTAGTAGTATCTCCCCTGCTCCCAATTCTTCAACAGCTTTTGCTAGCTCATAAGCTCCGATAGGTCGGCCTTCTCTCCCACCACTTACCTTGAAACAGAGAAATGAAGTGAACTTTATGTGAAAATAGCAAAATGTTCTTCAGATCTTTTGAGATTCCATGTAATGTTCAATAAGAAATAATGGTTTCGCATTTGGAACAAAAAAGATTCAGTGCTCACCGTGCACTGGTACCACGCATATTCTTCTCCATTTGGACCTGAAACCAGTAGACCCACTTCAGTCAAATAAAAATTCCCTTCTTGCCCCAATTTTTTATCTTGGTCGAGTGAGAATGTGCAATTAGATGAAGCAAGAGATTCTCTTTTAACTTCCCAAATATTGGTACAAGTTTGATAAGACAGTGGTGTGCATGAATAAGGTATTATGACATTCTAAGGATATACAGACGTCAAGCTAGTGTACGCGTGGGTGTGCTTTCTTTTTTACTTCTTTTCTCCAGGGGAATGAAGGGGGGGGGGGGGGGGGAGGGGGTGTTAACGAGCTCCACAATCTGTTACTGTAACTTCACTAACAAGCTCTAAATATACGTCACCACATCTAGGCAGGACGCCTCAAAGCAACATGTTGATAAACAACACTAATTACAAAACCTTCTTTCCTGATTTTTAAGTTGTTCTTTGGCAAAAACTAATGCTCTTTCTATGCGGAAGCACCGGATGCAAGATAAAGCACTAAATTACTTTGGAATAGAATATCTGACTGTAGTTACCTGGGTTTCTCACTTTGACAGTCCTGAATTCTACAGCCTTGGGGTCCTTCACATACACTCTTCGGGGATCAATGCTTACAACTACTGCCTACAATATCACAACACATTCACCAAATCAACATTTTTTTTTTGCATATTTCGCCAAGAAATATTAGCTATGCTATTCATATAAGAAAGCAAGCAGACAAGGGAAAGGGCTTCTAAAGTAATAGTAAGTCTCAGACACTCTTCATTAGTGAAGGGAGAGGGAAAAGGTAGTTTAAACATTAAAAATCAGAAGTTGGTAACTGGGAACTAAGATATTCAACCTAAGCTAGCGAAGCAACAAATATGTTGTCAGTGCTCTCAGACATTACTATCTGAAGAATATAGCATAAAACTTTACATGGATTCATATCAACCTGATTTCCATAAACTCGGGAGATCTGCTCTAGACTGCTCTTTCCAGTTTTCACCTTCAAAGGTAGTAAGTGAAACAGAAAACAGATTAAAGTTAATATATAAGTAATTAAGGAAACATTTTTTCTGAAGGAAAAAAAAAAACAGACTAAATTTCATATAAATGAGTACCACATACTCCAGATTTTAATTTACTCAAAAAAAACATACTCCAGATTTTAAGTATTCTTCAGCAGCATAAACAGCATCACTTCCAATAGAAACTTTGTCTGCTCCAGAACGAAAATATTCTGAAGCAACTTCCAAACTAGAGTAGTATCTGCAAAGCAAGTCCATATATCAACTGCTGAACTTAGATCATTATCCACATCCCCAATTGAACATTAACAATTCGTCAACTCAGTTTTAGGCAACTAAGTGGAAGATTCAACGAAAAAGATTAGTGATGTATGAACAGGATAACAAAACAGTCAAATTGTAAGGAAAAAAAGTGAAAACTTATGGAAAAACATAAAACCTGCCATTTCCATCTTTGAAGTCTCTAATACCTCCTCCAACAGTTAACGGCACAAAAACATTCTCTGATGCATACCTTAATACCTAAATGGTAAATCAAGTAGAACAAATTATCATATCTCTTGATTGGGGACGATTTTAAAGTTACTCTAGAATACTGAACAGCTACAGAACACTAAAAGAAGACTACAGAACAAACCTGCAACATTGGCAGATCGCCCAAGGGGAAGTCTCGGAAAGCGGTGATATTTAAAAAGCTAACCTAAAACCACAGATATAACTAATTAGTATATCATCAGGACGAAGAAACACAGAGTTATGGATAAGTAATGCTAAGGTAAACCTCGTCTGCCCCATCCTTGTAGTACTGTGCAGCAAGATCTACTGGCTTTCCAAGGTTTCTCACCTTCAGGATAGACAATCATGTTCAAATGAATGAGCAAGTATTGAAAGATTAAAATTAAAGAAATCAGATGGTAGCAGCATAAGAGCCATAAATTCCAGATGCCAAATAACCAGAGTATTCCACTATAGCTGTAGCACATAGACTACTGATCCACTTGGTTGATACTTTTTCATCAGTAGTCTATCTATGTATTTACTCTTTCTGAAAAAAATATACAGATAGCTTACTGGTCAAACAGTATTAAAACAAGTGGATCAAGTACCTCATACCAAGAACCTTAAGAGACCATAAACCAGCGAACTAACATGCTTACTCGTCACTTTTCTTTTTCAGATCAGTGTTTCCTCATTATTTTTCTATCTCCTTTCCTCTTAGATAACTTGCAAGTATGTCCTAAAAGTTCTCACAATAGCACCAGGTCTGGTAGCCCAAAAACATTCAGCTTTTTAGCTTCCATTTTCTAACCTCGGAGGCAATAGACTTGACAAACAAATAGGAGATGGCAATTTTTTTCCTTTTTACATCAGAAGAATAACAGCCCTTTATTTTTGGTACAGAAGAATAACAACTTTATTTTCCTCGCAATCCTTTTTACATCTTTTGACAATCTGCTTTGCTTAACAAATTTGTTGGCTCTGAATTTTAGTAACGTTCATGATTTGCTCTCAACTGTTAGCAAGCAATTCCAACATTGAACAGCCTAAAAGATCAACTTGAGAAACCTCGGAAGAGCTGATGGTTAAACTATGACTAATGCTTACTTACCTCGTTTTCTTTTGTGTGCTCTCTGACATCATATTGGTCTCCTTTGGTTACAACCAGATCACCTTTATCATTTGTCCTCACATCAAGACAGGCAATAACCTGAATAGTCACAAAATTTCACTATCTTCAACGTTACAAATAAAAAAGAATTCCTGGAATCAAAGTACTACCATGATGAATGTGACCTACCCTTTTTGCAAGTTTAGAGGCATTCCCTTGGTCTAGCTTCTGTCTTGCATGAAGTTTCCATGTGTTAGATGCTTTGAAAAATTAACTTGAGAAGTACAGTATTAAATTATAAGCATCATAAATACCTGTGTTCTCCCAGACTTTGGATTCAAGAACCTCCTCAATATAGAAAGGCCAACATCTGGAAACATTACTCCAACAGTTCAAGGATAGTAATTATAAGAAAGAACGAACAGTTTAAGGGGATATGTGCGTGACTTGCGGCTTTATTTACAACTTTAGTGTTTAACCATAAAGGAAAAAGAGGGTTGTTTCTGTGCTCTTCAAAGATGAGAAAAACAAATTTAAGCATCTAAATGACATGCAAAAGGTAATAACCGCTATCTTAGTAATGATATAAAGAATTGGCCATCTCCTTAACAAATTATCCAGTGACATGGCCTGGCTGTGCTTACATTATGATTGCTTTGGTTCCTTTTATTCTACACATCAGATAAAACACAATTCCAATTGATCTAACATAAAACAGTTAAAAATGGTTTTTCCACAATTACTTTTTCTGTTCTTGCTTCAAAGAAATTTGAGGAAGACACTATACCACCACTCTTCTCAGGATGAAACTGAACTGCATGGACATTTCCCTTCTGAACGGATGCTATGAAATCGTCACCATACTTGCAGGTTGACGATATCCACTCTCTATTATCATCTGACTGATTAGCAGAAATGATTGAATCAAGCTGCTTTTCGATTTTTTTTTAAAAAAAAAGGATGGATTCACCATCCATCAATATAAATTACGCAATGAAAAGTAGTACCAGTGTTGCCCGATAAGAATGTACGAAATAGACATGGGACTTTCCAACGTCATCCAAAATTTGAGTATCTTTTGCTATTTCAAGTGCATTCCACCCAATATGAGGTACTCTGATCCCTTTAGAAGAGTCAAAGCGTCCAACTACTCCAGGAATTAAACCAAGACCCTTTACTGATAAAAAAGTTGGACAGTCAGTTCCTTGGATGAAAGAGCTATATGTTAAAACGATGTACAAAATCACAGGAAAACAACTAAATTTATGGATTACTGTGCCATGGAGATGTAATGATAACATGAATATAGAAGAGTGGATTATGCAATGGAAATTGACATCCAATCTACTTGCAACAGGAAAAAGTGATACTAGTGGACTCAACATATAGCATCAATAAGGTAACAACATAAAAGCAGGTGGATACTCCAACTTCATTTACTATCGTAAATAAATTTGTATAGCTCTTAATGCAAGCCTTGAATTCCCATCCATGATAATATATTCAAAGATATATAACCATTTAAATGCTGAAAGGATCCTGTTTGTTATTGCAACATATATTAATCTCATAGTCCACAAGCATCTAGCTGCATGATGTCCCTTTACAGTTAGATAAAAGTGACTTCACCAGAACTCAGTTGATATGAAATGTCTACAGCCATAAATAAACTTAGGAGGTTAATGTTAGTGCATTACCTGGCCCATTTTCTTCACTTGACTCAAAAAGTAGCTGCAGCCCAAGACAAATTCCTAGGAATGGGCGGTCTTGCTCGATGTAAGTACAAAGTGCCTCAGCCATTCTGCAAAATAATTTTTCATCGTAATTTTCAGAAAAGGGAAAAAACATGATTTCTAGTTTGAGAAAAATAAAACATGAGAAAGACCGATATAGAGAAGCATGAAAAAACATATTCTTATCTTAGCAAAAGGTTTAATCAAAACAAATTAGTACAATATGTTTTAAACTGTCTTTCAAATATTATGGCGGTGTCTTTATAAGTACTTTTTCGCGGAAAAGGTCTTACAGTAAGTCCTACATACTGGTTGATTAGTAGCAGCACGGACTAACTTTTTTACAGATATAGGCAAGACTCAAGAGGTATACTCTCCCGTTACCATGCTTAAGTTATGAAAGTCTCACACGGGTAGTAAAGTTATCCATGAAGAAATTTAGTACTACTTATTTAATTTCTACGGAAGTATTGAACATATAATAAATTCCATCCCCCTGGAATTAGTCAATGTGCGCATAAGTTGGCCCAGACACCACCGTCATAAATAAAAAAATACATCCCTATAGAATATGTGGGTGAGAATCTTACCCCTTCTTGATTAGGACGTCCATGGCAGGAGCAAAAGCACCAACCCCAGGAAAAATGAGTTGTTTTGCTTTCAAAATGTCCTCTGGTGTTTGGACCTGGAAGACATTGAAACAATAAAGGTAAGATAAAGAGCAACAAGCTGAAGGACACTCTCTCCCTTTTCGCTATGGCTTGCTCTTGTATTAAACTACCCTAACCTCCCTAATGAAACATCCTAAGAATTAGAATTACTCCATGCTTCATCATCCGTTAACTACACAGCAATTAAGGGCTATGCTTATCCTCAAACTTTCAAAACAAATTTTTTTTAAAATTACTACTTTTTTAGTGTAAATTTCCTGAAAGAACATTGAAATTGAGTCAATTCCGGTGCCACTACTTTATAAAAGTGCAACTTCACAAGTAATGCATAGACATAAGAATAAAAATTAAGTGCCACATATACATTCATCTTTAGCCGAGGGTCTATTGGAAACATGCTCTCCACCTCAGTGGGGCTCAGTGGGGAAAGGTCTGCATACATCTCATTCTCCCCCGACCCCATTTTGGTGCATACATCTCATTCTTCCCCGACCCCATTTTGTGGGACTACACTGGGTATGTTGTTGTATGTACATTCATCTTTGAGTTGTAATTTCAATTTTTTAACTCAAATTTTAATATTCAAAATTCAGAAAAAGGAAAGTTTACATCTTTGATATCGAAACCGAGATGTCGAATAGCATTACGGAGACTGCGCACATTGCCAGCACCATAGTCCAGTAAAGTTACCACTGCAAATTTTATACATGACGTCATAATTAATATAATTAACAGTGGTATGAGCGTTAATTAATTGTTACGTAAAACAGACCAGAATCATCGGCAGAGGCACGGGGTACGAAGGTTCTGGAAGATTTGCAATTGAGAGCTTTGTTAACATTAGGCTTGTAACGTAGGAACCGAAGAGACTGAGAACTAGCGGATGAAAACGACGTCGTTGAAGAAGATTGTGCAGTTAACAAGTGTGAAGACGAAGTGAAAGTGGCGGCCTCCATGTCAGCTACTTTGTGGTGGGTTCTGGTGAGTGTAAATATGTTATGTTATGTCAGCTAAACGGCTACTTTGATAATTGGAAATGGATTGGACCAACACACCAAAAGGTTCCAAGATTCGTGTTTTCCACTTTCTGTGTCCTTTATGGATTACCTTTTGGAATTTTTACACTAAAATACAAGCAAAAGACGAAAATTACCAAAAAATTTCGAATTTTACCCGATCTGTCATCCTTTTTTCGAGATAACAGTTTGCCGTAATTTTATACTAATTTTATACGTATATAAATTTATATAAATGTGTATATGCGAGTGAATAAATCTGTAAATTAATAATGTTTATATGAATTTTTTTTTTTGTGTATATTTTTCTCATTGCTACGCATTTACCTATATATATTCTTATATATAATTTATTTTTTGGGGAAAGATTTGTGTGTACAAACTTGTCCAAACAATGATATGGACGCAATCAACAACATAAATTCAGTAAAATACAAAAAAATAACGACATCACTGGGGGAGGGTGTCTGCCGGTGGCTCAGTGGCAGGGGAGGGGAGATTTGGTAGCTATGGTGTCTTTTTTGAAGGAGTAAAATTTATAATTTTAGGGATGGGTGTTATACATAAAAAAAAAATATGGCCTTCTGTTCGTAATTTTGGATAGTGGGCTGCCTATTTCTGAAAATTTCTCATTACCTTTTGGGTGGTGCCCAAATAGCCTGTTTTTAAAGGACCGTTTAGGGAGCAGCCACCTTTTGCAAAGCTTTTCAAAGGTGCGGCTACTATAACAAAATTGGTCCCATGAGTTGCAATGCGTTTAAGTCTGAAGTTCCTTTTGTCTGAGTTGGCCTCAACTTTAGTTCCTTTGGTCCGAAGTTGAGGAATTTCGGTCCCGAGGTTAGTTAAATTCTTACTCGACCTTTTATTGGTGTTTTGGGCGAACTTAGCCTTATTATATGCAAAGGATTAGTGAGAAAGAGCAAAAAATTTCACTTGGTGTTCCCAAAATTGACTAGTTCCGAAAGTTTATTCTGCTTCGTTCGTAGGCAATACTTTAAATTAAGTTATCAATCAGCAAGTGCTGCCTCTTAAGAAGATGTCAAGTGAAAAGTATTGTCTAGGCAACACTTTAAATTATCTTAAGAGAATGTGGGAAGAATTGAAGGTAAGTGTTGCCTAAGAAAAAGGCTTAAATGGCAAGTCTTGTCTCTTAGGTAGTACTTACGGAAAAAAAAAAAAAGACGGGAAATTGGCGTCATTTTAAGATTCATGGATATTTTTTTCCAAAATTTATGTAAATCAAGCGGAGATTACTTGTGCTAGACCATTATTACAGAGGTCAAACATGCAAACCAATGCTTATGGTGTGATAGTTCTGCAATTCAGCCCAAAAAAAGGGTAAATCACAAAACTATAACACCATCGGCAGCGGTTTGTCTTATTGACTTCGTTTAAAGTTGGTTTGCAAGAATGATCTCCCCTAACTTTAATGATAAAATGTCGGACCAAAAACCCCTACGAAATCTTATAATGACGCCTGCATCTCGCCCTCCTTTTATCGTAAGTGCTGCCTCTCATCCAGTATTGACAATACTTGACTTTGACCCCCTCTTGCATAGAAAATACTTGCCCTTTAATCTCTTCTTGCATTCTCTCACATAACTTGAAGTATTGTCTAGGCAGCACTTGCCCCCTTCAATCTCTTCCCACATTCTTGCATGCAACACTTGCCCTTTGATATTTTCCACAGAGGCAACACTTTTTGATTCATAACTTCAAGTGTAGTCTCTGACGCCATTTTGCTGAATTATTCTTAACTGGGAATAAAAAGACATAACCAAGGATAAGGAGGTACACGTGGTGACATTTTTTGGAGAAAGAGTCACTCAAATGACACGACACACTCCTGGGCTTTGAGGCAAGTCTTTCACAAATTTATTGGGGCCTTGGGGCTTGTATGTAAAAATTTTGCGTGGGAGCCTATTTTAGTCATCTCATTTAAGTTTTAGCTTTTCTTTTTAAATCTAGTAGCTATATTGAATTTAAAATCTAAAGTTTTGAAGTCGGAAACTGCCTATGTCAAGTTTAAAGTTAAACTTCAAATTTTCAAGTTTAAAGCTAAGACACGTAAGTTTAAAGTTCAGTAATAGTTGAAACTTAGATAACTTTTAAAAATTGATTAAAATATAAATGAGCGCGTAAAATGGGCAATTCTTGCCCTTACCTTGAGAGCCCATTTGCAAAAATATGACACCATAAGCAATGGTATGCCTTTTTGCCCGTGCTAACAATGGTTTTGCAAAAATGCCCTCGTTAAGTTTAATAAAAAAAATTTGAACATAAATACCCATGTCAAACTCTTGGCATGAGGCCAAGACTTGCCTTTGACCCCTCTCTATTTGTCAACACTTGCCCCTTCAAGTGTTGGCCAAGTGTTGGCAAAAGGCAACACTTGCTAGCATTTCGTCGTAAGTGTTGGCAAAAATGACAAGACTTGCCTTTGACCGCAATGGAGGACCTAGAGTCATTGATGGGGTATCAATTGATACTCATTCGTCGAAAAATTACACTGCATATGTAGGTAAAAAATTATTTTTAAACGGAGATATGCTAGTTTTAAGTCTTCTTAGAGACAAAATATTCTCTGGCCTAGTGGTGAAAGGGTATCAAATTTATGGCTAAGGTCCTTAGTTTGAGCTCATGCAAACAACTATACTTTTTGAGTCCCTTTAGCGAAAATTATGCGTCCGCCACTGTTTGACCTCTCTCTATTTGCCGACGCTTGAAAGAAAAGTGTTGGCAACACTTGCCGTATTTGGTCGTAAATGTTGGCAAAAGACCACGACCTGCCCCTTTCAATCTCTTCCTGCATTCTCGCCATATAACTTGAAGTGTTGGCAAGACAACACTTGTCCTTGAAGTCTTGGCCTCATGTCAATACTTATAATTTTTTGCTTTGAAGTCTTCGCTCCGTGCCAGCATAAGAGTATTTTGCTAAAATATTATTAAATACGGGCAATCTTTCAAAACTATTCCTTATGTAGGGCACTTGGTGAAATTTTTTGTACCTTGACTGGTTAATGGTTTATGGGTCTGCTCATCCTATCCGGAGGGAGGTGGCAAGAGTTAGCTTTTTAGTTTTTATTATGTTTTGTAAAATGATAGAAGCGTTGCTATTTTTTGTTTTTAATTAGGCAAAGTATTTCTATATTTGACAAATAAGATCTCCAAAGTTATATGCGATAAAAAAAATTTCTTTTTCAGGACGTGGTTGTTTTTCGGATGTATGTAACTTGTGCCTTGTGAGTG